>OY728128.1:17127500-18377500 GCA_963277665.1 Viscum album
AAACATGAAAATATATATATATATAAATTATTTTTTTCATTTTTTAAACAACAACAACCACATTTTTGATCCATACCAAAAACATTGGATGACCATAACTTTCCCATATGGAATCAGATCAATGCGTGGTCTATTTCATTGGAACTGATTTAAATCCCACAACTTAATTCAATGAAAATTAATTCATTCATGTCTCAAGGAATTTACATTATTGATGTGATACCAATTTAAGGTACTAGTTCATGTATTGGAAACCAGTGGCTAAGGATTTTAAAAAATTTCATCACTGGGAAATGAAATTTCATCATATTTGGTGATCAAAGCCTTGGTAGAGGTCTGAGGATATCATGTGAATTTAATAAGCACAGAGTTAAATAATCAAGTACCTTGTATGAATTAGAGCTGCATTCATATGTCTCATGTTGATGGTGATCATTTATGGAAGGATCTGAAACCTAACCCCTCTAGATCATCCAAACACACTTCAAGAATCTATGTGAATTATGTTTGTTGAATTCTAGGTGCTATCATGGAGATTTGATGATCTCTTTTACATTGATATGATCACCTCGATCATGTACCTTTGATCCATGAAGATGTTCTTGTATTTCTCTCTTTTATAGATCATTTCTATCTCTGGGATGTGGGAGGATAAAGGATCTCTCAATCCATTATAATGAATAACACTATTGAAATGATCTTCTCATCTACTTATATAGCGGATGTGTAAAATACCCAGTTAAGGTTCCCCGACCCCCATATATTTTATGTCCACTAAATATGTAATAAATAAATAAATACGATGAACTAACTACATCATAAATATTTTTTATATTTTATCACATACTTATAATTTATAACAAATACATATTATGTGATAACCCATGTCATTAACACAAATCATAATTCCCACTAATATTAAATGAAACATGAATATTAAAAAAATATCTGTTTGTCTAATATTATTCTAAGTATTTACTTAAACTCTCATAAATACTTTTAATAGATAAATTAAATTCAATTATTCTATACTCAAATAATAATGATTTTATTTATTTATCAGTGATCGTTAATACTTAGAAAACACTTGGACCCATAGTTGGGCCCACCATGTCTTATATACCTATTCTCCAGGATAGGGAAGAATATTGAATGCTCTATTATGTGTGACCCTCTAGGACCTTATCTCAATATCAATGAATAATATTCACAGACCATGAGTGATGTCTAGCTAACCATGATAGACACTAAAGAGATAAGGTATAGTCACAACAATGGCAATCATCCTACGTACATGTATTATGTAATATAGACTCTTTGTCATTCAATATCTCATAGAGCAGGATGCAGGCTTGTTTCATCATCCTTTCATTGCTTTATTATATTTTATCTAATTAGATGGATTTACTTTTGACTAAAATGGACATGGATTTAATGAAGGTTCTACTATCCTTATCAACTAGGCTCGAGATATCACCTCCTAAATTCAGAAGAATTTTTTTTATCTTAATCATTAAACCAATGTCATACCACTAATGACACACCCAACACAAGTTACCATTCCAAGACATCATTATCATGGTTTTTTCCTTGTATCAAAGTACATGATCAAATGATACACATTGATAATGATCTTATGTAAGGAGACCAACACACATGTTCATAGATAGTGAAAACGAAAGACACGTAAAATATGTGGTGTTCCTATTGGTGGGTGTGTACTCATGATATCACCTACTAGAGATCTCCAAGTGTAAACTTCATGAGAATAATTATCAACACTTATGAGACCAAAACACAAGATAGTTCAACATATATTGTGCCCAATTAGTATGATGTATCTTTACCATATGACATAAATTTATGATTAATTTTGTAGTATCTCAAGGTTCTCATTATATCCTAGGATCTAATATAACCTTCAGATATGAAAAATAATCTATAGACATTACCATTAAATAGTGGATGTTGAAATTTCTAAACTATAATGGGAAGTATACATCATGAATATCTCACTATATAAATGAAATAGTAATTGAAAAGTATTGTTAAAGTTGGGTTTAGGTCACCCACTTATACAAAAATCCCATGAACTGTGACCTACAAATGAAACAAAGTTTATGGGAAAGGTGGGAGACTGGGAGACCATTAGTTCGTCTAGGTACTGTAATGAGTTAGTGTTTAGTATTGTATATAGGAAACCCAAGAGAGGGTTTTTTCCAAGTTCATTAGGGATTTTGGGTAGATAAAATCGATTGGGTTATTCATATTGTTTGATTGATTCATAAGAGTGCTATCAGGTATATTATGTAGGCTTGGGAATGACTTAGTCTTCTTGAGGAATCACTTTAAGTGTTTTGGTTTTGAGATTTGAATCAAAGGGAATGAACAGTCAGGTACATGGCCCTATTATTTCTTGGTGTTCTTTAGAAGCCTGAGGGAATCTACGTAAAATCTTTCTGCTTTAGTATGGAACCAGTTATTGGATAGAAAATAGATGAGATAAATCCTGGAATAGGTGAGGTTCTTCATTTTGAAGAGAAGTGTTGAGGATGATTTGGTTTGGTGAGTTTGGAATTCCCTTTAAAATGGTCAGAAATTTATTTGATGGACCTTGATTTGAAGATATGGGACTCACGGGAGTGTGATTCAGGTTTATAGTTCTATTTGATACAATTTTTCATTCCCATTACTTTTTTTAATGTGATCGGGAAGAACATTATAGATAAACATGGTTCTATTGAATAGTTAATTGGTGAGAATTTGTGTGTGGGATGAGGACCAAGGAATTTTTAAGATATTCTTTCAATCATAGTTACCTGAATCATTAGATGAAATAAAAAGGAGTTCCCTGGTGGTAAGACATATTTTCTTGAATAGATCGGTTACAGTGAGACAGCAGATCCAGTAGAGATTAAAGAAAAATATTTCCAAGGATGGAAGAATAGCTTAGGAGTGACAGACATTTGACAATAAAACATGATTAGGATGAGATCAAGGAGAGATATAAGGGAATATATGGAAGGTAGTGAACCACTTCCGGAATGAGGTTTGTGTCCCTCATTTTGTGGTAAAATTGAGAAGGTGTCATTGATGATGGGGAATTTTTCAATTCACTGGGTAAGACCTTAGTAATTTGTGTGTTTAACCATTTTGGTCATTATATTTGATGATTTATAGGTCATGGGATATAGAGATCGATATTTTTTGATCCATTGGCGAGTTGAAAATGATACTCTTATATTTGGGAGTGTGACATTAGTCACAAGTATTATAGCCCTCATATTGAGTGACCATGGGAGAATGAGATTGGTGGTTAGACTATCATTTTGTGTATTAGGAATCTATACATAAAATGGATATGATTTTGTCTTAATTCTATAGAGAATTCTAGATATGAGTTCTAATGTGATATTAGATGGATCTAGAGAATTATATTAGGTCATGGGATAATTTAAGGTGATTTGAACATGATTCATATTAATAATTCATTAGTGTGTGTGTTTTGAGTAAAAATATGGAATTGGTTTATTTAGGATTCAACCATGAAAATGAAATGGAAGATTAGTGGAGACTTTAGTAGATGCATCAAGATGATTTTGAGGTACCTATGGGATTTAAGGCATTATGATCAGAAAAATGGATATCACATTGATAGTAGTGACCAATAACTTTTTAAAGAGTCATCCAAAGGAGGACCAACTAGTTTTTTATGGTAAATTGGATGTGGTGCATTGGAAACCAAATTTTATAGATCATTTGGTGCAAAAAGGGTGTGCTTTTATGACCCCATAGAACATTTCAAATAAAGGATGGTTTTTGGACCCTATGTTGGGTAGTTGGGACATATTGAATTCATTAGAATTTAACATGAGTTTGTGAAATGATTTTTAATCAAATTCCTCATGTATTTTTTGGAGTAGGTATTGGAAAACAAATCAGATGTGTTGTTAGGATGTTGAAAATTTATTTTGATAGGAAATTAAATTGGTGGGGAGTGCTGAGGTATCAAAATTTCCCTTAGTGAGTAAAATCATATGGTGAGAATTAACTATAGATATTTGATCAATTTTATGAGTCCAACATGGATGTTTTAGGATTTTTTTGGCTTAAATAAGAATTTTCTATGTGTTTTTATAAAAATTTGAGTGATGTTTTGTGTTTCTATCAGTTAAACACCTTTAATTTGATGTTTTGTTCCAGAAGCATGTTAAACGTTCAAAGACAAAATGTTGCCAGGTGACAACAGTTTTTTGAACGAAGTAGGTTAGGTTGAATATTTATATGACTTGTGGGACTTATCATGGATAATAAGTGTTATGGTAGGGAGTTTTAAATTCCTCATGACTATATGGGAGGTTGGAATTCAAGGGATTTTGAATTTTCAATTATGAGACATGTCAAGTTTTTATGAGAAATTTAGAATGGAATTCTGAGAGTTAGAACATCTAAAAGATATGTTTTTAGACATGGAATGGGGATCATATTTTATCTTGGGTGCTCAGTCCTGTATGAAATGCATTGGGTAAGAGTTGGAAATTTTTGGAGGAGGTTTTTCCTACACATAGTATGGGGTGAATTGTTTATAGTAAACCATGTAGAAACCTAAAGCTCATAGTGTTTTTAGTTATTTATCTATTGAGAATAGCTAGTTTTCATGGTTAGAGCATGGTTAAGGGAAAACCCTATGATATTTTGGAAAAATCCATTTAGGATTATCTTGGGCCTAGGGCATGGTGTACAGTTGTACAAGAATTGTGTGAAATGTTATGAGGGGTTCAAGATCCATTTCACGAATTTAGTGAATAGTTAGTATAATGTGCAAGGTGAGTCTTTTTGGAAAATTACTTCCATATAGTTGGTTCACGGTTTAGAAAAACATGCATCCAAAAAATGAATATCATTGAAATTGGATTTTTACCTTTTTCCTGTATGAATATTAAAGAGGTAATCCCATCTTCTCATCCCCCACCCTCAAATGCATTCCCACCTGACCAAGACACCTCCATCCTACTCTTCTCCATTGATTAATGGATGATTTTGAGGCCATTATTCATCTATTAAAGGTGAGATTCACCCTCCACCTTCCTACATTATTTTTCATATTGGTTTTCTCTAATTTTTTGTTTCTTTTAGATAGGGTTATTGAGACGATTCTACCAAATCATGGTAGAACCATCCAATTCTCATGGGGGTTCCTCTCTTATTAGGAAGAGTACATCCTAAGCTATTGTTATCATGAAATCTCCCAATTTTTTGATGGGTTAAATCATCGTGGTAATTTTTATGATATTTTCTCTTAAAATTTAGTTACATTGAGTTTTTATTGGATTACACATAATAGGTACTTTCCCATGGATGGTGTTAGGACTCTGTTGTGGTTCTCTCATGGATGGTTTCTCAATTTTTCACCAAATGTTGTGTGCTAAGTGAGTTAATTGGACATTATACTACTTTGATTCAAATTAATAAACAAACATTAAATTGTTAATTAAAAATAGATTTAATTATAACTAATTAAATTTGGATGTTAAGTATGGTTTAGGTGCTCAAACATCAATATAGTATTGGAAAGGCCTTGGAAGATGTTACTATCCTAGGAAATAAAAATGGAAATCTTCATGATTCAGGTAGGTGGTCCCTAGAATTTACCCATAGTATTTTAATTATTTCAAAGTGAATATGTTGTGTGGTCATTCCTACCTCATCATTCATTTTCTTTTTTTAAATTAAATTATTTATAATGTACTTGTGTTACATAAAATACCTTAGAAAATCTTGAACCTTAGAATGAGATAACAATAGAGTAGTGCCTTAATAATGAATTGACTATAGAATTGGAAAAACATGATGGTACATAATTATTTATGAAAAGTAAGTGGAAATTTTTTAAAAAGATGTTGATTTGAAAATGGTACTTTAGAAATCGAAGCGGGGTGGTATTTGAAAGAGAATTTTGAAATGAATTTCTATTTGGTACTTGGAATTGGATCTTTGAAATGGTATTCGGGAAATGATAAATTGGTTTGGTATTTGAAATGGAATTGTGAAATGGATTGATGGGAATTTTAAGGTATTTTTGGAAATTCATACTCAAAAATAGTATTTTTAATTTCTTTATAAATGGTATTTTTCTTGGAAATGGTACTTAAAATGGGATTTGGAAATGGTTCTTGGAATGGTTTTGGATAATGAAAATTTTGTTATGATTTTAGATTAAGATTTAAAAATATTTTATTTATTCCATGTAACTGTATCTTCTTATGTAGAAGTGATAATTTGTGTATGTTTTGTTTTCATGGTATATAAACTATTTGGTTTTGATGGTTAAAGCTGGGGTAAACATAGAATCTGGGTGGACACTTGATTTATAATTAATCTCAGGGTAAACACATGCCCTGAGTGGATGCTTGATTTATGGTTAAACATGGGGTGAAAATGGACTCTTGTTGGATGATTGGTTTATGGTTAAACTTGGGGTGAACATGGTCTTTGGGTGGATGAAAATACTTATGGTTAAACCCAGGGTGAATACGACCCTCAGGTGAACGTCAGGGCCCTAAAGATGGGTATATTACCCCTAAGTGTCGCTTGTTTAGATCATGGATGGGTATATTACAAATATTCATGAGATGGTTGGAATGGGGTTTTTGAAATGCTCAGAGACACCCCAAGCACTGGTTGTAGTAGGTATGTATCGTTCCTAAGGTAAACCCAGCCCTCAGGTTTGGAATTTTTTTTACTTTTGTTTCAAATACATAAATGATTATATATGTATCTATTAACTGATCACATCTGCATACACTGTGTATAGACTATTTATTTTAGTGATGTATTTGTTGGTGGAGTATTAAGTTGTACTCACACCCTAATTAGGCCACTATGTAAGTTGGGTACCCCTGAAGACATTCATTTGATATAGGCACATGTTGCGGTTGAGGCCCGAGGGTATAATTTTCATGGTCGAGTGGGACAGGTCAGATGACATCAGGTAATCCAGGCATTAAATGGCTCAGAGTGGAAATGGAAACTTGTATATGTGTAATCATACTAAAGGTAGTATATTTGTATGCATTATTTCGGTACTTTTTTTTTAGAATGTGCAATTTATTTGTTTCTTATGTGTACTATGATGGATATTCATGAATATTTTTTCATTTATTTAATTTTTATTTTGAACTCAAATAGAATGGTTTTAGTCTCCCCATGATACTATATTAGACCCCCACCACTGTTGGGAAGACTCTATCATATGGGGATGTACGCCAGAGGTAATGTAGCATTCTGGTTTAGTTACTATTCGTAGATTGATCTGGTGTAGAACATTACTGAACACACACACCCATCCATGGTTTTGGAATCCTTTAATAAGAATAAAATAATATCCTTTAATTTATATCATAATATCAAAAAATTTATAAATGTTCAATTTAGTATATATCTCATCATTATAAGCATTTCACAAGTACTCATAAAATGAAACAAGCTAAAAATGATTTGTAACATTTGAATAACCATTAAGGGGATGTTTAAAATTTAAAAATAAACTCAAACTCATTTAAATATTATCCCTTGACATCATAACCAATAAATTATAACATAAAAATAAAATAATCATAATAATTTATTGAAATATCTTATATTACATACCGTTTAATGGTCAGTGATGTGATAACCATGCAATTTTCATCACCCGATTCTACATAAACTATTTAAAAAAATAATGCATGTACTAAAACTCTATAATAACATGAAGAAAATTATATGTATAATACTTCCCTCATCATGCTGTTGAGTTCACAAACTCTATAAATATCCCCCATGGACTAAAGTCACATGTGATTTATGAACATTTCACCATATAGCACATCATATTAAAAAAATTTAAAATACTACCCAAAATATATTTTGGATATCCTCAATAACTCCTTTTAGAGAAGCTATCATAAATATCTAATAGTATTGTACAAAAACTTTGAAACAAATCTAATAGTTATTCATATATCCTTTTGTGTAAACCCTTGAACCTCTTATAGATTTTAAAAAAAATATATGAATTTTTTAATCCATAATTATAAGAAAAAGCTGATCTCTGGTAAAATGTTTGTGTTTTTCAATCTATAAAGAGATTTGTAATGATCTCTATTAAACACATGTACCTTTATACTTGTATCTAAAAAATTAATCTCAAGCATCATGCATAATTATAAAATCTGTTTGTATAATACATAAAGTGAACATAACACATAACATTTCCCAATATGGTATAGGGGAACATACACATTCATGATTCTTTGAGTAAATTATAAATAATATAGATGAAAGGATATCATTTCATTCATCCCAGTTAATGAGTATAACACATGTAAATCACCTAAATAAATAAATATATCACATGTAACCTATTCAATAATGATCATACACTTCCTTAAAATTTCTTAATCAGGGGCCCAGATTTATACCCATTATATATGAGGAAATATCCCATATTGTTTAACAAAAATATACCACATAATAAAAAAACATACCCAACAACCCTCTGATTATCCCAAACTCAATTATATCATAATTTATGTATCAAAGTATTAAGATTCACATGAATCTAAATTTTAATTTAATATAAAGGATATCATTATTCTAACACCATTCATAGATAACCATTTCTTAAAGATGATAGGCCGCATGGCCTCAAGATCATTATTTAATCACTAAAGTCCAGAGACTAGAACCAAGGCTTTAAAAGAATATCTTCGGGAGAGATTCACCCTCCAATGGATCAACAAAAGATATATTAAATATTAAAAATATAAATAACCATAAATAATGTTATAATTTAAACAACATCACCAAAATACCCTTAACATAACCCAACAATTTTCCAATTATAACATATATCCTAAAACGTTTTAAACCGCAACCCATGCATAATAATCATAGTGAAATACATATAAAATATCTCATAGAAAAATAAAGTAAAAATATCATTAACATAACTAAAATATCATCATTAAATCATCTCCATGAATCAACAATATAACACCATCTACCTATAATGGAATCTTTCCATTACCTATAGGACCTCATATAATTTTTGTATGTTCACAAGATATGTACATACAGGGTGTGAGAAAAATATAATTGGAAAACTACCATGAACCCAAACATTTCATTTAGTTAAACATGTTCTGATGTATATGATGGGTTATAATAAAATGACTAAATTATATAACAAGCGATAATATAACACATCATAAATCAATGGGTTCTAACCAATCCACCTAGAAAACATGTTTATCTTCTTTAACCAATGTCGGTGAATACTCATTATATAATTTAATGTGTTATAACTAAACTTATGGATCAAAATATCTTAGTAAAATAATGTTTCATATCCTTATCTCATGTTCAATACTCTCTTATAACATTTATGCCTCAATATGTCACCCCTGGTGGTATCTCACATCATTTCATTACCTCAGTAAATGGTCAGGACCAAGGAATAACATTACTCAAGGCCATCCCTAAAAACATCTCATATCATAATATAATCATAAATAAATTTAGAATATCAATCAATACTTAAATGAAAATTCGATTTATTTATTTGACTATATCAATAATGACCCTAAGATAATTCCAAAACATTAATACTTCATCCAAATTTACACATAGCCTTAAACATATTCCACTAATACCATATTTTGGAAGCTAGTATTGAGGGACAAAAAAATTGTTGTGGAACAATTTTCCCTCACAATAATATAATTAACAACATGAAATATCAACAAAAATTTTATTTTAAATTCAAAACCAATAATTTAAAATAAATCATTTTAATGAAAATATAAAATTAAATTGAGTTCATTAAAAATAAACATTACATGCTTAACATGACACAACCACTTAAAACAATTATACTTCTCTATTATTGATTGTACAAAACCATTAATATTATATGAATAAATACAATTATATCCAATATGAAGATCAATATTATGATCCAACACCATTGAATATCAAATTATTTCCCTTTCCAGCATTAGGAAAAAAGAAATCTATATTCATATTGAGGTGTGTGGGTAGGGGTGATTACATGAATACCTAGAATTTCATGAACCATTCTGATTTTTCCATCCATTGGATGCCCGAACCAAACCATGATAGGGCCCAAGGGGAATTCCTAATCCCCCTATGCTAAAGAAGATTTCCAAAAAATAAAATTATACTCAGAGGGAATGAAATAATATTTAATAAGAATAATAATTAAAATGAAATTCGGGTCTGATGCTCGTTCTAAATCATATAAGTAGAATAGAAAAGAAAAATTTATAATATAAAATAAAAAGAAATTCCCTTATCTCATCTCAAACTCCCACCAAAAAAATATCCTATGAGTTCCATTTCCCCATTCACCACACATAAGGTGTGTCACCCATTAAGGAAATTAACAAAAATAGGGATGACCTATTTGTCCAATAATAATAAGGAACTAAAAATAAATAATGGAATACCTAAAATAAGATCTCTATATATCCCATGGTCACACTCTAGTATTGAAATAAAAAATTATCAAAGATTTGACATAAGCTAGGCCAGAACATAAAAGGAGCACTTGATCTAGAGATACTGAGTTGTATAAGTAGGTTGTGAGCTATAAATCCTAATAGGGTTTCAATAATATGTCAATGAAATATCCTTCACAAAATAGTCAATAAATTCTAGTTCGAAATGAATTATATATATTATGTTTTTAATTAATTTTTTTGGAAAAAAATCCTTGTGATTTCCTTTTAAACCCCTTTTTATAAACTTAATTGTTTGAGAAGATAATATTGGGAAACTAATTCTAAAACATTTTTTGGTTAATTATTGAGAAATATATAAAATAAACACAACATGACCAAATAAATCATTAGGAACATAAATATCAGTAATAATTAAAGGTGATAAATGGTGTCTAATAAAATAAAACACTCTCAGTTATAAGAAAGATCAAATAAGTATTAAAAATAGAAAATTATAATGAAATATATAAACATGGAAAGTATAAAGTAAGAAATAGTACAAAGAGAAAAAGAATAATTAATTTAAAGCAATCATAATCGGAGAACCTCACTAAGGTAACTAGGACTAGGAGAACCTAGAACACATAAGTCACTGGATAGGGTCATGACCTCAATTATTTGATAAAATAAAGTAACACATCACTTGCTAGTAGAGGGGCACCACAAACAGACTTCACTATCATATCTAATAGTGAGGGATCCTCATCGCACTATAATTTCACCTTCCCATGTACATGGTGTTCCCATGATGTTTAGAACAATAAAAAAATCATTATTAAAAGGTGTATCACTAAGAAACCAACAAATACTTTCTTTTATAAAAAACTCACTTCAAGCCATTTCTATCATTCATCTCGAAAGGCTTCCTCAACAACAAATTCATTTAAAATCAAGATAAAATTAGAAAATAACATTTTATATAATATTCCATTTGAAATAACTTTATTTATAAAATTATAAAGAACCCTCTAAATTATACTTTAGAAAAAAATATTAAAAATATTCTTTGAAAAAAATGTAAAATAAAAAATAAACATTTATTTTAAATTTGAATGTTTCCCACAATATTTATACGCGTATAAATTTTTATATAAATATATATACATCTATAAATGAACATATTCACATATTATCATGTTATTATCTACAAATATAAATATAAATATATATATACACCCATGTATGTGTGTAAAAAAATTAAACACAACACTAGAAATTTGAAAAATAACTAACATTTGAATCCCTCTTGAAACTAAAAGAAAATCTCAATTTAAATGTAATTCACCAATCCGAACTACTGATTTTGAGCCAGAGAGTCACATGACCTCATTAATGTCTCCCCTTATACACTTGTTTGTTAAATATTAGCAAGGGTTTGAACACTATCAAAGGGGACACTATACCCTTAGTATCATGTCAACGCCATACACAAAAACATATCAGAATATACTAAAATAGGATAATAAAAGTATCATGTAGAAAACCAAATATAGAAAGGCCCACATGTTATATTGATAAATAAATATGGCCCCAAAGGGAAAATCCAAACTATGGTATATGTAAAAATAGGTAATAAGTAAATAAAACAACAATAATCCTCTGGAATCTGTCCCAGACTACCACCAGCTCCATGCTCCACAATTAGCTATCTACCATGAGCCCATTTCCCTTTCTTGGAGCCCTATATAACAAGTTTTTATGTGAATTGAAATTCCCCTACAGGGTGTGAATAATAAATCCTAGCAGGACACCACCAGAAAGTCCTTAATAAGTGTTATTTGGTTTTACAAGTGTATACGTTGATAATAAGAAATGCACAAACAAGCATAAAAAAGAGACAATCATGTACCCAGAAGCCTTACACTAACCAAGACATCATAGACCCCTGGTCATACCTTCTTTAGATCCATTCTAGAATTATTGTCATGGGATTTCATAGGTGAACAATAAAAATACATAAGGCTCATAATCACTTCTCTTAGTGGTCTCAAAGCATTTAGTCGAGTTAGGACCCCAGACCATCATTTCCTGACTCCATGATAGGTTATGAATCTAGGTCATCATACCCTGTATATGCTTTAGGTCAGGCCTCTAAGATATTATTCCCCTAACATCACTAACTCGATTCAGTCCTCCAAGTTGTCATGACCCTTACCCTATACTCATTTTGATAATCATCATCAGCGCAAGTCATGTGCACTCCCCCTCTAAGGGATAATCATCACTCCTAATCATCACTCCTAATAATCCTCCTAAATCATTCCATGATGCCATAGAATTTGGAAAAGTGGTATCATATTCCTTATAATTAGTTCCTTAATCTTTTCCATGATCTTCACCGAATTATCCATGTATGATGCTTCACGCTCCATCTAAACATCATTTCAATCAATGATATGTATAGGATCAGCCAAATACCTATGGAGATATAAATTATGTAATAAATCTTTAATACCTCAATAGAAAGAAGGAAAATTTTGATGGTATTCCATTGACCTTACAAATTTAGTGATCTTAAAAGTTCTAAAAAAACAAGGGGCTAAATTACCCTTCTTACTCAAATTTTGGTGGCCAAACTATAGAGTCACTCTTACAAAAACTCAATTGCCTAAAAAAAACTCCAAAGTCCTCCTACTACGGTTGGCATATGAATTTTCTCCTTCATGGAACTATGATCAACCTATTATGGATCAATTTCAATCTCTAGGTTGTCTCCTATACCATTCTTGGTCCCACAACTACTACCTCACCTACCTTATTCCAACAAAGTATTAAATGGCATAGACCCCTATAAAGAGCCACATAAGATCCCATATGAATCTATTCATCGTAGATATTGTTTTATGTGAACTCAAAAATTTCTAGTTGATCATCCCAAGCTCCATAGAAGTGGAGGGACCACGCATGAATTGTATCCTACGGTATGTGAATAATCCGCTCATACTATCCGTCTATATTAGGATGGTACCTTGTTCTTAATCTCATCTAAGTTTCTAATCTCTTCTATAGGACCTAACAAAATTGTGGTATAAAATATTCATCTCTATCAGATAAAATTATTCGGGTAACTCTATGTAAAAATACTATATCACATATATAAATCTTTCCCATCACATCTATTTAGTGATTATCACATATTGATAGTAAATGATCAACTTTCATCAGCCAAGATACAATCAACCGGAAAGTATCACAACTCCTTGGAATCCTAGGTAACCCCATCACAAAGTCCATTGTGATGTCCTACCACTTTCACTAGGTCATTATAAGTGTCTGGAGTAGACCACCAAGGCTCTAGTGCTTGTATTTTATCCTCTATCTGGTAAGGCATTGGGAAACAAATCCATAAATGTATCTCTTCATCCCTAGATACCATAACTATCACATAAAGTCATGGTACATCATTGTCACACCAAGATATACTAATCAATTAGAGGTGAAGATGTCACTCATTAACTCCTCCCTGATGAAAGAAGGTACTAATACTCTCCCATGTACATGGATCACATCATCATTATCCAATTACCATACAAACATTGATTCCCCTCCAACTAGATGTTACTGCATCACTTCATGCTCTAGGTCATTATATTTTCTATCCTTTACCCTATCTACTAAATAATATTTTTCCACAAAATGATCACATGTAACTGATACCTGGTCCTCAGAATCATCCATCCCCCACTTATATAATAAGCTCATCAAGTGAAATTATTCCCAAGAATTATACTCACCAATCTCCTAAGATACCTATGTCTTATGTCTAAGAGAGTTTACAATAGTGTTTCCTTTCCATTGTTAATAAACCATATCAAAGTAATGTTTTTATAGGTACTCTACCCAAATCCTCTACCTCATGTTTAGGTCCTACTAAATGAATATATTATAGAGTCTCTTATGTCAGTGTACACAATAAACCACTCTCCAAAGTGATAGTGTCTCAAATAATTCAAAGAGTGAACCATAAATGTGATCTCTAATTAATGGGTAGAATTATTCTTCTCATGGAGTCACAGATGAAATGACACATAAGCTACTAAATACTCTCATTAATTCATTACATATCTCAAAACAACACCTGAAACATCACAATAAATAGTATATCTGATCCCAAGCTCAGTAAGAATCAGTACTAGAGTTGTAGTCAACCTATTATTATGCTCATGAAATGCCTATTCACACTAGTCTGGCCATTATAACTTAACTCAATTCTTTTTCAGCACAATCTTGGGTGTTGATAAATGGGAGAAGTCCTAGATAAAATAATGGTAGTATCCTACTAAATCTAAAAATATCCTTTTCTCAAACACGTTTTAGGGATGTTTCTAGGACATCACTACCTCCAATTTCTATGGGTCCATGGATATACCTATCTCAAACACCACATTCCCTAAAAAATTCACCTATTAAATCCAAAATTTTTACTTTTACAACATGGAATAAATATGATGTTCTTAAAGTATACTCAAGACCATTTTGATATTTTTAGAATTCTTCTTTAGGGTTGGTGAGTAGATAAGGATGTAATCAATGAACTCCATGATGAATGAGTCTAGATATGGTCGGAAGAACTTGTTCATGAGATCCATGAACATTGTAAATGCATTCATCAATAAAAATGGTAGCACTAAGTACATTTATAGACTATAACTACTCTAAAACACAATCTTAAGTATGTCCTCATCTCTAACCCATAACTAGTGGTATCCCAATCAATGATAAATCTTGGAGAACCCTTAATATCCTATTAATTTATTGAAATGATCATCGATCATTGAAAAATGATTATTTGTTCTTTATCATCACCTGGTTCGGCTTCCAATTGTCTATCAAGATTAAAAGATTACCATTATCCTTCTTAGTGAATAATATAGATGCACCCCATGATAATTACTCATCATGATTAATCCATTCTTATTTATTTCCTTGATCTTCATATTGAGCTCTGTCAATCGGGTTGGTTCCATAAGATAACGGGGTATCTAAATGGGTTGTGTACCCATCACAATATATATCTCAACGTTATATCCTTTATCTAGGATAAGTCCTTTGAATTCATCTTTAAAGAAATTTAGATAGAGAACCACAACTAGAGTGAATAACAAGGGGGATACCACTAATCCTAATGAAATATCCAAGTCTACAATTTGTGTTGTGATCATCCGAAGTTAACTCAATTCTATACCAACTCTACCCACTCTCAGTTCCCATTCTCTAGTTATTATGTACTTATATTCCGTTTTCAAAGTAAATTATACTCAGATTTTATAAAAATCAATATGATATCAGAAGTTGGTAAGCCAATCCATACCTAGAATCACATCAAATTCCATCATCACCAAAATCATGGAGTCCCATAGATGTCCATAACCAGAAATGACTATAGGAAACTCTGGGAATCATTAAAAATATTACAGTTTATTTCTCAATGGTCTATTGAGGGAAATTAATTCAGGGGTTATCTTGACTGTTAAGTCAAGTCCAGTAATAACTTTTGTTGAAATAAAGGAAAGGGAAGCACCAGTAGCATGATGTTTCTAGATTAACCTACCGATCCTTTAGATAATCTTAGAGGTCAAATATTCCCATAACTATTTCAAACCATTCCTTAGAATAATGAGGGAATATGGTGGCTTTAAAGTATAGTGAATGATGGAGTGTAAAGTGAATTCATATTTGACTATAGTTTTGAACTCTTATTCCAATGACATGCACTAAGTGAAAGAATTTTGGTTGAATTATCCCTATTTCCTAAAACATAAAGTTACTGCGAGAGAATTCTTAGTTGCATACTCCAATATATTTCGGGGTAGAGCATGAATATCCTCACTTATGGGAGTATTATATCCCTCCTATTTTGTAGTCCCATAACACTACACTGAGGTGGAATATTCCATAACAAAAAGGAAAAAATTTAGGAAATTTTAAATAGATCCTAATCAATCTAAGAGATCACACAAAGGTTTTCTAAGGAGTCAACCCATAACCCAAGGTATAAACCTCATAGCAATAACTAAGATCGCCATACCTACATGTTATTCATAGTAACATATATACCAAAATAATAGTATTTTAGGGTTCTCCTAATTAATGTCATCATAGATAAATCACAATAGAGATATAAAATAGATATATCACACAACCGAGTACAAGCCTATATCAAATAGATAGAAAAAATTAATTCATTAAATTTAAAAACTAATATGCATCAAAAAAATAGGTATATAGATGTAATATAGTCCTATGTTCCAAGTTAGGATGAATGAACACACACTAAAACGCATTAAATAGTAACAAAAATCCCATAAATGGTAAATCATGCATTCATTACACATTATCTATCCAGAAACATGTAAAATTCCCTACTTAAGTCCCATAAAACTATTTCCTCCTACCATGTCCTAGGTTAGTTAAAAAGAAAAGAAGAGAAATTATGCTCTGATACCATTTTGTAAAGCCCTGGCCTGGTCCACTAGGTCTGATCCGGAGAGTTACATGACCTCATGCGCACCTCCCCGTGCACAAGAAGTATTCATATAGCAGTAATGATTTAAAAATCATTAGTGGGGAGACTATACCTTCAGTAAAATTTTATCACTATACAAAAAAACATATTGTAATATAAAAAATATAATAATCAAAGTATCATACAGAAAACCAAATATCAAAAATCACACATGTTATACAAATAAAAAAAATGATCCCCCAAAGTGTGAATCTAAACCATAGTATAAGTGAAAGAATATAATAAATCAAAAAATAGTATAAATCCTCTTAAATTAGTATAGGATTGCCACCAACTTCCTGCTTCACAACTCGGCCACCTACCATATGCCCCTAACCCTTGCTTGGATCCCTATGCATGAATTCTGCACTCGCATCAAAATTCATGTGTAGGGTGTGATTAATAAAACCCATAAGGACACTTCCAAATAATCCTTAACAAGTGTTCACAAGTATAACAAGTATATTTCATGATAATAATAAATGCATAAACAAGAATAAAAAACATACAATAATGTATCGAATGTTCATGCACTAACCAAGCCACCACGAACCCAAAATTGTACCTACTTCAACTCCATGATAGAAGGATATTAATGGAATTTTATAAGTGAAGAAGGATTATCCAGAGGTCTCATAATCATATATCTTAGTGGCCTCAAGGTATCGAGTTGTTCCGTCCCTCGTACCCTCATATCCCATCTCCATCACAGGTCAGGCTTCCGGGTCATCATACCCCATCTATGTCTTGTTTCATGCCTCCAAGCTGTCATGCCTCTAACGCTTCTACCCCAGGTCAATCCTCCAAGCCATTATTACCCAACCATGTTCTCAGTTCCATCATCATCATCATCACAAGCCTTGTACACTCCCCCTCTAATGGATAGTCATCACAAAATGGTCCACCTATTTTGAGTATAAAGAAAAACCTTCAATGGAATGGAAACACACATAACATGGTAGAATATACAAGGAAAATCATAGTATATCATCATGAGAGTATATTGGGAAAATACAATACATTTTATGAATATCAAACATAGTAAAACAAGATACAATAATACTCATGGAATCATGTAACATCAGCTGGTCTCATAGGAAACACACACACCCACATTCGTTCATAATCTATAATAGTCAAAAAAAGTACGTCAATATAAAAATTATACTAAGGAAACAAGTGTATATAATATCCCCAAATCGTATGGAACTTCCTACCTCAATTCTGTTTATGAACTCTAAATTTTTCCAAATTATTGAAGATCAAACCATTTTTCACACCCACTAAGAATGGCTCATTCATTAAGAATGTCTAGATTAAATTCTTATTCATAAAAGGATTGGATTTATAATATATAATACCATGATAATAATGAATTTGAGAATTAAATACCTTAAGGAATCCTCCAATGAAACCAATTCTGAGGTATATTGGAGGAGTGGTTTCCAATTCACTGGATTCATTATCGAATCAAAAATGAATCATGAATTCAACTCCAATTCAATAAGAGAACCTTGGGTCTAGACAAATATCATAGATCAATCATCAATTTTTCAAAGGGAAAGAGTTTAAATAAGAATAAGATCTCATGATGATCTCTCTAGAGAAACTTACCCAAAACATCCACCATTCATTATAATTTTATCTCTGGTCAAAGGGGGTTGTCATTGAAAAGTAGACTCTTATGCCAATATGACATGGAATTGTCAATGGATTAAGGTTACATCATTAATCTACCATCAATAAAAAGTTTAGGAAATTGTTTCACGAACACTTACCCATATAACATTCATTGTTGATGGTAGATCTAAATTTGATCAAGTAATGATGATAACTTAGTAGATCTGTGATCGATCTGTGAAGAGTGTGGATTCACCATCATATTATTATAGATAACACATATAAAAAATATATATATGTTCATATCATAAGAAATAATGGTAATTCATTATAGATATAAATAAAAATCTCATCAATTAAGAATTTTTGGATTGTTCCAATGAATGTGAACTAAGGGGAGATGAATGGGAGTGCCAAGATTAAGGAGGTATTCGTTAAGATTCAAATTAAGGAAATGGGGTTCAAATTTGGGGTGTATTAATTTTACTCTCAGACTCGGTGCACTGGCTACCAAGTGGGACTCACTAGCCAGTCAGAGGGGTCTATTATAGCTAGCAAACCTATTGAAACCCCACCGGAAAGCTAGTGGTTGTTTCCCATCCACCTCAATGTCTATCCATTTAATAAAATTCTAACCACCAATCTCTTAACCCTTAGCCTCTGAAATTCATGCTCTTAGTCATCCATATTATAGAAGAAAAAAAGGTGGAAATTAATTTTTATAAACTTGAAATGTCTCATACATTAAAATAAAATTTCAATGTTAAATAAAAACTACTAAAGTCCATAAAACCCAAAATAAAAAGTTACAAAATTTCAAAAAATTTAAACAATAACTGAAAATATTGAAATCTATAAAGGAATAAAAAACCACAAAACACACATAAATTTTTTGTGTGAAATAATTCCCTAATATTTACACCTTTAGAAATAAACTTAATGATCATAAATATCCATTATAAAATCATATCTTCTCTAGAAATAATTTTAAACATATCAAACAATATATATCATGTATTACTTTTATGGGAAATTATTTTAGATAGCCCAATCATAATTTATATTTCTAGAAAAAGAGAAAACATAGAATTGCCTACCTTGAATCATGTGAGAACAAAGAAAAATCACCATGAATGGTGGGAGAAAGTATTAAAAAGGACTTTACACTTCCTAGGAAACCAAAATCACAAGAAACTATAAGTGAATTCTACCTCGGGTTATTCCAAAAATAAAATTTAGGGGAGAGGGAGAAAGGATAACAAAAAATAAAGAACAAGAAGAAATAGACGAATAAGAAGACCCTTATCTGTGACTGAATTCTTGAAATCGAAACAAGGAGCTCTAAAATCACAAGGGATGAGTGGTGAGGAGGCATTTAATGCATGAGGGTTCCCCTAGGTTGTGTGTCACATGTACGAGGGATAGGGGTAGATATTTTGGATTAAATTGGGGTATGAAAATAATAAAATTCTAATTTTTAAAGGCTGGGTAAAACGCATGGTTACCACACAGTTTTTCCATACGATGCACTGTTGGGAAAAAGTACATTAAGGTGTCCTCTCGATATGTTTTCAGTGTGTTTGTGTTTGTTGAAAAATCCAAATGAGTTAAAATGAGTATGGTTGGTGTTTTCTGAATCAGGTGTTTTAGGTGGTGTAATTTCCTAGTATTTGCCAATTTTTTAGGCCTCAAATTGGGAGTTTGTTTTTTTGGAAAAGGATGATTTATGTATTGGGGTACATAGTAATTGGACCATGAATCATGGTTCATGGATTTCAAGACTTGTATTCAGAACATCGATGTAAATCAGCAGAGGTAGGGAACCGTGAAGTGTAAGATAAAAGTCGCGTATGGGAATAGTTTGTGGGGAGAAAACGGTTCACGGTGAATTCATGAGGTACATGGAAGGCTTTCTGTATGCGAGATAGATTTCAATTCGAGAAAATGAGGCCATGATTTTAGAAACCATGAAGGGTTTCATTCATAAAAAATTGATGGTGATTTGGGCCACTGTGAAGGGGGAACGATAGTACGCAGACCGCGTAGTGCAGAATGATTTGTGGGTGAAACAGTACCTGGTGAATATAGTACCACATTGAAGATTTCATAAATCTTGGATTAGAGGATTTTGAAAATATTTTTTCCTATATAAGGAGAAATAATCCCATCATTAAGCCAGATTTGTTTTCATAAAAAAACATCTTTGCTCGTAGAATTCTGTAAATTCCAAAATAGGTTTGTGGGGGAGAATTTTGTGAAGGGTGAAGTGATTTTCACAGAAGCAATTCTGCTAAAGGATTTTGCGAGGAACTATAGCTCACAAAGGAAGTGGTATGAGGAGGATGAATACACGGTATGTGATGGAGGAAGACTCGATACATGGAGGAGAGATGGTCTGCATAAGCATTGTAGTCTGCGGATGAGAGATAGTTCATGGAAGTGGAGAAAATTCATGAAGCAAGGACAGTATGTGAATTAGAGGTAGTACACAAAAGAGGAAATATGCATAACATACCTACTACATAGTATATAGAATAGTCAAGGTGGTTCTCGGAGGACTCATGGAAGCTTGAAAAAGAATAAAATAGTTTGTGAAAGAAATTTTTTCATACCTAACAGTATGAGGAAAAGTGTAATTCATCTTTGGGTGAAAAGAGAACTTCAATAGAGCATGTACCGATAGTTTATGATGTGTGATTTCATCCAAATGAATGGACCTACATATCTATAAATTGTGGGTGGATCCCTTCCAAGAGAAGTGAGTGAAGGAAGAGGAAGAAGACGATCCTTCCCACCAGTAGTGAGGTAGAGGAAGAGAAATAGGTAGTGACCCTTTGGAATGAAGTGAGTAGACCCTAAATCTTGTAAAGGCATTGAGCATGGGCATAGAAGTTCTAGCTTGAAATTTATAATTGGCAGTGATATTTAGTGGATTTGGTGCATCATCATATTGTAGTTGTATGCTCCTTGGACGTAGCCCAATGAGGGTGAATCAAGTAAAATCGTTGTGTACTGTGTATGATTTCATTTTTGTTCATATTTTGATATAGGATAAAGAGAGAAGTGTGATTTTTTTACGATGAAAAAATATCTAAAGGGGCAGTAGTTTTAATATTTCATACCTTGATTCACCCCCTCTCAGGGTATTTGACCCATTGAACCTAAAAATTTTTATAAACGGGAAAGGTTAAAAGTCATTGAATCTATCTATATAGAAGGAATGGAGGTGTTCAATCATAAAGGGGTTCTCATCTTTGATGGAAATAATTTTCAATTATGGAAGAATCATATGCAACACTACTTCCAATCTTTGGTAATGGATGTGTTTACAGTAGCGATGCATGGTATTTCAACCAACATTGACAGTGGTGCTTTATCAGAAGCTGAGTAAAGAGAATTTGATGATGATGATAAAGGGATCAATGTTTTAGGGTGATACCTATACAATGTAATCTATAAAAATGCGATTTCATGTAAAACATCACATTCCATGTGGGAAAAGTTGTTGAACATTTATGAGGGTGAATCAAAAACCAGAGAAGTGAAGTTTTCGGTTCTATGGAATAAATATGAGGATCTCAGAATGAACCCTAATGAGCCTGTTGATATATTATTTGATCCGGTGAACATTATTGTGGAAGACATTCGTGACCTTGGGGAAATTATTGAAGATATAAATATTTTCAAGCACATCTTGAGAAAACTTCCACCTCATTTTGATCTCAATGTTTCTGTATTGGAAGACAAAGATATGAAGGATCTCACACTGGATAAATTTCATAATACTATCATTACATATGAAATGAGAAATGATGATAAAGATGTAGTAGAAAAGGGGTAGTCCAATGAATTGGAATTCAAGGCCCTGAAAAATCTCTTTGTTGAATATAGTCATGAGGAAGATAATTTTAATGATGTCATGTCATTTCTCTCCTCAAATCTGCAAAGAGTAAAAAGAAAGTCCAAAGGTAAACTTCCATTTACATGCTTTATATGTGGAAAGATTTGTAATTTTATAGCAATGTTCCCTAAGAAGTTTTTTATGAGGATGAAGACAATGATGAAATTACCCAAAATAAGTATTCATCAAATTTCAAAAGGTAGGAGAAGTGATAAGAGAAAGTTCATTAAAAAAATAATCTGATTTCAAAAGAAGAAGAAAGCTTAGAAGAATATGAGGTAGAAGAGTTGGAGGAATTCTAGGATCATGAAGTAGATTGTTTGGTTCTGGTAGTAAAAAAATTTGTGAAAAAAGAATAAAGTGGCAATGAAGAAGGAGAAATTGATGGAAGAGTTTAACTTCATGCTGAATTAGAATCTACTATTGATGAGATAGATGTTCAGAGAGACAAAATAAAGAAATCTATCAAATTAGTTCATGACGCTCAACTATATATACAATATTAGGGAAAAGACAAGTATGATATGAATAATGAAATTGAAAAACTGACGTCTTCAATGTCAAAAAGCTCAAAAAAGGTGGTTGAGTACAAACTCAAAATTGAAGAACAAAGAAGATAGATTGATAGTTTTACTAAAACTGGAAAATTTCAAATAAAAAGTATCAAAGAACATAAAGAGAAATTTGTTGGTCTAAGAGGAAGTTTTATGGATCAATAAAAGGTGTTGACTCACACACCATCATCAGGAAAATAGATAACATAGAAAATAGAAAAGATGAAAGTAGAGCATGGTTGTCTAGCAGAACAGAAGCAACAATCAAATTCAAATGATAAGGATGGTATGGGGATTGATTGAAAATAAAAAAGAAATAATAGTTAAAGATAGAACATAGGAACCAAATCCAAGATTGAATATTTATTTTTTTGTGAAGCAGAATCAGAAAATTCAAAGAACACAATAGATAACCAGTGGTGCGGTATTGCCATGAAGGAATATTCCACACATAAGATGCTATTATTGTGATAAAATGGGACACACACAAAATTTTTGTTCCATAGAAAAGAGATACCGAAGGGAACATGACCAATAGAGGAATCCATACAGATCTCAATTTTCTAGGTCCTCATTTGATGGTCACTATTTCAGGTGTAGAGGATTCAGACACATAGTTAGATATTTCTCCTCAATAATATAGAGGAATGTGACAAAGGAGACATTGGATGGTTATAAGAAGTATAATAATGTATCATCAAATGATATGAAAATGAAAAAATGATTTTCATATCTACAAGATAAAGTTGGTCTATTATATTCCAAGGAATCTTAAGAGTATCAATCCATATCATATATGAAATTAGAAACATGGATCAAAGAGAAACAATTTGAGTAGGCATTGGTTTTAGAAATTATGTTCACGGCATAAGATCACATTAGGATATGGATCATTGATATTGGATTCACCTCCTATATGATAGGAAGCAAGGATATTGTGATGGGAACCAAGTACGATAAAGAAGTTATCGTGGTATTCGACAATGATGAAGGGTTGAAAATTATTGGATCTAGGAAAGAAAGGCTTTGGGGAAAAGACTGAGATGTGCAAATTTCTTGGTTTTTGAAGGTATTTGTCAAAATTATTAAAAGCATGTCAATTGTGTGACTCAGAAAATGCCATAATATTTTCAAAGAAATTATGTGTCATCACGTCAAAATATGGTTCTGTTGTATTGCAGGGAAAAAATATAAAATGGAATCTCCACCTCGTGAGTGGAGAAGAAGATATGTGCCTTCTGTCTATGGAAGAAGAAAATAAGTTGCGGCATAAACTTCTTGACCACATGATCCAAAAGTCCTTGTAAGATCTGGTGAAATATGATACTGCTCGAGATCTCCCTAGATTATCACGCGATCATACACATACGTGTGATTCCTTCTAATAAGGGAATATTATTCGAAAGACATATAAGGAAAAAGATTAAAGGTCAATAATATTTCTTGAGTTGGTTCATATTGATGTGTGTGAACCAATCTCACTAATATCTACTGATAGGAGGAGATATTATGTCCTCTTCATTGATGATTATAGAATAATGGCATGGGTATCAATCATTACCCCAAAGTATGAGGTGTTCAGTTTCATTACAATATATCGATGGGAAGTTGAAAAGATTATAGATCATAAAATCCAGAAGATCTAGTTAGATAATGGAACATAGTTAACAAATAGCCAAGTGAAGGATTGCCTCAAGAAACATGAGATAAGGCATCAAGTTTCAATGGTAAGAACTCCACAACAGAATGAATTAGTCGAGAGAAGAAATTGGATTGTTAATAACATGGACAGAACAATTGTCATTGAGAAAGATCTTTTAGAGAAATTTTGGAAATAAATAGTGATGAAAACAGTCTACACTTCAAATAGAGAGTTACTATGTCCAAAATAATAAAAGACTTTGTATGAGCTAAGGTATGGAAAGAAGACATCATTAAAGTACTTTAGAATCTTTGGAAGTAAGTGTTTCATTCTCAATAAAGAGAAACATAGAAATTTTTAGTGTCGTAGAGATGAAGAGATATTTCTTGGATACTCAAAGAAAATAAAATCATATAAATACTTCAATAAGAGGATGAGAACAATTAAGTATCTACAAAATGATAAAATAGAAGAGATGAAATTTATAGACAGAACATAATTGGTGATTAGATAGCTCCAATGCCAATAAAAAGGACGAAGACTCTATAGAAATCATCATACCAATCATATGTAGAGCATAAATGTTTTGATGAAGTAGCTGGTGATGATAATTGGTTTTAGGCTATGAATGAAGAGCTTTATCAAATTGATAAAAATCATACATGGGAGATTGTTTCAAGTCCAATAGATAAGAATGTCATCAGGACGAAATTAGTATTTCATAATAAGATGAATGGAGATGGTATGGTGATTCAAAAAAAATCACAACTAGTGTGTAAAGGGTACTTCCTGATAGAAGCAATCGATGTTGATGAAATTTTTTCACTTGTTGCAAGGCTAGAGACAAACATATTATTCTTGGAAATAACATTGAAAAAAATGTTCAAAGTGTTCCAAATGGATATCAAGTCAGAATTTCTAAATGGAGTTCTAGATGAAGAAGTTTACATTGATCCGCTAGATGGCTTTGTTTTTCTCGAAGATGAGAAAAAAAAATTCTGTTGAATAAGGCTTTATATGGTTTGAATTAAGAACCAAGAGCATGGTATTCAAGGCTAGATCAGTTTTTGAAGAAGATTATTTTGTAGTGTGGTGAATTTGATTACAATATATATGTCACTCATGGAAGTAATCAAAGGATTATGGTGCCGGTATATGTTGATGACATAATCTTTAGAGGATCAGATAAAGTGGAGTGTAGGAAGTTTTCTGAATTCATGATGAGTGAGTTCAAAATGTTAATTATTGGTGAACTTAAATTTTTCCTTGGTCTAAAAGTAACACTAGTAAATAATGGCATATTAATTTCTCAATATAAATATAACAAATAGGTTTTGAGAAGATTTGGAATGGATAATTTCAAGGAGATGAAGACTCTAGTGGCTACATGGATGAAATTGCCAAGGGATGATGAAGATAAAGTGTTCAATGTCACATAATATAGGAAGATAATTGGAATTATATTGTACTTAATAGTGATATGAATGGATATTGTTTTTTCCACATGCCAGGTAGAACGATATCAATGAAATCCCAAAGAAAGCCACATACTGGCAGTAAAGAGAATACTTCAGTATATCAAGGGCATTGTGGATTATGGTGTGATGTAAAATTATAAATCTCAGCAAGGGTTATTGGGATATATGAATGAAAATTGGGACAGTTCACCATATGATAGAAAATCAACATCAGGTGGTGCATTTTACCTTGGTGGATTGTGTAATTCTTGGCTGAGAAAGAAACAAGATTACATTATATTGATAACCACATAAGCTTAATATATTGTGGAAACCTATGTGTTCATGAAATTATTGGGGATGAAGTGGAAACTTGAGGATATGGGAGTTGAAGTGAAGTATCTGATCGGAATTCACTGAGACAATTCAAGTACTATTAATTTTTATCAAAAATCTAGTCCATCACTCAAGGTAAAACAACATTAAAATGACATATCATTTTATCAAGGATAAGGTTGAGAAAGGGAATGTGAAGTTGGAGTATGTGCCTATAGAATAAAAATTTGGAGATATTCTGACAAAGGCCTTACCCAAAGAAGTATTTGAATGGAATCAACTAGCTTTGGGAGTTCATTCAACTCCTTACACTTGAAAAAGAGTGGATGTTCCCCCCTCCCTGAGGTATGGTGTGTTTTTCCATAATTTACAAATATTTGTTATTTACCTTGTTATTTAAAATCATGAAGTGCCCTTTGGGTTCGCTAAAAAAGGGGGATAAATTATGTTATTTAGAGGGAGAAAATGTCTTCGTCAAAACATGGGGAAAAGTTGTTAGATGGAGCAGTGAGATAGGAGAGTTGAATTTGAGACGAGATGAAGTTGTTTGGAGGTGCAGTGATGTAGGGGGGGGGGTATTAAATTTCAAAATTCTATATGTGATCGATCAAATGATACATATCATGACAGCTAAGGTTTGTGATGAAAGTAGAATAGTTGTTTTGGAATGGAATTAAGTGATTTATTGATTATCTTTGCATTATACTATTGCTTCTCATGTTGATCATGGATCATGTGGTCTTATAGTATGTTTTGAGTAAATCTTTGATTATTATCTTAATTTCAAGAAGTGAGTGCTGGCAGAAGTTGGATAAAGCTTTAACGAGATATCGAATTATGAATTGTTGTCAACAAACCCAAAGGGGAATATTGTTGGAAAAAATCCATCAAGGTGTCCTCTAGGTATGTTGTGGGTGTGTTTTTGTTTATTGGAAAATCCATATGACCACAAATGAGTATGTTTGGTGTTTGCTGAAGTAGGTGTTTTAGGTGGAGCAGTTTCCCAGTGTTTGCCAAATTTATGGGCCTAAAAAATGGGAGTTTTTTTGGAAAAGGATGATTTACATAGAGGGGTATACAGTATACGTACCATGAACCATGGTTCGTGGATTACAAGATTGGTATGTAGAACATTAAAGTATATTAGCGAATATAGGGAATTGTGAAGTGTGAGACGCATATCGCATATAGGAACTATTTGTGGGTAACAAACGGTTCAAGGCAAAGTCATGTGGTTCATGGGATAGATTTTTGTTCATGGAAATGAGGCGGTGATTTGCGAAAACCTAAAGGGAATAATTTTTAAAAATGTGATCATGATTTGGGCCTCCGTAAAGGAGGAACATAAGTACGTGGATTGTATATGGAAGAACGGTTTGTGGGTGAAGTGGTACGAGGTGAGGACAGTACCACATTTAAGATTTAGTAAATCTCATATTAGAAGATTTTGTTGATCTATTTTCCTATAAATTACTAATAATACCATCATTAATCCCAAGCATTTTTCATAAGAAAACATATTTTCTCTGAGAATTAAGTGAAATTCAAAAGATGTTTATGGGGGAGGATTCTGCGAAGGGTGAAGTGGTTCGCATTTAAGCAATTCCACCAAAGGTTTTTTTCAAGGAACTATAGCTTGAAAAGAAAGAACTATACAAAGGAGGAATACATGCTGTGTGAAGGAGGAAAACCCTGTATGTGGAGGAGAGATATTCTATAGAAGCAGAGGTAGTCTTCAGACAAGAGACGGTTCATAGAAGCGAAGACAGTCTGCGAAGCAGGGACAATACGTAATGTAGAGGCAATACGTGAAAGAGGAAATCAACATAGCATACCCACTACATAGTACAAGAAATAGTCATGATGGTTTAGGTAATATTAAAGGAATCTTGAAAAGGACTATAAAAGTTTTTGAAAGCAATTTCTGCTAACCTAACAGTACACAGAATAGTGGAATTCATCTATGAGTGAAAAATGAACTTCGATAGAGCATTTTCTAATAGTAGAGGATGCATGTTTTCCTGAAAATGAAGGGACCTAAAAGTCCATAAACTATGCATGAATCCCTTACAAGAGAAGTGAGAGTAGGAAGAAGAAGGTAGTGAGCCTTCTTACCAGAAGTGAGCCAAAGGAAGAGACATTGGGAGTGACCCTTGGGAATGCAGTGATAAGACCCAAAATCTAGTAAAGGTAGTGAGCCTAGGAATAGAATATCTAGCCTAAACTTTGTAATCAGAAGTGATATTTAGTGGATTTGGTACATCATAATATCACCATTGTATGATCTTTGGATGTAGCCTAGTGAGGGTGAACCAAGTAAAATCATTGTGTATTGTGCATGATTTCGTTTCTGTTCATATATTGCTACAGGAGAAAGAGATAAGTTTGTTTTGTTTAATGAAAAAACAAGATCTGAAGGGTTTGGAGTTTTAATCTAGCATACCCTGATTCACCCCCCTCAGGGTATTTTACTTAGTGAACCTAACAATTGCTATCAAAGGGAAAGGCTAAAAGTCAGGGAATCTCTTGTAATAGAAGGAATGGAGGTGGTCATTAACAAAGGGGTTCAGATCTTTGATGAAAATGATTTTCAACTATGGAATAATTGGATGCCACACTAATTCCTATCTTCAGGAATGGATGTATTTACAGTATCGATGCATGATATTTCATCCAACATTGATAGTGGTGCGTTATTAGAAGCTGAGAAAATATAATTGGATGATGATTTTGAAGGGATCAATACTTTAGTGGGATCTATATCCAATTAAATCTATACAATGGTGATGTCATGTAAAACATCACATTCCAAGTGGGAAAAGATTTTGAACATTTATGAGGGTGACTCAAAAGTTAGAGAAGTGAAGTTGAAGGTTCTATGGAACAAATATGGGGATCTCAAAATGTAATCTAATGAGTATATTGTTAAATTCTTTGATTGGGTGAACGTTTTGTGTAAGACATGCATGGACCTGGGGAAATTATTGAAAATATAAATATTTTCAAGCACATCTTGAGAGAACTTCCACCTCAGTTTAATCCAAAGGTTTCTATATTGGAAGACAAAGATCTCAATGAGATGGCATTGGATAACTTGCATAGTACTCTTGTTGCATATGAAATGAGAAATGATGATAATGATGTAGTGGAAAATGGGAATTCCAAAGAAGTAGAATTCAAGGCCATGAAGAATCTATCTATTGAGGATAGTCATGAGGAAGACAATTTGGATGATTTATTGTCTTAACTCTCCTCAAATCTATAAAGAGGAAAAAAATTCCAAGGTAAACTTCTATTTTCAGGCTTTCAATGTGGAAATATTGGGAATTTTTCAGTAAATTTCCCTAATAATTCTGATAGTGATGATAATGAAAATGATTAAATTCCCCAAAATAAGTATTCATGAAATTTGAAAGGCAGGATAAGTGCTAAGAGAATGTTCTTTAAAAATAAGAATCTGATTTCAAAAGAATATGAATGTTTATAATAATATGAGGTAGAAGAGATGGAGGAATCCAAGGATCATAAAGTAGAAGCTTTGGTGACATTTTTCAAAAATTCTGTAACAAAAGAAGAAAGTGACAATGAAGAAGTAGAAGTTGAAGGAAGAGTTTTCCTTTAGGATAAATTAGAATCCTCTCTTGAAGAGATAGATGTTTGGAGATCCAAAACAAAGAAATCTAACAAATTGGTTTATGATGATCAACTCTATATGAAACACAAAGAATAAGAGAAGTCTAAACTGAATGAAGAGATTGAAAAAACTAAAGTATTCAACATCGTAAATATAAAAAAAAGGTTGAGTAAAAACTCAAAATTGAAGAATAGTGAAGGGAGATCTATAGTTTGACTAAAACTGGAAAAGGTGAAATCAAATGTATCAAAGAACTTGAAGAGGAATTCGTTGGTCTACGATGAAGTGTTAAGGAACAATAAAAAGTGTTAAATCACATAAAATCATTAGGAAAACAAATAATAGAAAAGATAAAAGTGGAGCATGGTTTTCCAGTAGCATAGTAGAAATAGTCAAATTCAAATGATATGGTTGGTATGGGCCTTTATCAAAAATAGAAAGCAATAACAGTTGAAGACAGACCACAAACACCTACTCCAAGATTGAAGATTGATTTGGGTACAAATTATAATTAGAATATTTAGAAAACCCAAGGGATAACTAGTGGTGAATTATTTCCAAGTAGTAATGTTCCCCACACAAGATGTTATTTGTGTGGCAATAAGGAATCATAATCCACTATGGAATGAAAAGGAACTGCCTAACTTTGATGACCAATACATAAAGATCTCTAAAACCCTAGATCTAGAGTCAATGATTAGGATCTAATCCATCAAAACCGAGTATTAATAATTAAAGATTATAATTACTCCATCCATGACTCAAGATATATAATTTTACCACTCTAGATATAATAAACTATGATAGATCTATTTAACACCCAGATATTTTAGCATGTATTACATTAAGTTAATATCTTATCGAATTACGTGTGATTTACACAACATTGAACTAAATTGAATAATAATTTATTAAAATTTATAGTGAAAATTAATACATTATGAATAAATAATTTTCAAACCTAAAAATTAGCACTCATTGGAAAATGGTACAAGAAAAGTTTAGGAATACTTAATGTTCAAAAGAGAATTTTTTTATAAAAGTATTTTTCTATATATTTTATGTTTTTATATTAAAGATAATTTCCCAAATTTTGTAAATTTAATTTGAATAAATTAAATTTATTTTTGAAATTGTCAATTAAAAATTAGCTTATCAATTTTTTTTATTTTTCGAAAGTAGTTTATTTTTAGGTGAATAGTGAAAGATATTGTTTTTCCAAATACTATCACTTTTATGACATTATTATAATATAAGAATTTAAAGCTTGTAAAAAAAAGATAAAACAAATATGTATTTATAAATAAAAATAAATCATTTAAATGTATTATGTTTAATTTATAAACTTATGTTTGATGATTTAGATACTAAATGATGTTTTATTCTAGAAAAAAAATATTTTCCTTTTATATTAATCTATTGATCATAAGGTATACTTTAGTTCCAGATTAGTTTTAAAGAATCATAAATATAATTTTTTATTCATAAACTAATAAGATTCACAGTAATAAATTCTATATAATATTTTGGTGTAAAGTCATTTTTATGTTTAGAAATACATTTTTCTAAAAATTATTTTCATTGCATTAAATGTACTTGTTTTAAAATACATTTTTACCCCCATCATAAAATTAATCATAGAAAATGGATTTCAAATTTTGGATCATAATTTTTAATTTTTTTAATGATTTTAATTTTATTTTTGGTCATACAAATAAGTTACCACGGTAAAAACTAAGTCACCTTGGTAGAGGTTTAAATGAGGTAAAAGGGTTAAAATTATGGGATAAGGTCCCAAAATATTATCTATAATATTAATGGATTAGTTTATTTCAACCAAAGTTATCTATTCCTTGAAATAGGATCATTTTAGAGCAATTTCATTTGAATGATACTTTAATATTATTTTAATTTTGAGATTATTTATAAGAACTAACTCTTCTCACATATTAAAGGACCACTCATATTCTCACTTTTCCACAAATTTGGATCACCCTAACTCAACCAAGACCAAATAAAATACCTCCCCAACACCCTTATCCAGGTATTAGATATTTTTTTTCCCAAAATAACAAAACAATAAATCTTATTGTGTTTTTAATAATAGATTATCCAAGAAAGAGGTCAATGTTATAACAAATATCTTTCAAGTTTCTTTCTTCTTAAACCTTATCCAAGTATTATATAACCATATTAACAAAATTTAATCAATATAATTAATATAATAAAATGTTATTATATTGATCTAAAAACCATTCTCTACTTTCTTTACATCCACATAAAAATGAAAACAATGTGTGTGTGTACGTGCGGACTACCGCCTCCATGGACAATGTATTTCATATTTCATCACCGCCTCACATAGATTGTAATAAATACGGATCAAATAAATAATTATGTTATTTATAAAATAATTATTTTTCTTTAAATATAAACCATTATCTACTTTATTTCCCTTCCATCCAATGTAAGATGGAAATTTCACTCGTGCGTAGGTACGATTTCCCGCCTCCACAAACAACATATTCTATTTTTAATTACCACCTTACATGGATGGATACAAATAAGGATTTAATGAATAAATATTATATTTATAACATTATTTAGTTTAATAAAATTATTATAATTATAAAATAACATGTTCTTACTCAATAAATCGTTATAACATGTTCTTGTTTTGGTCGGTTTTACCACATATATGAACATTATTATAATGTTTATTAAATGAATGATTAATCTATTTTATGTACTAGTAATATTATGAAATAATTATGAATTTATGATGTTTTAATATTTATTAATGATATATATATATATATATATATTAATAAAATAATTTTTTTTCAATGAAATCAAAACTTCTAAAAAATGGAATTTTTAAGCTCTCCAGGAGAATTGTTATCATGTGTTTCCTGAAATATCTATACGACGCAGAATCATATAGAATACATTTATAAAATAATCGTAAACAATCATGAGTTAATTAAACCCTAACCAATTTTAAAGGATTGAAATTTCCAAATCGAAACATGCCTGGGAAAGGAGACAGTTAACGTGTAAATATTTATTTTTAACAAAGAATTGTTATTAAATAGTTAATTAGAAATATATAAGTGAATGGTATATAGTAATAGTAATATAAATATCATTATGATATATATTTATAATTAATATTAATTTATTATATTTTGAATCTAGATCTTTAATGACTAAGTGTAAGTTTGGGGTTAGGGGATTCTTAACTCAATTGTCATGTCCCTTGGCATGGTGGTAGTGAAAAGAGGGGGGGAATATTCATTTTAAAAAATATCAAATACGATTATATCAATGATAGAATAGTGTTAAAAGTATAGAAAAAGTAGAAATAGATAACACACAATGTTTATATAGAGGTTTAGATCGCCATGATCCTATTTATCTCATTAATCTCCTTTAATCTTCCAGGAGACAAGGATTAACAAGATCCTCTCTTTTTAAAGGGAGTGATAACCCGATTACATAAAAATGAAACTTACCTTTTTCACACTTGGTGGTATAACCCCTTAATTTTAAAGGATTTACAATCCACCTTCCTTTGTTTTTATAGGAACAACCCAACCTTCCTTTTAGATGGGAGGATTAACCCAATGTTATAGAATTTGGATGGAAAAATCATAAACCAAACTCTAGAGAAAAAATAGATGGACAAAAGGATTACAATGGATTAATAATAGAAATAATTAAAATGACATCTAAGAAGATGATGTAGAAATTTGGTGCATCTCGATTTCATTGATCACTCTAGTGGTGGAAGATAAAAGCGATGTAGATTTTTTTATGATCACAACATGAGAATAGAATTTGAAGAAGATTATTGATCAATTGAGAGTAGTAAATATTTTATCATGGTTTTCCATCAAATGATCTGATCAGAAGTTGTTTTATCCATTAAATGTATCTCTAAAATATTAATCTCAATTCATTAAAACAAATATCCTTGGGAACATCTACATAACCAATATATACATGCCACTAGTTAGTACAGATTAATAAAATAATATGACCATTACATTTTATCATAAACACTACACTGATAATCAAAAAGTTTTCATGCTCTTTATATCATCATGAAATATTAAAATAAAATAATCAAATTTTAAAGAACGAAAACTTTGTATACTCTGTATTTATAAAATAGTTAAAATAGTAAGAATATGTTTCCAATTTGTAAGACAATAAAAATTTGATAAAACAATATCCTCATAAGAATGCATATGTTTCATGTGTAAATGTGTATAAAAAATTGATTACAAATATATTTACATATCATATAAGTATATTATCTCAAAAAGTTGATAAAACATATAAAAAATTATTTTAGTAAAAAAAATTAAAAAAATTAAAATTATGATTTTATAAAAATCTATTTGAACTAACAGAGGATGAAAAAATTATCTATCATTTAAATGGAGAGTGGTAGAAAATTCTACTACCTATGAAACATAGTGTTCACCATTGGATTTCCAATAATTTCAAAAAAGAGCACCTACTGTTTCAGAGGTCAAACGGTAGAAAAATAAAGAATCTACCATCGGAGTGCTCCAATAGATGAAAAATAGGGCACCTATCATTGGAGTGGTCCGACAGTAGAAAAACAGAGTATCCACCATTGTATAGGTCCAACGGTAGATAAAATAAGAATATAATGAAAATAAGTAAGGAATATTCTTCCACTATAGATAAAAAAATAAATAACTCATAAAAAATATATTGCCTTGACACTATCAAACTAGTATGAGATCTACCGATAAATGACACAAATTACTGCCAACAAGAAAAGAGAAGTGTCGGGGACTAATTAATCTACTGTTGGAAATCAATGGTAGCAAATTATCCATTGTTGGATTCCAACGGTAGAAAATTATCTAACATTGGATTCCAATGATAGAAACTTATCTATTTTTAGATTTAAATGGTAGCAAACATATTAACCAGTGAGAGAAATCATAGAAGAAAAAAATTGAGGATCATGTTGTGGATACCACAGTGCTGAGCTGGGTGTTATGTGACACTAATGAATAATTTCTTTACCTGTTGAGAACCAGTTTCCCTTTTTAATCAAAAATAATTTCTTAAAATTCATATAATAGTGAATTAACATAAAAGATAATAGAAACTTAGAGAAATAAAGTAAAAAATGTAATTTTATTATCCTTAAATAGAGTAGAATAAGAAGACAAATAACATTTTATTGTAGATCACTTGTACAATGATATTAAAAAATAGTGAAAATATTTATCAAAATAGTATAAGTACATAGTAGAGATGTTAAGTGTCTATAATAAACAATTCAAATTTCATTTTCTCAAATTTTACATATTTTAAGGTCTTTATGAAAATGATAGCTAGTTGTTTCTCAGTAGGAATAAATTATAAACATATGTCACTTTTTTTACATGACCTCTAAGAAAGTTAAATCTAACTTCTATGTTTTTTTACATGAGTGTTAAAGACAAATTTTTGAAATTGGAATAACACTAGAGTTATCATAGAAAATATGATATTTTTTTAAATATATATCAAAATCCTATAGAGTTTGTTTAATCAATAAAATTTGTAAACAATAACAGGTAGTAGCCACATATTCAGCCTCATTTGTTGATAAATCTACTAAAATTTGTTTCTTAGAACTCCATGAAATAAAAAATTTACCAAAAAAATGACACATAGTTTTAGTTCCTTTCTAGTCAAGTATACAGACTCCAAATTCAAAAATAAGAATAAGAGAGTAAATCAAAATGGTTGTCATTTGAATAGAATAAACCATTATAGATAGTACCCTTGACATATATAATTACTCTTTTAACAGCTTTAAAGTGACTTTTTTTTTGGTTATACTGATATCTATCACAGATATTATCAAAAAACATAATATATGGCCTAGAAGCAGTAATATATAGAAGGCTTCCTATTATACCTCTATAAAATTTATCACTAATAGACTTTCTAGATTCACCCACATATATTTTAGAATTAGTGATCAGAGGAGTTATCATTGTTTTATATGAATAAAGTTCAAACATTTTTAAAATTTTCTTGGCATACTCAGATTGATTTAAGAAAATACAATTTTCCTTTGATTAATTTGTAAACCAATAAAAAATTACTACGCCCCCATTAGTCTCATATCAAATTCGTTTTTCATTAATTTTGAAAACTCATTTCAAAGTTTATAATTTGGATATACAAATAAAATACCATAAAAATAAATTTGTATAATCAGTATTTCATTTTAAACTCTTTTTATAAATAATGTTGGATCAACTTTACCTTTAACAAAATCATCTTGAATTATAAATAGTGTTTGTATTTCATACCAAACTTGAAGAGATTTCTTAAGACCATATAAATCTTTAGAAAATTTGAAAACATGATTTGGAGATACATTATTTTCGAAACAAGGTTGTTGGTTAACATAAACCTCTTCTAAAATTACACAATTTAAAAAATCACTTTTTACATCCATTTGAAATAGTTAAAAAAATTAAAACATGAAAAAGATAACAAAATATGAATGGATTATAATCTAGAAACTAGTGAAAATGAATCCTCAAAATCAAATCCTAATTCTTGAACATAACCGTGGGAAACTAATCTTTCTTTATTTTTAACTATATTACCAAACTCATCCAATTTATTTTGAAAAATCCATTTAGTTCTAATAGACATTGTACCTTTAAGACACTTAACTAAATTCCAGAATTTATTTCTATAAAACTGGTCAAGTTCATCATGTATGGAAATATTCCAGTTGGAATCTTTTAAATATTATTTAATATTAATAGGCACAAAATCATCTAAAAAGGATGAATTAACATAGAAATTTAAAATAAATTTTCTAGTCCTAAATCCAAATTCAACATTTCTTATAATATTTTCTAAAGATTGATCCTTGTGAGTTTTCCAAGATGAAGGATCAGATTGAGATGATATATTCTCCCCCTAAACTGATACATTATTATTTTTAGGTTTATCATTTTCAAAATTGAATTCATTAAATTATTCAACATTATTAACATAATCAGTACTCTATTTTTCATTATCTTCAATGAACATTGCACGCACATATTCTTCCATTGTCATATTTCTCTTATTATATACTCTATAAGTTTTACTATTATTTAAGTATCCTAAAATTATACCTTAATCACTTTTAGAATCAAAATTTTCTAGATTATCTTTAGTATTTAAAATATAGATTGTACAACCAAAAACAATAAAGTAAATAATTTTTTTTATTCTTAAACAATTGATTGTGATTTTTCATTAACAAAGGTTTGATGAAAACTCTATTTAATATATAACAATAATTTTTAACTGATATAGCCCAAAAATACTTTGGAAGATTGAATTCATTAATCATTTTTCTTCCCATTTCTTGAATAGTTTGATTTTTCCTCTCTATAACACCATTTTATTTTTGTGTCTTTTGGGAGGAAAATTTATGAAAATATCCATTATTTTCACATAAATTTTCAAATAATATGCTAATATATTCTCCTCCTTTATCACTTCTAACATAATAGATTTAATGAGATTTTTTATATTTAATTTTCGTAAAGAATGTAACAAATTTTTTAAGGTTTCACTTTTATAAGATAAGAAAATGGTCCACCTAAATCTATTTAATTATCTATAAATACAAACATATTTCTTTTAGAACCTAAATTATTAGTTCTCATGGGTCCAAAAAAATCAAGGTGAAGTAGTTCTAAGCATCTAGCAGTATTAACCACATTCACAGATCTAAATGAATCTTTCTGTTGCTTACCTTTCAGTCAAGAATCACATATATATTACTTACATGTACTAAATTTTGGATGTTCCAGAACCTGTTCATGTTTCAAAAACTTATATAATTGTCGAAGATGAACATGTACCGTCCTTCTATGCTACAAAATTTAATCATTATCTATATCATTTAAGCACTTTACATTCTTCTGGGTCAGTTCTAAAAAATAAATATAATAGATAATATATTTTCTATTGTCATAGAATAAAATAATATTATCTTTATAAATAAGAAATTTATTATCTTAAAATTTTACACCCATACTGTCATCACAAAGTTGTGATATGATAATTCAATTGTGTTTTAATCCCTCTATAAATAGTACTTTAGAAATTATAACAGAGGTTATTATACCTAATTCTACAAAACCTTTAACCATACCCTTATATTTTTCACTGAAAGTGACATTAACTTCCTCACAAGAGTTAAAAGACAAAAAATAGATATTTAACTTGTCATGTTCCTTGATCACCCACTATCCATATACCATGTAACCTTATAAATTTTCAAATGGTCATCTTGTAAAAAAATTAAGAAGATAGTTGTTTTGGTACCCAGACTATTTTGGGTCCAACTAGATTAATCGAAAAAACTAGGTATGCATGAATATTTGAGACATTTATTGTAGGATAATCTAGAAGATAGATTTTTATAAATTAAAGTCATAGTATAGCCAAAAGACTGGGTGATATTTAAAGAACATTTGTTTTAACAATTCCCTTTAAAGTTATATCTAAAGAAAGTATCATTTGAAATATTCCCAATTGTGATTTTAACAAAAGTACTTCTATATATCTTAGTAAAATAATTATTATAACTAAAACCTATTGTATCATTTTTGTGTTTGTTCATAGCCATTATCTTATCAAATTTCACATGGAATGAAACAAAAACATAAAATTTTTCCTTTAATCTGTTAATTTTTTTTAAGGATTTCATTCTCTTTTTTAATAACTTCCATGTTATCACATAAATTCACATGTTAACATGGTCCATAATTTTTTAGTTTCTTATTTTCATTTTGAAGATTCCTACATTCCTTTTAATGTTATCTAAATCATCACAAACTAATTTAAATATTCTATCTTGATCGTGATCATTTTTTACGTGAAATATTTTATTCATGTATTATAATCTTTAACAATTAATATCTCAGAATGTACAACCATTTTCTATTATATATTACTAAAAACAGAAAAATTCAGTTTTTTATTTTCTTCTTTAATCTTCTTATTTTCTCTTTCTGGTTCCCTATACAGTTCAACCATTCCCAAAATATCACTTTTAAATTTTACATTTTGAATATTTGATTCTTTAACATCATTTTAAATAACATATTCATAACTAGAACTGTAATTATAATCAAATTGTACCTCTTTTATAGTTGTAGAAATTGAACATAGATTGGCATATTCTTTCTCACTCTCAGAACAATCAATACTTGAGTCTGACTGTTTTTTATAAATTAATACTTCATGATATTCCTTTCATTTCTACTTCTTGTATTTCTTGTATTTTCAAAATTATTTAAATTTGGGACTGTCTAATTTTATATGTCCCTTTTTCCTAAACTCAGATCATATTAAATTAGTAACATCATATTTACTACTTTTACCTCTTTTACTACCCTTTATTTTATTCTTTTGATGGTCTCTTCTAGGACAATTCTTAAAACCTCCCTTTCCCTTCATGTACTTGTAAAATCCTTTTGTGAAATTTTAAATTTCATCCTTCTTTGTTTGATCGAACTCATAATCATAGGAATTTTAAAAAACACTAAAATTAGATTTAAATGATATACCATTCCTTTTATCATGATCATCAGTATTTTCATTCTTTATTTCCATTCATATTAAAGAATAGATCTTGTCAACTCGTCCATTGAATACTCAGTGAATTTATTACTTTCATTAATAACAACTTTCTCTGAATTCCATTTCTTGGGTAGAGCTAAAATTAATCATTTGGTGAGAGCTTCATTCATCATGGTCTCTCTAAGTGCATCCAAACTGTTGACAATTTTAGGGAATCTATTGTACATCTCATTTATGCTTTCTTGATCAGTAATTTTGAATTCTTGAAACTCAAGTCTATGAATATCTATCTTGGTTCTCTATAACTTATCAATTCCCTAATGAGTGGACTTTAAGGTCCTATAGACTTCACAAGCATTTTTTAAGAAGAAATATGACTATACATATTTCTATTTAAAGAATAGTATAAGTAATTCATAACATTGTAATTTAAAACATATTTTGTAGCATCATTACAATTAAGTGTTTATAAATATACATCATGCCATTTATATGGTTTTGAAATTATATCCCAATAATCAAGACCGATATTTTTAATAAATTCCTCTATTATGTCCTTCCAATAAACATAGTCACCTCAATTGAAGTGAGGTTGTTTCATGCGATTCAACATCTCAAATTCCTGAATTTCCATAAAAAAATAAGTAGATCTTTTTCCATAGAATTTTAAGTCAATGATAAAGGCTAGTTAAAAACAGATAATGAAGAAAAATAGAAAAAAAATCCTTAAAAAATGAACCAAGATCTGATACCAATTGTTAGGTCCCTTTGTATAGCAGTAGTGACTTGGAGGATGGTAAATAGTATTTTTTAAAAAATTAAAAAAACTATTATATCAGAGTTAGAATAGTGTTAAATGTGTAGTGGAAATAAAAAAATATAACACATGAAATTTTTATAGAGGTTCCTAACCCCAAAATCCTAGTCCTCTTATCAATGTCCTCTACTATTTGAGGAGACTGATATTAACTGGATCCTCACTTTTGAAGGTGAGTGATAACCTGATTACATACAAATGAAACACACCTTTGTCACACCAAGTGGTATAACCCCAAAATTTTTTATGGGTTACAACCTATCTTAATTTTTTATAAGAGTGAAAACATGTCCTTCCTTTTAGATGGGAGTAATAACCCAATGTGAAATATTTTGGATGTTAAAAGCTTAAACAAAAAACTAGAGGAAAAATAGATGGTAGGAATAATTACTTTGGATAAATAATAGAAACAATTAAAACCAAAGTTGACCAGATGATGTAGAAATTTGGTGGCAGTTAAGTTCTTTGATCACTCTAGTGGTGGAATATAAAATCAAAGAATATTTTTTGTTTCCGTGATAAGATAAATGGATTCATAGAAGTTTCTTGATTAATTGAGAGCAAAATAAATTGAATCCTGTTTATCCATCAAATGATATGAGAAGAAGTTTTTTTATCCCTTGATTACATCTCCAAAATATTAATCCCAGTTCATTAAAACAAATATCTTTGGGGTGTCTACATAACCAAAATCTACATGCCACTTGTTAGCACATATTAATAAAACAATATGAATGTTTCCTTTGATTTTAAAAATTGTGCTGATAATAAAAAATATTTCACTATTTATTTCATCATGAAATATTATAATAAAATAATCAAACTGTTAATAAAAAAATTGTATATAATCCATATTTATAAAATAGTTAAAATAACATGAATAAGTTTCTAGTTTATAAGAAAATAAAAATGCAGTAAAATAGAGCACCAAAATAATGAATATGTTTCATGTAAAAATGTACATAAAAAATTGATTTCAAATATTTTTTCATATCATATAATTATATTCTTGTGGAAATTTGGTAAAACATTTAAAAAAATTATTTTAACAATAAAACAATTAAAAAGACAAGAATTATAATTTTATAAAAAAATTGAACTAACGATGGACAAAAAAATAATCTACCATTGAAATAGAGAGCAATAGAAAATTATTATACCAGTGAAATAGAGTATCTACTATTGGATGTCTAATTGTAGAAAAAAACTACCAATGGAGAGGTCTAATGGTATAAAAATAGGGCATCTACCATTGGAGAGGTCCAATCGTAGCAAAACAGGGCACCTACCATTGCAGTGGTCCAATGATAGAAAAGTAGAGTATCCACCATTTGAGAGGTACAATGCTGAATATAATAAGAAAATCATCAATTACATAAAGGAATCTACTGACATCATAGTGAAACAAAAATAAATAAGGCATAAAAAAGACACTACCTTGCCACTGTCTAACCAGTAAGAGATCTACTGGTGATCAACACATATTGCTTCAAACAAGCAAAGAGATCTATTATGTCTAATTGATATATCACTATAAATCAAAGGTATAAAATGATTTACCATTGGCGTCCAATGGTATAAAATTATCTATCATGGTCTCCCAATTGTATTAAATTATAAATTTTTGGCCTCTAACAGTAGCATAAATATAAACCAGTGAGAGTAAGAATATAATAAAAAATTGATTTAGGTTCATTTCATAGAAACCATAGAGTTGATATGGGTGTCATACAACACTAATGAATATTTTCTTTACTTGTTGATAACTAGTGAACTGACATCTAAAAAGGAGAGGTCCAACAAGTTCCATGGGGTTGGCATGAAATCAGAATTTCTGTTAGATTGGTCATCGTTTCTTTGACAATTTTTATTGGCATATTTTGAGATATTACAAAGATTGAGGAATATGAAGAGTATATAAAAATATGAACTAGATAATCATTGTAAGAATAAGAATACCTTTGGGAAGATGATAGAAGATCAAACGGTTCACACGTGATTGATTGGACAGCTAAGGTTCTGTCCTTGTTTTTTAAACATAGATGAACAATGAAAATGGATTCCATCCCACATCAAATACTCAAGAGGTCAAGAGTGAGGTATATAATTCACCAAGTGACATCCACTCCTCGACCTTTTAGTATGGGATCATCACCCACTACCCACTATCCATTCGAATGGGCCATATACATGGGCCCAGCGGGTGACCAAGCCCACCCTATGTGTGCATTGTGTTCCTTATACATAGGCCCAATTATGCTATGTGTGCACTATGCATAACCCAGCCTCTGTGAAGGCCTCTAGGGATAGACCTCCCATGGGGGTTGACCTCTAAGTCCACCTAAGTGTGGTTGTAAGGTCGGCCTTAGATCATTAGTGTAGAAGGCTTAATTGTTTACTCATGGAAACTAAATATATTATTGAAAGGATAAAAAATTAATTAGATTGAATAATTAAACATAAAAATGGAAAAGATTATATTTTAAAACAATTTAAATTTTAATTGAATGTGATGAGAAGATAATTTATCTAAGCAAAGAGAGATGTTAAAGTATCAATACCAAATAACAAACATCAATTTATTTTGATTGGGATATATCACTTATCCATTTATCGTGTTATTTAAATATTATATATTTTATGACCTTTGATTGGTTTATGTTGTATATTAACATGATTTATGGGGATTTAAATTTTTTCACATAATTAGATAATTGATTGATACTTTCCTCAAATGTTACAATCTTTGTAAGGGTTTTTTAGTCTTGATTTCAATTTTTTATAACATGTTTCATGTTGTACACCATGATTTATTTTATATGGTGTACTTACTACACCATTAATATATTATAATATATTATTTCAGGTAATTCATTGGATTTACAAAACCATATCATTTTCTTTATTTGAATGTATTTTGATTTAAGAGTTAAGGTTTCTTTATGTTAATCTTTTTACATTGAGATATATTTATTTCCATGAACCTATTTTCTTTAATGTAATGTATATACTACTTCTCCGAAATATTATAAAATCACTATCTTTATACTCATGGTATTTTAGGTTTCTTCTTAATTTATTTCTTTCAAAGGGTTTTTCTTATTTTAAAATTCATAAGGGGTTTTATTTAAAGTCATTACATTAAAAATTTTAAAGTATTTTACCCAACCCTTTTTCTTCTATTTATATATTCTTTATATTTCATAAAAAAATTTCTTTTATCAAATTAAATGATATCATAAATCTATTTTTGATGGTCTTTTATTTCTTTAAAAAAATTAAAATGAATTTTTTTAATGTTTTTCACAAGGGAAAATTTTCAATCTCTTTAACATAGTGTAAAATTTTTCTTTTAATTTTTAATACATCAACAAATTTTCCCACGACAATAAACTTTCTTCATTATTAATCTTCTTTTCCATGTTTCCATGGTTTTTCAAAAAAAATCCATTTTCCATTTTTTGAATTTTTCATTTTAAAAGGATACCGGTAGAAAAGGGTATTTCTTTATATTTTTCAAAGAATATTTATAATACCTTTATAAAATTATTTTTCATCTATGTCAACATATTTCGTTATCTCTTATGATCCACTAGAGATATGTTTTAATTATATCATCCAACTTATTTATTTGGATGGATTATGATGATGTCTTAATGAAGTTTTTGATAAACCCATTTCTTTCCCATAGGTTAATTAAGTTTTGATGAAATTATGAAGCTTTTATGAGTTTTATGATGATAAGTGAAATATTATAACCATTTTTAAAATTATTGTACTTGGGAATTATGTGTGATGATAATTGGTCTTGATATATCCCTACAATTATTTAGTTAATGAAATTTTATCTAGATGAGATATACTAGAATTAACTATGTAGTTTATTCCATTATAATGGTTCTTATAAGGGTGATTATAATGATAATTTTTGAAGAAGTATACATGTTTTTATATGATTGTTATGATTTTTAATGTTTTTTTAAGAATATTTAGGTTTTACATAGCTCATGATTGTTTAATCATTTTAATTTTGTGTTATTCTATGTATTTCTATCATTACTTGTGATTTATGAATAATGTTTTTATTGGGTATAAAACGATTATTTTATGTACTTTGATTATGTTCTCATAACCTTATTCATGCTTATGATATTTTATTATTAACACTGATATTTAAACTTATAGAGTGTTAAGTTTTCCCATATTATGTTTATGTTTCCCCAAGTTATAAATAAGAGCATAAAATATGATGTCTATAATGGTATCATTTGTGGATAATTTTATAAGAAATGTTGAAGGATTTATTACTAAATAATAATTTCTTGGTATAGTGGAAAAAATGTCAATTGGATAAGAAAGATATGGGTTATGTTCGTTAATTTTTTCCTTAATTCTCTAAAACACTAAACCTAAAAGGTATTAGGCATATAAGTGACTCAATGTAGGTTATGTATTGTTAAAATTTTAGCCGCACTTGATGGTATCAAAGCTAGCATATAAAGAATATGTTTTTAGTACTAGATTCTGGAGTATGGGTATGGAACATTATAATTGGAATCATAAAAGGTTTAGATAACTTTTAAAATTAGAATTTTATCAGATGAGGATGTTTTAAGGGTTTTGGATACCATCATATGATAATAAGTCCTAGGTTAATCATAATATTAAAGGCATATATACCCTTTTAGGTTTTATGTGAAAGTATTTTATTTTGATTAATGATGTTTTTCTTAGAGTTATTTATTGGGTTTAGTAAATGATTGAGTCATATGTAACCCATTGGATTATGATGTAGTTTAGTGTAATGGTTATTTGAGAATAATTTTATTTGGTTTATATGTTTAAAGGTAATAATAACCTTTAGGGTTAACATGTTCTTTGATGTTGGGGTATTTATGGTTAATTGGGATAAATAGTTATCATGTTTTTAGAACATTATAGGATTACGGTGATTGGGAAATTGTTAGATTGTATAGTATTTTATATAAAATTAGTTGATATTAATTAAAGAATAAATATTGATTTTTCTTTATAAGCATATATGATTACATTTTTGTTTTATGTCATGGTGATTCTGGATATTTTGAGAAAATACTGGTATGTTTTGGATAATAAATGATTAATTTATATTGATTTTTGGCATTTGACTTTATGAGTGATTATTTTGGTTTATAGATAAATTTTACTTTGATATGAGAGAAATATATGATCAAATGTTTCCCATTTTTTGTTTAAATTTTGGTTATACATATTTTGAATTGTTTTAAGGTTAGTTATTTTTTGAATGATTTAAATTGAAATTTGGGTCTTATTATCGAGGTTTTAGAGATTAATAAATTATTTCTCCATGTGAAGGTTTGTTCATATAGGGTATTGCCACAACTTATGTTAACAATTTTGGTTTTTTTATATGGTTAGAAACATAATAAATAAATTATCATACTTTTATGGATCTCTTGATCTATTAGAAGTTGATTTTTGAGCTTCATTCATGAAAAAATTCATCTTAGATATTCATCGATTGGAATATGAGATGAATTAGAGGTGAAAAATAATTTAAACACACAACCTAGTGAAGAAATTGTGCCTATGAAAATGGAAAGAAATCATGTAATTATATTTTCTATATTGATATTTCAATAATTCATCAAGTAAATAGAATATAAATCTATCAAGTCTTAACACTAAACTATCAAGGTATTGTTTGGAAACTCATTCAAAACTATGATTTTAGAAATATTAATGTATCATAGAAATTACAAATCATAATAAAATATATATCTGATAGTATGGTTATGTCATGATACAATCAATTTTTTAAGATCAAATTAAAATTTATAGGATGAATTTATTTTAAAGGAGGAGAATTGTAACATCCCACACCTCACCCATTGGCTTAGGAAGAGACGGAGGTGACACTAACATTAGGTGACATCCCCAAGACAACAAAGGCTGGAAATAAATTTCAAGTGTTGTGAAATAGGTTGAGGGAATATTTATCTTGAGGAACCAACATAACCAAATGAGATGAAAAAACAAACCAAACCAACCATATGATTAATGATTAATAAAAATACAACTAAAAGAAAACCCATAGACCAAACATTAGAGTAGCGGTGATAATGTGATAAAAATTATACAAGAAACCAAAAGACGTCCAAATACAATGACACCAATGTGGAAATACTCTAACGACACCAAAAGAGATATCCAATATCTGAGGACTAAACTAAGGATGAAGCACCATTATGTTCCACTAGAGAAATGTAACACCTTTTTTTACCCATATCTTTGTACAAAATATTTGTAACGGCACCAAATTTCCCATGTAGGGGGTGAGTATAAACTCATTAGGAATTCCCCAAAGTCTTCCCAATAAATGCCACTAGGAAAAGAACATGTTATAATATTTTATATAAAACATAAGGGAAGCATATAAATAGTTTATTGATAATCCATAAATAAGTTTCATGTATAAATATCATTAAACAAGGTTTTTTAATCATCTCTTACCACTTGGAATGGTCATATCCTTCCACACCCACATGCACAGATATTCATGAAACTATGTACCTCTCTATATTCATGAGTTGTAATTCATCCTTTCACTAAGTCTTATCTTGGTGAAACATTTGATGGTGGCATATCCAACCATGATATGTCCCATGTTTTCCTTATTAACAGTGGAACTTCCGACCATGATCTATCTCTAAATGCACAAGAACACACGCCAACATGTCTTCCATGTTATCATATCATTTATTCAACATAAAAAATTTCTTTTGAATACCAATTTAGTTTATCCATTTTATCAAACACATTGTGAGAATCATTCAAAAAACCAAGGATTTAGGTACTAAAACCAAGATAGTTTTTCATAAAATCATATATAATGGAATTTAAACACCAATACATTAAGTTATGTAATGAGTAGAATGAGATAATCCACCTACCTCGTGAAGGTTAATGAAATAGAGGAATGAAACATGAAAACTATTGATATTTCCTTGAATCTTATTCCCTTAAATATATCCAACAACTTCTCATTGAGATCCACAATATAGAACATTTATGTATTCAAGATAGAATATGTCCAATGATATGTGTGAGAGAGGATGAAAGGATATAAATATAAATAGAACAAACAAAGAGTATCAATGATGTCAGATCTAAAACACACTTAGATTCACCAAAAGTTACTTTTGGGTCAAAAGGAATTACCAAGGGAGCCTATGAGAGGAGAGGAGTTCGATTTCTTGAGAGAAAATGAAAAAATTAGGTGTATGGGGCCTTATCCAAAATAAAAGTTAATTTTCAAATCATTAATTGCACATCGCATGGTTTTTCAAACCATGAAGCAACCATTTGTGTGCAAGTACATCACCCAAGTAGTCCCATAGTTGTGTCGCATGGTTTGGAGAACATTATTCTAACCATGAAACTATACTATATCAAGGTCATCCCATGAGAAGGTTGACATTAAAATTTTGTCAAACCATGTGCTAATCATGATTTTCCCACTATTTCCACTTGCAAAATTTCTTTTAGGAAACTGGATAGCTTGGACAAATCGTGTGCTAACCATGTGCCTTCCCAGTGTCTCCCAAAACATCTTGTATGGTTTCTTGGATATAGTTCATGGTTTCTCCTAAGTGTTCTAAAACCGTACACCATTTAAAACACTACCAAAACATTCCAAAACCATCTAAAAATAATTAAAACTTAACCCAATAATTATATAACTTCAAAATACATAATTAAAGGGTAAATTGGGTAAAATATGGGGTGTTATATTCTCCCCACTATTGATCTTTTCATCCACATAAAGTGGGAGAATAGAGTTATTTTAGAAGAGCTTGATCCACTAATCCAACATTTCATTTTCACATTCCCATGTTTCTTAATAAATCTGGCCATGCTTTCATAAAACCCATACCAAACTGATTATTTTCCCATGAAATAGGTTCTCCTGCCTATCCATAATTCATATCAAAACAAGATTCAATATAGAATATGATTCTAGATCAATACGGTCCCATAGAATCATATGGTTAGGATCAAGCTAATACTGCATCAATTGAGATACATGAAACATATTGTTCACAAAACCAAAACATGGGGGAAAATCCAACCGATAAGCCACATTACCAACTCATTAAAGTATCTTAAATGGGATAATGTATCGAGGATACAACTTTTATTGCTTACCAGAATTAAATTTATCAAGTCTAGAAGAGTTGATAAAGATAACATTATCCTCCAAATCAAATGATAATGATCATTGATGATGATTTCTATATTATTTATGATGACTCAGAGTCATTGCTACCCTGTTTCTAATCATTTTAATCTTATTCATTGTCTCTTGCACAATGTTAGTTCCAAAAATTGGATTCTCACCTATTTCCACAAAAATATTTGGAGAAAAAAAAGTAAGACCATACAATTCTTCAAAATAATCCATATGTATTGAGGCTTAAAAACTATTACTATAAGATAAATCCATTAATGGTATATGCTCATCTCAGAATATTTCAGAATACATTACATAATATATGAGAATATATTACAATGTATTAATCATCCATTCAGATTGTCTATCTGTTTGAGGATGATAATTTGTGCTCATGGTTATTTGGGTTCTATGGGTTTTCTATAAAGACTTCCAAAACTGAGATGAAAACATGGGGTCCTAATCATATAAAATTGAAACTAGAACACCGTGAATCTTTAGAACTTCCTAAATGTAGATTCTAGACATGTATTTCACCATATTTGATTCATAGATAGGGATTAAGTTATCCGAATTCATGAGTCGATCCACAATCTCCCATATGGAATCATAGTTCCTAACTATTTTGGGCAGACCTATGAAAAAATCCATAATTATTTCCTTCTATTTCAACATGGGAATAGGTAAATAATGAAACATACCATCTCATTATTACTCCTCCTTGACTTACTGAAAGGTGAGGCATCTTGAAACAAATTCTTCCATTTTCCTCTTCATGTCAGCCTACACAAACTATGCTCTTAATTCTTTATACATATTTTGAATGTTGGGCTGAATAACCCATCATGAATGGTGGTATAAAGAAATAAGTTATTCCAGAAAAGTTTGAGTAACCATAATCCGATCTCTAAAATGCACCATAGATCCCCCATATAACATCCATACTTCAATGGTCTCCCCACCGTTGAGTTTTTGACCTCATGGTGAGACATTCATGATCAAATTTATGAACATATTTATCCTACTCAAAAAAATCAAGAATAATAGAAACATGAAATAAAACTGCAATATCACATTTCTTAACACAATCTAGATGCATAAAACTATGAATGATATTATATGCCATTGATCTAGATCCCCTTCAGCGAACTAATTATATTACTTACTAATCAATGCATTAGATAAAGAACTCTATTTACCCGGTGTATGTATCATGTTCAATCCAAAAAACTATAGATATTCAATCAATATTTGTTTCATTAGATTCAAATCCCATTGTGAGAAAATTCTATTCAAGATCTTATAATCCATAAACACCATGAATTCCTCACAAAAATGGTAGTGGCACTAAGTCTTCAAATAATGGATTACAAAAGATAACTGTAAATCATGTGTTGTGTAATTATTCTCCTGTACCCATAATAGCCATGACTCATTGGATGCAACATGATAACCCTACTAGAGAGAACATACCAAACCTAATCCGGTTGCATTAAAATAGACAATATACCCCTATCCTGACTCTGAAAATGTTGGGATAGGTGTTGATGTAATCCAAACCATAAAATTTTAGAAAGATTAAGAGAACTTATCACTCCATTGGAAAGAAACATCTTTATTTTTCCAATCTATCATTTGGGAGGAAATTCCTGAAAAATCATGAAAAAAACATTGGTATTATCTGGATAATCCTTGGAAACATTGTATTTCAAAAAACCAATTTGGTGGTTTCCAATAGATAACATATAATATCTTTTTAAGATCTATAGAAATATTTCTTTTAGAGATCATGTGGTTAAGTAAATATACCTCTTGTATCCAGAAATCACACTTTAAAAGTTGAGCATAAAGGTGATGTTATTTTAATATACCCAACTATATAGCCAAGTGTTATTCATGATCAACCTTAGTCCTAAAATAGACTATAATATCATCAAATAACACCACTATACATGAGTTAAGATACCTTTGTAAAATCCAATTCATCAATTCCATAAACACCACTGGTTAAATCATAATACAAAAGGTCATAACCATATATTCATGGTAACCATAACATCTTTTCTGGGCTATCTTTGGAATGGAAACTCAATGAACTCAAAGTTGGAAATACCCTGATCGTAAGACAATTTTAGAGAACCATTGGGCTCCCATGAATTTATCAAAAATATAACCAATTAGTGGAAGAGGATTTTGGTTCTTTATCAAAACATGGTTGATATTATGATAGTCCACACAAAGTCAAATAGTTTCATCTACTTTCTTGAAAAAAAGAACTAGTTCTTCCCATAGAGACGTACTAGGTTAAATGAACCCTTACTTTCTAACTCTTCCAACTAGAATTTGAATTCCCTTAATTACATCAGTTATATCTTATAAGATTGAAGTTAAATATATTTGTTCCCTATTAGTAGATAAATCCTAAATTATAATTCTATTCCAAGTGGAATACTAGATAATTTTTTGGGAAAGACATCGGTAAATTTTACAGTGATGGTTAGAAAATTACTATGTTAGATTACATATATATATGCTAGAGTAACCACTACCAATTGATAATAGATCGTCCCAACCACCAGTACCAATGGTCATGTTCTTTTTGAATTCACATCCCAATCTACTTTAAATATATTCTAAATGCCATCGAAAGATGTGAAACGTACATATTGGGCATAGTAGTTGATATGGGATTTGAAGGATTCCAACCAATCCATTCCCAAAATTAAGTCATAGATATCCATCTTAAGAAAAAAGAAATACCAAATCAATTTAGATCCATCTATGGTTATATAAAATGCTATATACTTAAATTGTCAAAACACTCATTGACCAAGATGTGTTTGAAGTTTAAAAAAAAATTAGTCATATCAACATATAAAACAATATAGACAACAACATGAGAATCAATGAAAAAGTTTGAGGCACCTGTATTAATTTAACAGGCTTGCTTAAGGGTAAAATTAAATGGAATAGTACTACACACTATTGAAGGAACTAACTGATCCACTGTGATTATCTACTGAGCAGTATATAATTTATCTCTCGTGCTTCCTTGGTTCTTTCTTCGTTGTTGATATTGCATTTCCTAAGGAATCTTTCTATTTTAGGAATCACCTTGGCTCACTCTATTCTAAGGATGAGATTTTATCTAATGAGTTCATCCAGTTGAAGCGTAAGATGTCTAAGATATATGGGATACATCTCTAGAACCTGACTTTAGTGTTCTATGACACTAATTCTAGATATTTTCAATCTGATTATAGTTGTGACAAGATCAAGGTGGTTTTATATAGTATCATTTCATATTAGTGAAATAACCACACTCAAAATAGCCACACTTTTTATTTGGTCTTGGAGGAAAGTTTACCGATTCAGCAGTTTGATACAAATGTGTGAAACCACCTTGAGAAAGGTGTCCCTATTCAACTTATTCTCAAAATTATATTTCCCACAAACTCCCAAAAAGAAAAAAAACACTTCCACCCATAGGATTCCCAACTAGATCCATTTCTTCTACAATCACTCTATTAACCATCTCTGTATAATCAGTAATACATAGGATACATATTTTTTACTGAATATCTGACCTCAAAACCAATTCAAAGATACATTCCTTCAAGGATTAACAAAAATATACCTTCGAAGTGAAATGAACTAAGTTCATAAACTTATCTATATACACCATTACTAATTATAGGTTCGAAATGTAGCTTTTGACACTCTAATACAGGAGGGGGTGAATTGTAGATTTTAAATTTTCTCATTTAATCCTAAAAGGAAATCTATGTTTAACAAAGTTAAACAAGATGGTTTCATAAACCCTATTTAGTTATTAACTAGGAGACTAACATTCATAGGATCTGAATAATGGATTTTATAAGGAAACATCATAAATGTTTACATAGAGAAATATTCTACCTTAAAGCATATATAATCCTATTTATCAGAGTATACATGTATAAGAAAATATAAGAAGGTTATACATTCTTTCTTTAACAAAATTATAGATGAAATTAAAAACTTGTGAAAAACAAGGACAAGTATAAGAAATATTTTAAACCAAAGAGAAGGGAATCCAAAAACCTTGTATAAATGTCCTTTGAGTTATACTTTCAAGAAATTTTGTCTTACCCACACTAGGCTAATCCCTCTATAAGAGTATCAGATTCTGTCTTACTATCCCCAAACGCCCTCGAACATTAAGGTAGTTGAAACCTCTATATTTCTATCCACATAAGTTCTTGAACCTTAAGGTAGTTAACACCTCTATATTCCTATCTCTAGAATCCCTTGATTTATCAGCCAATTGGAATTTCACAAGGCAGGCTGAACAAGCTGTTCATAGCATTCACACAAATACATGAGAGTCTCTCTCTATATAAATCACTTCACAACATCTCAACATGTAATCTATAGATGTGCCAATTTAAAAACATATATTGAACTCTAAAAATGGTTGGGGTATTTATAGGAAAAGTTCTAACAGTCAGATCCCTCCTCTAATAGCCATATTTTTTCTTAAATCTCATAGGGACCACTACTGGAAATTAGATCTTTCCCAATGCTTTTATACCAACGGTTTGCAAAAACCGTTGGGAAAGGCCCCTAAATTGGCCTATTTTCCTAACGGTTTGGCCAAACCGTTGGGAAAGGTAGACCTATCCCAATGGTTTGGCCAAACCATTGGGAAAGGCCCTCAAATTGGACACTTTTCCCAACGGTTTGGCCAAACCGTTGGGAAAGGTCCCCAAATATGCCACTTTTCCAAACGGTTTGGCCAAACCGTTGGGATAGGTCCACCTTTCCCAACGGTTTGTCCAAAACGTTGGGAAAAGTGGGCCAAAATTCAACATCCTTCACAAAATGAAAATCACAACCAAAGACCTATACCAACGGTTGTTAAAAGCGTTGGTATAGGTCTATACCAACGGTTTTAACAACCGTTGGTATTGATACTTTCATTTTTTATCGGACCTTCGTACCGAGAACATTATATAAATAAAAATTTAAAATATTTATGAGAATACATATATATATTTATGTAATTATGATCACAAAAGTCATGTTAGGTTAGTGGTTGAGTCGTTCAATTATAAACGAGGGGTCCTAGGATCAAATCCCAGCGGATGTTTTATTTTTGGAATTTATATACCAACGGTTCCATTACAGTTGGTATAGATTTCATATTACCTATACCAACGGTTTCCAAAACCATTGGTATAGGTCTATACCAACGGTTTTTGGAAAACCGTTGGTATAGACCTATCCCAACGGCTTACTTGGCTACGGTTCTCCAAACCGTTGGTATAGGCTATACCAACGGTTTGGAGGCCTATACCAACGGTTCCAAACTGTTGGTAAAGGTTAGTTTTCCAGTAGTGGACCTTTACACGTGGCACTAAAACAACGATCAACATATAAAAAATTGTACAAAATAATTTTCTAAGAAGAATAACAAAGTTTAATAAACATTTCCATTTTTAAGAAACATTACCATGTTTAAGAATCATTACCATGATTAAGAAACATTACCATATTTAAGAAACATTACAATGTCTATGAAACATTGCTAACTCTAAGAATCATTTCTATGTTTAAGAAATAATGATAAGTTTAAGAAACATTTCTATGTTTATGAAAAATTGATAAGTTTAAGAAACAATGCTAAGTTTAAGAAACATTGTTAAGTTTAAGATACATTGCTATATTTAAGAACCAATGCAATGTTTAAGAAACATAGCTAAGTTTAAGAAACATTTCTATGTTTAAGAAACGTATGGGATATGATAAAATGGAATCAAAATTTAAAGAAATATGAAATTTTAACATAATAATTTAATCATATTCAAAATATAATGAAAATTAGAGTCTAACAATGATATCGATCGAATTTGGATTTCTAAGGAAATCAAATTTTGATTTATAAGGATATCAGAATCTGAATTCTAAGGAAATTAGAGTCTTATTTCTAAGTAAATCAGAGTTTGATTTCTAAGGAAATTGGAGAGTGATTTGAGGAGAAAAAATGTTCAAAATTTTGACTAAATTAGATTCGGAATTATATAAATATCATATTCACAAGAACTGTAAGGTTGTGAGTTAGGTCAAGATTCGATTGTAGACATAAGAAAAAATGGTTAGACATAGTCTAAGAAAACATTAGATAAAGAATAGGAAACCTCCATAAAAGATAAAAACATTCTTAGAGGAAGGAAATTTTCCTTAAGAAATTGTTTCTTAGAGAAAGGAAATTTTCCCAAAGAAAAGGTTTCTTAGAGAAATGAATTTTTCATTAAGAAAATGATTCTTAGAAAAGGGACATTTTCCTTAAGAAAAAGTGTTTGTGATTTCCAAAACATAAGGAATTGAAAATTTATAAGGAAACCTTATTAACTCAATAATCTCCCCCTTTTTTTAAATCACAAACAAACATTCATAAAATAATATTAAGATATGAATTCATAATAAATACTTATCTCCCTTTTTTATGACTTAAAATGAATACGAAAAACTCCCCCTTAGGTTGTGTTCCCTTAGGTATCATATTATTGACATTTAAGGGTTTGTATTGAAATCAATTTCCTTTAATTAAGAATGTATTATTTGAGTATAACTCCCCCTTACTTGAACATTACCATTTCTTAGATAATCTTTCTTTATAAGACTCTTCTCCGCCATTAGTAAACTTCTCCAACTTCATAAAAATATTCTTTTTGAATTCTTATCCCCCTTTCTTATTTTCATAAAGGAAAGGAGGGGTATATATATTGTAATTTTAATGGTTAAAGAAGATTAAATACACAATAATATGAGACAACACATTACAAAACTTACAAATATTACAAGCATTAAAAATATTTTTCAAGAAAAATAGGAATAGAAAATAAATCATTTTTCTTCTTCTTGGGAATCATCTTATTTAGGGTTTCCTTCACCTTCTTCAGCACCATATGATCATTTTGGAATTTGTATTCTTATATATATTCTTATCTTTTGAGGTTTTAAGGGAAAAATAGATTTGAAGAAAGTGAATCTGATGAGGTTTTTCTTAAAACAAGATATAAATACCAAAAACTAAAAAATAATGCAATTATGAAGAGTTACGTAAGGAAACCTAAGTTCAACATTGCTCAGTAAGAATTGTCAACATTGATAAGGTTCTTCTTGAAGAACTTTTTTTTTGAGAAAAAAATTATTAAGGAAAGAAAAAATTTAGGTTGTAAAAATTTTATCAAGGAAAGAAAAAATTTAGGTTCTTAAAATTTTATTAAGGAAAGAAAATTTTTAGGTTTCAAAATTTTTATTAAGGAAATATAATTTTGCGGTTCCAAAAATTTTATTATAGAAAGAAAAATTATTGGTTCTGAAAATTTTATTAAGGAAAAAAAAATTTAGGTTCCAAAAAATTTATTAAAGAAAGAAAAATTTATGTTTTGATAATTTTATTAAGGAAAGAAAAAAATTTGGGTTCTGAAAATTTTATTAAGGAAACAAAAAAATTTTGGTTCTGAAAATTGTATTGAGGAAAGAAAAAAAATTAGGTTCTGAAAATTTAATTAAGGAAAGAAAAAAACATATGTTATGAAAATTTTATTAAGGGAAAACAAATTTCCGGTTCTAAAAATTTTATTAAGGAAAGAATAAATTTTAGGTTCTAAAAATTTTATTTAGGAAATAAAAAATTTATGTTCTCTAAATTTTATTATTAAGGAAGGAAAAATATTATGTTCTGAAATTTTTATTACGAAAAGACAAATGAAAGGAAAAATGTACTCCCCCTATGAAAATGAGTAACATAATGTTTGGAGATAGGGTTCAACAAAAGATTAATATGAATAATCACCTTACGATTATCATTCCTATCCTTTGTATAATGTATTGAAATATAATAGAGGGTAAATATTTTGTAAAAATGTTAGCAAGTTGATCTTTAATTTTTATAAATTAAAGAATGATATCTCCTTTAACAAAAAAATTTCAAATCAAAGAATTTTCAAGAAGAACGATGTTACCTATACTGAAAATATCTCATTTAGCATTATATTGAAAAGTTATTTTTTCCACCTTTCATCTTGATAATTTTTCAAAAGTAGTTTTTGTTACTAGTCATGTGCTGGGAACATCCAATAACCATGTACCGTGTATTGTTGTAGTAACTTCCTTTATTTTTCATAAAAATAAAATAGTTAGACATTTAGAATCAAAATTTTCTTGGATCAAAAATTGATAGAAAGTAAAATCTTAGTTATCCACATTTTCTTATAAAAATAAGCTTTATGAAAACATAAGGATTGGGATTTATTTAAAGAAAAAAATTTCTCCGAATGTCCACCATATTAACACTTAGTGAAAAAATTATAACTTTGGGGAATAAAATAGTTATGACTAAAAATAGGTTTTTAGTGAGTATAACTAAATCTAGAACTATTCCTAACAGGATGAAGTTGTGAATATATTTTATCAGATTCTTTCCTTCTAGAAGTAAAATTTTATTAAAGTTTCTCTAAGGAAAATATTTCATATTTTAGTCTAATGACTAAATTCGAATCCTCATAGTCATTAGTATTATAGTTTGAGTTATTTTTTAAAAAAAATCTTAGAAATAACATTTTCAAGATCCTTATAAAGTTTAACCTTCTCATAATTAAATTCCTTAAGGTTTTAGAAACATTTTCGAAAATTATGATTTTTCTGATCAAGATATTTAGAAAGATATAATACTTATTTTGTTAAAACTGAAATTCTAGAATTTTCTTTCTCTAAATTATTTTTTATCATACAATTTTTATTCTCAAGTAATTTATAAAATATAGGTACTTCTTTAAATGAAGGTAAGGTACTATCATTTGATGAGGAATATTTTTCATCTGAAGACTCATAATATTCTTCATTAGGAAAATTATAATTTAAATAAATATTGGTTAATGATTCAACATTCTGTACCTTAGCCATAAGACAATGATTTTCAATAGGTAGTTTGGCTATATGATCAATATTATTCTAACTTAAAGATTCATATTCTGAGGATTTATCTGAAGAGTCTCCACCACTGGCACTCCAGGTGTCATTAGCCTTCAATACTTTCTTAGCCTTATATTTGTTGTACATATTTCCATTCCTTTCAAAATACTTATTCTTTCTATCATTTCCCTTGAGCATATGACAAACAATTTTGATATTTCCAACCCTTTTCCATTCATAACAAGTTACTTCAGTATATTTCTTGTCATTTTTGTCTTTCTTCTTATATTTTTACTAAAAATAATTCTTTCCCACAATCTTGTTCATCCTTCGATCAAGATTAGCTAATTCATTCTCACACTGATCACTGTCACTTGATTCAGATATAACAATGGATTTCTTAGCTTTAGATCTAGTTTCCCTTTCCAGAGTCATGTATTTAGATGTAGTAGTGAAAGCAACACTTCCATTTCCACTACCACAAAACTGGGTTTCCACAGCGCCTCCGTTTATCAGTGCTTTTTTTAGTTGCGATGATAAAGGGGGGTTTTATCAGTATTTTTTCCTATCGCGGATAAAGTATATATTACAAAAAAAAATCATGAAAAAAATATATTTTTATATAAGTATATTTATATTGATATAAAGATAATATACATTTTTTAAATATGTTTTAAATAAGTATAAATATAATATTACATTAAATATATAATAAATTTAGTGAAAATGGAATTAAAATATTTTAAAAAATATTATTAATTAATAATTTTCTAATTATCATCGATTAATAATCATTTAATAAAAATTTTAAGACACAAAAAATAAAGAACTAAAATAAGTTGAAAATGTAACTCAAACTTCAAACAGCCAAATTTTTTGATCCGGGTGTCTATTTGAGCTCTAAAATATATCAAATCGAATCTTACGATGAGATATACGTGAAAATGATTAACGGGAACCTTCTGTCACATTTTTTGAGGCCCAAAAGGGCCCAAAAGGCCTTTAAAACTGAGTTTTTATTCAGGATACAACAATATTTTAACATTCTGATAGGTATAACTTCTGATCTGAATGTCCTTTAGGTCTGTACCACATATCATACCAAATACTGTTTCATTTTCTTCGATTTCACTAGTTTTTGAGTTGAAATGGACTTCTGGATTAGAAGTTATGATCGTTTTAACATTATATGGCTTTTCAAATACACATATATATGTATTTATTCATAAATATATGTGTGTGGGTGTGTTTATTTATTTATTTATTGATAAAAGGACATAAAAATATATTTTATAAATATATTTAAAACTAATCTTATAAATATATATTAATATACAAATAAATATACAGATAACAAATTATAACTAAATATATATATATATATATAAATATAAATATAAATTAATATAAGAATAAATATATATATACTAATATATGAATAAATATATATGTCTTAATATAACTAAATAGATTTATATTAACAAGAATCTATATTAATATACGAATAAATATAACTATATATATTTATAAATATATACAAATATATATTAATATAAGAATAAATAAATAAATAAATAAATATTAATATATGAATAAATATATATGTATTAATATAACTAAATATATTTATATTAATATAAATCTATATTAATATGCGAATAAATATAATTATGTGTGTATATATATAGATATATCATTAAATAGAGAAAAGAACTAAATAGCATAGTGGTTAAGGTGCAGGCGCGCAAGGGGGGAGTCTCAGGTTCGATTTTGGGTGGATGTAGGGAGGAGCGCCCGGGTATATGGGGGATGTGTGGGCAAAGGCAGTGCATGAGAGAGTGGGAGGGCGTCCGCCTAGCACTGGTAAAGGGGGGTCAAGATCTGTTAAAAGCTCCCCCACCACATTATATATTCTTTTTAACTATTTAAAAAAAATTGTATTTTATTAGTGCTTTTTTAGTGATAATAAAATGGTCCTTTATCAGCGTTTTTCTAAGCACTGATAAAAGGGACCCCCCTTTATCTTCACCTCGATTAACATCACTTTTTTAGTGTTGTTAATTCCCTTTTCTAATGCTGATAAAGGCTATATTTGTATTAGTGTACCATTCTTCTTCTTATTAAAGTATTAATCTCTCTTCATTCTTATTTCATGAGGAAGAAGAGTTCCAAATAACTCATCAAGAGTAATGTTAGATACTTTCCTATTTTCATCAATATCAATCCTTTTGGATTCCCACTCATTGGTCATAATATCAATTATATTTTCCATAAGAAATTCATCATCAAGTCCTTTTTCTCCCATAGATTGAATACTGTTGACGATAGTCATGAATCTTTGTTGTACTTTGCAAATAGATTCTCCATAAGAAAATACAAATCCATGATATTCAACTCTTAATATATCTCTTCTTGTTTTTATCACTTTTGAAGTTCCTAAGAGTGTAACTTTATGTTTTTTCCAGATACTATTGGAAGCTTTACAATAAGATATTTGACTATAGATATTCCTGGTCATGGAAAATAAAAGAGTATTTCATACTTTGTAGTTTAGTTTATATTCTTGTTTTTCCTGATTTGTGAATGTTCTGATTTCCTTGTCAGGAATTTTGTATTCTCCAATGAGCATAATAAATTTATCAGCACTAGTATTGATATTAAAAGTCTTTATCTTATCTCTCCAATACTCATAATCATTACCATCAAATATTGGTGGTCTGGTAGGATTTAGATTATCTATAGAACCAACATTCATTCCTGCCATTCTAAAACAAAATATATTTTCCACAAAAAAATTAGTAACAAGAGTTAACAAGAAAAACCATAAGAAAACTTGAACGACTAAATATTAAGCAATAAAATATGAGAAATAAAACTTATATTCAAGTATAAGTATTTCAGAGACCTACTCTAATACTAATTATATGATCGAAATATAGATGTAGATGCTTAAATACAAGAGGGGGGTGAATTGTAGGTTTAAAATTTTCCATTTTATGTCTAAAAGAAATATATGTTTAATAAAGTTAAATAAGATGGATTCAACAACCTTATTTAGTTCTTAACTAAGAGACTAACTTGATTAGGATATTAATAATGGATCTGATAAGGAAACTAAAGAATATTTTACCTAGAGAAAGATTCTACCTTAAAGCATATAGAATCTTTTTTATCAGAGTATACAATTGTAAGAAAATATTATAGAATTATACTTTCTTTCTTTAAAAAATTACAGCCTATGTAAAAAAACTTGTAACAAAACAAGGAAATTTATAATAAATCATTTAACCCAAAGAGAAGGGTATCCAACAACCTTGGATAAAGGTCCCTTGATTTATACTTTCAAGAAAGTTTGTCTTCCCACACCAAGGTAAGCCCTCAATAAGAGTATCTGAGTCTGTCTTGCTATACCCACAAGCCCTCTACCTTTAAGGCTGTTGGTACCTCTATCCTCCAATACCTATAAGTACATGAACTTTAAGGTAGATAGAACTTTTGTATTTCTATCCCTGTAATCCCTCGATTGATTAGCCAATCAGAATCACACTAGGTAGGCTGAACAAGTTGTTCACAGCTTGAACAAGTTATTCAGAGCATTCACACAAAGACATGAGAGTCTCTCTCTCGAGAAATCCCTTCACAACATTATATCATGTAATCTCTATATGTGTCAACGTATAAACATATATTGAACTCTTCAAATGTATGAGGTATTTATAGGAAAAATTTCAATGGTTGACTCCCTCCTCCAATGGTCATATTTTTCCTTAAATCTAGGAGGGACCTGTACATGTGGCACTCAAACAATGTTTAGCTTAAAACATATTGTATGAAATCATTTTTTAAGAATCATTACCATGTTTAAGATACATTAACATGTTTATGAAACATTTCTATGTTTAAGAAACATTGCAATGTTTAAGAAACAATGATATGTTTAAGAAAAATTTCTAATTTGATGAAACATTACTAAGTTTAAGAAACAATGCTAAGTTTGAGAAACATTTCGATGTTTAAGAAACATTTCTAAGTTTAAGAAATAATTCTCAGTTTATGAAACATTGTTAATTTTAAGAAACATTAATAAGTTTAAGAAACAATTCTATGTTTAAGAAACATTTCCATGTTTAAGAAAAGTTGCTACGTTTAAGAAACAATGCTATGTTTAAGAAACATTGATAAGTTTAAGAAACATTTCTATGTTTAAGAAAAAATGCTAAGTTTAAGAAACATTTCTATGTTTAAGAAATATTGCTATGTTTAGGAAATATATGGGATCTGATAAAATGGAATTCAACTTTAGGTAAATATGAAATTGTAACATAAGCATTTAATCAGATTCTAAATATAATGAAAATCGTAGTCTAACAAAGTTATCAATCATATTTGGATTTCTAATGAAATCAAATTCTTATTTATAAGGAAATAAGAGTCTTATTTCTAAGGAAGTTAGAGTCTAGTTTCTATGGAAATTGAAGACTGATTTTTGGAGAAATTGGAGACTGATTTCAAGAGAAATATGATTCAAAATTCTGACCAAATCAGATTCATAATTCCATAAAAATCAGATTCACAAGAACTATAAGGTTCTGAGTTATGTCCGAATCTGATTATAGACTTAATAAAAAGATGGTTATACTTAGTTTATTAAAAAATTAAATAAGGAATAAGAAACCATAGTAAAAGATAAAAACTTTCTTTGAGAAAGAAAATTTTATATAAGAAATTGTTTCTTATAGAAATAAAATTTTCCTTCAGAAAATGTTTCTTAGAGAAATGAAATTTTCCTTAAGAAAAGGTTTCTTTGAGAAAGGAATTTTTCTTTACGAAAATGTTTCTTAGTAGAAAGAAATTTTCCTCAATAAAATGTGTTTGTGACTTCCAAAACATATGGAATGTAAAAGTCATAAGGAAAACTTATTGACTCAATATTAATTGGCTATCTTGTTCGAGGATAAAAAAAATCCATTCTTGAAGACATCTTAAATGTGTGTAGATGGAATTTTTTGTTGAAAATTTATTCAAAGTCCTACCACATAAGACCTTGGTTGAGTCAATATAGAATAGAAAATACCACAATTGTTGTGAAATATCCTCTATCATATACACCATTAACTTTTGCTTTAGCTTATTCAATGTAGAAAGTAAATCTAAGATTTGATTCATTCTATTCAGCCACACATTATCATTCTCAATCTTGAAAACCCCCTGAAAGATGTGTGGATTCTATTTCTAAAACTATAAAAAGTTATCCAATTTTTAGGGTTTATCATTTTAATTTCCTCTATTAAAGTCTTGAAAATCGCAAATGATGGTTTTTAAAAAATTTTGGTTCACATGTGGCTCAGGAGAAACAAAATTTTTCCTGGCCTCCTCTTATATATTCTTATTATGTCTACCATGTTCGATTTTCTATAACCAAAATAAAACTTCATTTAGTCATAACTTACTAACAACTGACATCTTAGAAAATTACAATGTACTATAATCAATAAAAAATATAACATTTCTTTACAAAATCCAACCATTGTAAACATTTTCTATAAATCATCAAACACAAATTCAACAATTTATTCCTAGTGGGAAGTCTTACTAACAATGTATGATATGAAATACTCATTGGCTACACCCAAAATGATGAAATGAAAACACACCTAGAATTGTCTTAGAACACTTTTTTACCCAAACCACCCAGTTAACATGAAGTTCAATATAAAAAGGTTAGATGAATAGTTTTATAATATACATTTCAAGTTATAAAGTTATTATCCCCTTACTACCATCCCAAGAGATAGATGGGTTAACTTTGATTTATACCATTTATAGCATCCTTCCCCTCACCCATTGGCTTGGAAAGAGGGGGAGGTTTTACTAACCTTAGGTGACATCCCCAAGACACCAAAGTTAGACAATAAATTCGAATGTCTTAAAAGAAAATTGTGGGATAATTTTCCCTGATGAACCAACACAACCAAATGAGACAAAAAAAACTGAACTAACCATATGATGCTTGAGTAATAAAAATGCAACCCAAAGAAAACCAATTGACCAAAAGATAAGAGTAGCAGTGATAAGGTGATTAAAATAATACAATAAAAAAATACATCCAAACATAAAAACACCAATGTGGAATCACTCCAACAACACTAAGAGACATCAACAATATCCGAACACCAAACTTAGGAGGAAGCATCATGATATGCTACTAGTGGAATGGGAAAACTTTCCTTTACTTTTATTTTGGAATACAATATCTGCAAACACACTATTGTTCCTTAGTAGGCAGTGAGTATAAACCCAGTAGGAATTCCTCAATGACTTCCCAACACATGTCATTCTTAGAAGAACATGTTATCACATTTTATATGAAATAAAAGGGAAGAAAAATTTTTATTATAAAGACATAAATATTTTTCATTTACAAAATGATTTAAATAAGGTTTTTCCATCATTTCATACCACTTGTAATGATCATTCCATTCCAAAACCACACACACATAAATGTGCATGAAACCTTGGAACTCCCAATACATGTGAGTGGTGATCTATCATTTCACCAAGATATTGCTTAGTGAAACTTTTGATGTGGAACTTTCGATAATGGTCTGCCCTATGTTTTCATTATTTTCAGTGGAACTTCTAAATATGATCCATCTCCAAAGGTACATGAAAATATTCCACCATATATTCCAATCCCTCATTTCATTTATTCAACATAAAACATTTCTTTTGAAAACAACCTTATTTACTTCATTTTATCAAACGCTTTATGAGCATAATTCCAAAAACCAAGTATTTAGGTACTGAAACCAAAATATTTTTCCAAAAAGTAAAAGATAATGGAATTTAAACACCATGTGTGACACCATTTGATTTTTGGGTATTCTATATTTTAATATTTTTGATTTGGTAGTGAATTTATAGGAAGTTTTAGAGGTGAAATTTGGTTTTCTGGAATTTTTTCTAGATTTCTACAAGAGGCTGCACCATGGAAGGTGCAGGTCGTGGCATGGTGAAGATGGATATGGTGTGGTCCCAAAGGATGTGACATAGGGACTATGAGGAGAATTTTCAGAGATAATAAAATATTTTTAATTGTTTCATTTTTGTCACATGGTTGTGGCATAGTGTTGTGGAGGGAGAATTTTTTGTGCCACTTCCATTTTGGGCAAGGATGCACTATGGGGTATGGGATACAACATAAGCCCTATACTCGGGAGATCCCTATAGTGTGGAGGTAGTTTCTTTGTAAGGTGCATGATTTATTATTACCATTGTATTCTAGATATTTCTACGTCCACTATTTCATGATAGTTTCCATATATTAATTGTCGTATCAAAAGGTTATAGCAGATCCTAATATATAATGAGAACTTCAAGATACTATGATATTAATCTTAAACAAAGGTCATTTGGTCTAGAAACATATTACTAACTAGACATAGTATATGTTTGACTATCAAGTGTTATGGGATCATAAGCATTGATACTTCCTCTCATAAAGTTCTCACTTGGTGATCTATAGTAGTGAGATCATGAGAACAAACCCGCCAATAGGAACACCACATATTTTGGCTATCATTGGATGTTCCTATATATGGACATGTCTAATGGTCTCCATACTTGATATAATTTCCAATTTGTTAAATTTTATCATTTACTTTGATGTAGGAAAAAACCATGATAATTAAATATTGGTGAGGTAGCTTGTTATGGGTGTCTCATTGGGGGTATGACATTGGTTTAATGGTCAAGAAATGATTTTTCGCTTCTAGGTTGTGGAAGTAATATATCTCGGGCCTCATTGATCAGGATGGTAGTACCTTCATAAGACCATGGACATGGTAGTCAAGGATAAATATGTCTATTTAGATCAATAAATAATAAACAAAGAAAAGGGCAATGACACGAGTGTGCATCCTGCATTATGATATATTAAAGACAAAGAGATTATATTACACAATGCATGTTTGTAGGTTTTATTCATTTTTATGACTATCCTTATCTATTTAGGGGCCATGATGGGTTGCTAGATCCCACTCTTGGTCTATGAATAAGATTCACTATTATCGAGATAGGGTCCTATATGGTCACACACAATAGTGTATTCAAGAATCTTCCCTATTAAGTTGAATATGTATATTGGACATGGTGGACCCCACCACTAGGGTTTGGGTTTTTTCCAAGGGGATGCATTCACCAAAGTAATAAATAAATTAATATTATTCAAGTTAAGAATAATTGACATTGAATTTACATATTAAATGTATTTACAGGTTTTAAAGTAAATACAAGGAAATATTTTTTGAATGAATACTAATTTAAAATATTCAATGTTCATTTAATATTTATAGGAATGATATGTTGAGTTAATGGAACTAGTATTATCATCTAATATGTTTATTATATTACAATAAAGTGATAATGATATTTATCACTTAGTATAGTAGTCATATTATGTCATTTATTGTGTGTTAATTGTTTGAGGGTCGGGGAGGCAATTTAAGGTAATTTATAAACATGGTATAAATAGAAGAAGAGAGGTGATTGCCATGAAATATTCACTACCTCTATCTCTTCTCCTCTCCCTCCTGTGGATTTTTGAAGTGCATGTGGATGATCTAGAGGAATTAATCTTTGGATTCATTGATCAACATTCGCCAATGATGAACAGACATTGAGCATTATTATAGATCAAACCAGGTTTTAATGGTTTTAATTTTGTGCTTAAAAATATTCACACAAAATCATCAGTTTAAACTGGGTAGTGATTCGCAGATGTAGACAAGTTCATGTTGTTCGTTGGTGGAAAAAATTTAAAATCCCAACTTTGGGGTTTCTGTGGCATGCCTATTACCTTCAATTGGTATCAAAGTCTATATCTCTCTCTCTAGAATGCGGGAGATATAAGAGATAAAAGCTACCAACCAGAAACCACCATCTAGTCGGAACCCTATTTCGTCCATGTGTGTCACCGACAAGGGCCACCACCCCTTTGTCCTACCATTACAGGTAAGAGCCACAATAGTCGCCACTTCAAACCAGGTTGAAGCCCAATCAGCTAACTGTTGCGAGATCAGCCACCTTGGTCACCCCAATCCACCAACCCCAACCTCTTTTAGTCCCATCTGTTGACCAAATATGCAACGTATCATGTGAACCTTTCTTCCCAGCCGGCATTTTCACTGAAATAGACCTGTCTAGCCCATAACACCCCTGCATGAGTTTGGAAAAGTGTTGTAATGGGCCTGCGTAGGTTCAGTCCGACCCACACAGGCCTTATTAAATATTTTCAAGGCCCTTCTAATTTTTAAAATAAAAAATTAATTTATGTAATTAATTTAATTTTGGTTTTAAATTAAATTAATGAAATATTAATTTTTTTAAAAATTATTACTATGGATTTAAATTAATTTAATTTTGGTTTTAAATGTAATTATTTAATTTAATTTAATTTATGGTTTTAAAATTAAATCAATTAATGGGATCGAACGGTGATATTTTTTGGATTGAAATATGATTGAATTTTAATTCAAAAAAAATTCCCTAGGAAAATATTTTAATTCAAGTTTAATTTTTATTCTACATTTAATTTTAATACGTGAGTTTAATGCATATTAGACTAATCATGATCCTATGACCTACCAATGTATGTCTGGTGCTTGTTTTATTTATTTATTTATTTATTGTAATTGCTTTTAATAAGTAGTTTAATAAATGGAAATTTGTGTATCATCTATGTGTCATTATATGTATAAGGTTTCTGCATGTCAAATTATATGAGTTTTATTTTATACTCCTGAGACCCCCTCCCCTTCATGGAAGTATTGTTTTATAATGAAAGGACAAGCATAGACACACTTCGTACCGAGATATGGAGATGCACCAGATAGGAGTTAGAAGCAATACATTGGTAGGTGTTGTAACATGAGATACAAGTGACGTGACTCAACGTATTTACCCCTAGGGTCTTGGTTGATCCATAATTCACTCGATGGATAAACCATTAGTATCATCTCATGATCACATTGTTGTTTTATTTTTTCATGGTTTATTATTTTTTGAATTTGTAGTTTACACGTAATCACAAAGAATAATAAACAAGTGTGCATAGATAAAATGAATAATTAATGCGATGAATATTTTCTATTTATTGCATGGTCAGTTGTGAGTGAGATCACATAGTACATTCTTAGAAGATAGAAAATGATTTCTTTCATCACAGAGAAATAATAAAATCCTAAAAGAAATATTAAGTCATAATTGCCTTAGATCATTCGAATTTGAACTAAAATGAGTGTTCAGGGTGCTTGTCATGCCAAAGCTAAAGGGTAATCTAACTACCAAGGAGTTCTTATGAGAGTGGTGGATTGACTTAAGTGGTAGTAAATATTGTCCAAATCTGACATTCTATCATTTTAGAGTTAAACATTGAGTAAATAATGATTTTATAAGATGGGATTTCACTCAACAGTTCAAGGAATGACAACTTAATGCGGTTGGTCAACCAAACGCTTACCTTGAACCCTCCAAGTAGTAGTATATCCAAATATTGTAGACTGTGAGAGGAGGTTTAGGGATCCTTGTCACTAGAATACTCAAGAGGCGGAGTATTCCATTTCTAGAATAGAGGGTCCCTAGAATTTGATAAAATGGTCGGAGACATTTTATGATTTAATTAATTAATCAAAATTTCTAAATTGGTAATAAAAGTACAAAAGTATTAATTAGATAGATTTTTTTTTATAAAATGGAAAGTTATACCACAAGAAATGCCATGATAAATAATGTAAAAAGTAAATGTCTACTCTGGAATGAGTTTCCAAGTGTAGTACAGGTGCTTGCACACAATACTATGGTACAATAAATTCAAGGTGATGCTGTCCCTATACCTGTTAAGCTGCCTCAAGAATCAAGGGTGTAAAATAGATTATAAGAGAATCATGTATAGAGAATATGATGGTTATATAATATTTTTATCATCAGCATCTAGTGTTATTTGTGGTCACTACATCAGAAAATGGATGATTACACATGTAGTCTCACCTCTAAGTAGTTTTTTAATAGAAAGTGAAGCAAGATGTGAATAAGGTGATGATTACACCAGCATGTGTAAATTGAAACATGGATCATGATCTTTAAATGGATCCCTTTCTCATATCATTTTCACCCATTTACTCCAGTCTCATTTTAGGATAAAAAATGAAAAGTATTGAGTAAAATCTCCATTATATATAAAGGTAACGTTCACCATGTAAATAAGAATATAAAAAATAGTTTAATTTTATTTCTTATGGAGATAAAATTAAAAGACGTAGAGAAAAGGTCAATGGAAATTAATGCCAAAATAATATTCACAATGTCCTTCAATGAAAGAGGAGTTAATAAGATGTTATTTTCATTGCATATTATGAAATAAGACTATTGAAGTTTAATCACAATGAACTAAATTAAAGAATCAATTTAGCACTTCTTCTTCAAGTATATTCATCTCATAAAATTAATGTTTCAGTATTAATTATTGGGTATTAAATAAAATATTCCTATCACATATGTTAATTGAAATGCAATAACCAAAAGATTATATAAACATTACTATAAGTAAGGTGTATTCTTGAAGTGGATGAGAAACGGTGATTCCTAAGACAACGGTGAGAAGTACATTACTTCTATATTTCCAAGTAAATGATTATTGTATAAATTTTATTGAGTGTAACAAAAAAAATTATCCCACGTGTCTTTTGAACACATGGAGACATTATTCTAGGTTCTGAAATGAGTTTTTTTGTGGCATTTGATACTCAACCAACAGTTCAAGTGATACTTGAATTATAGGAAATATGTAATGAATATAAAATGTAAAACTTTTATACCCAACAATGGGAAGATAATTATTTTTCATGTAAGAATAAAAGTATAAATCAAGAATATAATCAGTTTTTTATTTATTCTCGGAAAAGCTAAACACCTTATTTTTTATCGATGTCTTTAGTTTGGATAAATAAACCCTTAAAAATAAAGTTATGCCACAATACTTTTTGGAATTAATTCAATAAGTGAGGATGAACTATACCAAGGTAAAGCTAGTGGTAAAAATATATCTTTAGGGTCCTTTAAGTAATTAAAGAATAGTAAAGTGAAGTATGATATATGCATGGTTAGACGATATAAGTTGCTTCAGGATAGCATCTCAATGGATATCTTGACCAATAATTCATTGATCAACATAATGTTGCATGGAGTAATTCATAAAGGCACATTAAATCATCTACATCACAACATTGATGTTAATATGTAGGATCAATGGTAAGTATTACATGTTAACATTGATAAAAAAATATAGCATAGAGTAATTCCTAAACTCGCATTTTATACATTAGAGTTATGATTTAAGGAGTGTCAATGTTGCAACTTTTAGAAAATTCCATTATATTTCATGATGTGATTTTAAAATAACAGTGATATCCTACAACCATATGACAACTATAGTGGAAAATGGATATCATATGAGTCATAGTATGATGAAAGTCCATTATGTCATTAGACATGTGTTTAGATGAATTATTTTTGTTAGGATATAAACAAACTTTCATAAAGAACAAACACAATATGCAACTAAAGTAATTATATTAAAAATTTCTTAGGATATTACACAAATATATAAGATATAAAAGTGGTAGTCAAGTGATGAATAACATTTCTATAAAATGGTGCATATCTCTATTAAATATAGTTAGAGCCAAACTGACATGGGTTTAGTCAATGATTTGAGATGCATATATAGTTGGCATAGGAACAAGTTCCACAAATGCATGTGGAACATGAATGTTCCAGAGACACATACTATATAGGAAGGATGAAACCATTGTAATGGTTTTGTATTCACCATAGTTGGGGATAAATTATTTAGTGAGAATAATAAATTCCAACAAGTAGTATATGTAAATAAGCTAATATTGATAAGACTAACTAAAATTAAATAATGGATTCCATGTATCAAAATGAAAAGGGGGATTATTATTATAAATACTAAGTTGGGTATTCAAATGAGATTATACATGGATGACACAATCATAGTACTAATAAGGTTCTATTGGTTACACAAGTCATTTCTCCTAAATCCATTAGAATTTTACTTATCAAAGATACTTTCTATTATCATTTTATTGTTCATTGGATTTCATGACCACCAATCATTGAAGGTGTCTATATGACACAACCAAAAAGGGATGGTCACATCATAGAATGATAATAAAGGTTGAAAGTTACTGAAATTCAGTTTAGGATTGAAGTAAGTAATAGGATCATATAATATTCATTTTGACTGAATTTTTGTCATGTTTCTACCAGAGGTTAATGGGAGATCCAATGTTTTCGAAGTGAAATATGTTTGGAAACATAGGGAAAACATATATAGGTCTAATAGTTAGTTAAGACCAAGATGAAAGTAATTATCTAGTGATTGACTTAAAGTATCAACCTAGGTTCTAGGGAACATGATCTACTGAGTTGGATCTAAAGGTAGATTGGACATATTCAATCATACATATAGTGACATGGTATTGAAAAATAAAATTTGGAACAATTCAAGAAAAGAATTATTGCTATGGTTACAAGGAATAATCACTCCAGGTTGAAATGTATAAGAAATATGAGGGCATTAACATGGTGAGTTGAGTTCCATACGTTTTAGAAATGAATCAATCATGTATGTCATGATATGTACAAGAATTGATATTTCCAGTATATACTTTATAGTAGGAAAATATCAGTTATATCAAGGATAACTACAAGTTAATCAGTCAGAACAATATGATTGTACTTTAGAAAGTACAAAAGATTTGTACCTGGTAGTTAGAGAAGAAAGGGTACTAGTTTTTAGGGGACAAAAACTAGTCTTCCTTAGATCCTTGTGATCTAATATCATATATAGCATAAGGTGGTGAGAGAGACAAGCTCATGTAAGATAGTGGTAGTCATACCTATAAATACTAAGTACATTGCATCTTTTGAGGTAGCTAAGAAGTAGTTGTATGAAACAATTTATTCCAGATATTAGAATCACACCTAGTAATTAAAGTATTCTCATAATGTAAATTATGATATTCTAACAAGCCAAAATGTCAAGTCGTGAAAATGTACAAAAAGGTATATACTCATGATACCATATCTTGAGAAGTTTAATTCAAGGAGGTGAGGTCACCTATGGTAGAATAGCCATGTGGTAGAATCATGGCAGACCCAGTAGATAAAGTTTTAACTCATTATAAACATGATTTTCATAATGTGAGAGATTACAAGGTTGGTTATCAAGTTGGATCCAATGAAAGTGGTAATGTTGCAATAGTGGCTTCCCTAGAACCAACTATGTAGATCTTTTGGTAACCAAATCATGTGCACAATTAGATATACATGGTGTATTCTTATCATTTTAATGTAGATATTTTTGCATCCACTCTTTAATGGTGATGTCTATATATTAATTTTTATATAAAAATGTTATAGAATATCCCAGAATATAATAATAACCTCTAGATACTATGAAATTAATATTATATAAAGTTCATATGATCCAGATACATATTACTGGCTAGACACAATTGATTTTTGACTATCAGGTATTGGGTGATCATAAGTATTGTGACTTCTCATGAAGTTCACACTTGGTGATCTCTAGTAGTGAGATCATGAGGACATGCCCTCTAATAAGAACACAACATATTCTAGATGTCATTGGATGTTCATATCTATGGACATTTGTAATGGTATCCTAACTTGGGATTATTTCCAATGTGTGACATTTGATTTCGTACTTTTATGTAAGGAAAAAATCCATGATAATTAAATCGTGGTGAGGTAGCTTGTGTTGGGTTCATCGTTGGGGTTATGGCATTGGTTGAATGGTCAAGAAAGGATTTATTTCTTCCTGTTTATAGAAGTAATATATCTTGGCCCTTTTTGATCAAGATGGTAGTAACATCATAAGACCATGGACATGGTAGTCAAGAGTAAATATGTCTAGTTATATCAATAAACAATAAAGCAACAAAAGGGAAATGACATGGGTGTGCATCTTACTTTATGAGATATTAAACACAAAGAGATTATATTACACAGTGTGTGTTCGTAGGTTGGTTGTCATTGATATGACTATCCTTATATCTTTAGGGGCTATGATACGTTTCCATATCCCACTCTTGATCTGCAAATAGTATTCACTGCTATCGAGATAAGGTCCTAAAGGGTCACACACAATTGCATATTGAAGAATCTGCCCTATTTAGTTGAATAGGTATATTGGACATGGTCAGCCCCACCACTAGAGTCCGAGTTTTTTCCAAGGAAATAAGATCACCAATGTAATAAATAATTTAATATTATTAAAGTTAAGAATAATTGGAATTTAATTTATTTATTAAAATTATTCACTAGTTTTAAAGTAAATATAAAGAAATATTATTTGAATGAATACCAGTTTAATATACTTAAGGTTCATTTAATATTTGCAGGAATGACAAGTTGATTTAATGGCTCATGTATATTCACGTAAAATATATATATATATATATATTATTACAATAAATTTATAATAATATTTATGACTATGTATAGTAGTCATATTATGTTGCTTATAGTGTGTTAATTATTCGGGGGCTAGGGAGGAAATTCTGAGTAATTTGTAAACATGATATAAATAGAGGAAGATAGGTTATTTCCATGAACTAGTATTTGAGTCTCTCTCTCTTCTCTTATCTCTCTCACAGATTTTTGAGGCGTGTGTGGATGGTCTAGAGGAATTAATCTTCTAATTCATTGAGAAGAAATCACCAATGATGAGTAGACATTGAGGATGGCTTCAGATCAAAAAATGTTTGTATGGTTTAAATTTTATTCTTAAAACACTTCACATGAGATCCTTTGATTGAAATAGGAATCAATTATCCAACATCGACATGTTATTGTTGTTCATCAGTGGAAAATTTTAAAATCCCACCTTTGGGGCTTCCACTATGTGCCTGGTACCTTCAATATATGGTGTGTTAAAGGTCATGGATCTTGACAATGATTTCAACCGAAGGCCCGTGATATGGTGGGGGAATCCTATTCCATAATATGGGGGTTGTAGTGCAGTCTAGATAGATATGTTGTGTTATTCTATTTTAAATTATTGTTATAAATAACCCAACACCCTGCAAAAATTCATTCTTTTTACCTTTTTTCTTCAAACGTTTGGCACCATAGAGAGATCTTTGAAGGCCTTTGAATCCCTTCTTGTTTGGATTAGACCCCAGGCTTTGGGATATCAATAATCGGATTTTCCTCTTCATTCATGAGGTAGGTGTCTCTATACAAAGGTTCTAGTTCATTAATAACTTTTTGTTATCATGTAAATTCCTTTGGTTTGTCTTATGAAATGGATAAGTCTGATATTAAAATGGATTGGCTTTATGAAATACATTTTTTAAATAGTGTCTTTAAAAACGAATTTGGACATGGGTTGTGTTATCAAAATGCCCTTATGGGAGGTTTTGATTCAAAAATGTGTTTCCAAGCATGGAAGTGGATAGGATTCACTGTGAAAATATTTTGATAAAATGTTAGAAAGGTTTTAAAATGGTTTCATATGCATATCACATTGGTAAGCTTGGGTGAATCGTGAAATGGATATATACAGCCTTAGTGAGTGTGGTTCCACTGAGGTTTATATTGTTGATATCGATAGACTATGGTAGAAATCGATATTGGTAGGATTCAGGTTATACTAGATAGTGTCCCTTCATGTGTCTAGTACGTATTCCTACATGCTAGATCCAAATTTTGTGCTTTATCATTTATTCTTGGTCTATTACATGATGGTATATTTCATGGTAGTATTGCTCTCCTGTTTATCATAGGGTTTATCCATGAATGGTTTTTCTTAAGAACACCTACTTTCTTTCATGTATATGACATATTCCTATATTTTGAGAATATGAAAAATATTTTTTGAAAACAAAGGAATTTTTTAAAAAATGGTTTTATCATATAAAAAATTCTTTACAGTATGAACTATTTTTAAAACTAGAATTAAAATTTTCATGGTATTAAACTTTGTATAGATTCCTTGGTGAAATACAATTGGGATTTGAGCTCACACACTAATTTTTTTTGGTGTCTATAGATATGGTTTTTCAGGACATGGGTAGAGGGAAGGGAATCATTTTGTCCACTAGATTATATTGAGATTCATAACCTTAGTTTGGCATGATGTCTTGGTGGTGATAGATGGTCACATGGAGGATCGTTATTGGGATGGTCTTTCTTTCTTTCTAGTTTCGCCATTTTGGCATAACATTGTATGTATCATGATTATGTACTCTTTCTTCAGTTGTATTTTTTTACCTATTTGGGATATATATGTGTCATGTTTGGGTTGTTTTGTTGTTACTCACCCTCTTGGGTGGCTTTTCTATTTGACCATGTCGATTATTTAATAAATGGAATCAAAGTGAATACTCAGCCTGAAGTGTTATGAAACTTCCTGGGTTTAGTTGAGAGTATTTTCTATATGGGAGTTAGGACTATCAAAATAAAATAGTAGGGTCAGGAGGGTTCCTATCCATCTCACATTTGTGTATGAACCTAAGTTACCAAGTCTTGTTATAGAAGTTTTTTCAAGCTTGATACATGGTGCTTGAGGTTATTTGAATGAATTGGATGTGGGTTTTATTTAAATGAACCTATTCCTTACCTTTTTTTGTCTTTCATTAATTGAATTTGTAAATGATTTAAATTATTACTTATTAAAGTAATTGAGATGAATTATTAAGGTTTTCCCTTTGATCTGTAAATTTTCACTCAAACTTATTGGTTATTTTCTTTTTTCCATTAGAAAATGCCTCTTATAAGATCACTTCTGAATCAGAGTGTGGAAGTTATGAGAAAATTTCAGCATGTGAATACTTCAGTGGATCCTTCTTTGGTGTAAGATATAATCCTCACTATTCTAACTCTAAGTCAAAAGGGTGTCGAGAACTAGGGACGAGTGGTGGATCATGACTCAGAATTCACTCAGAAGATTCCACTCATCATCCATGGTGATAATGGACCCCATGAATATTAGGAGTGGATTGAGTGGATTGAAAGGGTCTTACATTTTCTAAAGAATCCTAAGGACTTTAGGATGGGTTTTTCAATTTATATTTCAATATTTTGTGTCCTACTATTTTGTTCCTTTACCAGTTTCAGGTGTTGGAGTTGTTTTATGGGAGGCTTGAGGAGGTTTTATGGTTCTCAGAGGAGTCCTAGATTGAGATCGGAGGTGTTGGCTATTAAAAAGCTGGATGCAAGAGGAATACATGTTGTTCAAAGTTTACATTATGTTAAAGTAGTGTTCAAAACTGGTGTGAGGAAAGTTGACTATGTGTAATAAATTATAGTCTTAAATCCGATGAGGTTATGAATTTTTTAATGGAACTTGAAACCTAACATTTACATGACATGTAAAGGGTACACACCCTATAATTACCCTATTAAACACATCATTAAATCTTATAACACTCAATTTTTTCATCTAACCCGACACCCCTCCCTTTTCCATGAAACCCATCAGCTCTCCTTCCATCCAAATTGGGATTCCTTCATCGAATTTCAATCTTTGGCTTCTCATCTTCAATTTGTGGTTAGTTATTATCTCTTTCTCATATTTTTCCTTCCATTCTTCTTAAAATATCTATTTTGGTAGTGTATCTTTTGAATGGGGTGTGATTTGGGCTGTTTTTTATGATCTTTGGGTGTGTTGTAGGTTGAGACAAAAGTTTATTATGTGGTAGTGGTTTTTGGGAAGTTTCTTCTTCGCCCTATAGTGTAAAACGAGATAAAAAGGTTTCCTTAAGGTAGGGGATTATCTTCCTCATTATTTTATGTGCTATGTATGAAATATGGATTCTTTTTCTGACCTTTGGGTGGATAGTAAGAGTCAGAACAATCATATAATAAATTGGAATGTATAGAACTAATGAGCATGGGGATTTATCACATATTTTACTAATTTGGCATTTTTTGATGTTATTATGCATTTCTGTTTCCAATTATGAAAATAATAGCTTCTGGGGGCCATGTTTGTGTTTTAGTTATTATGCTGTGATGGCCCTTTCTATGTTGTTGTGTTTTCACACCTAAATTAAAGGTAAAAGAATATATATTTTTTCTAATAATTGGTTTTCCCTAAACATTTGTTTTTTGTGATAATAATTGTGATAATATAAATAAGTAATGTGATAAAGACCCTAAATAAATGTGAAGTCAGGATGTGTTTTTATTTTGTGTGGTTATGATTTTTCAATCCCTTGTGTGGATTGTGGTTGTTGTGTGATGATGATAGTGATCATATCGTTTTTTCAGTGCATGGGGAATTGGAGAAGTGGTAGTGGTGTAGTGGTAGTGTCATAAAGGTTGTGTCATAGTGGTTTTGACATAATGGTTGTGGTGCATTGGTTGTGGTGTAGAGGTCATGGCACAATGGTTACAGCACAGTGGTTGTGGTATGTGGCGATTGTGGTTCTTTGATGGATGAGATGTGTGGTTTTTGTGTTTTCATGGGGATTGGGAAATGTGACGTGAAGACAATGGTGGATGTGTGGTGCTATGGCGGTGGCTATGTGTGTTGGGCCAGTTGTGTAGTGTGGTAATCTTAGTTTCCCAGGTAGAAGGGGAATAAATTACAATGTGGAATGAAATGAATAAATGAATGGGTTTTTAAATTAAATATAATGGGATGGAAGTTGATGTGTGGTAAATGTATTAATAAATATATTTTGTGGAACTTTTAAGATGAAAGTGGAAAATGTTGTGTGGCTGGTGTGGTAGTTGTGTGGTGTTTCCTATAGTGGTGGAAGTAGTTGCGATGGTTTATGGGTGGTATGGTGATGGTGGTGTGGTTTACACTAGTGTTTTGATGTAAACCCATAGATTGGGTATTTCTCATTATCTATGTATCATGTAAGTTTATATTATTTTATATGAACCCCACCCAAGTTGGATAACATATACAATGATCAGAGGTGCTGAGTTATGGGTGTTTTCCCCAACATCCAGGATGTAGTGATATGAATGGATAGATACCCACTCTCCCCCTCTCTTCCTTCAGTGGTGATGTGATGGACCATGTGTCATTGGGTGATATGTGATGTGTTTGATCAAGTTTCATTAAGTGATATGCAATGTATTAGCCCAAGTATTTGTGAGCGAGATGTGATGTGATATGTTGTGGGGGTTATGTGTGGTAGTAGGAGGGCATGAGGTTGATATCATTTATGTTCATGACACCCTACTATTATGGTTCTAGTTGTGGTGAGTGGCCTAGGTGTCTTCGAGATGGATTTGATGTGATGTGATATGATATGTGTGAAAGGGGTGGGATCATAGGATGTTCGACATTGGGGAATAAGAGAAAAAACACTAGGGAAGATGCAACAGGATTCTCTTCTTTGTTATGATATTAATGCTATATTATTATATTAGATGCGTGATTTAGTGAGTGAGCCATTGTGAGGCTCAGTTGTATTATATGATCTATATTGGTGGTTATTAGTTCTGTTTTTTGTTCACTGGTGCATTGGCATACTATTTTAACATGTTTATTTTAGGCCTTGGTTATGTCCCTATTGAGTATACATGTTATGCTCACCCTTTGTATAATAACGTTTTTAGGTTTTTAGGGGGACTTTAGGGACCGATCTAGATATTATTAGTTGGGTTGGAATTTTTTTTTTGAGTTTATGTCTTAGAATTATCTTTTTATATTTACTTTGGATACTTTTTATGTATCAGTATCACTTTATTCATGCATTGTGGGATGATTTTCAGTTTACCTTTATTTTTTCTATTCGAGCTATTTGGTTATTCTATCTAACTTACTTTTTTATAGAGGGTAATTCCTCCCATATTATGAGATTTTTATACCATCGGTGCCAGTCTCCAGCCCATGGACTACTGGAGGTGGGAATCAGGGGACATTATCTATCTCCCTTCATTTCACAATCTTAAGTGGGAGTGAGTTTTGATAGAGTGTTATTAGAGGTTATAGTTGAGAGATATGATGGATTTTGGAGTTAGTCACAGTGAGGTTTTCATGGGTATGTATGGAAATAGTTTGAGTTGAATTTGGTGCATGACCTAGGTCTGGGAGACCAGCTAGGACATGGGATTTTAGAGCCCCTCATGATCCAATGAACAGAATCTAATCTTATTGAATGGCCAAGTGAGGTGGACTTTTTTGCAGGTTAGAAACTTAGGATAGGTACATGCATCATGGTGACTTGGTTTTATGTTTGAATTATGTGTTTTTGGAAAATAAAATGAGAAAATTTAATAATCTTTGATAAAATTCTATGTTATTGGGCTTAAGATGTTCTCCTTGTTTTCCTGAATTTTTCATGTTCATTGTCCACATGTTTCTCAGGAACGTAAGGATTAGTAGGTTAATATAGTTGATTGTTAGAGTGTTAAACTGGCCAAGGAGGATGAGGCATGGTAGTAGGCTTTGTGTGCCTTTCAGCAGAGGGGTTTGGGTAAGTATAGGGGGGGTGTCTCGAATATGGAAATGAATCACTGGATAGAGGATATTGAGATTTAATTTTGTATTATCTAAGAACGAGCTACGTTTTGGGTACCATTGGTAGTTATTCAGATGTGGGGAGTTTCACATTAGTTATGGACACTATATATTAGTGTTCACAACTAGGAAGATGTGTTGTGTCCCAATTTTTAGAGTGAGTTCTAGGTAGAGTTATTTTCATTGATGATGAAGGTATGTAAGAGGTAAGAGAGACTATCCCTTCAACAGGGGATTCTGAGTGTGATGTGTCTTCGGATCAGGTTCAAGTACCTCTTGGAATTTTCTCCTTCTGTTTTTCTAGATGAGGAGACCAGATCATGGAGTCTGAAGGAGGATTTGCATCTAATGATCAGGTAAGCGGTCAAACCATTTATACTTTATATCTAGAGGTGCAGAAAAAGGCTCGGGTTATTTATCATATGATTTCCTTGTGATTTTAGGATCAATGAGATGGCCAGCATGACATTTCAAGGTTAAGAGCTTCAGGTAGTGGGTTGTGGGTGATCAGGAAATCAGGGCTCTGTTCAATGGGGGGCGGGCTGCGACAGTTTCTTTCCTAGCCATCAGGGATTAGTGGTTTCTAAGAACCTTTACAGGGTTTTATTTTTCATTACATATCTATAGAAGATATGGGCACTACCAGTATCAATTTCCAACCACATAGAGAGGTCAGTTTCATATGGGTGGCCAGGCCCCTTTTTGGCAGCAATAGATGCCTCTAAGATAGTTCCAATGGTAGGGACTGTAGGTTATTATTCAGTAGTTGAGATAAAGAAAAGTTGGAAGAGTTAATCCTCATGATGGTCCCTATACATAGGGACCTTGGATAGAGTCTGGCGGTGGAATCTGGAAGAAGAGTGGTAGAGGAGATGGGCATGGTCATATACACGCGTTATAGGTAGTAATTCCAATAGAGATATGATTTTTTTCAAGGTGTGATCATTTTATCATCCACCCTTGTGTGTGAATTATTTGATTCAGGAGACTCCTGCTCATTTTTCACCCCCACTTTGGTATATATGTTGGGACTCGATGTGGAGAGGCCTCCAGTTCTCCCTGGTGTTATCCATGTCAGTTGAATGTTAGGCTTCCTTGTTTGATGTGTTCAAGGAATATACACAAGTGACGGGTCAACATTAGTCAGAGGAGGACTTCTTCTTATTGCATATATAGCCATACGATGTTATTCTTGGTATTAAGTGGATGCATTCCATGCATGCAATCACTGAATGATTTTATAGGAAAGTATCATTGTCTGATGTGTAGGGTCAATGAGTGGTGTAAGTTGGTGAGCGTGGTTATTTCTTAGGTGGTAGGAAAGTGGAGCCTCTCTTATTGCATTTGGTGGAGCTATTAGTATAATCCTAGGTTGGAGGTCCCCATGGTTGTGGGGGAGTTCTTGGATGTTTTTAGAGGATTTTATAACACTACCTCCTCAATGCAATGTCTAGTTTGGGATAGAGTTGTATCGAGGTGCATCACTATTTTTGATGGATCTCTATCAGATGAAACCCATAGAGTTGTGTGAGATGAGGCTAAAGGTGGATAACCTGATGTAGAGGGATTTCATCTAACCCAGTGTGTCATCATGGGGTGATCTAGTGTTGTTCTCCAAGAATGTGGGTTGTAGTCTGTGCATGTGTATAGAATATTGAATTTTGAATCAGGTAATGGTTAAGAATCATTACCTTCTTCTGAGGATCAATGATGTATTCAACCAATTGAGAGGAGCTATTTTGTTCTTAAAGATCTATCTTTAGTATGGATATCATCGGTTAAGGGTGAAATATGAGGACGTTAAAAAGTCTTCCTTAAAATGAAATTATGGGCACTTTGATTTTGTGGTCATGTTATTTGGTGTTACGAAGGCACCAGCTATGTTCATGGGGCTTATAAACTCCATATTCCATTAGTTCTTGGATTGTTTTGTCATTTTATTCATTGATGATATCTTAGTATACATGATGTTAGAGAAGGATCATGTAGAGCATCTCAAAGTTTTTTTAGGTCCTCTAACACCATCAGCATTAGGGGAAGTTGTACAAGTGTGAGTTATGGATGTAATAGGTGCATTTACTTTGACATTTGGTGTCTTGGTAGGCTGTGAAAGTGGACCCAGAAAAGGTCTAAGCAGTTTTTTCTTGGTCTGAACCCAAGAATGTGGCAGAGTTTTGAAATTTCCTTGGTCTCATTAGATATTATCATAGGTTTGTACCTAATTTATCTCAAGTTGCAGCACCATTGATTGTTTTCATCAGGAAGGACCGGGATTTTGTGTGGATGAATCAGTTCTGGGTATAATTTGGTTACCTGAACAAGAAGTTGGTTTGTTATCTAGTGCTTTAATTACCAGAGGAGGGTGTGTTGTTTGAGGTTTTCTATAAAGTTTCACATCTAGGCTTGGGGTGTGTGTTGATGAAATAGGGGGAGGTGATATCTTATGGTTCTAGGTAGTTACATCCCCACAAGTGTAACTATTCCAACCACGATTTGGAGTTGGCATCAATTGTTTTCGCACTAAATTTTTGGTAGCATTACCTCATTGGATATTGGTTTTGGTTTTCATAGACAACAGGAGTTTGTGATACATTTTCTATCAATGTGATTTTGATCTAATAAAATGGAGGTGGATCGAGTTTATTTAGGTTTTTGAATTTTGGGATCTCCTACACCTCAAGTAAGGGTAATGTAGTAGTCGATGTGTTGAATTAGAATTCCCAAGAGGATGTGTCTCAGAAGTCTATGGATGTTTATAAATGAAGTGAGGAGCTTGTAGAAATGCAACTTGATGTTGGAGAGAGTATTGTATGAGGTTTTATTTATCATATAACTAAGGATTATTATTTTATGTATTATGTGGACGAGTCTTAGTGGGGTCACTTAGAGGCAGAGTCGATGTGTGATCATGTTTTCCATGGTGATTCTACTGAGGGATGGTCAAAGGTTAATCGTAATCGGGTTTTCTTCCTGGAGATGATGTTTTACAAATGAAAATTCATGAGAGAGTTATCCATGAAATATCACATTTAGTGGTACATCATAGTGTAAAAAATATGTATTGTGGCTTGGGGATATGGATTTAGTGGTTGGGGATAAAATGGTTAGTAACAGAGTTTGTGGAAAGATGTATGATTTTTCAGTAGGTGAAAGCGAAGCACTGTGTTCTGGGAGGTTTTTTGTTGTCCTTGGATGTTCCCAAGTGGAAATGTGAGGACATATAAGTAGATTTTATCATATGTTTACCCCAATATCATGGAGGATGTGATGCAGTTTGGGTGATAGTGAACCAGCAATGAAATCAGCTCACCTTCTGGTGACCCTTGAGTCGAGTACCATGGATTTTTTGGTGAGGAAGTACATAGATAATGTGGTTAGGCTTAATGAGGTACCAAATAATATCATATCTGGTTAGGATACTCATTTTATTTCATGATTTTTGAGGGGATTTGATCATTATTTTGGCTCCCATTTTCACCTTATCACTGATTTCCACCCTTAGATAGATGGGAATATGGAGGAGACCATCCATAAACTAGAGGATATATTGTGAGCATGAATCTTGGACATTAGTGGATCTTGGGTAAGGCATGAAACTTTGGTCGAGTTTGTGTACAAAATTAGTTTTTACTTATCCATTATTATGGATATTTTTGAGGTGTTGTGTAGATAACCATTTAATTCTATGTTGTGATGGATGGAGGTTAGAGAGCTGGCAGTTGTTGGTCCTGATGTGGTTTAGAGAATGACTGAGAAGATCCAGTTGTTTTGTGAGTGGATGGTGGTGGTGCAGGATTTTTAGAAGGCCTATGCTGATCATAGGCAGAGGCCTCTAGAGTTTGAGGTCGGATACCATGTATAAAGACCAATTGTGGATACACCTAACATCGAGAGGGGTGGTGAATTAGTGTTGGATAATTTTTAATCCAATTTCACCTTTTTATCCATGAACCTCTTAGACCTATTAGTATCTTGATTGTCTTATTCTCTTTTCCCTACAACATGCAAGTGTATGAAAGCAGTAAAGATATCACACAGTAGTTTTACAAGGTTCACTACTCAATAAGAGTAGCTAGTCCTTGGTATGGTCTATAAATATTATCAACCACACAACCACTAGAAAATAATCCTTTTGTGTGGTTACAATGAGTAGGATATACCCTTACACTCATGTGGAACTTTGGAAACAATACAATAGTATGTGTTTTATAGCACTTGGAGGGATATTTATACTTCCTCCCAAGAAATTATTATCCTTATTGATAAGGGTTTGTAATAAAAATAAATTCCTCTACCTATTGAGTCATGCCTGATGTCAAGGTTCTTCTTTGTTCTTCAACAACATTCTTCTTTACTATCTTACTTACATAGAAGCATGCAAGAAACTCATCTTTTTTATTCCTATCAACACACTTGATAGTTGCACTATATTCTTCTTCAGTTAGTCACAATAATATGAATACAGTAAACTGGTGAATTGAATTCTCTCTTGACCTAAATGATGATCAACTAATATCAATTTGGTTAGTCACTTCCTGTTTTCCCTTTAATATCTCTTTCTTATTTAGTGCAAAACCAACTCCACTGAATCGCCCTCTTCCAAAATTTCTAGAATCAGAAAAACTCTTTTGTGATTATCAAAACAATAATGATAATCTCAACATAGTATCATTATAATTAGTATTGTAACATCCCAGGTAAATAAAAAACATGAAATTTTTCATATTTATTAATATTTGTGAATTAAATATTAATTCTACTTTAATGGGGACACTATGTTCAATGGAATACACGATACACAACAAAGGGTTTCTTCGAAATCTTACATTGGACACTAATAATATAATATTATTATTTAAAATAGTAGTTAACGCCTAGACGTTGTATTAGAGGGAATGAACATAACTAACTAAAATATTATTATACATGTTTTTGAAATGTTTTTACTTTTATCCAATAAAATTTAGAGGCATAAAATAAGAAAAGAATTCGATTTTAAGCATAAATACTCTAATATTCACTAAAAGGTCGATTTACTGCCTTTGGATGGTGAAACCTCATTAAATCTAGTTTTTCTAACTTTTATATGTTCCATTTGAAAAAATAAAATTATTCTTTAGAATCGGGACATCAAAATTTACTTTCGATAAAATTTTGGTATTTTTCTGATAAAATTCATTTTTTGTTGAATAGTGAAAAATATTGTATTTTAATTCAAAACTTCCATTTAATATAACTTATTTATATGGATAGATTATCTTTTTAATTGGTTCTAAAGTGTAAATATATTATATTTTTACCATTTAATCCAATGGTGGTCACTGGAATTAATTTCACTTTGAAATTGGACATAAAAAGTGTCAATCTTTTGACGAATATTGTTTCTTAAAAACATGCTATTTGTTTTGACAATGAGAATTAATTTTAAATTAATTAATACAACTTCTAGGTTTTTAATTTTTTAAAAATATATGTCATTTTGGAATTTGGAATATCAAATATAGCTTAGGCTGAATTTTTGGTATTTTTATGAAAAACTTCAATTTTTGAAGAATAGTGAAACCACTAAGTAGTGGTCAAAAAACCGACTTTTTCATTTAAAAGAAATTTTACCACTTCTATGAATTTAATTTTGAAAATACAACATACATGGTTGTTATTATTAAGTAAAATATGTTTCAATAATATGAAAATAGTTTTTTGGTGAATAGTATCTTTAGACTTTTATTTACCGCGGTTAAAGGTAAGTATGGTAATTCAAGGTAAAAAGAATATTATAATAATACCAAATTACATTAAAAATTGTAATAAGCTTATTTTATGAGTCATGGCCGACCATGGGCATCCTTGGGTCAATTTTGGGACCCCATGGAGCCACTTGGGAGTGATAATGACACTTAAGATTAATTAATTTAATGTAATGACAAAAATGACACAAACAAATATCTTTTAGTAAATTAATTTTTATAGGGGTTTATATAAATTATCCTTTAGACTATAAATATTCGCTGAAAAGATAAAAATATTTCCTACATCATAGTATTTTTTTATAATTTTTATACATCAAATAAATAAAATTATTTATGACACAAAAATGATGATGTATTTACCTCATTAATAAATGATATAAAAAAATAAGATTATAAATATTAAAATAACATCCAAAACCTATAAAATTATTATTGGATGAATTTATTTCGACCATGAGTCATCTTATCTTTTACCTTGATGATTTTTGGACCTTTAAAAACAGAAAATCATTATATAATAAAATAATATTATCACACTTTCCTAAAGAACCCCTCATCCCCCTTATAAAAAGACCTCACTTATAACTCATTGCTCACACCTCTCAAGACACTTGGATCATCCTACCCCTTCCCATATAATCTCTCAAAATCCCTCTCTTCCTCTTAGAATCCTTACCTTAGGCATAAGGCACTTCAATAAGTCTTTTGGGTTCAAACCAAATGGAGTTACCCGAATTAAAGGTAACAATTTCTCTTAAATTCTTTTGTTTTATTTTACTTCTCCAACCCCTAAAATCTTTTCATTACTTTCTTTTATAAAAAATTTTTCGTCAATATACTATGATGTTTTTATGAGATGTATTCGAACTACACTTACACACACCTCCATCTAATGGGTAAAGAACATATTATTTCTGTGGGTGGAAAACTAACTCCTCACGAGACGATGATTATTCAATTATCTCTTACCAACGATTATGGTGGCCATTATGATGGAACTGTATTTATATATGATATATATTATGTTTTTTTTCTTTATACTTATGTATTTTTAATTTATAGCATGGTTTTATGGTTTCCATTTTGAGTAAACGCGATAATTTCATTTTAGGAAGTGCGGACTACCTCCCCCTCAAAGTGATATGACTCATTGATACCATACATGGGACATATAAAGGATGGATATATTGAAATTATATATGATATTATACTGGAATTATAATATAACAATGTATAATTACGTTTTCATTCAATTAAAATATGAAATAAAAATAAAAGTACTGTTCATGCATACGTACGACTTACCGTCTCCATGAACGGTGTATTTCATTTATTATCTCTATATGTTATGTAATGTTATAAATACATATATATACTGGATATATATAATATATATGATATCTAAATCATGAAAATAATTCTGTAAATAATGGAATCTTGACCACAGGGACAACTTGTAATTATAAGGTGCTTATTTTTTACTCAAGTACCAAATATCGACAAAATGACCATTATTAACTTAAATGATTACATGATGTTTATAACATGGTAATAAGTGATATAAAAGGAATAATAAACTTTAAAAAGTGTTCTTAATCAATTATAAATTAACTTATGTTTATTATTCAGGAAGAACAAGGAACAAACAAGTCAAGTCAGACACGAGGTAAGGGGTTTCTTATCTCACTTTTAATTCCCTATGATTTCCAATATTCGCCACAAATTTATTTCATGTGGTGTATTGTGTACTTCCATTTGGTATATATTATCATTATTATCTTTATATTAATTTTATTATGTGTATAATTTTTTGGTTATTAATTTTTTTTCATACGACTCGATTGATTACAACATGGTAAGCGATTTTCATCTCACTTTTTATTCCTGTGAGATTCATGCTATATTTTACACTATTTCCTTTTGTGTGGTGCATGTACTACCCCTGATTCTATTAATTTTGAAATATACTTCAATTTATGGGTATTTACATCTTCATTTTATGATCCTTCTTTCATGGGCTTTATGTTTCGGAAGTTACCAAATTGGTAAGGGATCCTTTTAACCCAATTTCCATTCATTCGGTTAATCTTCTAATTCTTAATTATGGCATGATATGATTATGTGTGGAATCAATATTTATTTATTTATGTTTTAATTTCCACTCCCATTTGTGTGGATATACTTTTGATAAACAGAATCACTCCCTTGATAAATTCTCAAGTAATTGATACGAACTTGATAAGGGTAATTTTAACACAATTTCCATTCATCAAGTTAAACATCCAAGTCATTGGTTTTGTATTAAAAAGAACATGTGTGAATTTAGAATGATTTATTTACACTTAATATCCAATAATATTTAGTGTATTTATATTTATCTCATATTATTATTTAATTGATTTATCCACAATATAAGGATACCATTTTTATAAGGGATTTCGTCTCAATTTACATTCCATTAAGACTTTATTATCGTTATGCACCAATTCACTTTTGTAAGGTGTATATACTGTCCTTTGTAATGTTATATCATGAATCCCTTTATTCTCATGATATTATAAATTTATGATTAAATTTTATTCCTCAATTATTTTTAATCCAAAAGTCTCTCATTTTGTTAAGAACTCTTTAAGTAAAATATCATTTTAAATGTTTTAACGATTTATTCTTCTAAATCTTTATCATTAATGTCCATGTTTTAAAAATGGTTTTTCGGATTTATTTATATGGTCATTAATGTTTTAAAATGACAATTCATTAAAGTCATCAAAGTGGTATGGGACACTTTGATTCAAAAAACTCTTTATTAAATGTTTTAAATGGTTTTGAAAATGGTTTGATAAAACATTGTTTATTTAAATATCTTGATTTGATATAATGGAATGTAGAAATGTTATCTTTACATTATACTTGTGTTATGTGTTATGATTATGTTACGGTTATTGGGCATTTTTTACGTATATGAGTGGTTCCGTGATAAACAGAGGGTGGGTGAGCCCGAGATAGCTCTCCAATGCATTGGGTAACATGATGGAGGTAGACGTTAATGTTTATCCTAATAGATTTAGGGAATAAAATGTGATGGGTATTCCAAATGTGGCTCCCTATAGAGCTATGAAAGCTTCAATGTAAGTATGTTATGAATGACATAAGTTGACTTTATGATTTATGATTTGTGTGTGTTATTCATAAATCTTGTAATTTCGTAAGGTATGTTATGATTGAAAAGTATTGTTTCATTGATTTGTATTTATTGATGAGATAATGTTTCTTTTCATTATTTTATAACCCTTACTATGATTTTTATGCTCATCCCTAGTTTTTAAATGTTTTTCACCGGACATAAAGATGAATAGTGTCAAGGATGAGATCAAGGAAAATTCATGTTGTCTAAAACATGGAACTAGACATGTCTCCTTTTTTAAGAGTTTTTATTTTATGAAAAATGTATACTCGATAGTAGTGTCTACATATAATATTCAAGTTGTTATGTAATAGTCATTTCCTAATTCTCTAAAACACTAAACCTAAAATGATCCTCAATTTGAATTCGTAACATAATTCAAGATCATGTAATGTTTAAGGCTAGTTACTTTAAGTTGTATCAGAGGTCGATTTAGAAAACTTTAGAAGTTAGGGTATTATTTATGCATATGTGACATTACCATAATGGATAGGATTTTAGAAAGAGTCATAGTTATTTTAGATAAATTGAATGAGTTTAATATAACATGAATAAGTGTATCTTAGTATTTAACCTCCTTATAAGATATTATATGATGATTTTACTGATATAATCACTTGACCATTTTGGTTTTAGTAAATGGAGGGACTTAGCAGTCACCAAAGTAACAGTGGATGTGAAGAAAACTGTGATGGTTTTCTGAATGAGAAACTGAATGAAATGGGAGCTGTAATGAGAACTATTATGGTTATTCTCAACCAACTATCTGGATTCATGATTGACCACCCGAACCTTGGTGATTTTTATAAGGCAACATATATGCGAGAAACAAATCCCTACGTAGGTTTACGTAATAATCATAAAGGTAAGTATGCTAAAAAATATGTGTTTCAAGGATGTGGAAAGGAACATATAAGAAAATGCTTCAAATGGATGAGAAGATGCTATATATGTGGAATTGAAGGTCATAAAGCAAGAACCTACCTTGGAAAAGGAAGCATCCAGTTGACTCTAGGAAAGGGAAAAAAGTTCGGTCTGAGGGATCAATTGAATGTTTTAAATGTTGTGTGCGTGGTCATTATAAAAACAGAATTCCTAAGAATAAGTTTTGGGAATGGGATCACCAGGATCGTACAAATATATGTTTACCAATACCTAATGCCTTTCCTATTGAGGATGAACAAATTGATAATAACCAATGAAAGGTATTGATTGTTTCTTAACATATGTTTTGATATTATTGAATATTAGGATATGATTCATGATTTTGTTTGTAGGAAAGAAGTTTTTTAGAATAATTTGGAAAGGAATGGTTAATGGATCATGAAGATATTTGAATTATTAAGAAGTCAACATATAAGGGATTCAAGTTTTATGGTAGATTTTAAGATGGTGAAATGCTTAAAAGTATTAAGGCTCTTTTGATGATGGGATTAAATTCGAAGAGTTTTTATAGTATGTGTATCCCAGATGATTGATATATTAAAATTTTATTCAAGGAATAATTATCTTTTCTTTTTTGGATATAGTTATAAAGAACCTTTTGGGTGTATATGGTCCTCAAATTTGAGGAAATTATAGGTTAATATATTTTGGGATGCAAAATGAAGGTTATTAAATAACCTTTTTGGTTAAAATATGTTATGGTTATTTTTGATGAATTTATCTCTTTTTGGGAATGTTATAAAATTATATAGTTTTTGAAAAAGGACAACATGTAGACTGCATGACAACCCATCACGTTGGACAAAGCTGCAGGAATCGAACCTACAACCAAAGTGCGACTGGGATTTATTGCCTACCACTAGACTACATGAAGTCCCTGGATAGTAAGACTAATTCTTTTTAGTTAGATGATTTTATAAATCAAGAACAAGTTGATTTTGGGTTATCTATGGAAATTATTAACCTATCATATATAATATGTGATTTGGTAAATTACACTTCAGTATAAGACTTTAAGTGTAGTCAATGTTTTTGGAGATAAATGTTAAGATTTTTGTGGAAGACTATGTGATCGAATACTTTTGAAATTTTGGGTTTCAAAAATTATCTGGGTTACATTGAAGAATTTATGGACAATTGAATATTTAATGGTCTTTGTTGAACTTTAGGTATTATTAGAAAAATTTTGGAGATTAAGAGTAGTTTTTCTTTATGTAAAAGTTTATCTTTTTTTGGGATTATCTGATCTTGTACTAAAAGTTTTGGTTTCTGTTGATGTCTAAAGGCATGGTAAATATATAGTTCATATTGTTTGGATTATTTGATACTCTAGATGTTGATTCCAGCACTATTAATGTGACCAATTCAGTTTTAATAGTCATCATTTGGTGAAAAGATGCGTTTGTGGTAGAAATTTTGTAAAGGATGAAAGTCTACATGACAAGTAAGTTTGTTTCCTTATGTTTTTAGTTAATATCATAAATAAATTCATCAAATTTATGAGAAGTAACTTAAAACAAAAACTTTTTCTGTAAACGTTTCCTATTGGGGAATAAAATACTGTTTAACCCATCACATGTTGGTGATTTTCTGGTGGCTAACTTCCTCGAAATCCTGTTTTCTATCACTCTCCATCAGAACTTGACCTTTTGTTCTCTCTTACATATCCATGTTTTCCTACATGGGATCCTAGTATGGGTTATCTCAGGTGAGCTTTTTACTTCACTTTCTTTCTTTTAAAGTGATAGTTTCACTAACACTTTTCCGATGTGGGACTTTTAATGAAGTTTCCAAGCCCAGGTTTAAAATTGCGAGGACACAATTCCCAAAAGGGGAAAGGATATAACATCCCAGGTAAATAAAGAACATGAAAATTTTCATATTTACTAATATTTGTGAATTAAATATTAATTATACTTTGAAGAGGATGCTATGTTCAATGGCGTACCCGATACGCAACAATGGGTTTCTTTGAAATCTTACGTTGCACACTAATAATATAATATTATTATTTTAAATTGTAGTTAATGCCTAGACATTGTATTGGTGAGAATGAAAATAACTAACTAAAATATTATTATACATGTTTGTTAAATGTTTTTACTTTTTTCCAATAAAATTTAGAGGCTTAAAATAAGAAAACAATTCTATTTTAAGCATGAATATTCTAATATTCACTAAAAGGTCAATTTGCTGCCTTTTTATGGTGAACCATCATTAAATATAGTTTTGGTAACTTTTATATGTTCCATTTTAAAAAATAAAATTCTTTTTTAAAATTGGGACATCAATATATAATTTGGGTAAAATTTTGGTAATTTTCTGATAAAATTCATTTTTTGATGAATAGTGAAAAATTCTGTATTTTATTTCAAAACTACGTTTTAATATAATTTATTTGTATGGTTAGATTATCTATTTAATTGGTTTTAAAATTTAATTAGATTATCTTTTTACCATTTATTTCAATTTTGGTCATTGTATTTAATTTCACTTTGAAATTGGACATAAACAAGTGTCAATCTTTTAACAGGCATTGTTTCTTAACAACACGATATTTGTTTTGAAAATGGTAATTTATTTTAAATTAATTAATTCAACTAATATTTTTTAAATTTTGTAAAATAGACATCATTTTTGAATTCCGAATGTCAAATATAGCTTAGCCTTTTTTTCTATTTTTCGGAGAAAACATCAATTTTTAAAGAATAGTGAAACCACTAACTAGTAGTTAAAAACTAACATTTTCATTTAAATGAAATTTTCCTCTTATGTTAATTGAATTTTGAAAATCCTACATGCATGGTTGTTATTAGTAAGTAATATTTGGTTCAATAGGATGAAAATATTTTTTTTGGTGAATAGTAACTTTTGACTTTTATTTACCGCAAGGTAAATAGAGTAATTCAAGGTAAAAAGAATATTATAATAATACAAAATTTCTTTAAAAGTTGTCCTAACATTATTTAATGAGTCATGGCAAACCATGGGCATCCTTGGGTCAATTTGGGGACCCCATGGAGCCACTTGGGAGTGATAATGACACTTTAGATTAATAAATTTAAAGTAATGACTCAAACAAATATATTTTAGTAAATTATTTTTTACATGGGTTATATAACTTATCTTCTGAACTATAAATATTCGTTGGAAATATATAAATATTTCTAATATCATGGTATTTTTTTATAATTTTTAGACATTAAATAAATAAAATTATTTATAACACAAAAATGATGCATTATTTACCTCATTAATAAATGATTTAAATAAATAAGATTATAAATATTAAAATAACATCCAAAACCTGTTCAATTCTTATATGATGAATTTATTTCGACCATGAGTCATCTTATATTATTACTTAATGAGTTTTGGACCTTTATAAATAGAAATTCATTATATAATAAAATAATATTTTCACACTTTCCTAAAAACCCCTCCTCCCACTTATAAAAAGACCTCTATTCTAACCCATTCCTCACACATCTCAGGCACCTTGGCTCATACAACCCCTACCCTAGTAATCCCTCAAGATATCTCTCTTCCTTATAGAATTCTTACCTTAGGAAGAAGGCACTTCAATAAGTCTTTTTGGTTCAAACCAAAGGGAGTTACCCGAATTAAAGGTAACCGTTTTTCTTAAATTCTTTTCTTTTATTTTACTTATCCAATACCTAAACTCTTTTAATTAATTTTTTATAAAACAACCAGTATCCTCAATATACTAGGATGTTTTTATGATAATTATTATAACTAAACTTACACACACCTCCATATAATGGGTAAAGAACACTGTTTTTGTGGGTGGAAAACTAACACCTCACGAAACGATGATTGTTCAATTTTCTCCTACCACCTCTTATGGTGGCCATTATTATAGAACTGTATTTATATATGATATATATTATTTTTATGTTTTATTTATGCTGCTGTATTTTTAAATTATGAGATACCTTTATGGTTTCCATTATGAGTAAACGCGATAATTTCATTTTGAGGAGTGCGGACACCCGCCCCCTCAAAGTGATATGACTCGTTCATACCATACGTGGGATATATAAAGGATGGATTTATTTAAATTATATATGATATTATACTATAATTATAATATAATTATTTGTCTTTATGTTTTCATTCAATTAAAATATGAAATAGAAATGAAAGTAGCATTCATGCGTACGTACGGATTACCGTCTCCTTGAACGGTGTTTTTCATTTCTTATCTCCAAATGTTATCTACTATTATAAATACATATATATACTAGATATATATGATATATATGATATCTAAATCATTAATATCATTATGGAGATAATGGAATCTTGACCACATAGACAACTTGTAATTATAAGGTGTTCATTTTTGACTCAAGTACCAAATATCGACAAAATGCCCATTATTATCTTAAATGATTACATGATGTTTATAATATAGTAATAAGTGATATAAAAGGAATAATAAACTTGAAAATTATTTATTGATCATGTATAAATTAACTTGAGTTTATGATTCAAGAATAACAAGGAATAAAAAAGTCAAGTCGTACACGAGGTTAGAGGTTTCTTATCTCACTTTTAATTCCGTGAGGTTTCCATTGATCGCCACAAATTTATTGCATGTGGTGTATTTTTTTACTTCCATTTGGAATATATTATCATAATTATCTTTATATTCATGTTATTCTATGAATCATTTGGTGGTTATTAACTTTTGTTCATACGGCTCAATTGATTACCATGTGGTAAGGGATTTTCTTCTCACTTTTTATTCCTGTGAGATTCATGCTATATTTGACACTATTTCCTTTTATGTGGTGTATGTACTACCTATGATTGTATTCATTGTGTAATATAATTCAATTTATGGGTATTTAAATCTTAATTTTATGATCCTTCTTTCATGGGTTTTATGTTTCATAAGTTACCAAATCGGTAAGGAAACCTTTTAACCCAATTTCAATTCCTTGGGTTAATATTCTAATGTTTCATTATGTCATGCTATGATTATGAGTGGAATAACTATTTATTTATTATGTTGTAATTTCCACTCCCCTTTGTGTGGATATAATTTTGATACACATAATCACTGCATTTATTAATTCTCAAGTCATCGATATGAACTTGATAAGATTAATTTTAACTCAATTTCCATTCATTGAGCTAAACATCCAAGACATTTGTTTGTATTAAAAAGAACACATGGGAATTTCCTATGATTGATTTACACTAAATATCCAATCATATTGAATGTGTTTATATTTTTCACACATTATTATTTAATTGATTTATCCATAATATAAGGATACCATTTTTATAAGGGATTTTGTCTCAATTTACATTCCATTATGACTTCATTATCATTATGCACCAATTCACTTTTGTATGGGGTATATAATGTCCTTTGGAATATTATATCATGAATCCCTTTATTCTCATGATATTATAAAGTTCTGATTAATTGTTATTCCTCAATTATTTTTATTCAAGCATATCTCATTTTTGTGGAAAACTCTTTAATTAAAATATTGTTTTTAATGTTTTAAAGATTTATTCTTCTAAATCTTTATCATTAATGTCCATGTTTTAAAAATTATTTTTAGGATTTGTTTATATGTACATTAATGTTTTAAAATGATAATTCATTAAAAGAATAAATGTGGTATGGTTGATGTTATTAATATTTTTCATGACTTATTATATACCCCCTTTACTGATTTTATATGAAATGTGCATAAATTGTGTGAAATATTAATGTTTTAATACTAAGTATAATTTTGGAGAATTTTTAGAAGTAGTCCAATTGATTTAGTTTACTAGTTTATTTATAAATATCACCGTACTGATTCAAATTGTGTGTTTCTTATTTTTCAGGATTCCTTATTCAATTTATCACATATCATTAGAAGGAATAATGAGCCAATTTTTCCATTTGAAGGCTCATATGGTCAACACAAGAAGACCCAAAAAATTTGTGATGAAACTGGACCGTCAATAATGATCGAGTTACTGGTCTAAATAACTAAGCCCAAATTTTATTAAACTCCACCATATGTTCTCTATTATCCAATGGAATCATAGATAAAAATTTTAAGGTCCAACTGTAAGAACAGGAGGGCCCAACTAATGCCTTGAATTCCAGCCCACCATTCTAGCTGGGAATTAATATCCAGACACTATTCGTTACATATCTCATGATGTAACCATAAAATAGAGCTGATATTTTTCAGTGTTAAATATGAGATATAGGCGGCCGACTTTTTTAATATATCATTCAACTTTTAAGGCTTCTTCGGATTCAAAAACCCTTTCACATTTTGGACTTTAAAAAGATTTGATTGAAATGGACAGATTAAAATTGTTTAATAAACCGGATATAACTTTGGCTCCATAGGTCCAAATGACTCCAAAGTTTGAGATATGTCGGCCAACATCATTATATAAAAATTTAAATAAAGATATATCCTGATATTAGGCTCTATGCATGTCCAAATCGTCGATCCATGTGGAAGGACAGATTGAGAATGCAAACAGTCTACTTCCTTGGGCTATAAATACATTCCCTCCCTATCCTTCAAAGGGGTTGGAATATCAGAAGATAGGAGAACATATTTTCAGGGTAAATTCCTTTAAAAGTAATTTGGAGGACCTTCCATACTCACATTTTTACTTGAGAGACCTTTCCTCCTCTCTTTTTTTTTCATTTACTTTTGTATTGTTCTTTGTTGTAATTTTGTAAGTCTTTCTTTTGTAATTCTGTTTTAATGAAAGTTTCTTATTCAATATATCTTATTCTCATCCACATTATGTAGTTTAATTTTAATTTTACTAAAATAGTTTAAATACAGTTGAATCCCCTTCCCTTCTTTTGCTTCCACATTCAATCAAACGTTCGTTTTTAATTTTCATCATTGTTTGTGTGTGTTTGTTCGACACACCTCTATTTTCTTATCCCTTTATTTTTATTCTCTTATTAATTTATCATTATAATAATTAAAACTAGATTATTAAACAACCAAATGGATGAGTAAATCCATTATTGGTGTGAGCCAAAATTTAGGGATGTTAAGTGACTGAGAGTATTTTCTCGATGAATATTCTTTGAATTAACATTGTGTATGTTGGACTTAACATGTCATAGATTAATAAATTGTTTTGTTTAACGTGTGGTTTCCATGGATTATTGGAATCATAAATACACCACCATCAATAAGCTCTGATTGAGATTAGAACCTTAAGTTAAGTCAAGTCTTGGATTAAAGCCTTAATACATAGGAATTCCAATAAATGTTATCTTCTGAAGTGGGTGTTAGGTTAATGCAATATAAAGAAAGTCTCAATGATTTCACAAGCCTAACTACCTAATGATGAAATCACCCCAATATTTATCAATTTGTTAAATCAATCATAATAAATCATTCATTTAAATTAATCTCTACAAACAAACCCCCTAATAAAAATACAATCAATTAAAAACAATCGACTATTTAAAAAGTATCATTGCTGAGGATTCGACCTGAGTGCTGCTATACACATTAGCAGAGCATCAGAACTTTGACCGGTCGATAAACAAAAATCGGTTGCATGTTTCAAATGGCGCCATTTTCGGGGATGGTGCAATTAAATAGTCATTTTTTTAGGTTATTATAAAAAACCCAAAAAAATAATTAAATTTTTTTTGAAAAAAAACACAATGAAAAACCCGCCATCTCATAAAAATCATAAACAAATAAAAACATAGAAAAAATTGTCTTCATCTTTCATCCAAATATCTCGGAATTCCCCGTATCCTCCCAAAAAATCCCTCAGATTTGTTTGACACTAAAATTGAGCAATATCTTCGAAAACATATTAGGAACTTATGAGATAATCAACTCATTAAAGAACTAGTCCTTGTCCAACCAATTGAATTAGATATGGCCAATCATAGGGAACAAACACTTAAATAACTCGTTCCCCCTGATATGAATTACCAACCTCTTGGTATTAAATATCCAAATATAGAATATGACTTAGAACTCAAATCGGGTTTGATTCATCTTCTTCCTCATTTCCATGGGCTAGTCGGCGAGGATCCACATATCCACCTTAAAGAGTTCCAAGTGGTGTGCTCTACCATGAAGCCTCAAGCGGTTTCTGAGGAACAAATAAAACTTCGAGCATTCCCTTTCTCAATAGCTGAAAATTCTATGTCATGGATTTAATACCTCCCTCCTGGTTCGATAACCACATGGAATGACATGAAGCAAATTTTCTTAGAGAAATTCTTTCCTACTTCTCGTACTGCTTCTATTCGAAAGGAAATAAGTGGTATCTGGCAGTTCTCAAGGGAATCACTCCATGAGTACTAGGAGAGGTTCAAAAATCTTGTTGCAACATACCCACATTAGCAAATTCCTAACCAAATATTTATCCAATAATTCTATGAGGGGTTATTGGATATGGAGGGAACTCTCATTGATGCAGCAAGTGGCGGTGCTATTGTTGATAAAACATCTGTAGCTGTAAGAGATCTTATAAGAAACATGGTTGAAAAAACAGAAAAATTACATACTCAAGCACATGCTCAATTCAAACAAGCCCAAGATAATCAATCAATTGAGCCGAACAAGATGACTGAGTGGATGAGTGAACTTACAGGTCTTGTGAGACAACTAGCTATGGCTACCATATCCCCAACCTCATCTTCTCTGCCATCAATGTTTCCTAGACCTGTCAAAAACTGTGGGATCTGCAACTCTCCATCTCATCCAACTAAATTATATCCATAACATCAAGAGGATCAATCCGATTCCTCTGGGCCAATGGGGCTCAATGCAGCATATTCTTAGAGGAACACCAACCCTAAACTATTAGGTTAGTTTGTTGGGAACATCGACCAACCCCATTCTGAGACTTTCTCTTCTATATATAACCCTAACATGAGATATGGGAATCCTTTATCTCATCCCCCTCAGTTCCCTCATCAAAACCCAAACCAATTCCAATATGGTCAAGGTGTTGGTAACTTCCAACAACTTTATCCTTTTGTTCCTCAACCTCAAAGGAACAATCCTCCTCCTGGATTCCATTATCCTAGTGAGCCTTCCCAATTCCAAAACCAATACAACCGCTTTCCCAAGAACCAAAATCAAGGTAATCCCAATCCAGGACAAGCCACTTCTTCCAAGCAACCATGGGAAAGCGCTTTTGAAGATGTTTCCTCCTTCACCCGTTCTAGTCTCAAGAACATTGAAACCCAAATTCATCAAATTGTATCCCACCTTAGTTTGCAGCAATCATCCAATTCATCCCAACTCCCAACTCAACCATTACCCAACCTTAAGGGTAATGTAAGTTCAATTTCACTTAGATCGGAAAATAAAATTGATATGCCTCAAGATAAGTCCTCCAATCCTCCTTTGAATGTTGACCTAGAAAATGAAAACAAAACGAAACCTGAAAAGGAATCTGAATCCATTCCCTCACATACTTCCATTTCACTTAGGAATCTAATTCCTTTTCCAAAAGCTGTCTTTATGCCAAAGAAGTCATTTTAACCTGATCCTGAAATGCTCGACATGTTTAGAAGTGATGAAGTCAATATTCCTCTATTAGATTTCATCAAACAAATTCCTATGTATTCCTAGTTTCTTTCGGAATTGTGCACCCACAAGAGGAAACTTTGGACCTTTGAAAATGTTTCCACCCAACAGTCTATTCCCATAAATTGCAAAGATCCTGTGACCATTACAGTTCCAGGCCAAATTGGAACTTCTAACTTTGATGATGAAATCATAGACTTAGGATCCTCAATTAATTTCATGCCCATATCCATATTCTACAACCTTATTCTAGGTCCCTCACATAAAATGGGTGTTGTCATTCAGTTATCCCATAAAATCACAGCTAGTTCGGAGGGTATAATTAATGATGTCCTTGTTCGTGTTAATGATCTTATCTTCCCAACTGATTTCTTTGTCCTTGACATGGAATGTGAGATGAAATCTTCTCGATCTCCAATAATTCTAGGAAGACCATTCCTCCTGACTGCTAGAACCAAAATTGATGTCCATTCAGGAATCTTATCCATGGAATTTGGTGAAAAACTGATCAAATTCAACATTTTCCAAGACATGCGATACCCATCTGAGGATTACTCTACATTCTCAATCCATGCTTCTAAGGGAACTTTTAAGAGTCAATTTAACCCCATTCCATCATGTTCATCCTGATCTATGATAAAGGATCTTGTGAAATCAGCAACATGATTAACCAAGTCATAAATGGTGAAGTTGATGTGGACCTCTCATTCATAGACTCCATCAATCTAGAGGAACTTGAAAACTCTTTTGAATCCCACATCAACTCTGATCTCTACTACTTCACCATGGACAGTATTAATGAAAATGAATCTAAAGCAACTGAAGTCCCTTCATCCATTCCTAAGATGTCTAACCCAAAAATGAGAGATGATACTGATCTAAAACCTCTTCCTGAACACCTGAAATATGAATTCATTTTCCATGATCACTCTTATCCAGTCATTATCTGTACCTTACTTCCCAAAACTAAGGAGTACAAACTTATTAAAGTGTTAGAGGAAAACAAAAAGTACTTAGGGTGGACCCTAGATGACAAGGAATCAACCCTGCTCTTTGCATACATCACATCCATCTTAAGGAATAATCCAAACCAATTAGACAACCACAAAGAAGACTCAATCCACTCATACTTGAGGTAGTTAGGGAAGAGATCACCGAGCTTATTCAAGCTGGTATTATCTATCCAATTTCTGATAGTGAATGGGTTAGTCCAATTCAAGTTATACCTAATAAGGGTGGGATAACTGTTGTCAAAAATGAACATGGGGAGGTATTCACAAGTTGAGTGAAGAACAAATGGAGTGTGTGCATCGACTATAGGAAATTGAATATTGAAACAAGAAACGATCACTACCCTCTTACATTCCTTGATCAAATGCTAGAACGATTAGCTAGAAATTCACACTTTTGATTTATTGATGGATACAATGGCTACATCCAAATCCGAATAGCACCTTAGGACTAAGAAAAGACTACTTTCACTTACCCCTTTAGAACATATGCATATAGGAGAATTCCTTTTGTCCTTTGCAATGCTCCTGGAACCTTCTAGAGGTGTATGAGAAGTATATTTTCTGAATTCATTGAACACTTCATGGAAGTCTTCATGGATTACATTACCATTTATGGTGAGTCATTTGATTCTTGCTTGAATTCACTCTCTCTAGTCCATAAAATGTGTATCATGTGTAACCTTGTGTTAAATTTTGAAAAATGTCATTTCATGGTTGGAAATGGGATTGTTCTAGGGAACATAGTTTCAAAAGATGATATTGAATTCGATCCTTCCAAAATTGAAGTGATCCAATCACTACCTCAACCAACTTAGGTTCGATACATCCATTCATTTCTCAGTAATGTTGGTTTCTATCGTAGATTCATCCATAACATCAGTAGGATTTCCCTACCACACACTCGATTTCTCCAAAATGATGTCACCTTACATTTTAATTAGGTTTGCAAGAGAGCCTTTGTTGGACTCAAAATTTCTCATACATCTGTCCCGATAATCCAACCCTCAGATTGGTCCTTACCCTTGGAGTTGATGTGTGATGCTTCTGATAGAGCTGTTGGGGCTGTTCTTGGTCAAAGAATAGAAAAAATTCCTCATGTCATCTATTATGCCTCAAAAACATTGGATGAAACTCAATATCACTTCATTGTCACTAAAAAAGAAGTTTTATCAGTTTTTTTTGCCTTAGATAAATTCCGGACCAATTTCTTAGGTGCCAAAATCATTATCTTCACAGACCATTCCGATGTAAAGTTCTTACTCAAGAAAAGTGATTCCAAACCAAATCTAATAAGATGGATCCTAATGCTCCAAGATTTGCACCTTGAAATCAAAGATAGACCAGGAAACAAAAGCCTTGTGGTTGATCACTTGAGTAGAATTTATAATTATTCTCATTCTGAAATCATCGATCCTGAATTCCCCACTGAGCACCTTTTATCTCTCACTCCCAAAATACCATGGTATGCCCCAATTGTAAATTACTTTGTTTATGGTGTTTTTCGTGAAATGTTTTCAAAAGAACAAAAAATGAAGTTGCAAAGTGATTCAAAATACTATTTTTGGGAAGAAAATAAACTTTGAAAAACTGGGCCTCACATGGTAATAAAGAGATGTGTCGATGAAAATGAACATTCTTCCTTATTATAATTTTGACACTCAATGCCTGGTGGTGGCCACTTTGGACCATAAAGGACCTCCCAAAAGGTCCTAGACTATAGATTGTTTTGGCCTTCACTCTTCAAGGACTCACGTGAGATCTGTCAATCATGTCCCACTTGCCAAAAATTTGGCACAATTTCCAAGAGAAATGAAATGCCCCAAAATCCATTAATTTTCTGTGAGATCTTTGATGTTTGGGGCATCGATTTTCTGAGACCATTTCCCCCTTCCAATGGATTCTCATACATCCTTCTTATGGTTGATTTTGTTTCTCTGTGGGTTGAGGCCAAACCCACTAGAAAGGATGATTCACATACTGTTAGTGTGCTCCTAAAGACACACATTTTCCACCAATTTGGCACACCATGTACCTTTATAAGTGACTTAGGAACCCATTTCTGTAATAGAACAATAGAATATCTTTTCAAAATGAATGGGGTTGTACATAAAACTTCAACTGCATATCACCCCCAAACAAATAGAATTGATGAAATTTATAATAGAGAATTGAAAAGAGTTCTTGAGAGAATTGTAAAACCCACCAGAAAAGACTGGCCTGAAAGACTTGGTGAAGCACTTTGGCCTTATCGAACTGCCTACAAAACCCCCATAAGGATGTCTCCTTTTAAGACAGTTTTTGGTAAAGGATGTCATCTATGAGTTGAAATCTCACATAAGTCTTTTTGGGCTGAGAAATCCTATAATTTTGATTGTGAAAAATCTGGTGAAGAATGATTGTTGCAATTGGATGAACTGGAGGAGCTTAGACTTGATTATTATGAGAATTCTAATCTCTACAAAGAAAAATCCCAGGCACTCCATGAAAAACACATCATGAGAAAGGTATTCCATGAAGTTGATAAGGTAATGCTATTTAATTCTCAATTTTGTCTTCACCTATGTAAGCTAAATTCTCGGTGGGAAGGTCCTTTTGTTATTACTAATATTTACCCGTTTGGTTCAGTGAAAGTCCAAGACCCCTCTTTCAAAAGGACAATCATGGTTAATGGACATCAGTTAAAGAATCACCATGAGAGGACTCAGATTCCCGGATCAACATCGACTTCCAATGGATCCCCAACTTCTCTAGTCGACCCACCACTAGATAGAGATAGAGACCCACCAAATTTAAATCAGGGGAACCTCTTTCCCTTTAACTCTCTCTATCTCTTCCTCTCTCTCAATCTTTCTTCTAATTCCTATCCATTTCGTTTTTTACCACTTTCTTCATCAAACCCTTTCTTTTTCCCTTTCTCTTTTGTGTGGGTTTGTATTTTAAAGAACACTAAAAAACTAAAAAAATAAAAAAATGTAAAAAAAACCAAAAGAGTCATATTTATCACCTTAAATTTTCAAAAATTTTTCTACCATTTTGGGGAGTAAAAAGACATGGTTTCATCTCAAAAAAATTATATTTTCATCATATATTTTAATAAATAATTTTGTGTCAAGAATAATACATTTTGAATGCTCAGTTATTGATTTGGAAAATGATTTTCCCCAATCATGAGAACCAACATTGGATTTCATACCAAGGATACCTATGGAAATCTTTCTAAAATGTGTGTTTTCACCCCATTTGTGAGTCTTGAATTTGTGGACCTTATATCTGAATTTCTTACTTTAGTGTGCATTAATTTTATAGTGGCATTTTCTGAACCACATGAGAATCACAATATCCAAATAGCCTCATATTTACCTTTAAATTAATCCCCCTTTTGAAAGCCCCTTCAAGGCTATGAAAACCTTTTCTTTGATAGACACATTACAAGACCAATACCTTTTCCCACCAAATATGAACTTGGATTTTTCATTGCATATTGTTTTTGAAATTTATGTTTGGGGGGAATGGATTTCATTATGGGTACCCTTTGTTGATTTCACCATGTTATCATATGCTCGAGGGAAAGCATCCATTTTAGTGTGGGGTAGAGGTTTTAATTTAGTGTGTTTTGGTGAACGTAATGTACTTTCATTTATGTAATTTTGTAAAATTTATTGACAAGTGTTCAAAAAAACTCAAAAAAAATTAAAAAAAAATTGGTTGTTTCTTGGGTAGGTAAAAAATCACTCTTCCTCAACCTTTGATCTTGTTATAATTATTAAAATTAGTGTCGTGAGGAATCAATCATGGGTTGGGATATGAGTGTGAGATCTTTTCCAAGTTCAACCTTAGAAAAAATAGAAAAAATAAAAGAAAAAAAGGACACTTGCATTATATTCTTATGTCTTTGGGAGAAGTTTTGTGGTTTAAAAATATTTCATCTTCTCATCCCCTTAAAATTTTCTTCCTCTATTGTGTCTTTCGTCAGACAATCATTCCCTTTTAATATTTGTTGGTGAGTGAAAATGATTTTTTATGTTTTTATATTTGTTGCACATGAGGACATGCAGAAGACTAAGTGTGGGGTAGTTGATGTTATTAATATTTTTCATGACTTATTATATACCCAATTTATTGACTTTAAATGAAATTTGCATAATTTGTGTGAAATATTAATGTTTTAATACTAAGTATAATTATTGAGCATTTTTAGAAGCAGTCCAATTGAGCCAGTTTACTAGTTTATTTATAAATCCTACCCTACTGATTAAAATTGTGTGGTTCTTATTATTTAGTATTTTTTATTCAATTTTTCACACATCATTAAAAGTAATCATTGGATAATTCTACCATTTAAAGGCTCATATGGTCAACACAATAAGACCCAAATAATTTGTGATGAAACTGGACCATCAATGATGATTGAGTTACTGGTATAAATCCCGAAGCCCAAATTTTATGAAACTCCACCATGTGTTCTCGATTATCAAAAGGAATAACGGATAAAAATTTGAATATACAACTACAAGAAAAAGGGTCCCAACTAATGGCATTAAGTCCAGACCACCATTCTGGCCAGGAATTAAAATCTGGACACTCATCATTACATATCTTATGATTTAACCATAGAATCGAGCTGATATTTTGCAGTGTAAAATAGGAGATATTGTCGGCCAAATTTGTTGAAGAAATAATTTGGCTTTGAAGGCATATTACTATTCAAAAACCCTTTCACATTTTTTACATCAAAAAGATTTTATTGAAATGGACAGATTAAAATTGTCCAATAGACCGGACATAACTTTGGTTCCATATGTCCAAATGACTCCCCTCCTTTCCTTCAAATGGGTTAGAATTTCAGAATAAAGGAGAACATATTGGTATGACCAAAGCCTTGAAAAGGGCTTGGGAGTACCTTCCATACTCAGGTTCTCACTTGAGAGACCTTTACCCTTCTCTTTGTTTTCATTTACTTTTGTATTGTTCTTTGTTGTAATCTTGTAAGTCTTTTTTTATAATTCTATTTTAATGAAGGTTTCCTCTTCAATATCTCTTTTTCACATCCACCTTTAGTGGTTTAATATTAATGTTCTTAAAATAGTTTAAATATAGTTTAATCCACTTCCCTTCTTTTGCTTCCTCATTCAATCGAATGTCCGTTTTTAATTTTCATCATTGTTCGTGTGTGTGTGTGTTTGACGCACCTCTCTTTTCATATCCCTTTATTTTTATTCTATTATTAATTTATCATCATAATAATTATAACCATATTATTAAAAACCAAAATGGCTGAGTAAATCCCTTATTGGGGTGAGTCAAAATTTAGGTATGTTAAGTGATTGATAATATTTTTTCGATGAATATTCATTGAATTAACATTGTGTATGTTGGACTAAACATGTTAATGGGACACATTGATTTAAAAATCTATTTATTAAATGTTTTAGATGGATTTGAAAATGGTATGATAAAGAATTTTTTATTTCAATATCTTGATTTGATTTATTGGAATGTGGAAATGTTATCTTTTCTTCATACTTTTGTTATGTGTTATGATTATGTTAGGGTTATTGGGCATTGTTTATGTATACAGGTGGTTCTTTAATAATCCTAGGGTGGGTGAGCCTGAGATTTCTCTGCAATGCATTGGATAACGTGATAGAGGTAAAAGTTAATGTTTTTCCTAAGAGATTTAGGTAATATACTATGATGGGAATTCCAAATATTACTTCCTATGTAGCTGTGAAAGCTACAATGTAAGTATGTTATGAATGTCAAAAGTTACCTTTATGATTTATGATTTGTGCGTATTATTCATAAATCTTATGATTTTTTAAGGTATGTTATGATTGAAAATTATGGTTTCATTGATTTTTATTTATTGATGGGATAATGTTTCTTTTCATTTTTTTATAACCCTTATTGATATTTTTATGCTCATCCCAAGTTTTGAAATGTTTTTCACAGGAAATAAAGATGAATATGGTCAAGGATGAGATCGATGAAAAGTCATGTTGTCTAAAACATGTAACTAGACATGTCCCTTTTTTTAAGGGTTTTTATTTTATGAAAATGGATATTGGGTAGTAGTGTCTACATGTAATATTCAAGTTGTTATGTACTAGTTATGGACAAATTCTCTAAAAATATAAACCTAAAAAGATCCTCAATGTGAATTCTTGACATAATTCAAGATTATGTAATGTTTAAGGTCATTTCCTTAAAAGTATGTCCTGGATAAATGAATTTAGATTTGCCTCTTTCTTATTCTTCTCACTTTCTTCTTTCTTGGTGCAGATATGTGTTTAGGTTCATGTCTAGTTCTTCTTCACACAATCAAATTATGTGTGATTTATATTCTCTGTCTATTGTGTTTTAACCAGGAACACACACTGTTTCACTTCTCTAATCATAGTGGTGGTATTATACCAAAGCACTAGTTATCAGAATATTTCTTTGAGAATCACTCCTAGTATATTATTTTAACATGTGTCAAGTGTCCATGAATAATCTTATTCACAAAAAATGATGAGGGTGTAAACACCTATGGAATGTAGGTAGTATTTATTTTTCACGAACATTCCTATTTTCACCGAGCACTGAGTTTCACCATGTGGCAAAAGTGATTCATGGATAACCTTCCCTTCCATAAACTACCTACGCTTTATAGACAACAAATGAATTATATACTTTCGATGCTTGATGGATCACCCCTACTCCACAGATGACCTTTACTTCACGATTCACCTTTCCTTCCATAAAATTCTTCTTCCTCCATGGACTACCCCTACTTCTATAGATTGTTTCCTCTTCCCTGGAAGACTACCTCCTTTGCATGATTTTCCCTCCTCAAACTAATTCCCTTCATAGAATTATTTCCTCATAGAATCTTTAGGACTTCCCCGAATTCTTATTTGGATAATGATGTTTTATATTGAATTTATCTCCATGTTTTAATGATGGTATCATGTTCCTTTATATAGGAAAATAAACCCAAAAATCTATTGAACCTTATTTACCCAAATTTTCAATGTAGTACAGCCTTCACCACGAACTGTGCTTCTTCTAAAAACTATTTTTTCCTTCATCATCTACGTAGTGGCTTTATTCTTTTGTAGTAGCTGATTCCATCCAAAAACGGATCACCTTCTCTTAGACACAAATGACAGCATGCCCGTGATCTTCGAGAATCCTGCGAACTGCAATCCTCCCACGAACCATTTTTCCCTATAAAGTCTGTGTAGCACACTTCGCATTCTTCATAGCACTCCATGAGGAAATATCCCTTTTTCAATTTTCCATTTTTTTCGCATAACTACTATGTGGTCTCTGAACTATTTCTCATGGTCTGTGAACTACACTTCATGAAAATCCTTCATTTTCCAAAAAACTAACTCTTGATTTTGAATCCCAAAATTTTGGTAATCACTGGGAAATGGCGCCACCTTAAAAATATACTTTTCCAACACCATACAAACTATTTTGTGGTCATTTCATCCATCATGAACTATATCTATCATGATAGATATCATTTTATTGACCATCATAATCATCATCAAATTTTACAAGGAAAGTATTGTAACTTCCCTATCTTCTAACACATCTTTCTTGAATAAGATTGGCATAAATACCCCTTTATTTTATCAATATTTCATCACATGTTTTACCAAATACTTATGAATTTTGTGAATTACAAAAAAAATCATCATCTGATTTAACTAAGATAATTATTCAATCGTGACATCCAATTTCATCTAATGAATCCATAAAAATTCTCTGTACATCACCTTAAAACTCAACGTCTTAAAAATATATTTCTTGAATTATCAATACTTGGGGACATTATCAAAACTCTATTAACTTTGGAAATACTTCACCATATTGAACAAAAATATACCTTCTTGTCTCATTGATCGCCACTAATAATTAGTTGACCACAAATACAATCCATACACAAAGTATGCTCTTCACCATGTGTTCTTTAGAGTCTCCGTAGAGTGTGGACAACGGATTTTTTAAGGAATAAGTTTTCTCCGATGTTTTTTGGGACTTATGAGGTGTTGTTATGTGTTTTCAAGGTATAATACTGGTTGTAATTGCCACTGAGGTCAGATAGGATCCACAATATCTTCCACATGTTCCAACTTCATTGATATCTTCCCAATGACTCCCATTTTATAGTTTGGGTAGAGTTAGATATCTTGGATGACATGATGTTCATGGAGAGACTAGTAGAGATATAGGATCATTGAGATAATGTGTTATGTGGTATGTCCATTCCCTTGGTCTGAGTGTTAGGGATGCATAATGGCTTGGAGGATGGTACTTGGGATCAAGAGGTGAAAATTTGTACCCTGTACCCAAATCTATTTAGATTTTTTATTTTCTCTGTTTTATTTTGTGATGTGATGTTTGGATCTGGTGTGTTATGAGATGTTTTGATTCCCTTGATGCATGATGTATGATAAAACCCCGAAAATAAGTAAAGGGGAGGACTTAATTAGTAATTGAGATGCATTAGCTTCAATGCAATTAAACTCGTTCAGGTGAGTCAGTGCCACCCAAATCGGATATTATCTTTACATGGAGGATGGAATTATCCGATTCATACATACAATGTAGTGCAGTTTTGTGGTTGTGATGGTTGTTGGTTTGGGTTTTTTGGTGGGTTGGTGGCTATGTAGGTGGTTTTTTAGGTTGTTTAAGATGTTTTGAATCTATTTTAGTTGGCGTGTTTGGATGGTGGTAACATTGAGGAGTAGTGAGATCATAGATAGGAATCTCACAAAGTGGTTGTTTGAACCACTTCCCTTTTGAGTTTTATTTTAGATTCTTGAGGGTGGAGAATCATTTGAGACATATCTAATGCAACGGTATGTGTCCTCCTAGTCTATTCCTTTGCTATTATTGAGTGCTAGAGGTGTTTTAGGGAAGGCTTGAGGAGGTTTAGTGGTGCTTAGAGGAGGAATAGAGCAAGACCAAAGGCGTTGGATGTTAAAAAGCTATAGGTAGGAGGAATAGATGTAGTGTAAAGTTTAAAATATTTTAAAGGAATGTTCAAAGATTATGTGATGATGGTTCATGATGTGTAATAAATTCACCTGTTAAATCCTTCAAGGAAACACTTTTTTCGGCGAGACTTGAAACCCAACATTTACATAGGGTGTAAAGGGTACACGTTCTGTGAATCCCCTATGAAAAGCATATTTAAATCCTATATGACATGGTTTTTACTCAAACCCTACACCCATATAATTTTCAAGTGACCCAACGACTCTCCCTCTAGCCTCTTTTGGATTCCTTCATTGGAGATCATCCCATGGATTTCTATCTTTGATCTATGATGAGTTCTTATCTCTTTCTCACATGTTTCCTTATTTTAATCTTCATAGATCTGCTATGGTGGTGCAGTTTTGAATTGGGGTGTGAGTTGGGATGAATTTTAATAATCTTTGGGTTTGGTGTAGGTTGATCTACATGTTTTTTGTGTGGCGGTAGTTTCTGGGCAGTTTCTTCTTCACCCTGCAATACACAACAATATTAGAAGTCCTCCTTGAGGTAGGGGATCCTTGTCCTCGATCTTCTACATGATATGTGTGAGATATATATTCTTTTTCTTACCTTTGGATGGATATTAAAGGTTGAAACAATCATATAATTAATTTTAATATTTAGAACATATGGGTATGGGGAGTTATCCCATGCTTTAATTCTTTGATATCTATTTTTGATTTTATTATGCATAAATATTTCCAATTTTGAAAATAACTGTTATTAGGAGCCCTGTTTGTGTTGTAGTTATTATGTTGTGATGTCCATTTTTGTGTTGTTGTGTGTCATCAACTGAATAAAAGGTTAAAGAATGTATATTTGGATAATAATTGGTTTCCCCTGGAAATTTGTTTTGTGTGATAATACCCATGCTAATAAAAAGAAGTAATATGATAAATCCCATGAATAAATGTGATTCATTAATGTGTTTTTGTTGTGTGTTGCTATGTTTTTTTTTGATTCCTTATGTGGATTGTGGTTGTTGTGTGGTGATGTTAGAGGATGGATAGGTTGGATAGTATGTGGGGTAGTGAAATATTGGTATTGGAATAATGGTAGTGGCGCAGTGGTTGCAGTGTAGTGGTTTTGCTGCAGTGGTTGTGTCGTAGTAGTTATGATGTAGAGATTATGGAATAATGGTTGTGGTGCAGTGTTTTTGGTATGTTTCATTTGTGTTTTTTTGATTGATAATATGTGCAGTTTTTGTGTTTTTAGATGGATTGGGTGATGTGAAACGATGATTATGGTCGATGTGTTCTGTCATGCCAGTGGTTATATGTGTTGGGTCAGTTGTGTGGTGTGGTTGTGCTAGTTGACAAGGTAGTAGTGAAATAAATTATGATGTTTAATGAAATGAATAAATTAATAGGTTGGTAAATTTAATATAATGGGGTGGAATTTGATGTGTGGTAGATGAATTAATAAATAAATATGGTGGAACTTGTAAGATGAAAGTGTAAAATCATGTGCGCCTTATGTGGTAGTTGTGTGGTGTTGTATATATTGGCATAAATAGTTGTTGTTTTTGATGTTTGGTAAAGTGGTGTTGGTGTGGTGTGCACTATTTATGTTGATGTGAACCCATAGGTTGGGTATTTTGTGCTATCTTTATATCATGTATGTTTATATTATTTAATACTCACCTCACCCGAGTTGGATAACCTTACCAATTCTCAAAGGTGATGAGTTATGGGTGTTTTCCCCAATATCTAGGATGGTAGTGATTTTGATGGTTGGATACCCCCTCTCCCATGCTCTTCCTTCAGTGGTGATGTGATGGACCAGATGTCTTCAGGTGATATGTGATGTGTTATCCCAGATGTCTTCGAGAGAGATGTGATGTGTTGGCCCTGGTTTCTATATTCGAGAAGTGATATGGTGTTATGTGATATATGGTTGGGGTCATTCATGATATTAGGAGGGAATGAGGTTTATTTCCTTCACATTCATGATACCCTTCTGCTTTGGTTCTTGTTGTGATGAGTTGCCTAGGTACCTATAGGTTAGATGTGATGTGATGTGATGTGATGTGATGTGATATGTGTGGAAGGGATGGGTGCATCGGATGTTCAATGTTGGGGTTTAAGAGCAGAAAATTAGAGGGGAAGAGGTATCAGGGAACCTTTACTTGTTATGATCTCAATACTATATTATTATATTGGATGTGTGATTTGGTGAGTGATCCATGGAGAGGTTGGGTTTGGTTAGATGATCTGTATAGGCTCTTGTTGGTTCTACTATTTTTTCACCGGCATATTAACATATTATTTTCACATGGGCACATGAGGAATTGGTTATGTCCATACTGGGTATACTTGTTCTGCTCACCCTATGTATATAAACTATTTTCAAGTTTCAATGAGGACTTTGTAGACCGATCTAGACATTACTAACCGAGTTGTAGTTGTTGTTGAGTTACTATCCTAGAATTGTATTTTGGTATTTACTTTGGATACTTTCTATGTATCAGTATCACCTTATTCATGCATTGTGGTATGGTTTTTTGTTTACCGTTACTTTTTCTGTTGGAGTTGTTTAATGATTTGTATCCCATATCCTAATACTGTTTTATTTTTGGAGGGTAATGACTCTTGTATTATGAGATTTTTATAAAATTAGTGCTAGTCACCAAGCCAAGGCCTAATGGTGGTGGGACTCAGGAATCATTATCTCTCTCCCTTTATTATGACATCGTTAGTGGGAGGGGGTCAGGAAATATATGCTTTAGGGACATGGGAGGAGATTATGGGACTCTATCTTGCAAGATAAGCTGCATGAGGATCTCACCTGGACTTATTTCAAGAAAATATTCAATCAAAAGTTTTACCTTGAGATGTTGTGGGTTGATAATACCCAAGAGTTTCTAACCCTAGAGTAGGGGGTGTATGGTTTTGGAGTATTCCGCCTATTTCACTGAGTTGGTGTACCTAACACCCTATATTATTACAAATGATTACCTAAAGGATCAGAGGATTGAGATGGGTCTGAGGGATGATATTCAGTCAATAATAATTCTATTAATCCTTTTGGACATTGTGGAATAGGTCGACAAATAGGATCCATATTAGGTATACATTTCTAAGAGAAAAAGTTTTGGTGGAGCTTCGGTTGGTGTAGTTGTTTGCAAGGGTGTGACTTCTGGATGAGAAAGGAAATTCAAGAGTGCCCAGTTTTCTATAAGATCAGTTTCAGATCATTCCTTAGGATAGAAATAGGTTGTTTGTTATCGATGTGGAGAGCTTAGACATACCAAACCTAATTTTATGGAGGTTCCTAATACTTTTCATCATTGTGGAAAATCTGGTAATCTCAATCATTTTTGTGGATGTATGTACCAAGGAAGTAAGTTGGGATCCACTCTCACCAAGGGTTTTTAAGTTAATTCTATTTCTTCCAAGGGTGGTGGTTATTATCCTCATTCTAAAGGGAATGTATATGTGGCTAAGAAGGATCGTGGAGGATATAATACCATACATATTTATGCAGTGGATTATGTGCTAGGGGAATCTAAGGCAAGGCCATGTACTATTAGAGGTATGAAGTTTATGTCATCCTTTATGGTGTTAGAATTGTTTGATATAGGTTTTACTCATTATTTTATTTATTCAAATTTATTTTATTTGTTGGGATTATGATATGAGGTTATGTATTTCTTGTTGTATATTTCCATGCCTTTGTGAAAGAGGTCCGAACAAGGTTTTAAATGTACCTCATTTTGGGTGATGATGGTAGAATTTGAAGTGGTGTGGGATTTTTTAGTTCTTAGTCTTGATATCTTTGACAAGATTATCCGTATGGATTGGATGGTCATTGTTATGGCCCAAATAAACGTTTATCATCATTGAGTTTAGTTTATATCTCCCAATGGATTCACTCATGACTTCCAAAGTGAGTGAGACTCTAGATCTAAGAGGGTGGGACTTATTATTCCTTATGCTGAAATGATCCTATGTCAGTTATTAAATATATTCCTTGATGTTATTTACTCTCATTTTAGAATACCACTTCCATAAATGGTTTGTGTGTATCTTAAGATAATTCCTAATTATTTTTCAAAGATACCACCATAGAGAGAGGTTGATTTCACTATTGACCTTCTCCCTGGTATGATTCCCATCTCTATGTCATCTTATCATATGGAAAGTAATTAGTTAATGGAACTTAATTTTATGCTTGCGGATCTTGAGGCTAATGGATTTATCCATCCAATAATGTCAACATGAGCTTCACCTGTTCTCTTTTCTTGGAAAGCATATTGGAGCCTAATAATTTGCATTGATTATTGCAATCTAAATTAGGAGGCCATTAAAAACAAGTATCCCTTACCCATTATTGAAGATATATTTGATCAACCAAGAGGGGAATGTTGGTTTTCAAAGATTGACCTACTATCAGGGCACCATCAGTTAATATTTTGACTGGAGGATATACCTAATGCAACGTTTAGGATCCAGTATGGGAATTTTTAATTTTTGGTTATTACATTCAGTCTCACTAATTGTGGCATTGACGAACCATGTCATTCATAATTCAATGGACATGTTTGTAGTTTTTTTCTTTGATTGTATTTTGTGGTGCTCTAAGTTAGATGACGATCATCAAGATCACTTGGATATTATCCATGGAATCTTGAAGAAAAAATGCTTGTATGGGAACCATTACAAGTGTTAATTTTGGATCCAAGAGGTAAATTTTTTGGGGCCTATTATATCGGAGAGGGGAATCTCAATAGATCTTAAAACTTTAAAGGAATTAAGGTTTGGATAAACAACCTAAAAATGTGTTTGAGATCCATAGTTTCTTGGGTTTGGTTGGTAACTATAGGCAGTTTTTTAGGATTTTTCCAAGCTTGCATCTCCAATGATAGCTCTGACTTATAAGGGAGTAAAGTTGGAGTGGAATGACAATTGTTAGATATATTTTGAGTAACTGAAGGTTCGGTTTAGTTCAACACCAATTTTTATTCTTCCAGAACTGGGTTCAAGATATTATGTGTTCAACGATGCTTCAATTATGTGATTGGGTTGTGTATTGATGTAGGGGAAGAATGTGGTAGACTATGGATCTCTCCAGTTATGCTATCATGATCAGAACCGCCCTACCCATGATCTTGAGTTGGCAATGGTTATGCATGTACTGAAAAAATTTCATTTCTATCTCTTTAGGGGTTAGTTTATGATATATTCTGATCATAAGAGACTAAATTATAGTTTTACTCAAAGGGATATAAACTTGTGATAGAGACATTGGAATGAGTATCTTTATACTTTTTATTTCTATATTTCTTACACTCCTTAGAAAGAGAACATGGAAAATGATGCATTGAGAAGAAAATTCCCAAATCAGGCCTTGAATGATTCCGTGGAGGAGTATAATTTATTGATTATGTTTGTTAATATGATCTTGGGAGTGAAAGAGGTTGGTGAATATGTGTTATTAGCTTTAGTGAAGGATGAATCATCATTTTATGAGCAGTTTCAGCTCCATCAGGTGTCATACATCGATTTTAGTGCTTTAATAAAATCTGAAATAGTGGGGAGTCCTTCGGTGAGTGGTCTCAATCCTCTATTGGTTCCTTATGCTTATAAGGTATGATGGTTGTTCCTATATTTATTTGGAATGAATTTATGGATAATGTAAATAATTGTTGTAGGTCCATAAAACCTAAGACTACTAAGATATATCATGATTTGAAATGACGGTATTGATGGCTGGAGATGAGGCAGTTTATTGTAGATTTCATGTAATGATGCCTGACTTGTCAGAGGATTAAGGTGGATCACCAAAGACTATCTAGTTTTTGCAACATTTTTTTATTTAGGTATCGAAGTGGGATGATATTTTCATGGAATTCATAATTGGTTTACCACAAACTCATATTGAGAGAGATTCAATTTGTGTGATCATTGATCGACTTATGAAATCAGATCATTTTTTTCTTATCAATGAGATAATGAAGGTGGGATGACTCGAGCACTTGTATGTATGAGAGATTGTGAGACATCATGGGGTTACCTTTCTTATTTTATCTGACATGGAACAAAGGTTCACATCTAGGTTTTTGAGAGGCTGGTAAGAGGTAATGGGTTCCTAGTTTAAATTGATCACAACAAATCATCCACAGATGGATGTACATACTAAGTGATTTATCTAGGTTTTGTAGAATATCCTTCAAGCCTATGTGCTTTATTTTGGAGGTTCCTGTGAAAATCATCTTCCTCTGGTCAATTTTTCCTATAAGAATACTTATCAGGATTTTATTAAGATGGTTTCATTTGAAGCATTGTATGGGTATCCATGTAAATCTCCTTTGTAATGAGCAGAGTGGGGATACAGTACTTGGATGGACCAAGCCTTGTTCCAGAGATGATGGAAAATGAGAAATTCATCCAGAAGTGATTGATCATAACACCAAGTCCTCAAAAATCCTATGTGGACCACTATCATTGGCTGCTAAATTTTGTGGTTGATGATTAGGGTTTTCTCAAAGTTTCACCTCAGTTGGGACACCACCAATTGGGTAAGTAGGTAAAGTTGGAACTAAGGTTTATGGACCCCTTATATATCATGGAGTGTCTTGGAAAGGTGTCATAATGGTTTCAAATTCTATCTCATTTTACCTCAATTCATGACGCGTTTCATGTTTCCCAACTGAGGAGATATCAACTGGATCTTTCCCATGTGATTGAATGGGAGGATGTTGATATGGAACCTGACACCACTGGGGTTCAACAACCGGTTCAGATTATGGATGGCCAAGAAAAGGTATTATGCACTAAAATTATTCCTTTAATCCATGTATTATGACAGTATGAAGGGTTGGGCATGAGATGTAGAAGCGGGGATAGTTGGTTAGGTAGTAGTGGACTTCTCTTTTTATGAGTCCAAGATCATGATAACTTTCTAGGGATAGAAATATTTTATGGTGGGGAGAATTTTGACACCCACTGGGTTTTGGGTATGCTCACTTGTAATGTTTAAGAGTTAGAAGTGCATGTCTAGGAAATTTTGGAGGCAAACTTTGGATTTCTAAAACTTTTTCTAGATTTTAGCGTGAGGCTACTCCATGGAAGGTGTAGGTTGGAGCATGGTGATGATGGCTATGGCATGGTCCATAAGACTATGGAATAGGGACCAAGATGAGTATTTTTAGAGCTACAACCATATTTGGCATAGTTGTGTCATGGTGACCTAGTTGTAGTGTAGTTCCCTAAAGGGAGGATTTTTTGTGCCACTACCATTTTGGGAAGACCTGCGCCATGGGGTATGGGTTGCAACGTAAGACCTCTACTCTGGATATCCCTACATCATTGAGGGAGTTGTTGTGAAATAGGGTCTAGAGGGTGGATTTGGTATGTTCTACCAATTTTGACACCCTTTAAGGGTGGTGTGTTAGGATTCGGTATATAACCTCCCCAAAAAAATAGGATATATGGAATATTAAGGGTTACATATCTTAGACAATGTTTCAAATGATGTATTGTAGCATAGTGGGGGAACCTTGTGCTATAATATGGGGTGTTGCAAAGTGTTCCACTTGTCTACGTCATGGTCTTCTATTTTAAAGTCTGGCTAAAAATAGATAGACACCCCCCAAATATCCATTCTTTCAACCTTCCTCCTTTGTAAGTTATGTTCCCCAAAGATCTCTTTGATAGACTTTAAATCCCTTCTTGTTTTGATTCAACCTCAAGCTTTAGAAGATCAATCCTTATCTTTTCCTCTTCATCCATGAGGTTGGTGTCTCTATAAAAAGGTTATAGTTCTTGAATAACTTGTTATTCTTGTGTAAATTCCTTTGGTTTGTTTGATGAAATTGATAGATCTGATATTAAAATGGATTGGAATTATGAAATACATGTATTTAAAGAGATTTTATTTAAAAATGAATTTGGACACAGGATGTGTTATTGGAATTCCTTTAAGGGTGGTTTTAATTCATAAATGGGTTTTAAAGCATGGAATCGAATAGGCTTCACTATGAAAATGTTTTGATAAAATGTGAGAAATATTTTCAAATGGTTTGACAAGAATATCATGTTGTTAACCTTGGGTGCATCATGAAATAAACATATTCAACCACAGTGGGTGTTGTACCATTAAGGGTTATGTTATTTATATCGATAGACTATGGAAGGACTTGATATCTGTAGGATTCACATTATGTCAGCTAGTGTTCCTTCTTGTGTCTAGTACATATTTACATAAGTTAGATCCTGATAATGTTCTTTGTCATTTATTCTTAGTCTATTACATTATAGTGTATTTCACAGTTGGATTTCTCACTTTTTTATCTTATGGTGTATCCATTGATGGTTTTTCCTATGCACACCTTCTTTCTTTCTTGTATTGACATATTTCAAGACTGTGAGAATATAAAAATGATTTTATTAAATCCAAGGGATGATTTAAAAAATGGTTTTATCTTATAAAAATTCTTTATAAGATGGATTTATTTTAAAACTCGCATTACTGTTTTCATAGTACTATACTTTGTATAGATTCCATAATGAAATGCTACTGGGATTTGAGATAACACCATAATTTTTATTTTTTGAATTTGAATATGTGGTTTTTTAGGAAATAGGTAAAGGGAAACGAATCTTATAGTTCATCATCTTCTCTATATTATCATCACCTTTATTTTTCAGGATGGTTTTATGGGGACAGATGGTCACATAGAGGCTCATTATTTGGTTGTTCTTGTTTTCATTCTATTTTATCAATTTTGGATTGAATTTTTATGTCTAATGATTATATAATCTTTATTACACTATGTTTTTTTGTTACCTCCTTGGTTTATATATGATACATGTTTAGGTTTTTTTGATGTTACTCACCTTATGGTGGACCTTCTTAGGTGGATTTTCTAGTTGAACAAGGTCATTTTTCTACACCAAGTATTCAAGTTCTAGAATGAGTGGAATGAGTGAGAATAAACTTACCTCATGGAGGTTTAAAAAATCTAGGAATGACACAAAAAAACTAAAGATTTTTTCTTCAATATTCTTCAATTTAATAGATCCAATAAGATCACATAAATATCCACAATATAGAGAATAGTCCTATTCATGATAGAATATATCTAACAATCTGAGTGATAGAATATGAGAGTATCTAAAGATAAAGATATGAAATGAGTAAATTTCAATCATTCTGGATCCCTAACACACTTATATTAACTAAAATTTCTTTTGTATCAAAGGGAATTTCCAAGGGATCTTGAGAGAGGAGAGGAGGTCAAGAGACTAAGAGAAAATGAGAAAAATTAGGGTTCTAAGGCATTAATCTAATTAAAACATAATTTTCAGATAATTAAATTTACACCATGTGATTAGGCTACATGATTTGTCAAACCATGCACCAATTATGCAAATTCTATTGGACATCACTCGGGTAGTCGCAAGGTTGTGTCACACGGTTTGGAAGGCAGTGCAATGCTACTATATCAAGGTCATCCCCTCGCAAGCTTCTAAGTGTGTTCAAAATTATGGAACTTGGAAATTATATATGATGATGGGTGAGTCTAATATATCCCTCTAATTCATTAGCTAATGATATGTTCTCCAAAGGAGATATCCTACAATTGGCCGAGTAAGTGATTCCATTGTAATGTTTTTTGAAAGTGTGGTTGTAAATATAATGTCTCAAAATTAAAACTTGGTTTTTATATGCCTTTATGAGTTTTAATGGTTTTCTTAAGAAAAGTTTTATTTTACCTGGATCATGATTGTTAAATCATATGAATTTTGTCTTATAATAATTCAAAATATTTATTTCATCATTCATGATTTATGAATCATGTTTTTATTAGGTATGAATCACTAATTCTAAGCACATTAATTATTCTCACATACCCTTATGCCCATCCTATGCTCACTTATGATATTTGATTATTAACGCTTATTTTTAGTCTTCCTAAGAATTTGGGATTACTATTCTTCTATTTCAATTTCCCTAGGGTTGGAAGAATATAATTACATATGATATGTCTAAAAGGGTATCATGTGTGGAGAATTTTATAGGAGATCTTGAAGAATTTATTAGAAAATAATAATTTCTCAGTATAGTTGGAAAAATTTCCATTGTATGATAAAGATATGGGCATTTTAGTTAAAATTCATTCCTAATTCTCTAAAACATCAAAACTAAAAGTTCTTGGGTGTGTAAGTGACTCAATTTTTGTTATCAATTATGTAATTATATAAGGTTAAAATTGAGTCAAATCAGATTGTATAAAATCCAGTATGTAAATAATATGATTTTCAAGATGGATCCAGGATTATGAGTCTATGGAGAAATATATATTTAATGAGATATAAATAAAAATTGAGTGAAAGAGATAAATCTAAGAACCAAGGAAATCTAAAAATTTATCATTTGATCCAGTGTTGATCCAATCAATCATTTAGAGAATCATTTTTTTACTTTGGTGGAGTATTGAAAAAAAAATATTTAGGACCATCTAGAATTTGATATCAAATATTTATTCTAGAAATAACAATCCATCCCTAAGAACTCAAAAAATGATAATAGGTTTTGATTTCTTGATGTTTATTTATGGAGCCGCAAAAAATGATTGAAGAACCATATAACGGATGCGTTGATTCTAGAATTGTAACAATAGTTTTGAAGACCTTAATCTTACTCTAATATGTCGTAATGAGGTTTATGACATGTGCTTCAAGCTATCTAGATAGTGTTGGTGTGAATGTTTCATGGGGAGGTGATCTTCAAGGTGTTGCGGTTTTATTTGATGTCAGTACAATTGAAATAGATAATGATGAATCCATATTTATTGAACAAGTACTATATGTAGGTTAGTAGTGTCTTATTTTCACCATAATTCTACTTAACTTCAATGTTTATTTTTTTAAATGAAACAAAAACATATATAGAGTTTTACCCCAATGGACAAGACCCAAACTATAACCAACAAAATAATTAGACGAAATATTCTAGGGGGTGTTAGCCTAACTATTTTGATTTTTAAGGTTAGGAAACATAGAATGCATGGTTTGGTGGAATAGTTCAATAAATTGTGTTCGCACCCAAGTTTGTATCCCCATTCACCCACCAAGCCTTACATGGTTGATTTCATGGTTTGGATAACCAAGTGCCTCACCGTGAACATGTCACTACATCCTAGAAATTCCAAATTGTAACCACCCACACCACCAAAACTCAAAGTGAACATACCTACCAAGTCTATGATGACATAATTCACACCACTATAGAATTTTTATTACTATATAAGGTCTCATGACTCCAAATTAACTTTTTTAATTAGTCCATGTTTCGACTATACTCTCTCAAAATGAATACTCCATACTGTTAAGATCTTTTCCTATTTGTCCATAATCCTCACCAGCCTTCTAACAAAGGTAACATCTAGTTCTGAATAGACCATGATGTATCGAAGAACATGACAAAAATTTGGTGATTTATTTCTTAGTTAATAATAATGGTTTACATTATGTATTATAATTAACTTTGGAAGAAATTAAAAACAATAAGACACATGTCTAATCTAATAAATAATATCAAATGGACCCACATACCAAGGCTCCAATTTTTATTTTATCCGTACTCATTAATGTCTTTTCCACGATGATGTTCACAAAAAGGATGAATCTATGACTTTAATCTAGACTAGTCAACATAAATTGTTAGAATCATACTTCTATGATGTTTGATCCATAATTTATATCTTCTAGATTATATGTACTTGGTCTATTTTCTCTTGAACCAAACCAGTTCCAGAGAGATATTTTCCAACTTTTTACTGAGACAATAGTGATCGACACAGTCTTACATATAATTATTTAAATGGATACATTCAAATATATATTTAATAACTATTATTTTAAGAAAACTACACCAAACTAACATGATCTTAATGTGACCTCATGATATCAAAAAAAGTCAAAGAAATTATTCAACGTATATATGGTATATTTTGATTTCTTATCATTTCATGGATGATACAATGTACTCATATTCAACTGAGTTTCCATCACTCTCTATAGTACTATCTAAAATATAAAATTAAACTAGAGTTCTATATATGAATCTATAATTTAAGGAACTCTATAAATTCTAACCACTTCCTTCTCATAACTTGCACAGGCCTTCTAGTAAGAATGCTTCCTATATAGGTAGAAAGAATCCAACATCATGAGTCGATCCATAGTTACCCAAATAGGATCATTATTTCACCATGATCTTGGTAAAAAACCAAAAAAAATCATGATGTCCTATAATTTTTACATTTTCATAGATAAAGGTTATAATATCCCCATATATTCTTCACCTTCCCCTATTAGTAAATCAAGCACCAAGAGAAATAAATAGCTACATATCTCTTCGTTTATTCCTACTGCAAATATCATCTAATGTCATGATACATCGTTGTTACACTTATATAAAATTCCCAAAAAGATACATAAAACACATCCATAACCTATTCTTTCAATATCAAGGGAACCACTAATCTAACCAAGAAATAGAGAATAGATCCAGTATCTAGAAACTACCTATCAATATCCTTCTAATTATTTAAGGAATTGCTAATTTTATTGCATTTGGTATAAACTACTTATCCCTCAATTACTTGATCTAATTTTTTTTAAATTACATTGATTGTTTTTAATACTATATTACTCCCATCCCCATGAGCCACTATATGAAAATTTTCCATCAATCCCATCAACTACCATTGAATTATCAATTCCTTCACTACTTGAGTTCTATTACTCAAGGCATCAACAATAATATTTCCCTTACAAGGTTTATATGATGATTTTATGTTAAAAGTATGAAGATAATATATCCATATTCATTTCTTCATATTCAAATATTGTTGAGAGAAAATATACCACATACTTTTATGATCCAAATACACTATAAACCTTTCATCTAAAAGGTATTTACTTTCTCTCATCAAACCTTGAATAATAATCACTGGTTCTAAGTCATGAATTAGATAATTATTTTCATGTTCCCATAACTACATTAATTTATATGCTACCACAATATCCCATTTTTTGAGAATGCATCCTAATACAACTCCAGACACATCAGAATACACAAAATATATCCATAGAAATCTGGTAAGATGATTACTGGAAAAAAAAATTCAACCTCATATTTTTCTCATGGAAAGAACTCTATCACTTCTAATCCCTATAAAACCCCACACCCTTCCAATTAAACACCATAATTGATGATTATAATTCAAATGAATCATCAGTAGTATCTTTCCAATCTAAGGAAATCTCAAATCTTAAAAAAAGGCTACTTTGAATATATCAATGCTTTGACCTTTTATGGGTTTCCTAAAAAACCTCTCTCAGAGATAATGTAAATTGGTAAACTCACATATCAAATCTAAAACTAAAATTTAGATATATTTGAATATAACCTATACTTAAACAAAGTCTCTTGCACAATCCTTGTGTTCCTTCCATGATACACTTTTGATCCCAAAGTAAACCATGATATCATTCAAATGCGCCATTATAAAAAATTCATGTTATTTATGGAATTATATAATTCATAAAATCCATAAATAAAGTGGATCATTAGTAACCTGAAACAAAATTACAAGGAAATCATAATACACACACCTTATCTTGAAAGAAATATTTGAAGCATTTATTTCCTTAACCCTTCATTGGGGATATCCCAATCCCAAATCGGTCTTTGAAAACTACTCAAATCCCTTAAATTGATTGAACAAATCATTGATACAAATTAAATGATATTTATTCCTCAATCTTGCATAATTTATGTTTTCATAGTTAATAAATAATCATACAATACCATAAATATTCTTGAAAAAAACAAGATTTTTTGAAAGTGAAATACTCGATGAAATAAATCTAATTTCCTCAAAATAATCAAACTATATCCTTAAATATTGTAAATTTATAAGTTCCATTCGATAAAAATTCAACGATATCAAACTCATTATAGGAAAAAAAGTAACTGTATAATTCTATATCTCTATACAATGGTAGACCATGGAAGTTTTTATAAAAAAACCTATAAATATCCCACCACTATTGACAACTAAAATTGATTTCTTGGTTTTATTGATCAATGAACAAATCTATCAAGATGGAATGTTAAAATGCTAAGTTCATTAAAAATGGATCCTTATTTACTAACATGAATATCCCAATATCCACAAAATGTTTTATTGATCGAAGTAAAAGAGACTCTACATTCTTTAAAGTTTATACAATCCTTAAACATCACAATTGAATCCCAGCCAATTTATAGTCATATATTTTTATCTCTAGAATTAAGAAGTCCCATGAGATCTCAATATCACTAATCACAATATAATAGGAAGGAAACATAAATCATTATTGTACACTTTTTCTAAGATGTTTATTAATTTTCATGGAATAAGTCATCAACACTACATGAAAACTCAATTAGTCTACCCCTCATGAATATAGGAATTAGTGAGATACACCTCTAGCAAACATAAAAATGACCATAGTAGAAGAAATAAGTAGAGTGCATATCATTTTCATATGTCCTAACTTATATTCCCTCAACACATGATTTGTGAATAATAGTTGTCCTTAACTTTTTTTAGATTGACTCTATCAATAATTACCACTAGTCCTCTATGATTTATCTACAACGTTATTTGAATTATCTATAGGTGTACATGATCTTTGTAATTAGTTTGAATATGTAATACGACACTCCTATGATAAATAACTATAAAACTTGTTAAGATTATAAAGATTCCCCCACTAATGTAATATTATAGGTTCATTAGGACGATCATGTTTCATGTTTACAACACTACCACACTAGCGACACCCAATATGTATCCACCTTAGAGATGATCTGAAGCTTTTTAATTTATTTTGACTACCTCCTTGCTGAGAGTTATCCCGATTCCTATTCTATCTAATAGAAAACTTTTTCCCCCATATTTATATTAGGGAAGAAAATAATTCACACCTTTAATGTCTATTATATCTACTTTCCACATAACTTACTTGTTCAACATGACTACTTAGGTTGGTAAATTGAGAAAAAAATCTCTCCCAACTAATTCTCAATTTGAAGCATCATATCAAACATTCAAATTTTGATATTTTTATTAATGATTTGATCTGGTAAAAATGAACCATCTATAAAAATGAGTGGAATACTATAACATCATCGTAGTCCCATTATCCATCTCTATATACTTATTATATTTTATTATCTTCATATTCTATTGGTATAACTACTGAATAAATATTTTCTATAATTAGATCCATGTCAGAATATCATATAGCATTGCTTCCATATTTGACTCCCAAAATTTATGAGATTCTCCCTTGATCATGTAAGAATAAAACACCACCATTAATGTTTCAGTAGTGTGAAGAAACTAAAATATAAAATTAATCCTCCCCATCCAATGCTCGCATTATTTTAATCCACTATCACCCCTAAATACTACAAGATTTTTCCTTTAAAACTCAAATACACTATACATTTCTTTAGGTATCTTATAGTTCATTCCCTTATTAAGTAATTGGATAACTTTGAACAAAAGCTCAATAGTTTAGGAAAACCATACCCATTACAAGATTTATCTTCCCAAATAGGTTACGTACTAATTCATCCTTATAAATAAGGTCCTTCACATGGAGGAACCCCTAAACATCCTAAACCAAAAAGGTCAAACAAGGAATTATGTATAAATTCCCCTACCTAGATCATGAGGTTATAAAACATAAATTATAGATTTTGATTCGATGTTTAAGTGAATCTATTCACCTTTTAAATATTTAATTCCTTCCATAATCAAGTTACACACAAGAAATCATGATGAATTTCTATAAAATTGTTTTCAAAAAAAATGTTTTCAAACCATTTTAAATCACTTTCAAACCCAATTTTAGGAAATGAAATAGTTTTCAAAATTCAATGTACATGTATGTCATATCTACATATTCCTATACTAATTAATGAACACACTAATCATAAAAACCCATTGTGGGTGCGAACACCTATAGAGGAAAACATACCAACATAGTAATAAATCGTCCCTAGCTGACCCTATACGTCACCCGACCTGATTCGCCATAAGGACTGAAGGCCCTTCCCGATCCCCATGGTCTATAAACCAATTCTTGACATCATGTAAGAAAAATTGAGAACGATTTCTCCCACTAATTAGAGTTAAATCACAATGGATCTTTCATTGAATGTCCAAAATGGACCATCCAGATTTTGGATGTCCATGAAACATCAAATAACCATAATCAAAATGGATAAACACACCAAATGAGTTGTAGAAAAAATAATGATTCAAACCATTTTTATTGACATACATAAATTACCCAAGAATAAAAATACAATCAAAACAGATAAAATAAACTAGGTACAAGGAAAGAAAAGAAGGTCATCTTGGGTGATACATCAACATACCAAAATAAAGATAGAACTCGAAACAAACTAGATGAGTGCATCCATTAAATCCAAGGTTCCCTCTACATCCCAAATCACAATAAAAAAACCAAAAAATGATAACCAAGCTAAATAAATCTATAAACCTGTATAATGCATGAGAGCTTCCTCACACACACAAATATTTATGCAGGGTGTCAGCTAACAATCCCATTAGGTTATCACCAAGGAGTCTTATGAAATTATATTATTATAAATTCCCCAAATTATATTTTGAAATACAATAATGAAAACATGGTTTTCCATTTTATAATCCATAATGAAAACAAGTCACAATTCTTATTTCATGAAGCTAAACACTATTCTCATTTTGAATAAAACCTGATTAAAATATTAAATGACTAGAACAAAACCGCTTCAACATTCCTGAAAGTCATGAAAATCCATTTTCAAATTTTATCCAAAACCCTTCTTTAAAACAAAACCAATTGATTCCTTTTATACAAAACAACTGTCCAAAGTAACCATTAAATTCATTTAAAAAACATACCCTTCCATAAGAAATATAAATACCATACAATGGGAACTGTAGGTCAAAGGGTAACATTAAAATAAATGATAATATAAATGGTTCCACGAGTCATGTAACCATAAGGGTATATAACAAAGAAAAAAAATAAAATCCCCCATGTGAAACCACCTATCAAGGAATAACATCATGGACCACTAACCTAGGAGCTCAAGTAATTTTATCACGATATGGGGACAAGAAATCATAATCTCGCCAACAAGAATATATTGTTCCATTAATTAATTTTGTTAAACTAGTTTATCCCTATACCATACCCAGATCCAGAAAACTACCATGGGAAAAAACATATGCACACACATAGCTATGTGGTTCCCCTCGAGCTTGACACAAGCACAACAAGTTTTTTCACTCATCCAAGTCTCTACTTTGTCAGCTTGTATTCTCATGACCAAAAAATCAATAAGGTGGGAAAACAATTAAAGTAATTTCATAAATTCACACAAAAAATATCCCTCACTTCACCTCCAACACCTTCTCATAGAATATCCATTTTAAAATTGTTCATCCAATCATTATATAGAAATAAACAACTCATAGGGAGTGAAATAAAAATCGGCACATTAAAAGAGTCTCTAGTGAGATACGAACCTCCGAAAAGTGACAAACAGACCTTTTCATAAAAACCAAATCAGGATGTCATGTCCTTTCCTTTCCATTAAAGTTCAATAATTTCAATAGCTTGAACGAATTTATAAACACGCCCCTTTTTAATCACAAGAGAAACTTTCCATGAAAAAAATCAACTTCCTTTAAAAATTACAACAAGATCCATAGCCTATATTGTCACCAAAACTTTTCTCAAAAACCTCATAAACATTTCTTGAGGATTATAGAACATAAAACTATTTAATTACAAGGAAAAATGTTAAATTCCATTTTTAAAACCTTTATTCAAATCCCAATTGCATAGAAAATCATTTTATAATTCAATTTAAGGATCAATATACAACTACACTTCAAGAAAAATGAATTTCTAACATCCATGTATTCAAAAAAATCATAGTAAAAACATGATATAGAAATTCCAACCTCAACTGGATAAAAGCTTTCCACAATGTGATTATTTTCATAGTGACCACCAAAACGGGAAAGGAATCACCCACCCAAGCCCTAAACAAACAAAACCCCATGGTTAAAATCAACTTGAACCCCAACCCTAGATTAGAGAAAAAATTAAGGTTTCTAAGAAGGAAAAAGAACCTAATAAAAATAGAAAAAAAAAGAATAAGTAGAAGAAGGTAAAGGTAAAAGAGAGAGTGAGGAATTACCTTTGAAGCGACCTAAAATCCAGAGAGAGGGACCAATATTAGAAGGAAAAGAAATTATGAAATCCCCCTATGCCTTTAATTGTTTGACTGATTGAGTGGGGTATAGAGAAGGAAAGTGGAGTTAAAATTCAATGATGGAAAATGGGCCTTTTCATTTTTAAGTGAATTTGGGTAGACCGCATGGTTTGGACACATTATTTATTATGTTTTGCACCAATTGTGTGGATGGATTTTTCCAAAGATGCAACATGGCGCACAATTGACTCACATGGTTCCTACTAACCATGTTCCACCACCCATACACAAACTTGCACAGAAAGGTAATCTTCATGATTTCCCAAGGAATTACACTAATTGTACGTTACTTGTGTGAAAAAAACATGGATGTTCAAAAATGAACTAACAAACCTTCTATATAAGGGTACCTACATGATTTAGAATAAATCGTACACACTAATATGTGCATAGAAGGAAATCCTACATAAGGGTTATCCACATAGTTTAAAAAACTGTAAAATAATGATCCAAAAATTGTGCATAGAGGAAAAATTCCATAAAATTTATAACTCATGCTTGAAAGTTACATAAAATTAAATTACCCTAAAATATCATTAGATAGATAAAATGATGGTAACATGAGGTATTATAATCATCCCCCCATAGCTATTTTGTTCCCCATAAATCCATTGGTCAAAAAATAGAAGGTTACTAGAAATGAAAACACCACTAAACAAGGAGAAAACCACTAAACACATTCCATCATATAAAGACCATCCAACAAAAATCCTCAACCAATGGAATCCAAATCCTCAAACACAAACTAGCTACCACCATAAGCAATCCCACAGTAATTGAGTAACCACAAAACCAAATTACCCCTGAGAAATAAAATTACACTAAAATAAAATGAGTATGACCATAATAATCAACATTTTATAAGATCTGATCAAGAATCCACTCAAAAGAAATAATAATAAGAAAATATATCTAGTTTAAATGATCAAAAATCCAAAAAAACAATCACCTGAAACTACTCTGTAAATTCAACAAACCAATTTTTTCTAAATGATATAACCATTCCATAACCTCAAGAGAGAATTTATCATTCAGGAAAGGAAACTGGTGACTCAACAAATGATAGTGCAATAAAGGTTTGGACCCCATCACTCTATTCAGAGTTTATGAAAATTAAACTCGGAGAGATACTCCTAAAAAATAAATGGTATTCACACTAAGACTCATCCTACAAGATATATTTCTATATCTTTTAATATTATTTTCTAGAAGGCACAATTATAGGGAATAAAAAATTAATTTCATGTTTTATAACCCAACTGAATGGACTCAATACCCGCCAAATAGAAAATTCCATATAAAAAAACCACCATGGAAAAACAAATAATAAAAATATTTAAAATAGATTTTTTTAATCACACCCCTTATAAAATGGGTCTAAAATTAATTTTCAAAATACAAAAATGATTTGAAAAAAATTTATGATAATTATAAAATTCACGAAATATTTTTCCATAAAATCTCCATCTTTAAATAAGGGGTCCCCAAACACCCATATCCCTATAAAACACCCATATTATTTAAAATAAAATCCAATTTTCATTTCAAATCATTATCATCAATCGTAAAAAGTTTGTCCAAATTTAATAATTAAATCATCCATTGCTAAAATGTATCAATTTAAATAAATTTCCACTTACAAAGAAATATTTGCACCTGATTTAAAAAACACAAGTCACTTTATAAAATATTTTTTTTAACTCAAAAAACATCATATTTCAAAAGAAAATAGAAAGGATAATGAATTATAAAAAATATCAAAAACATTTTAATTCCCCCTTTACCATAAAAAATCAATTTTCCAAAACACAAAACCAACCTTTTAAGAAATAGGGAAAACAACAAGGCATAATATGTCAAATGGAGCCAAAACAACAAATCTAGAGAGAAACAATAATTGTTCATGGTTTATCCACATAGGTTGGTGAACCATGAACCAACTTTACACCAACCACTATATTGGTTACATACCCAATCTTCATAGGTTCCACATAGTTTTCCAAACAATGCGAGTTATCCATGAAACTCTAGTACTCTTCACGTTTTCACCCCAAAATATCAAGGTGACCCCCAAAATACATTGATAATAATAACAAATGAAATATTAAATTCAAGATTAAAATTAGAACTACCCATTGTAACTCAAGGTTCAAGATAAAAAAGAGATCATGAAACTCTATCAACACCTATCTATTAAGTTCTGACACTCAAATCTCTATACAAACTAACTTACCAAATTACAAGAGGTAATTTAAAGAACATATTCATTTATGAAACCTAGAGTCGAACACCATTTTATATCAAACTACTTTGGGATGATCAAATACATCATCTAATCTGATTCTCCATGAGGCCCGAAAGGCATTCCCAATCCCCAGGGGCTGAAACCAGTGTTGGGAATCAAGGAAGCACACATGGGAAGGATTTAGCCCACAAATCAGAGTTAACACACAATGGATCATTTATCAAAAGTCTGACATTTATCGTCCATACTTTTGAATTTCATGCAACATCCAATCAGCATAATCAAAATAGAGAGATAAACCAAACGAGTTTTAGAAAAAAGTAATGATTTGAACCATTTGTATCTACATTCATAAATCACACAAGAATAAACATACAACCAGAACAAATAATATGAACTAGTTATAAGAAAAAAATGAAGTTTTTCTTGGTTGAAACATTGACATGCAAAAATAAAGATAGAGTGTGTATACAGGGTGTGAGCTAACATACCTAGTTGTATCACAACAAGGTGACTATACAATTCCTTTAATTATACTTTCCAAAAATTCTAATTTGAAATAAAATATAAAATAAGGTTTTCCCTTTTATAATTTATAATTAAAAAAGAAACAATTCTTATTTCATGAAGATAAACACTTTTATCATTTTGAATCCAACCCAATTAAAATATTAGAAAAATCAAACTCTTTTTCCTTTCTAGAAAGTCACGCAAATATATTTTTCAATCTATTCCCAAAACCCATTAAAATAAAACCAAATATTATTTTTTATACAAAAAATATATTTCAAAACCAACATTTTAAATTATTTTAAAGACATACCACACACACGGAAGAGAAATACCATACAATGTTCATCACATGTCAAAGGGAAATATGAAAATAAATAGAAATATAAATGGTTCCACTAGTCATGTAATCACAATGGGATACAATAAAGACAAAAGTAAAATCCCCTTTGTGAAACTACCTATTAAGGCATAATTTCATAGGCCACTAACTTGAAACTCAAGTAATAAAATCCTAAATTGAAGATAAGAATTTATAAGCCAACCTGTAAGAACTTATTGGTCCTAGAAATCCCATCAAACCAGTTAGTCCCTATACCATCATTGTATCCCAAATTTACCACGACCACAACCATCCAGGTGCACTCAACAACTTGGTTATCATATTTCTAAACACAATCTCAACAAGAGTTTGTAGTCAGCTAGGTATCTACTTAGTCACCTAGTATTCTCATTACAAAACAATAAATGAGATGAGAAAAAAATCAAAATAACCACATAAATGAACACAAACAATAACCCAAACCTCACCTACAACACCCTCATACAGAACAACCACTTTCACATTATGCATCCGATCATCATATAAAAATAAACAACTTAGAGAGATTAAAACAAAGATATGGGAAATCAAAGAGGGTATCGTAAGCTATAAACCACATTAAAAGTGTCAAATGGGCCTTTCCATAAAATCCAACTCGAGATGCCGATTATTTTATTTTCCTTTATATTTCAATAACTTCAATAACCTGAAATAATTTAGAAACAAATCCCTTTTTAATCATAATAGATCCTTTATTTGAAAACAAATAAACTTACTTTAAAATTGAAACAAGTCCCACGACCTATATTTTACAAAAACCATTGTCAAAACCTCATATACATTTCCCAAGTATCTTAACACATAAAACCATTTAATTACAAGGTACATCATAAAATTCCATTTGAAAAAATTTTATGCCAAGAAAAATTTCATATAAACCCAATTTATAATTATATTTAGATCCATATATACAACTATACTTTAATAAAAAAGAAATTACAACACCCATGCATTTAATGAATTGCATAATAACAAGATGACATAGAAACACCTACCTCAGTCAAAAAAATCAAGCATTAATTTGTCTCCTTCCATAATGAATAGAAAAATGGTCAAGGACTCACCCTCACCAATACCTAAACAATAAAAACCCTTGGTTAAAATCCACTTTAACCCCAAAACTAGCTTGAGAAACGAATTATGGTTGCTAATAATGAAGAATAAAATAGGGAAAATAAAATAAAGGAAGAAGAAAAAGATGTTGGAGAAGTGGAGAGGAATTACCTTCTAAATCACTTGAAATATATGGAGTGGGTAAAGATTATAAAGAAAAGAAAGGAGGAACTCCCTCTAAGACTGAAAGGGTTCGGTCGAGTGAGTGGGATATGAGAGGAAGAGGGGGAGTTAAAATTCAAAGGGGGTAAATGGGTCTTTTCACTTTTTACGTGAATATAGGATGATGAATACATGGATGTGATTTGAGTGACATTTCCTTAACAAGCATTGAATTTATTCATCATGGAATTTGATGTAGGTGTTTTTTTACAATTTGGGGATCTCATACACATTTTTCTCCACGGTGTGATTTATATGTTGACATGGTTGTGTCTTCCAATGATGGTAATTTCTTATGGGTGTGTGTGTTGATGTGGTACCCATATGTTATCCTTGTTTCCATGATAATTTATAGAGTATCTTTTACCTTGTTTGATGTTAATTCACATGCCATTATATGACGCTACTATAGTTCTCATGATGTCATGATTTGTTTGTTTATCACGATTTACCTTATTTTGTATTATCTTTCCTTTGGAGGTTTGGTGATTGGTACACAAGATAAGTGATCTTCATAGTGTGATAACCCATTAGAGGCGGAGTACACATGATGTGTAATGATGATGATGGTGGATCATGATAAATTTATGGCATCGATGTAACTCGATTCCATGAGGATTCTGAGGAACATTACATAAATTGATGCCTTGAGGATTCTGAGGAATGTGTTGAAACTTGATTCTTTTTGGAAACTGAGTAGCATGTCATCTTGATGCCTTGTGGATACAAAGTAGTATGTCCACTCAATTCCTTGATGATTCTGAGTGACATGTCGACAGCCTTGTGGATAATACTAATTTTTCTGACATCTCTTTTATCTATATGACATGACACCGAACCAGGTACGATTTGGGGTTCATGGAAGCTTGGTTAATGCACAACCACTCAGTACATGATAGTGTTCTGTTACACTATATTTTCATTTATTATTATCACGAAATGTACTATTTGTACATGTTCACACTTGTACGGATGTATTGGTGGTGTCCTAATGGATTTTATTACTCACACTCTACACAGGCATCCCGATGTGCATTCAAACTTCATGTATAGTGAGCTGAGTAAGGGAAAAGGACCCATGGATAATGGTTGTGCAGTGGAGAATGGAGTTATTGGTAAACCAAGATAGACTCCTGAGGACTCCATGGTTTTTTAATTTACTTACCTATTGTACTTTTATACTTTGGTTTGACTTTACACTTTGGGAGCTTGTTTGTTACTTATATGATATGTGTACCTTTTGATTATTTAGTTTTCACATGATACTCTAAACATCATATTATTTATTATTTTGTTTTATTATTTTTTCTTTTAGATGATATTGAGGGTATAGTCTCCCCACTAATAGACTTATACCCTCCCTGCTAGTCGGTATCCTCTTGTGTATAGGGAGGAACACATGAAGTCATGTGTCACTTTGGTTCAAACTCAGTGGTTTGGGATGGAAAATTAAAAAATGAGATCAGATCCTAATTTTTTTCTTTTACTTTTGAACTAAACTCAGATATTGTAGAAAAGAGATATTTGTGTGGGACTCGGTTAGGGGATTTTTCATGTGTTTGTCTAGCTCATGGGTAATATACCTCCAAGATTCCATTGATGGGATTATTGTTACAGTGTTATGAGATTTTCAAGTGCATTCATGCATCATGACTAAACATGTAGGATAATATTCCATATATATATATATATATATATATATATATATATATATATATATATCTTTTGTTGTATTACATATTAATTATTTAATTTAATGTCTTGAATTGTGTTATCTATTTGGGATATACATATATTATTTGTTTTGTGATATATCTATTTCTATGTTGTTATGATATATCTGTACAGGTATTAATAATTAGAATCTAAGAATGTTTTGTGTGTTTGTATATATATTATTGTGACTAACGTGTAGAGATGGAGAACATAGTTACTACTAAGAGGGATATACCTTTTCTTGCTGGTAGACTCTTGGGAGAACCATTATGTAATCTCATGGACTAATTACGATCTATCTTAATGGATTCAGGTTCTTTTAAAGTTTTTGATTCACGTTACAAAAAATGTTGTCCGAACATTGTCTTATGGGACTACTTTAAAAGTGATGATGGAATGATCCCATGAAGGAGGATGTTCCCAATCTACCACCAGAAATTTAAGAGAATGCAACTAAGAATAGTCATGCACCTGCTCTATAGTTTAGGCAGTAAGGCCACTTTATCCAGAAGTCTTTCGATTAATGCTTGTTCAAGGTGTGGGTGTTCAGAACCATGGTTGAATATGTCATTAATTAAACTCCAACATTATTCATACTTTCAGGGTATTGAAGGACTTTGATATTTTGAGGAATGGGTTGAAATCATTGTTGTAATATTTGAATTTGTAGAGAATATGAAATATTGAAAAGTTAATCATGAATATTTCTTTCTACCAGTGCCACTCATTCCTTCATATCTTTTTAAGTAATTGTTAGACATGACTTTCCAATCAATTTATCATTTGAGTTACTTTCCTCTGATATGTCGTTCAGCATGAAGGTGGAACATCTTCAGTGATTTTTATATTTTTTTATTAATTATCACTGGTTATGGAAATTTTTGTGACTTTATGATAATAGAGATGACAAGATTCGATGTGATTCTCAGTACGGACTAGTTTACCATCATTTGAGATCAAATTGACTACTATCAGAGATAGGTATCATTTAATTCACTAAATGGAGAAAATTTCATATTGAACAAAGGGTGGGAACTGGAAATAGGTATTACTGGTTCGGACTTGAATCATCTTGGGACAATCACATTATAGATGGAGGGATTGGCTCTATCATCTTGATCAATGGAAACCTCTAATATTTTCCTCCAGTCATGGATCTCTATCAGGATGTGTTTATGCGTATTTTCATAAGACTTCCCCCTGATATAGGATTTGACTTTGAGATAGAGCTCGTGTCAGGTGCACATCCATTTCGATAACCTCTTATCATATGGTGCCAACTGAGATTGATGAGATCAAGGTTAAACTGGATACTACCAATGTTTTATCCAAAACTTTTATCATTTATCAATAATCATGATTGTACTGATGAATAATGGAAGGAATTTCTAGTCGTCGGTACTGTGTGAAGAGGCTTTTCTTGAGATGAAGATCAGGTCAAATGCAACTACAGTGTGTATTCTTCTCAGTCCAGGGAATTTCCTATATTATATACTATGATGAATCCGGTTTTGGTCTGGGAGAGATACAGATTCAATGGAAGTAGGTAGTATCTTATGATTCACATCAAATGTGACCCCATCAGAGGAATTATACTACTCATGGATTTGAACTGGCAGTGGTGGTTCATGCTTTGACATGTTAGCAACCTTATCTGTAACACCCCAAGCTTCCACATTACGCTTCTCTTTGAATAATACAGTAGTGTGTGTTGTACGGAACTTCGAATTCTAACACACCGCGACCAATCAAAGTAGTCATTATGAATAGTAATACCTACTTTTTTAAATTTTATAAATTTCATCTCTCAAAATGGACTTAATTTTTGGATTTGTAATATCAAATTTATCCTAGGGGTAAATTTTGGTACTTTTCGGATAACTTTTATATTTTGATGAATAGTGAAAATTACTAAATTTTAATTTAAAAAACTATTTTAATCAGAATAATTATTAGTGATAAATTATGAATTTGAGTTGTTTTAAAGTATATTTAGAATATATTTTTACCATTTAATACAATTTTGTTCATTGAACAAAATTTCACAATTAAACCGGATATAAACAAGTGTCAATCTTTTGATAGTTATTATATCTTAAAAACACACTTTTTGTTTTGACAGTGGGAATTAATATTAAATTAATTTCTTTCACTTCTGTGTTTTGAATTTGGAAAAATGGATTCCATATTTGGAATTATTATGTCCAAATTGTGTAAATAGGTAACTTCTATTTTTAGACATTTTGAATATTTATTTCAGTAAATATTTTATTTACCATGGTTAAAGGGTAAATCCAGTAAATAAGGGTTACAAAATAATATTATAATAATAATAAATTACTTTAAAATTTGTCCTACCCTTATTGGTGGATACCTGTCCAACCATGGTCTTCTTTGGGTCGATTTTAGGACCCCATGGTGCCACTTGTAGGTGATAGGGACACTTTATTTTAATTAAGTTAAAGTAAATACAAAAATGACATAAGCTTATATATTTTAGAAAAACAATTTTTGCATAGGGTTATATATGTTATATTTTCGATTATATATATTCATTATAAATATAAAAACATTTCCTACATAATTATATTTTATTTATAATTTTTAGACATTGAAGAAGTAAAAATATATTTGACACAATAATGATGCAGTATTTTCCTTATTAATGAAAGAATCAAATAATTGGTATTATAAATGTTAAAATTAAAATAATTTAAAAGTTTTGATGACATAAACGAATTTTATTGGTAAATATAACATGTTAGTATTGCTTAAATAAATTTTTTCTAATTAATAAAATTTTTAGGACTTTAACAAAAATCAATTATTGAGTAGTGTCAAAATTTACATAAATGAGTTTAAAAAAAATATTATATTATTAATTCATATTCTATTCCTAAAAATATAAGGTTCAGCCAAAGGACTTATATCATTATTGGTGTATCATTAATGGACCACTTGGGGCTCTCTTGGATGTATATATTAATTCTATTAACTATATATTATAAAAATACAAAGTGACATGGTAAGTGTTAAACTAATTAACTAAGTGTTAAAAATAAAAGATAAGGTTAATATAATGACCCAAACCTGTCTAAAATCTATTGGTTGAAATTATTTTGACCCATACCCTCTATAGAATTTGAATAATCCAATTTGGAGTCATTAGAAACCGAATATTAATTTATTATAAATTAATACTTTAAGTTTTTCCAAAAGAGCCCCTCCTCCCCCTTATAAAAGGACACAACTTCTAACCAATTATTCACTCCTTTAAAGCCATTTGGTTCGGCCAACCCTTGCCCAGAAACTCTATAAACTTCCCTCACTTCATCCTAAAGGCCTTAGTTTGATCATAAAGCCAAACTAAGGATCCCTTTTGATCAAATCAAAAGGAAGAACCCGAAGAAGATGAGGCTAAACAGACCCTCGACTAAAGGAAAGTGCAAGGTAAGGGGTTTTCATCTCACACCTTATTCCCGTGAGATTCATGCCATATTGCCACTATTACCTTTTGTGTGGTTTATGTACTACCCATAATTGTATTCTTTGTGTAATACACTTTAATTTATGTATATTTACATATTCATTGTATGATACCTCTTTCATGGGTTGTATGTTTCGTAAGTTACCAAATTGGTATGGGTTAATTCCTCTATCTCATTGTTATCCGAGATTGTTTATTTGTAAGTATTTACTAGGGAATTTTTATCAACCATTTCCATTTTTCATAAAAATGATTTCAAAATGGAGATTTTAAGGATTTTGAAAGGTACTCTTTATCAAGATCCAATTTCAAATGTTTTAAAGATTTATCTTTCTAAATCTTTTTAATTAATGTCCATGTTTTCAAAATTATTTTAAGGATTTATTTATATGGACATGAATATTTTGAAAAGGTAATTCTTTTCAAAAGTTTCAAAGTGGTATGGGACACTTTGATTCAAAAATCTCTTTTAAATTACTTCCTTTATAAATGTGTGACTTTTTAATGGTTTTACAAAAAGGATATTTCTCTCAAAAAACTTTACTCATCATTTTCATATATGTCAACATCCTTTGATAGATTTTAAGCTTCTTTGAAGTTGATTTATTAAAAAAAACTTCCATTGATGGGTTTGTGATATGTTTGACTGTGGATGTGTTATTTTTTACCATTCATGGTTTATGGAGAAAGTATTGAAATTTCGTATGCTAGTTTTAATACGAATGTTTATGTTATATTTAAACCTATTCATATGAGGAATGCATTGGACTTAGTAAGTGACGGGTGGATCCCGCTATAGCTCCTCGATGCATCGGTAGGTCTCATGAGACAAACTAGTGTCTTAGCAGGAGGCCTTGACAAAATCTTATTTGTACTCTTGGCATGAGTCCTTGGCTACATGGTTATGATAGTATGGAATTATGCATTAAATCATTATGAAAGTTCTTAGTGATATTGCGTGTGATTATTCAACTAGTATAATATCCATGTGAATAAGTAAATGGCATTATTTCATTTTATTTTTTCCATACTATGTTGAAGTTCAAGTTTAAAAGGATTTTGTTTTAGTTATACATTGCCTTAAATGTTTATGCTTATTTATGAAAGTTTCCACTGTATTGCTTACCCTTACTGAGCGTTTGATCTCACCCCTTTCTATGTTTTATTTTTCCCAGGATTCCGAGAAGTGTATTTTGATTGATATGCAGGGTTAAGACAAGGGAATAATGGCATTCATAGAGTATTATTTAGGTAGTTTTGTATGTTATGAAGTGTAATGTAACATTCATGTATGTAATATATTTTCCAAGAATGCTAAACTGATCGGTCCTTCTGGACTTGAATCCATGTAATCATGCCAATGTATTAAAATAATGCACCGACTCTGGGTAACTGGGGTCGGGGCGTTACATTATCTCTTCAGTGAGAGGGTTATTATCTACACCAACCATAAGATTCTTCATTATATATTCCCACAAAGTGACCTGAATCTGAGGTAGAGTCACTTGATAGAGTATATAAAGATGTTTGACTTCAATATTTCTTATTCACCTGGTAAAAGAGACATCAGAGAAAATGATCTTAGTCATAAGATGAGGGTAGCTCAGGAGCTTGGTGAGCGGCCTTCTAAGGAGTAGTGGCACGTGATGATATTGTTGGTTGAGTGGATGATGGATTATCATAAGCATCATGGATTTATGATGTATGATCCATTGGTGGTCACATCTTCTTTAGTATACTGGGTAAAAAATGGATATAAGTTATACCCATAGTGGGTTGTGATGTGAGAACAACATGCTAGAGGTGACCCAATACCTAGGTAGTCATTGGAGGATGACGATATGATCCTTGTACATAGGAGAGTTGTAGTCTCTATTCCATCAAGGAAGAGTTCATGAAATACTTCTATACCTCCTTGGGCGGTACATCCTAGCGCAAAAAATACGTATCATGACTTTGGGTGACAGTTCTTATGGACGAGATCAATAGGGACATTTTAGGATTTGTTTCCTGATGCCTCGTTGGATTGGTGTAGCCCGATTTGTTTGGATGATGTTGGATCGAATGCTACCAGCCCATACTGGACACCAAGCCACAACTATCAGGAGTTGAGCTTCACGATAAGCTCGTAGTGAGTTGTAGGGGAAATGCGCCCCTAATTCGGGGCTCAAAGACCTTTAGAAATTTTTTTGGGGATTGTAGAAATTTTGACCTACTATAGAAGAGTTGACCAGGTGACATATTGTAGTAATGAAGACTTTAAAGTATCTATTGTAGAAGTTCAAACTTTAGAGACAGTGGTACTATATCTCTGTAGATTTCTAGCCACCAACCACTGCAGCATCTTGGATTTGGGTGGTCGTATAACTATAGTAATGTAGAATTTCAGCCATCATTCGTTGTAGCATAGTCGACTTACTATGCGGTTGGTGGAAGAATGTTTCATCTTCTTTATGATCTCATTTGAGCTATGATTTTTATGTGAGTGTGATACTCTAAAATCTATCTATAATTTTGATCTTGATTTTAGTGAAGTGATTCGTTCTCTCCATTGATGTTTGGATTATTCTCAAAACATTTAAATCATTGTGTCGATGTTCATAATTCTCTTTTTCTTTGGTTATGTATTTTCTTAATCTACAAACATCTGTCATATGACTCTCATCATTTATTCAACATGACGTACCTATCAAAGGGTAAAGGTCGAGCACTAGTGTCTTGGTAGTTTTCTCCATCCAATTCTAGTGACCATGTGGAAGTGGCAGGATTTCATTATGGACTTTGTGACGGGGTTACCCAGGACCCTGAGGAGACATGAAGTTGTCTGGGTAATTCTAAATTAGCTGATGAATGTTTCTCATTTCTTACCGATCTGTGAGACTCACTCAGTAGACGAGTAGGGAAAGTTATATATCCACGATATCATATTCTTTCATTGAGTTCCCTTGAGTATTGTATTCAACAAAGATGAATGTTTCACATCACAGTTTTGGTAGGGCTTGCAGAATTACTTAGGAACTCAACTGCAATTGAGCACATCGTACCATCCCCAAACCGATGGAAATTCCAAGAAAAGGACTCATATACTTGAGGATATGATTCAGGATTATTCTCACTGATAGACCTTGGGATGAACACCTATCCTTAGTGTAGTTTTCTTAAAATAATATTTTTTAAGAGACTATGGCACTATTTGAGGCTCTCTATGAATAATCATGTCTCACACCATTATATTAACACGATGAATATGAGGTAGCAGTTGTTGAGCTCAGTATGGTGAAAGGTTCGTCAAAGAGGGTGCAGTTGATCAAGAAGTGGTTAGTGATTTCTTAGATTGGGTAGAAATCATATGGATCCTAGAGAAGGTGATCTTTGGATTTTGTTGTTGGTGACTGGGCTTTCTTGCGAGTGTCTCCTTGACCATGGAATCATCATTTACAGAAGTAGGGTAAACTGGAACCATGGTTTGTTGGACCCTGCATGATCACCGAACAAGTTGGGATGGTGATGTACCATCTGGACCTTCCTCTACATTATTGAGTTATGCATGATGTGTTCTGTGTTTCTCAGCTTGGGAGGTGAATGTTGGATCGTGCACATATTATAGACTATGAGGACGTTGAGTTGGAGATAAATTTATCTTATGAGGAGCATCCTTTGTGGATTATAGACCAGAGAAAAAAAGATTTGTGGGGGAAGATGGTTCCACTTTTCTGGATCTTTTAGTAGTATGGAGGGATCCGAGAGGAAACATGGTAATGGGAGTCAAACATTCGAAATTGGCGGCCTGAGTTATTTGAGAAAGACCACTAGAGACACTTCTTGATGACGATAAGTCATTATAGGGGAAGACTTGTAACATTTTCATTTTTTAAGCGATCTTTAAACCCTCTTTTTTCTATAATTTATATGTTATTTTTGTTAATATTTAATAATTTCCAAGTTTATTATTCCCCTTACATGTGGTAAAGGGACTACGTAATAGAAAAAAGTTGTCTACCTATACGCATATTTATTTTAAGGAGTTGCGTAAAGGTAACATGAATTTTTCATGGGTTATGTAAGGGTAACCTCTTGTTTTTAAGGGTTATGTAAAGGTAACTTCTTATTTATTCTACCCACATAAAGGTAATATGGTGTTTTCATAGTTTTCATAAAGGCATCCCTTTATTTTTGAAAGATGCATAAGGGTACCTAGGTACTATGTAAGGGAAAGATGTAATTTCTATACGCTATGTAAGGGTAACTTTGGAGTTGTGTAAGGGTATCCCTCTAGTTTCAAGGGTTTCATAAGGATATGTTTGAGCTATATAAGGTTAAGTAGAATTTTCTTTGTACTATGTAATAGTAGGATACCCATGTAAGGGTAAAACCCATTACCCTCACGTAATGGCTAAGAGTTTTATAAGTTTAAAACCATATTTCCCTTATTCAGAACACTTTGGGGGGGGGGGTGTTTAAAGTTTTTTCTTGTTCTTACAAGAACACTTATATAACTTGTTTTTGATGATTTTAAAATCCTAAAATCATGGAAATAAATTATTTGACTCAATTAAAATTTACAGCCCATATTATTAAATATTATAAATGATCCTAAATTAATAGTTTCTTAAAAGAAAAATTAAATAATGAATTTAGTTTTTGGTTTTAAATATTGGGAATTTGTACACGGGTTTCGTTCTAAAAATATTTGAACACTTTTTTCCTTTTGTTTTTTGATATTCCATTTCATCCGAGAAACCGAGAACTTCTTCATCCAGTATCTTTGAAGTCATATTTGAGTTTTTATTCTAGTTTCTACGTAGGATAGAACCCTTCTCCTCTCCCCCTTCCATGGGTTAGTGCATCATTTTAAGGGAATAATTTCTAGGTATACTTTCATGAGAAATTTATGATTTAAGATCTCTTAATATTTTTAGAAATTGATAAGGAATTATTGAAATGATAATAACCCCATAATTATCAAATAATAAAAATAAATAAATACCACATGATTATATTAGTTTATTCTAGAGAAATAATATTATCACATGTGGCTATATAATTATACTTTGAGGAGAAATTTCCAGCACATGTTTTGGCATAATTTGGTAATTTGGAAATTATTTAAGAAAGAGAAACTATTATCGTATGTGATGTTTTATTTCATTTTGAAATAATATAATAGAATCAGTTATTGGAATATTTGGTAAGTAGTTTGAGTTGAAAAATATGTGGACATGATTATTTTCAAAACATCGGAAGTCACAACAATAGAATAGGTTTTCAGATGAATAATGATAGAAGAAAGAATCATATATGACATAAAGATTTATGTGGTTTAGGAAATAATCCCTACATCCACAAAGAGGCATAGATTTCACTAGTTTTGGGAGAAAAAAATATAGGGAGATCTCGAAGTTTCGTACATATAAACCCTATCCCATAATTGGATAATAAAGAAGATGAAGAAATGTGCCACCAACTGCACAAAAAGTCTGCACTACTACAGTGAACGATGGCTAGAATTCTGCATAGATACAGTGTTGCATCCACCCAAGTCCAAGTTTCTATAGTGGCTGGCGGTTGGAATTTCACAGAGCTAGAATACCATTTTCTTCAAAGTCCTACATTTTATAGTAGCCATGCCAAAAAAATCACTTCTATAGTTCCCTTTCAGTGTTGTCTGATCAACTCAGCTACAGTTGGTCAGAGTTTCTACATTAACTAAAAATTTTGACAAGGGTCCTTCAACCACCCAACCCCTAGAGTAGGGGCGTGTTTCCCCCTACAACCCCTAACAATATCACCATAGAGCTTGACCCACAGAGTTGCGACCCGGTGCACAATATAGGTCATAAGAATTCGGGCCAACGTCATCTAATACGATCAGGCTACACCAATCCAATAGTAATTCAGGTTATATTTCCTTGATAAATGTTGAAGTTATTCATCAACGATTTAGAGGAAGGATGTTCTTTACTATTTGGGGCTCTCACACACACTTTCTAACATTGTGTGATTCATGTATTCAAATGGTTTTGTTCTCAATTAATATTAATTTCTTATGGGTGTGTTCGTTGATGTGTTACCAATATGTAATCCTTATTTCCATGAGAATTTCAATGTTATATGATGTTACCATATTTATCATGATGTCATACTATGTTTTTTATCATGTTTTACATTGTTGTGTATTATCTTTCCTTTGGATGTTGGTTCTCAGTACACATGACACGCGACTATCATGGTGTGATTACCCCTTAGAGGGGGAGTACGCATGATGTGAAACAATTATGGATGTGGAGCATGATATCCTTGTGTCTCATACATGGCCCGATGGATTGAGAATTCTGAGGAACATGTAGAAAATCGATGTCTCAAGGATTTCGGGGAATGTGTTGAAACTCGATGCCTTGTGGAAGCTGAGTAGCATGTTAAATTGATGAATTATTGATACCGAGTATCATTTCTAATCGATTCCTTGAGGATTATGAGTGGCATGAAGATATCCTTGTGTCTAGTTCTGATTTTCCTAACATCTTCATTATCCATCCTACATGTAGAAAAAACAGGTACGATCAGGGGTCGATGGTGACTTGGATAGCGCAAAACCACTCAATACATGATAATCTTTTGTTATGCTCTCTTATAATTTATTATTATCATGGAATACATTAGTTGTACATGTTCATAGTTATTAATGACACATTGGTGGTGTCCTACTCAATTTTATTACTCACACCATGCACGATACTTCATGTATAGGGATTTGAGTAAAAGCAACGAGCATGTGAATGACGAGTGATCAGAGGATCATGGAGATGATGGGGGATTGGGAAGGAATCCATAGGAATCTGTAAATTTTTTATTTACTTACATACTGCACTTTTATACTCTGGTTTTTCATTCCAGTATGGGATTTTTTATTACCTGTATAATAGTTGTGCCTTTTGATTATTTAGTTTCTACATGATACTCTGATCATAATATTATTTATTATTTTGTTTTATTATTTGTGTTATAACATGATATTGAGGGTATAGTCTCCCCACTGATGGGCATAGGCCCTCTCTACTTGTTGGAAACCTCTTGCATATGGTGAGGCAAGCATGAGGTCATGTGGTACTGTGATTCGTACTCGGTGGTTCAGGATGGGGCATTATATGCACAACCTATGCACGTTCAAAAATGAATTGGGGGCCCTTATGTGTAAGAGTTACCATATTTTTTAGACTAAATTGCATTCACTAACCCATGTGGAAGAGGAATTATTATTTAAGGATCATATTCAAGGTTTACTAAACAATACAGTAACCATACACAACGATTCACAGAGTAAAACATAAAGAAAATTTTAGAACTCAATCCCAGAAGTCAAAAAAATTACCCTAAAATGTAGAGACCCAATCTTGACATACATGGACAATACATTACTTTTTTTGGAATACCTAATACATAACAAAAACATACACCAAAGGACCATAATAGTTTAGTGTCTTTGGAAACTCAGAACGTAATATTCTAGTCGTAGTGAAAGATCTTGAACATCTCCCATAAATATCTTCCCCTTTTGTTTTCTTACCTAAAAACTTTCTTTATATCCCGTGGAAAAGAAAACATATAGAGGGTGAGCTCAAATTCTCAGTGAGGCTAAACATGGATAAATCAAAACAAACCATATACATTTGAACTTAAAAAAACATGATCATAATGTTTAAACATCAAAATCTTGAGCAATGACATAAAACATGGTAGTACGTAAGGCATAGATCATAAAGAAACATTAATCATGATAAAATAGAATGGGAATAAAACATGTAATTTTGGAAACCATTAAGCACATGTTATGATTTCCATAGTAGCCAAGGCATTTCTACCAAGACCATCTTAGTGGACAAAGTCCCTTTCTGAATCGAGTTCACTCCTCGTTCCAGTCCTGTATCACTGAACCGGATTAACTTACCATTCCAGCCATGTCTATCTCATGAGATATAAATATTTACCCAATGAATTGAAGGGATATATAGGTCCCACCAATCTCATAATTAAATCATTCTTACGCATGCCACAAAATAAACATAATTCATTCATCATAACCCAAAGAATAAAATGGGTATCATAAACATCATCCCATCATAACATAATCCAAATAAAACAAATGCATATCATTTAATCATAAGAAAAGTTAAACCATGTAAATCATAGAGACATTATACTCGAAAAATACACATATGAAATAATTTCATCTTAGATGAAAAAATGGTTTTGATAAAACACTTTAAATGAATTCTTAAGGAAAATATCCTTTCTTTTTCAAAATAATTTTCTTTCCAAAAAATGCCATGAAATTTTAAAAGAAAAGGATTTTTTTGAAAATATTCATGAAATCTTTTAGAGTAAGCTTCAGGAAAATAAGGCATTATGAAACCGTAAAAATCCATTCATTCTGTATAAGTTAAAAAAGCATTCTTCTCATACTTTTCCTGGAAAAGTAAAAAAAAGTACCTCATAACATAAACAAAACAAATATTCCTTACATACCATGTAGAAATAGTCAAAAATGGGTAAAAAGGACTTTAAAAATACATGAAACCATTTTTAGAAAACATGGACATGGATGATAAATATAACCCTAGTAAATACTTACGAATAAACAATCTCTGATAAAAACGATATTGGAAAAGTTATCCCTTACCTTAGGTCCGATATGCTTCGTACGTATCTGAACCTCCTATATAATGATTTAAATAATGTCATTGAGTTATTACAGAATCATATTCATTATTATGATATCATATATGGTTCACTAATGACTTTATATTACCCGTTCTTTTTTAAATTCCATGTTAAAGCAATATTTTGGGTAAAATCGTTTTATTTATCGTACGTGTTTGGACTTTTTGTTCTTGATATTATTATTACTTATATCATGATTTATTTACTAGAAGAATTTAAATCATGATTTATATATCATATATATTCAGTATATATATATAATAGATATATTAATGAAATGAAATACACTGATCATGGACATGGTAGGCCGTACGTACACATGAATGATGTTTTCCTTTCCTTATTGACGTGAATGGAAGCAAGAAGATGACATATATATATATATACGTAAATCCATTAGCTTAATTATTTCATATACTTCATTATTATTCATTATATATACTTTATAATCAATCGTGAATGGTTAACATGGAGAATGAATCGCATCGCGTCGTGGAGACCGTAATCCGTACGTACGCACGAGTGATGATATCGTTCCCATAATTATTTAATGGAATTGGATAGGGTGATATAATATCTCAGAATAAGTATGATGTTATAATAACCATATATAGTTATTCTTTACACCATTATACCCATCCAAGAAAGGTGGTGGTGGAAAAACAGATTACACCACGGCGTGGAGACGGTATTCCGTACATACGTACGCGCGGTGATTTATTTTTCCATAGGAAGGATAGAAGGTGAAATGAGGTTTTTCCATTTTTATATTAACATATCAATAAATTATTTATACTGATATTATTACTTTATAATGAAACAACTAAATAATAATAAGTTGAAGAAGAAAGAAAACTTGAAAGAATTAGTAGAAGAGATTACCTCTTCTTCGACACACCTCTTTTTAGCATCCTCTAAAATCACTAGAGTTAGTCTTTTGAGGATAACAGAAACACTATAATGTTTCTCAGGAAGTTGAGAAGAGAAATGGTCAGGGGTTGTTCGAGCTTGAAATCTCAAAATTGTGTAAAGAGAAGAGGGAGTAGGTGCCCTTTTATAAGGGAGGAGAGGGGAACCTTAGGAAAAACATAAAATATTATTATATAATAATGTCTTATTCGGTTTATAATAGCTCCAAATTGATTTAGTTTGAAGATAATGTGGGAATGGGTCGAAATTCTTTCAGACAACAGGTTTTAGACAAGTTTATGTTACTATTTCAACCTTATCATTTAGATTTAACTCTAAGTTAAATAATTTAACTTTTACCATGTCTTCTTGTTTTATTACACTATATGGTTAATAAACTTACTATAAATAGCCAAACGAACCTCAAGTGGTTCTTTATTAAAATATATAAACTTATCTATGTCATTTGGCCAAACCTTAGATTTTTTAGGAATAGAATAACAATTAATAATATAATATTTGTTTTGAAAACTATTTTATGTCAATTTTGACACTATTTGGTAATAGATTTTTGTGAAAATAAAAACAGAATGATTAGTTAAAAAAAGTTAACTAAATCAATACTATAATGTCATATTAACCTAAAATATTATTGTAATTTATAAAAAGTCTCAAATTACATTTATTTGAGAATTTATAATGTCAATTATGTTAATATTTCATTAATAAGGTAATTAATGCATCATCATTGTGTCATAAATAAATTAAATTATTTAATGTATAAAAATTATAAATAAAATACCAATATTTAAGAAATATTTTTATATTTCTAATTAATATTTATAGTAAAATTTATCTTATGTATGACCCTATATTAAAAATGTTTTAGTTATTAAACTTTGGTTTTAACTCTTTTAACTCTTCTTTGAATTGGATAATAATAAATATCATAATCTAATCCAAGTGACCTAAATGACAATATTATATTCTTAAGGTTGTTTTTGGTCGAATTATACTTATCCAATGGAATTAGGACATGTTTTATGATAATAATAATATCATTTTTACCCTTAATTACCCTATTTACATTTAACCGTGCTAAATAAAAGTAAAACATTTCTATTCACTAAATTTTTTTTATCTTATTGAACCACATTTTACTCCTTGATATTAACCTTGTCTCTTGGATTTTTGAAATTCCACTCACAGATGTTTTAAAATTATGTTTTATGTAAATTTTCAAATTCTCCTAGGAGGTGGGTAAAAGAAGGTGAAAAGTTCAATAAAATTTTTATCTATCTAAAATTATTATAAAATGACTTCAATGAATTACATTGAACATATATAGGTATTATGTATATATTTTCACCTAAAATAAATCTAAATAAAATAAATAATTATTTAAATAAAAATTTGGGTTTTAAATAGTAACCCAGTGTTTTCACTATTCATCAAAAATTAAAAGTTTTCAGAAAATTCACCCTAGGCTAATTTCGATATTCCAAATCCAAAAACGAAGTGCATTTTGAATGATAAAATTTATAAAACTTCAAAAAGTGGGTATTACTATTCATAACGGCTAGTTCGTAATAAAATTATAATAATATATCGTTTAGTGAAACTCAGTATTGCGTACTACACTCGCTATCGAAGGAGGTCTTGACTATGTGTAATGCAAGACATGCCAAAGATGCATGTAGTGAAAGCTCCCTTTGATGTTCCTTATAACATAATCAAAACTTAATTCATTTATACATTAAACAAAATCTCTATTTAATGTTGCGTAGAATAATTTCCACAAAACCAACTTGAAATTATGTGTAACACGAGCCAAGAATAATGTTGCGTATACTACAAGCTAATATGGTGTTGTGTATAGTACAAGCTAATCTTGGTGTAGTGTATAATAGAAGACATCAATGAAATTAAAAATAATATATCTCATAAAATCTCGGGGTGTTACATTCTACCCTCCTTAAAATGAATTTCGCCCTCGAAATTTGGCAGGGTATAAATCATTTACTACTTGAAAGTTTTGTTTTTAAAAACCCACATCGTAAAAGGAATACTAAAACTTAATTTTAAAATATAAAGTAAGAAATGTAATGGTTACCCAGATTAACTCATCACTGGGTTTCCACATAGGAGAACATAGGTGGAAATATGGATATGGAAGAAAAATCTAACCATCAAGTTCTGATGCAGAGTGGTAGAGGACATGGCTATGAAAAAACCAACAGTCAAAAAGCCATAAATTTGTAATGATTTAAGGTACCATCTGATTCATCAGATATAAGGACACTAGGGAAACATTTTTTGTTGTCAACATCATTTCCCTAGAGTTGATGAATTGTTGAATTAAAAGAAATACTTACTTGATTTTGGTACAATCTTACTGTTGTTTGTGCCTTGGAAAATTTACACTTCATCTCTTAATGAAATGAAGTTGAATTTGTCTTCTGTGAAGTGTTAGTAGATCATGCGATAGAATGATTGGTCATTCCATCTATCTCAAAAAAAGGATAGAAAAAGTTATTAAATATACTTAAGTCCATCTATAGTGAGATTAATCATATATGGTTCCGAAAATGGTCTTATAATTCATAAATAATAGCACTTAATATAATAAAACTAGTTTCTACTAACCAGAGACTTCCTGTAGGCCAGTGGTAGGAGATAAAGGCATGCCGCACTTCGGTTGTGGGTTCGATTCCCATAGCCTTGTCTGACGTGACGGGTTGTCGCCCGTCCTACATGTTGTCCTTTTTCTAAAACTAAATTATTATAACATTACATAAATAATATGAAAAAAATTTCTAGCCTTAAAAAAACGGAATTATGTCCAACATAATTCATTCCAATCTTTAGGGTTATCCAAAATACTTTTGTCCAAGCTCATAGTATAAAGAAAACAATTACTAAAAATTTCATCTGTCGAGCATGTGAAGACCATCATTTATCCCCCATACATCATACGATATATCTTGTTCATCAAATTTCAAACATGTGATTATCTTAATCCTGTATTCTCTTGAAAAATGAATTCACATTGACCCTTAGTGAAAACATGAATGATGTCAAAATTTAACACTTTCCACATACCAAAATCCCAAAAATTTTATATACTCAAACCATGATATAACATTGTCCTTATATCAGTCATGAGATTATTTCATTTTTTCTTTATCCCTTCATTATGCACATATCATCTTCTTTACACAAATATTTCAATCTCCTTTCATGGTTAACAATACTATAAAATTATTGAAAACCAATACAATGATATTCCAAAATTCCATGATGCCATAAATGAGATTCCATGATACTATTTTGAAATCCCATTACATAAACACTTAATCATTACACAACATCATTATCATACTCAACATCACAAATAGTGATCTCCTATGACTTCCCTTTATCCTTTTCCTTAAGATGTTGCTCACATTGATCATCATTAACCCTTGGATTAGGGAATTGATTAGCATAATGCCCCATTTCCTTGAACATGAAGCATTGAATTGTTGGTGGTGAGTTCTCTATAGTGTTTTCTTTATTCACATCATTAGCAACCCGTTTTACATTACTTCGACACTCAGCTTCTCGATGACCTTTTTTTTCACACTTAAAACATTTTCTAGTCCCTTTAAGACAATCTCCACCATGCTTCCTTCTACACATTGAGCATAGAGAAACATCCATATTCTTTTCACCATTATTCTGATACTTCTCCTTGAAATCCATCATTCATTTCTTGTCAAAACCATGAGATGGATATGTAACACCAACTTCCATTTCTACCTTGATAGCACAATACACAATTTCTTCATAGCTACTGAAGTCTCTTATAGCTAATACCTTTCGAAGACTTGGTTTTAAGCCACTGAAGAATCGATCAACTTTATTTTCAAGTTGGATGATAAAGCCAGATGCATACCATCCAAGCCTTGTAAAATTCACTTCGTATATACAAACAGATTCATCATCCTTTTGCTTAATCTCAAGGAAATCCTTTTCCATCTTTGTTCGAAGAATAAGAGGCATGTACTCATTAAAAAATATGTTCTTGGACTCATCCCATTCCATGGATTCAATTTAATCTCAGGGCCTCGTATTTTTAATTAGAGTCCACCATTGATCAGCTTCACCTTATAAATGGTAAATAGCCAGAATGACTTTTTCATGTTCTGAACAGTGAAGTATGGAAAATATCTTTTCAATGGTACTAATCCATTTTTCAGCAACAAGTGGATTAGAATACCCAATGAAAGAAGGTGGACATTGCCTCATGAAGGACTCAATAGAATATTGTTCCCTCCTCTACTCATTTGGATGTCCAGAATGATTCATAGCTTGTTTAAGTATAGAAATAAGATTTTTCACTCCATCTCCCATAACATTGGTTTGTTCAGGAGGAAAATCATTGCACTATCCATTACATTGATCAACATGGTTCCTTCGGGTTCCATCCATCGTCTAAAACCCAAAAAGAATAGTGTGATAGGGAAAAATTATTCTAGAAAAAACACCATAATAAAGGCAGAGTACCTTCAATATATAACATATTAGGGTTAATTCTATGATTGTTACCATAATTTTAGGGCTATAACATATACTTATACTTATCCTTAGGGACATCCCTAGACATACCTTAGAAATATCTCTAGGGATCTCACTAAAGTTTTCGCATCCTAGTTTCCAAAGGTTAACTAAAACTTTTCTCTAATACCAACTGTAGAGAACCAATCTTAACATACATGGACATTACATTACTTTTGAGGAATACCTAAAACATAAAAAAAACAGACACCAAAGGACCGTAATAGTTTAGTGTCTTTGGAAACTCGGAATATAATCTTCTAATCGTGTTGAAAGATCTTCAACACCTCCCATAAAGATCTTCCCTTTTTTTCTGACCTAAAAAATTTATTTATATCATGGGGAAAAGAAAAAATATAAAGGGTGAGCTCAAATGCTCAGTAAGGGTAAGCATGGAGAATATAAAACAAACCATATACATTTGAACCTAAAAAAACATGAACATAATGTCTAAACATCAAAATCTTGAGAAATGACATAAAACGTTGTAGTATGTAAGGAAAAGATCATAAAGAAACATTAATCATGATAACATAGCATGGGAATAAAATACGTAATTGTGGAAACCATAAAGCACATGTTATTATTTCCATAGTAGCCAAGGCATTGCTGGAAAGACCATCTTAGTGGACAAAGTCCCTTTCTGAATCGATTTCACTCCACGTTCCGGTCCTGTATCACTGAACCAGATTAACATACCATTCCAGCCATGTCTATCTCATGAGATATAAATCTTTACCCAATCCATTGGAGGGAGATATAGGTCCCAGCCATCTCATAATGAAATCATTCATACTTGTGCCACAAAATAATCATAATTCATTCATCATAACCCAAATAATAAAATGGGTATCATAAACATCATCCCATCATAACATAATCCATATAAAACAAATGGATATCATTAAATCATAAGAAAAGTTAAACCATGTAAATCATAGATACATTATACTTGAAACATACACATACGAAATAATGTCATCTTAGATGGAAAATAGTTTTGATAAAACACTTGAAATGAATTCTTGAGGAAAATATCCTTTCTTTTTCAAAATAATTTTCTTTCCACAAAATCCCATGCAATTTTAAAAGAAAATGATTTTTCTGAAAATATTTAGGTAACCTAGTAGAGTAAGCTTCCTGAAAATAAGGCGTTATGAAACTGAAAAAATCCGTACATGCTGTATAAGTTAAAAAAAATCTTCTCGTACTTTTGCTGAAAAAGACAAAAAAAGTACATCATAACGTAAACAAAAGAAATATTCCTTACATACCATGTAGAAATAGTCCAAAATGGGTAAAAAGGAATTTAAAAATACATGAAACCATTTTTAGAAAACAGGGACATAGATGATAAATATAACCCCAGTAAATACTTATAAATAAACAATCTCAGATAAAAATGATATTAGACAAGTCATCCCTTACCTTAGGTCCGATATGCTTCGTACGTATATGAACCTCATGTATAATGATTTAAATAATGTCATGTACTTATTACAGAATCATATTCATTATTATGATATCATATATGGTTCACTTATGACTTTATATTACCCGTTCTTTTGTAAATTCTATGTTAAAGCAATATTTTGGGTAAAATCGTTTTATTTATTGTACGTATTTGGACTTGTTGTTCTTGATATTATTATTAATTATATCATGATTTAATTACTTCCAGAATGGAAATAATGATTTATATATCATATATATTCAGTATATATTAATATAATAGATAGATGAATGAAATGAAATACACCGTTCATGGAGACGGTAGGTCGTACGTACGGATGAACGCTGTTTTCCATTCCTTATTGACGTGAATGGAAGTAAGAAGACGAGATATAAATATATATATACATAAATCCAGTTGCTTAATTATGTCATATATTTAATTATTATTCATTATATATACTTTATAATCAATATTTTATGGTTAACATGGTGAATGAATCTCATTGTGTCGTGGAGACGGTAATCCGTACATACGCACGAACAATGATATCGTTCCCATAATTTTTTAATAGAATTGGAGTGGATGATATAATATTTAAGAATCATTATGATTTTATAATAACCATATATAGTTATTCTTTACACCATTATACCCAGCCAAGTAAGGTGGTGGTGGAAAAACAAATTACACCACGACGTGGAGATGGTATTTCGTACGTACGCACGCGCGGTGATTTCTTTTTCCGTAGGATGGATAGAATGTGAAATGGGGTTCTTTCATATTTATAATGACATATAAGTATATTATTGATACTGATGTTATTACTTTACAATTAAACAACTAAAGAAGAATAAGTTGAAGAATAAATAAAACTTGAAAGAATCAGTAGAAGATATTACCTCTTCTTCGACGCACCTCTTTTAAGCTTCCTCTTAAGGCACTAGAGTTGGTCTTTTGAGGAGACCATAACCTCTATAATGTTTCTAGGGAAGTTGATAAGGGAAATGGTTAGTGTTTGTCCTAGCTTGAAAGCTCAAAATTTTGTAAAGAGAAGAGGGAGGAGGTGCCCTTTTATAAGGGAGGAGAGGGGCACCTTAGGAAAAACTTAAAATATTATTTTATAATAAAGTCATATTCAGTTTATAATAGCTAAAAATTGATTTATTTAGAAGATAAAGTGGTAATTTGTCAATATATTCTCAAAAAATAGGTTTTATACATGTTTATGACACTATTTTAAACTTATCATTTAGATTTAACTCTAAGTTAAATTATTTAACTTTTAACATGTCTTCTTGTTTTCTTACACTATATGGTTAATAAACTTACTATAATAAGAAACGAACCTCAAGTGGTTAATTATGACTATATATAACCTTATCTATGTGATTTGGTATAACCTTAGATTTTTAGGAAAATAATAACAATTAATAATATAATATTTGATTTGAAAACTATTTTATGTCAATTTTGACACTATTTGGTAATTGATTTTTTTGAAAATCATAACAGAATAATTAGATAGAAAAAAGTTAATTAAATCAATAATATAATGTCATATTAACCTAAAAAATTATTGGAATTTATAAAAAGGCTCAAATTACATTTATTTGGGAATTTATAATGTCAATTATGTTAATATTTCATTAATAAGGTAATTACTGCATCATCATTGTGTCATAAATAAATTAAATTATTTAATGTCTAAAAGTTATAAATAAAATAACATTATGTAGGAAATCTTTTTATATTTCTAATGAATATATATAGTCTAATTTATCTTATGTATAACCCTATATTAAAAATGTTTTAGTTATTAAAATTTGATTTTAGCTCTTTTAACTCTTCTTTAAATTAAATAATAATAAATGTCCTAATCTAATCCAAGTGGACCTAAATGATAATATTATATTAATAAGGGTTTTATTGGTCGAATTATACTTATAAAATGGAATTAGGACATGTTTTAGGGTAATAATAATCTCATTTTTACCCTTAATTACCCTATTTACTTTTAACCGTGGTAAATAAAAGTAAAAAAGTTACTATTCACCAAAAAATATTTTTATCTTATTGAACCACATTTTACTCCGTGATATTAACCATGTCTCTCAGATTTTCTAAATACCACTCACAGAAGTGGTAAAATTAAGTTTTATTTAAATTTTCAAATTCTCCTAGGGGGTGGGTAAAAGACGGTGAAAAGTTAAATAAAATATTTATATATCTAAAATTGTTATAAAATGACTCCAATGAATTACATTGAACATATAGAGGTATTATGTATCTATTTTTACCTAAAATAAATTTAAATAAAATAAATAATTATTTAAATAAAAAGTCGGTTTTTAAATAGTAACCTAGTGTTTTCACTATTCATCAAAAATTGAAAGTTTTCAGAAAAATACCAAAAATTCACCCTAGGATAATTTCGATATTCCGAATCTAAAAATGAATTACATTTTGAATGATAAAATTTATAAACTTTCAAAATGTGGTTATTACTATTCATAACAGCTAGTTCGTAATAATATTATAATAATATCTCGTTTAGTGAAACTTGGTATTGCGTACTACACACGCTATCGAAGGAGGTCTTGATTTCGTGTAATTAAAGGCAAGTCCGGGATACATGTAGTGAAATATCCCTTTGGTGTTGTGTATAACATAATCAAAACTTAATTTATTTATACATTAAACAAAATCTATATTTAATGTTGCGTAGAATAATTTCCACAAAACTAACTTGAAATTGTGTGTAACACGATCCAAGAATAGTGTTGCGTATACAACAAGCTAATAAGATGTTGTGTATAGTACACGCTAATCTTGATGTAGTGTATAATAGAATACATCAAAGATATTAAAAATAATATATCTCATAAAATCTCAGGGTGTTACATAAAATATCTTCAAATAAATAAATAAAAGCTGTAACATGAGGTGTTACAAACACCATATAAGGGATCGTTTGATCACTTGCCTTTCTCGAACTCTATAGTAACTCAATCCCCACTCTAAACAGGTTATATAATCCATTTTATTGGCACCACTCGTGTTATGAACATTCTAACATCTATTCCCACTGTACTTCCCAAGACTTAACTCTAAAACCATGTTCAAATACCATTTTTAATGACCTCTCTTATATACCCAAACCATGAGATTTAACCTAAATATATACATGGACTTAAACAAGTTTTTTGACCATTATAGGCTATAAAATAGCTCCCTAAGATAAAATATAATCATTGGGGATTGATTTTACCATATAATAAGTGAAGAAACAACCTAAAATATTAGGGAAATTTATATTTGAAATCTAAAACCAAATATTTAGAATGAAGCATTATAATGTAAATAAAATACCAAATGAAGTGTAATGGAGATAAACAACACATTTTTGACATTTCATGTAACACCTAATGATTTTTATGAGATATATTTATTTTAAAATAATTTTATTTCTTTGATGTCTTGCATTACACCCAATACTGGCTTAGCATGCGTTACACACAACACTAAGTTTCTACGAAACATATTTTTATTATTGTAATTATTTAAACCATACAATTATAAACTATAAATTAGAATGATGGGTATGAACATGATAAACTAAATTATGAAATTATGTTTTACACGTGCATATATAATTCTTTTACTAATTAATTTTAATTGAATGTTAAACCCTTTTTAAAATAAAAGGAAATGTTTTTCTGAAAAACTACTTAAATGTACACAAGTGAGTTTTATACCAATAAATATAAAAGTATCTCTTGTGGGATTATATTAATGAAATATATAAATAATATATTTAATCTAATTTTTAACATTCATCTTATGTGTTTTCTAGACATTATATAAGAACAAATCTAATTTTACTCATCAAAGAAATATTTATCTAAAAAGTCAGTTTTGCCGCCTTTTGATGGTGCACTTGCTTAAAATATAGTTTTTTATAATTTTTTAAATTCTACTTGAAAAAATAAACATATTAGTTTAAATCAGGAAATCAATATATTCTTTGGGTGAACTTTTGGTATTTTTTTGAAAGATCTCATGTTTTGATGAATAGTCAAAAATACTGAATTTTAATTCAAAACTGCTTTATATTATAACTTATTTATATAGTAAAATTCTCTTATTAATTGATTTTAAAGTATAATTAAATAAATTTTATATCATTTTATCCAATTTAGTTCATTATAATCAATTTCACATTGAATTTGGATAAAAAACATTTCAATCTTTTGAAAGTTTCCACTTTAAAAACTTGTTCTCTCATGTCGTCAATGGGATTAATTTTAAATTAATTTCTGCCAATTATATATTTATAATTAATAAAAATGGATTCCATATGTATAATAAAAACATACAAATTTATTAATTAGGTCCCTTTTATTTTTGGACAATATGATTTGTAATTTTAGTAATTTTTATTACCACGGTTAATGATAAATCAGTAATTAAGGGTAAAAATAATATAATTAATATTTAAAAAATCCTCTAAAACATTCCCAAATGATTTTGTATGAATTTAGTTCAGAGCATAACAATTATAGATCAAAATATATTTTTTAATGTACACTTTTCCATGAAAATGACTTAGATATTATTCTTTCCTAAAAAGGGAATCCCCATGAGTGGCATTTTCCAACCCTCCACCCTAAGAACCCCCCTCCCTAATAAGGTATCACTCTAGAGAGAGCTCCAGATGGGAAGTATTAATTTCCAACTAATATTACAAATCATCCCATGGGGTGACAGCCCAATCATCAATGGTTCGACACAACAATTTGCCGGCTAGGTGGTTTGCGCCCTTCTGCCCACCTGATGCAGCACTAGGTGACCTAACAAGGTGAGAAAACCAAGAGAGGTGTAAATCCCCCCAAGAGAGGGCTCCCAAGATTCAAACCTCATACATAAAAACTAAACTTTTTTGTTGTTTCCGTTTTCCCTTACCACTGTTCCACCACCGAAGCGGAAAATAACTCAAATATTATTAAAATCAAAGAGAGAGACAAAACATTACACTCTTAATTTTAATAAGTATAATATTTTTAATATGGTATTAAATATAAGATATGAATGACTATATATTTTCTTCTGAAAGATAAAACTTTTTATTAGTTATGGAATTTTATTTTTAAATTTTAATGAAGATATAATTATCATGAATAATTACATAATGATGATGTTGTAATTATTCAATTAATTAAACAATCAATTAAATGATATTATAAATACTAAAATAAATATAGTTTTAATTAATTAAGGTGATAAAAAAATCTTATAGGTGAATATTACATTTTAGAGGTTCATTAAATGAATTGGTTCGAAGATAGATTGTTGTATGGATTTTCTTAAAGTCATTGTTATGAATAGTGTCAAAATTGACACTTGTGATATTTTCTGAAAATATTATTTTATTAAATTATTTAAAAATAATAAAAATATTATGTAAGGAAAATGGGTGATATATAGTCTAAAATATCTTAAATTTTCTATTTATGGTCCAGTTGACACTTTATATGTAAAAATTACATCCTATTAACATTAAAAACATTGTTATCATAGTTAAAATTAAAATGGCTTAACTAAAGGTTAATCAAAATAAAAAGGTTTAAAATGAGACATAAACTTGTCTAAAATCTTTTGGTTGATGATATTACAACCTTATAATATCTTATATTCTAATAAATGTCATTTTATCGGTATTTGGATTGATATTGAATTGATTATAAATTAATCTTTTTAGAAATTGCAAAAGTGCTCCTCCCCTCTCTTATAAAAGTACACATCTCCTTCTCTTCTATTCATGCTTCAGAACCTATTTTGTTCATACAAAATCTATCCAAATATCATCCTGACCTCCATACCTTCATCCTATAATCATTAATTTGGGAAAAAAATCAACCAATGATTTCATTTTTTGCAAATCAAAATAAGATACCCAAAGAAGAGGTAATGTTCATTAACAAATGTTCTCATTTTGTTTCTTCCTTGAACCCCCTAAGTTCTTATTATTCCATGATTATATAATAACCTAAGTATCCTAAATATACTGATCTGTTTTTTATAAGGGTTCAACCAATACTTACACACAATTCCATCTAATGGGTAACGAACTTACCGTTCTTGTGTTTGGTGAACTACGACCTCACAAAATGATGTTGTTCGTTTTTCCTTTACCACCTCTCATAATTAGTAATTATGATGGAAAATATTTTTTTATATGATATATATTATAGTAATTATGTCTTTATACTTCTTTAATTATTAAATAAAACATACCTTCATACTTTCCATTTTTGTAACTATGATAACTGCGTTTCTGGATGTGAGGAATACTGCCTCCTCAAAGCGATGTGATTCATTCACACATTACATGGAATGTATTAAGGATGTATTTAGTGGAATTATATGATATATATGAAATTATAATGCTACTTTAATTATATTATGTGTGTGTGTGTGTGTGTGTCATTTACTTTCAATCTTTCTATACGACAAAAAATGAAAGCAGCATTCATGCATACATACGTCCTATCATATCCATGAATGGTGTATTTCATTTTCTATGTATATATTTTTTAGATAACCATAAATACATATATAATGAACATATATGATATTTATATCATGTTTAACATTCTGGATATAATTAAATTATGATCTATGTATGAGGACCGAGAATAAAAATCAAAACATGTATGAGAAACAAAGTGGTTATTTCCTGAAACATGACATAAACTTGGAATTGTTAATATGAGTTTAATATAAATTAATAAGTAAATCATATATGGTATTATATATATAAATATGTATTTTTAAGATATGTATAATAAAATTATATTTATTATACATGAGGTTTTCATTAGCACATAAAGACTCAAGATATAAGATAAAGGATTTTGTCTCACTTTTATTTCTGTGGGACACGTTCCTTATACACTAATTATTTCTTCAACGTAGTGTATATACTTCCCATAAATTTCTTTTATAAGTCTTATCTAAAATATTGTGGTATTTTCATATCTATATAACTTTATTTCTTCCATGGGGCATCTGATTCTACTGATTATAAAGTGATTAGTATTTATTTCATAATCTCATCAATATTTGGGATTTTTAAGTCCCCATTAGAGAATATTTGTCTTCCATATCCATGTTTTCTAAAAAAAATTCAAAAATGTTTTTTATATTCTCTTATGAATATTTAGACTTATTTTTACTCATGTTTGATGTTTTAAAAAATTGTTTTAAGAATGATATTTTTGTCGTTTTCTAAACAAGGCTATTTGTGACTTTACTAATAAAGACATACAGAAGTAATATTTTTAACTTATACAACATGAACATATTTTTCTTCTTTCATTATTACTTAATGATTTTAATCTTACATTAAAAGATTCCAAGGTTTGTTTCAATTAAAATGTTTTCTTTTATAATTGTGTGGTATTTTAAGAAATGAAAACATATTCAAAGAAGAAAGGATATTTTCCACAAGAATTATTTTCAAGTTAACTCTAAAAATTATTTTCCACCTATGATAACAATATATGATGTTACTTATACTTTATTTTGGACTTTTTTCAAGGACACTATCCTTATTCTTTCTATGGTTGGTTTATGTTTATGATGGAATGATATTTATGAAACCTTTTTTTTCATGGGTTATGTTATGATTGATTGATATTTATGAATCTCATTTCATTCCATGGATTTTGATATAATGAATGATTTATGTTCTTGTGGAACAAATATGTATTATTTTTATTATGTGATGGTTGACACCTATATATTCCTCCAATACATTGGATAAATATGGATAAATCGTGAGGTATATATGTTATACGTGAACCTGATTTCATGTTCACAATTCTATGCATGGACCTCGTTTTCATGTCCAAAATTTTATGTGTGGACATATTTTTCATGTCCATATGTTTATGCAAGGTCCTGATTTCAGTCCCTTAATTTAACGAGTGAACCTGTTATTCTTTATACATGTCCCAAAGTTACAAGTTTATGTGTTCCAAAATTTCATGTCTTATGTCAATGCTATGATCTCATGGATTATGTAATTTGATTCCCTTATTATTAATGTATTATGAACTACAAAGTTTTATTCCATGGATCATGTATAAGATCTTTGTTATGTAGGGTTGATCTTCAAATGTCATGTTCTTGTTTTCATGCCCTTATGTTCATGTTATGCTTACTTATCTTCTATGTTTACCATTACTGAGCATCTGAGCTCACCCTTTCTTATGATTCCATTCCCCAGGTTATAAAGAATGGTTTTAAGTAGGACTACTAAAGGGGAAAATCTTTTTAAAAGTCATTGATGATATTTTACCAGATTATAAGTTTTTGTTCTAAGTTTTCAAATGCACTAAACTAATATGGTCTTTGGGTGTGTGTTTGAGTATTCTGCAAAAATGATTTAATATCGATGTGTGGAAAGGATGAATCATTATAGTTGGTATTATAGAAAATGTTCAGTCAACCTTTAGAAACTAGGATGATAAAACTTTAGTGAGATCCATAAAGATTTTTCTAAGGATATGTCTAGGGATGCATCTAAGGATAAGACTAAGGTGTCATAGATTTAAAAGTAGGTGTCACAATTTAGGTATCCTAGAAGAAATGTTTCATGATTATGTGTTTTTATGCAATGATAACTATTTCTCACACTATGTTTTTTGGTCATAGTCAGTACCGGTAACTAGAAGGAATGGGGTTAACATTGAATGTTTTAGGTGTGGAAAGTGTGAGAGTATTGGTAATACTGCTGAGGATAAAGAAACCGCAAATGACATGTGAAATGTATGGAATCTTCTAACAATATTGATTACATTAAATATAAGAAAGATGATTAGATTTAGGTTGAGGAACCTTAATGCATGATTCATATTTCATATTCTAGGAAAAGGGTATTTAGAAATAAGATGATGAATCCTGAGGAGTGGTTTAAAAATAAAGTTGGATGATTGAGGTGTTTATATAATGGAATTCAAGAATAATGTTGTAGAATTATTTTTATGGTATTATGGAATAAGGTAACATTTAATGATTGGTCCACTGTAGTTTTTTCATAAGGATTTAAGAGCATATGCTAAATGGTACTGGTAACCATGAAATGTGATTGAGATAGTAAGGTGATTTTCATGGGAAACACAGGATTAAGGGAAAGATAACCCTTAATATATTCCAAATATTGAGATAATGGAGTTGTCATAAAGTTATTTTGGATATGAATAAGTAAATTGGATGATATTGATAACCTTGGAACTAATTAAGTATTTGTTGAAGAGGTGGTTTATTCTATCATAGGTGGAGTTTATGACATTTTTGAACATAAGGAATATACCCAATAATTTATGGATTAATAAAGAATGCATGATTTCAATAATTATTTTTGATAATTACAATGTTTCAAGATAATATATGATGAATGTATTCACATGTTTGGTATGTGACAAACACAAGATACTTTATGATATATGGGGGATCAATTATAAGCTATTTTTGAGAAATTTATTGGCCTTATTTCTAATTTTTTGGATGTTAATCTTTTAGAAGGGTTACAAGGTTTACCATTTATGGAATAGTTCATGTAAAACTTCATATGAGGTTTTAGATATTAAATTATTATCTCACCATGTGATGATTTATGCATATTGGGTAACTTGTACTAACCTTTTTATTGTGATAAAGATAGATGGAATGAACTATCATTTTATTTATGGATCTCATGATCTGCTAATACTTCAGGAATGATAATTTCACCCTCATTTTTTGGAATAAGAGACGAAGTGGAAATTTATCAAGGCATAACCATTGGTTTAGATTGTACTTATGAGATGAAATCAAGTAAGGATATCTTTTAAATGGATTTTGAACTAAAATTTTATCCCATTATCATCAATTTTTGTGATCTCAATGACCTTTTTCAAACCTATTTAGTATGTGGTTTTGTAATCATTAAATATATCTTGAATATTTTCTCTATCAATCACCATCAGAACTTGATAGTTAGATTTCTCTATCGTGTGAATGTTTCCATTTTCCACCGATGTTCTCCTATGTGGAAACATAGTTATGTGTAACTTTGGATCACCATTAAGTTTCCAGCTTTCCCTTTTTAAAAATAAGTTTTGGTATTTATTTTTACGATGTGAATTTTTATGAAAGAAACTTTCAAGTATTAAACCTTTGATAACCCAGATGAATTTAGAGGGTGAAATTCATTGTAAGGGGGGTAGAATGTAACATCCTGAAAATTTTATGAGATATATTTTTTAAAACTAATTTTATTTCTTTGATGTTTTGTGTTACACGCAACACCTGCTTAGCGTGCGTTACACACAACAAGAAGTTTCTACAAAACGTCTTTTTATTATTGTAATTATTTAAACCGGAAAATTATAAACATGCCATTAAAATGATGGGTATGAACATGATTAACTAAATTATAAAAGTACGGTTTAAATATGTTTATATAATTCTTTGACCAATTAATTATAAATTAATAAAAAACCCTTTTTAAAATAAAATGAAATGTTTTTCTGAAAAACTATTTAAATGTGCAAAAATGTGTTTTATACCAATAAATAAAAAATAACTCTTATTTAATTATATTTATGATATATATATATATATATATAATATTTGATAAATAAAATTAACATTCATATTATGTGTTTTCTAGACATGATATAGGAACGAATCGAAATTTATACATAATAGAAGTATTTTTCCAAAAAGGCAGTTTTACCGCCTTTTGATGGTACACTTTTTTAAAATATAATTTTCGACATATTTATAAAATTTATTTGAAAAAATAAAATTCTTTGAAAGAGGGATATCAAAATTTAATTTCCCTGAAATTTTGGTATTAATCTTAGAAGTTTCATGTTTTGATGAATAGTGAAAATACAGAATTGTAATTCAAAACAATGTTTTCTAGTAAGTTATTTATATATTTAAATTACATTTTGAGTTGATTTTAAAGTATAATTAAATCCATTTTTATCAATTAATCCATTTTATGACATTGTAATCAATTTCATATTTAATTGGGATATAAAAACATTTCAATCTTTTGAATGTTTTCACTTTAAAAATATGTTTTCTCAATTCGTCAATGGTAATAATTTTAAAATAATTTCTGTCAATTATGTGCATAGAATTGTTAAAAATTAATTTCATATTTGAAATCATAAGGTTAAAATCTATTAATTTTTCCCTTTAATTTTTGGACAATATGAACTGTAACTTTAGTAATTTTTATTGCCATGGTTAAGGGTAAATTGGGTCATTAAGGGTAAAAATAATATAATAAATATTATAAAACTACCCTTAAACTTTCCCATATGATATTGGATAAATTTAATTATACCCTTAAAACCTATGTATTGAAATATAATTTTTTTAAAGGACACTTGTCCCTGAAAATGACTTCGATGTTATTAAAAAAAAGAATGTGACAAAATGTCACTCTTACTTTTAATTAGTACAATATTTTTAATATGGGATTAAATATAAGATATTATCGAAAAAATATATTATTCTGAAATAAAAAATGTTTTTCTACATAATTTAATTTTATTTTTAATTTTTATTGGAGAAATAATTATCATGAATAATTACATAATGATGATGCAATAATTATTCAATTAATGAAACAATCAGTTAAATGATCTTAAAAATATTAAAATAAATATAATTTTACATAATTGATATGATAAATGAATTTTATAGGTGAACATGAAATTTTAGGGGTGTATTAAATGAATTTTATTTAAGTTAGCTTGATGTATGGATTTTCTTAAAGTCAATGTTATGAATATTGTCAAAATTGATACTTAGGATATTTTATGAAAATAATATGCTATTAAATTATTTAAAAATAATTAAAATATTAAATAAGTACAATGGAATGAGATATGGTCTAAAAGATCTTAAATGTTCCATTTATGGTCCAATTGACACTTTTTATATAAAAATTTCATCCTCTTAATATTAATAGCTTGGTTACCATAGTTGAAATTAAAATGGTTTAATTAAAGGATAATCAAAATGATAATGTTTAAAATGACTCCAAGACTTTTCTAAGATATATTGTTTAATGTTACTAAAATATTATCATATCTTAAATTCTTATAAATTCATTTTTAATGGTATTTGTATTGAAATTGAATTTATTAAAAATTAATATTTTGAGAAATTTCAAAAGTGTCCATCCTCTCTCTTATAAAAGGACATCTCTCCTTGTCTTCTCTTCACACATCAGAACCTATTTGGTTCAGCCAAATTATATTCAAATATCCTCTCAACTCCATTTACTTCATCCTAAAATCCTTACTTTGGGAATAAATTTGACCAATGAAGTCCTTTTGTGCAAATCAAAATGAGATACCCAAAGAAGAGGTAACGTTTAATAACGAATGTTTTCATTTTATTTTTTCCTTGGACCCCCTCAGTTATTATTATTCAAGGATTATATAATAAAATCATTACTCAATATATTTAGATGTTTTTATTCTAATGGGTTTACCTACAATTACACACACATTCATCTAATGGATAACGAACTTACCGTTCTTGTGCATGATAAACTATTGTCTCACGAAATGATGTTGTTTGTTTTTCCTTCACAACCTATCATGACTGGTAATTATGATGAAAACTATTTTTATATTATATTTATTATATTTATTATGTCTTTATTATTCTTTCATTATTATTTAAAACATACCTTCAGGTTTTTTATTTTGTGTAAATACGATAACTTCGTTTGTGGACGTGTAGAATACTGCTTCCTCAAAACGATGTGATTCATTCACACATTACATGGAATGAATTAAGGATGGGTTTAGTGAAACTATATGATATATATGAAATAATAATTCTACAGTGATTACATTATATATATATATCATTTACTTTCTTTTTTTCAATACGGCATAAAATGGAAGTAGTGTTCATGCATTCGTACAACCTACCATTTCCTTGAACGATGTATTCAATTTTCCATTTATATCTTTTATAGATATCCATAAATAAATATATAATGAATATATATGATATTTATATCATGTTTATCATTCTGATGATAATTAAATCAGGATCTATGTATGATGACCAAAAATAACAAGTCAAAACATATACGAGAAACAAAACGATTATTACCTGAAACATAAATTAATCTTGGAATTGTTAATAAGAGGGTAACATAAAGTCAGAAGTAAATCATATATGTTATTAGATATTTTAATATTTATCTTTAATATATGTATAATAAAATTATATTTATTATACAGGAGGTTTTCACGAGCACGACGAGAGTCAAGATATAAGGTAAGGGATTTTTTCCCACTTTTATTTATATGGGACACATGCCTTATACACTATTTATTTCTTCTACATGGTGTATATAATATCCATGAATGAATTTTATGAGTCTCATCTAGATTATTATGGTATTTTAAAATCCATATAACTTTCTTTCCTGGGGCATACGATTCTATTGATTATAAAGTGATGAGTATTTATTTCACAATCTCATCAATATTTGGGATTATTAAATCTCTGTTGGGGAATATTTATCTTCCATATCCACATTTTCTAAAAATATTTTCAAAAATATTTTTATTATTCTCTTATGTATATTTAAAATTATTTTTAACCATGTTTTACTTTTTAAAAAACAGGTTGAAAATAATACTTTTTGTCGTTTTCTAAACAAGGCACTTTGTGACTTTACTGACAACAATATACTGAATGAATGTTTTTAACTTATACATTATAAATGGGTTTTTCTTATTTCATGAAGCCTTAATGATTTGAAGCTTCACTTCCAATTTACCAATTTTATTTTTAAATATATTTTTTTCTTTTATAATTGCACGGTATTTTAAAAAAAGAAAGGGTTTTCAAAGCATAAAAGATATTTTCATCAAGAATTTTTTTCAAGTGAACTCTAAAAATTATTTTTCATCTACGATAACATTATTTGATGTTACTTATGCTTTACTAAGGAAATTTTTAAAGGATATTATCCTTATTCTTCTTATAGTTGGTTTATTTTTATGATGCAACGATATTTATGAAACCTATTTCTTTTTCATGGGTTATGTTTTGATTGAATGATTTTTATGAATCAAATTTCATTCCATGGGTTATGATATGATGAATGATTTATGTTTTTGTGGAAAACATATGTGTGGTTTTAATTATGTGATGAGTGAGACATATATCTCCCTCCAATGAATTGGGAAAAGATGGATAACCCATGAGGTATATATGTTATACGTGAATCTGATTTCATGTTCACAATTATATGTGTGGACTTGATTTTCATGTCCATAATTTTATGTGTGTGCATGGTTTTTATGTCCATATATTTACATAAGGGCCTGATTTTATGACCTTAATTTAATGAGTTAAACTATCACTATTTATACATGTTCAATAAGTTAAAAGTTTATGAGTATGCCATAATTACATGTTTTATTTCAATGTTATGATCTCATGGATTATGATTTTTGATTCCCTTATGATTCAGGTCTTATGAACTGCTTATATTTTTTTCATGAATCGTGTATATGATCTTTGTTATGTAGGGTTGATCTTTAAATTTTATGCTCCTTTTTTCATAACCTTATGATCATGTTATACTTACATATCTTCCATGTTTACCCTTACTAAGCATACAAACTCAACTTTTCTAATGTTTCCATTCCTCATGTTATAAAGAATGGTTTTAAGTAGGAATAATAAAGAGGGATATCTTTGTGGGAAACATTAAAGATATTTTACCAGATTAGACGTTTGTGTTCCAAGTTTCCAAAGACACTAAACTAAAACGGTCTTTGAGCATGTGTTTTTGTATTCTGTAAACAATTATGTAATATTCATATATGGAAAGCATGGGTCGTTATATGGAAAAACCACTTGAACACAACAACATATACAATGAATTATGATCCTAAGATTCATCACCAATGAATATAAAAGACTTTATATTTTTTACTTCTTTATAAAATACATCCATACACACATCGTGATTTGATGGTAGAGGTGAGTACATGAATACTAAGTAAGATTTCCCTATATGAAAGCCATGAATTCTCATGTAAGATCTATTCCCAAACATGTAAAAAATTCCATTGAAGAAAGCTCAACATATTTAAACATAAGAGATTTTATCACATAAATTCAAATAAATCCATGTTAGCACATGAAAACAACTCATGTAAGTTTTTTCCTGAGATAAGAGTGACCCTTCCCGATTCACCCCAAACATTAAAGAAAATTTTAGAAATAAAAAATCTAAGAAACATGAGAAATTATATATATATATATATATACCAAAAATGAACGTTTATGATCATAGTATACACCCATTGTGGAATTTCACACACCTGATTGTTTCTTTAAACTATAACCCTCCATCTTTACATCATATAATATTGAATTTCCCACCCAAAACAATTAGCATGACTTTTTATCCATTATAAAAACTCACTAGTCATTTCTCATACCCTAATTCAATTAATTTTCAAAACCACTATTCTTCTCAAAAGTAATTTCTTAAAAAAATTAAACTAAAAACATTCTCTTAAATTCAAACCAGTTTATAATATAAAACCATCATTTTTTCAAAATTTACAGTTTGATAAAATCTCATGATTTTCTCTAATATCTTAAAATCCATATTTTCTAAATCTTAAAAAATCCCAATTTCCTTGTATTGAATAAATTTAGAAAAAATATTTGACAAAGGTATTTATCCAAAAAGGCCAAAAGCACATCAACTAGTCCATTGAGAAATTAATAGGATTTACTTACATTAGATGATGAATAATTGAAGATCCATGAAACTCTATATCAAAATTCAATGATCACAATATGATCTATTAAAACCAAGAATCAAGAAATATTGTGATCATTTTATTCATGAATTGAGATCCATAATTACTCCACTCTAGAACTAATCCTTTTTGATAGCTCAATCTTGAGAGATTTGGAAAGAAAGAGACTGATCAGAAATCATGAAGAACAAACCTTCAATCTAATATCATTCAAATCAATCCTAAAAAAACACATTATTCTTTAATGGAGAATCTGCAACATTCTCATGAGAAACCATATTCCTATTTGATTAAATAATAGGTTTTTATTATGGGTTTTTTGAGGTAGAAAGGAGTTTTTAAAAGTAAATTGCATAACATGGGCTTAAAATAATGGTCAGACTATATGGTGGAAGCATTCGTGCGCAGAATCATGTGCTCACATGTGTGCATGACCCTATTCACCAACCAATCCTCGCATAACTGGTTACAAGATCAAGGAAATCAAGTTCCTAATCGTGCAATTGACACTTCCCTTATAAAATTATGGATTTCATCTCTAAAACACACCAAAAAATGAATGGGACTTACATATTAAGTCCTTGGTATAACGATTATGTTCTTAATGAACCGTTGATATAATACACCATTCAATGTTTAATCCATCACTAATTCCAGCACATCATTTAGTTCTTAATAAATCTTTAATTCTAGAATATCATCCAATTTTGAATCAATCATCAATTCTGTCACATTATTCGATGCTTTATCATTTATCAAAATAATTCATATTGGACAAAATATATTTTTTGAAATCACATTCCAGCATTTTAATCCAGGTTTCACCTTTTTATATCAATGAAATATAAAAATCCTCTCAATTCCATATTTTAATCTACTTACATATATACCCATATTTAATAATAAATGAAAATCCTATAAAATCCCATCTCATGTCCCTATTAAAAAACATATTTCCTAAATTCCATTTTAAATAAAAAATAGTTCATTTTCACTATAACACATTTATTAGGAATTAAACCACTAATATTTACTCATGGACAAGGTTTCATCGTGAAAGCTCACTTAAAACCACTTTTAAAAATCAATGTTTCCATTTACAATCCTTATTTTTTAAATGTCAATCCCCAATCACAATTTTCTGAACCCAATTTAATAAGTTTAACTAAAATAATATTTTAAGTAATAAAAAATTGACACTTTTTAGCACGAATCAACAAGATAAATCCCAAAAAAAACTTTTTTACATTCTTTATAAATTATCTAAATTTATAAAACTTCTTTAAACATCAATGGCTCAATAGTGGTTGCCAACATATTGTATGAGAGTGCTACGAGTGGTCATAGATGAGTAAGAATCAATATAGATGAACAATGATAACATTTTTATCTATAACTATAATGAAGGGAAGATCGGTTTGGAAGAGCACATCAAGACCTATGGAAACATATCCTACTACTTTTAAGACCTCATAAAATATAATCTGGAGAAGATGTAATTTTCCATCGAGTGGAGCTTACACAAGGTACATGGCTTTAATAATTTAAAATATTTTTGAAATGATCTAGTGATGTTCTCTATTTCTTAATATTTGTGTTTTTATTGTGATTCTATGAGGGTTTCCAATAAACTCATAAAAGTAGTTTTCCTAAAAATGAAATATTTAATTTGATATAGATTATCACTCCCGAATTTCTATCTCAAGGAAAACATTTATCTCATGTTTAATCCTTTACACATGCCTCTAATATTCTTTTAAATTCACATTATTTCAATACAAATCATTTAAGATCTCAAAATAATGAAATTATAACAAAACAATACTCATAAATAGAAAAAAATATTATCTTAATCAAATATATTATCTATTCACAACTTTATTTCACAAAACACCATGAACTAAATAGTCTCTCATTAATTAACCGTGATTTATGTTATTCTTCTTATTCAATGTACTAAATTCCACACTATAATCCATCTAATTAATTAATAATTGAATTAATTTCATTTTCATTCAGTTTATCTCACTCTATATAAAAATAAGGAATAATATATACATAATTCAAATGAAATATTTTAATTAAAATTCAACAAAATGATTGATATCACCTACCCTCTCAAACAATATTCAATTCAGACCAAGAATGAATGTTAATTTATTATTTAATCACTACAAAATAATAATCCCATCAAATTATAACATATAAATTAAAAAACGATACAGGATTTTAACAAAATAAAAGTGAAGAAATTCTTATTACCATTATGGTTGAAAAGTAACAAAAATCATAAATCCACCAAAAAGAGTGAGATATCTTTAAAGGAAGAAATGAAGCTAGGGTTAGAATTGAATAATAATAAAAAAATTGGTTCATATAAAATGAAAAATACTAAATTTAATCCAAATTTCAATGAAATTGAGAATAAAAAACTTCCCCACATTAAAATTATGTTTTTCCAATCCACTGGCATCCCAAAGGACCCCCACCAAACACTTGATATCTCACTAGAAACTTAGTGGTTAACTATCTGCCTCTTATGTTCTTTCTAGTGGATTTCTTGTAACTGCCTTGGCCATAAAACTCATGGTGGCACCTACCAGAGTCCTTGTAGCCTAATTTAGTGGAATTGAAGTTCACTAAGAAACTAAATTTCTCCATTACTCTTCTACCACTTTCTTCAATCCAAAATTTTAACCACATTTCACTAGTTTAAATTTAAAACATCATATTTAAATTCAATACATACTCAAAAAACTCATAGATAATATGAAATCCCCACCACAAGGATTGTAGTGTTTGCATTACTTATTATCTCCAGTGAATAAATCGAGCCACTAAGACCTCATATCTGCTTCTAATTCACATGTGGTGTAATCCTTCCTTGTAAAACCCCCTCACTCTGATCAAGAAGTCAAAAACTTCTTTTATAATATGTTTCTTTTCTACTTTAATCCATAACTACCACATATCTCCTTAAATAGTGACACCTGAGTCAATTATAGGTAGTGTTATATAAAAAATCTACCAATGATAAATGATCCTCTCATGCATTGATAAAATCAATATTATTATTGTAAAAAATATTCTAAAAAATATGGACAATTTACTCAAATTACCTACTCAGTTTTTAGTTTCACCTGAATACCTAGAGATATTTACAATTCCTGCCAAAACAAAGAACTAATCTCATATATCTATCATATAAAATATTTCTAGGTACCCCATAAACCCTAAAAATCTCCCAATCATAAATTATTATCAGCTCATCCATTTGAGTTCTCTTATTAGAATGAAATTTTGTACTTTTTTCCAATTAAACATCACCTAATCTATATCTATCCCTTGGGATGATCATGGAAGACTCATCACAAAATCCAACATGACATTTTTCTATTTTCAAATTAGAATGGACAATGACTTTGATATTCCCATTTTCCTCTAGTTCCCTTCCTTTACCAGCTACTAAGAATGGCATATCGATACAAACCCACTCATATCCCTATTTATCCTTTGTCACCAAAAGTGTCATTGAACACTGTTATATATTTTGGTCAACCCAGAATCAACTTCCCTCGGAGAAATATAAAAATCTCACATAACCATTTTCCATTAACATAAAAAAACTATAATCTATCCATGTATATATATATATATAAATTAATATCTAAAGTCCACTCAGGTATCTTCACCAACTATAAATTCTTTCATGAAAAACCTTTCACTAATTATTTTAACCCTTAATTTTATTTACTCGCAATAAAGGATAAAGTAACATTAATGTGTTCCAAATAACACAACCCTAATCCTTAGAAACATCTAAATGTAATTTGAGAAAAGTGGAATGATATTCTACTCATTTCGATCCCTTGAACCATATCAATCTAAGATATTTTCCTCAAATAATCAAAAATGAAATTCCATTTCTTATAGTATATATTTTCTCGAAGTCAATTAATTTGTGATACTCAACTCATATCCTCTACATGGGATTGAAGTCCAGTTGGGATAAAATATATTTCAGAACTTTATGTTTCGTGGACATAATAAACCTCTTTATAGACATATAATTACACTATGTCTTAAATTCATGCATCAAAATTGTCATATCAATATCATGTGTAGGACAATTCTTCTCATGTGACCTAATATGGTAAGAACTATATGCCACAACCTAACCATTCTACATCATTACACACCTCAAGCCTACACCAGAAGCATTACAATAAACATAATATCACATACATGGCATGGGTAAGATAACAGTATGTGCATATGTCAATCTACTCTTTAATTACTGAAAAGGAACATCATAATGATCTCTTTATCGGAATTTGTCCCATTTATTGAGAAAATTCATTATTAGTTCCATCAAATGAGAGAAATCTTGAACATACAAGTGATAATGCCCAATAAGCCCCAAGAAACTCTGAATCTCATAAATATTCTTAGAAATTTCCCAAAAAAACATTACATCCCCATTCTCAAGGACAATTGAAAATGTAGAACTAGAAACCACATTCCCAAAAAACATCACTTCTCAAAGAAAATGTGATTATAACATTTTAGAATAATGTTTATGAGTTCTCAAAGCCTCCAATACAATAGATAAATGTTCTCCATGCAAACACTATGAATGTGAAAAAATCAATATATCATTAATGAACATGATCCAAATGAGTCCAGATTAGGGTGAAAGAGTCAACTCATAAAATCCATGAATATGGATGGAGGGATCACCACCCTAAATGGTATCACTAAGAACTATTTACTTCTAGATCTTTTTATTATTATTTTTCAATAAAATTTACATTATGGTTACATGGGAACCGCACAGCTCAGGGGAAAACACCATCAAAGATTTAAAATTCAAAAAACATAAGAACAAAGGAGGAACTAAGAGTGACTCCCTCAAATGTCAAGACAATGTGGCCCTGAAGATAATAGATATTTCATGTGAGGGGTTTTCAATTCTAAAACACTATGGTCTTCGGTGTCGAACCTATGATAACGGAGGACTACCGACAGTTGTTGTCCTGGCCATTTGATGAATCAAAAACACCAGTCGTTGTCTCCATAAACCATACTAACCAGAGAAGAAAACCACCAAAATAAAAAGGGACCAAATACCATACAAACAAGTTCCAATTTGAAAAACCATAATAGGAATGTCAAAACGACAAAAAATTACCATGTTGGGATTCAAACCATCCAAATCCATCACTGAAGGATGGATTATCACTATGGTAGACAACATCCACTACCTAAAATCATCCCTCAAATGATTAACATTGTGAGATGCCATGATAACATCATTGGAGAAGGCTACCTATGAGGAGGATGTTTTTAATGGAATAATGAAAAACTTAGAAGATAACGAAGCCAAATCTAAGACAACACATGAAACATAAAAAATTACCACCACCAAGAAACGTTACATGTAACATCACCACAACCACAACACACCCAAGAACCAACACCATCTAATGAAAAAGACACTAAAATGACATTGATGTCATGTCAATGCCACTTTGGGAAAAGAGATCACCAAACAAAACCAAAACAGCATCCCCAAAGAGTGTGATTGAGAAAACCTAGAGGCACTGCTCTGGGATGGGGTCTACATAGGCATGTACACCAAATCATGTCAAATCAAGGAATTGAAATCTAGACATAAAACCATGGAGGATGAAGCCAAGGATGAATGACCACAAAGGACTATTAGGGAAAGGACGACATCGAGAGAACCATCAAAAAAATGGAAACAGACTGAGATGTGCAGGATCACCAATGTTGATGAAGGAAAAAAATTGAAGTGATTTATATCAAAAACATTGAAGAAACCTAGAGATGAGAATTATAACATATGTAGATCGTGGTGGAAGGGGGAAATGTAAAAAAGGTAAGGCTAACATAGAGGGAGAGGCAAAACCCTAATGGTCCCACCTCAACTAATCAAATAATCCATCAATCTATGATAATGAATACCAGTTACAAATGGTTATTCTATTAAAAATCTAATAATTAATAAACATAATCTCAAGACCTGTTTGGATTCTTGGAAGAAAACTGGATCACACCAAAGAGGTACATTTCCAGATGAATCCTTTGGATTCATGATCTTCTAATTTGATCGTTAACTCTACAAGATTCATTGGAGATATATAATAAATAGGTATAGAGATAAGTTTAATAATTATCACCATGTTTGTTATAAGCTTTACCTGTCTGGAGGAAATTATATATAATACATTGGAAATGCATCCTAAAATCAATCAACTGCATGAGGGAAAACAACATTGGGACCCCCTCAGCTAAACTATGAACTACCCTTGGAATCTAACAAGTGGTAATACTCAAATACCCCAAAAAAAAAGTTGATGGGTTAGAATGATAGTATTATTCTCCTGATAAAACATAAGACAATTCAAAAAGAAAAGAAAACAACTCATATCTGATATCAGTCAACATGGTCATGAAAATGCATCTGCAAATCCATTCCAAGAATCACGTCAAAACCTAACATCTCTAGAGCATAGAAAATCCAAATATTACCTTATATACTAATTACAATGGAATAAGTTGGATATATTTTTATGGGACCTTACCTCTACTAAATTGGATTATTCATTCCTAATACTCTAAGAAACAATTAAACATCCAAATCTAAAAAAGAAATAAAACAGATCGAAATAATTCAATGGGATGCACCAGTATCAAATAGTACACTAAACAAGGTGTTAGTGATTAGAATCATACCTCTAACCATTAAATTCTCATAACCAATATCTAGTTGTGACCATGAAATATAGCATCTCTATGCCTAATCTGTGATTCAGGCCCTAGGGCTCCTGACCTCTTTGAGCCAAATATCCCTTTTAAGCCTGTTTTGGGGAATCTCTACCACCTTCATGAACATATATCTAAGATGAAATCTAAGAATAAATCTATTGAGGCCTACAAACCTAATATTATAAACTGATTATAAGTAGATTTGTTATCCACCACTTTGTTTATACCTTTCCTAATAGAACCAAGGAAAATATTCTATCTGACCATAAGATTGATACTTTTTCAACATACTAGGACATACAAATCAACTAAGCCCCTTTCATTTGCATTGGAAAAACTTTAAATATGCATTTACTTAAGAATATTGAGAGGAAATATCATTCCCTTGGCACCCTAGTAGATCATCGCCATAGTGATGACCGCTAAACTTATTTTTCTTAACACTTCCCAATCCACTAGCACTTGAAACATTCTTGTGATCCTTATCTCAATATTTCTCACCAATCAAGGTTTTATTTACCATCTCTATAAAGGTGGGTAAAAAAATAACCTCACCTAAGAATACTGATTTTTTTAAAAGATTATCACAAATCGATGATCCTTAGTAGAATCATGACCACCCACAACTGAAGAAAAACAAGGCTAGTTGGTAAATCTTGCCACATAATACATAACAAACATGTCTCCTTCAGTTTCATAAATTCTCAACCCTTTTCCAACATCAACACCATTAGATTGAATTGTTTATATAATCCTTTCTTGAACAAGGATATCTCACCAGCATCATGTTGGTCCCTTAAGAATATATACCACAAGCCTCTACTTCTTGCTTTTATTTTCCCCAATCAATTAAAAAATTATGATAATACCTTCCAACCTCTATTCTGTAGACCAAGACAAAAAATATCCCCTAAAAATATGAGGATGATAAGTATAGAAATCTTGAACAACTTCAATCACCATTATTTCCCCCCTTTAACATTCTTAAACACTCTAAGAACACTTTGTGATTTTCACCTTCATAAAAGTCTCAAATATCCCTAATGGTAAAGCTTACTTAGCCTCCTCATCATGGAACTCCCCAACACATTATTCATGATTCACCAATTTTCTAGAGGCTCCTTCACATGAATTTTTGGTTCCATGACTCAATAAAATCAAGGAATTAATCATTAGTTAAACATAACAATTTCATATCAATTTGTACATACATGTCATCATGTCCTACACATATACACAAGGTATTAATTCAAATAAAATCAATCACATCACACCAGCATATTGACCTGGTTGATTTTAGTGGACTAATTTATTATTATTAATATATTTAAGAAAATGTTGATTATCATATTAATGATTAAACCATTTAACCAAAATCAATTTGAGAGGTTCAGTCCCAATCAAATCATAATAACATGTTCACACACATTTCATGTCCAAGTGACTTGGACCTCTTCCATGATATAATCATCATACCAAGTCCATACCACTAGTCTCCCCACTATCATTTCCCCTAAATATCAAAATCATATTAATAAAAATTCTCTAATAACATTTTCCAATGTCCTGCCCTATTATGAAAATTCCACCAAAGCAATGGGCCACATGACATCAAGTGTACTTCTGAACCACCAAAGGCTAGCAACTAGAACCAAGGGTATAAATGTATCACTTTGAGAATGATTCATCCTTAAATGGATCATCACAAGTTATATTAAAAATATATAAATAAAAATATGTAGAAAAATAAAGTAAACAAAATTATCAATAATCCACAACGTAACCTAGTAACACCAAATTATAAAATATATCCGAATAAGGTGTAAACCATAACCCAAGTGTAAAAAATAGTGTAATACATCTAAAATATCTCATAAAAAATACTAAAAATAGATCATCATTATAAATACGAGATCATTAGTCAATAATCTCTATGACTCAAATGTCTCTCATCATCTCCCTATAAAGGTCTATAGCTCCTACCTAGAACACCAGGTATAAAATTTGTATGCACATGAGATATTAAATTCAAGGTGTGAGAAAAATCCAAATAGAAACTCGCCATGAAGCCAAGAATCATTTAATGTTTAACATGCTCTTTTTTGGATGTCATGTTACTATGAAATTACTATCATATATAAATAATAATAATAACAAACATTGTAAATCAATGGGTGTTAACCAACCATTATGAAAACATATTTAGCCGCTTTGACCATTGTTAGTCAATAATTAGTATATTTATCAATGTGTTATATCCAAACATAGGGATCACAATTCATCTATCAAATAATATATCATTACCTAATCTCATGATAAATAGTTTCATATGAAAAAGATGCATTATATGATAAGAAATGAGGTGGAAAATAGAAAAATTTCATCACATTACTATCTCACACTGTACCATTATCTTAGAAAATGTTTAGGACCTAAGAATAATGTTTATTAAGGTTAGACCTGATAATAATTCATTTCATAATATAATCACAAATCAGTTCATCATATCAATTATTTCTTAAATTAATATTTTAATCATTTATATACATACACCATTCAATACTTAATCAATCATTAATCCAATATACCATTCGATTATTAATTCATCGCCTATTGGATCACATCATGTAGAGATTAAAAAACCTTTAATTCTACCTCACTATGAAGTGTTTAATCAATCATCAATTCTACCACTACATTCAATGCTTTTTAGGGGCCTAAATCATTTATATTTGCCAACATCCAATTTTCAAAATCTCATTCCAACATATTTATCAATGTTCCATGATTTTCAATTCATGAATTAAAACAAGCCAGTCAACTCCCCCATTTAATCAAATTTTAGATAAATTCAGACTTTTAACAGTCAATGAAAATCATGTAAAAATTCCATCCCATGCCCTCAATAATCAAAAGAATTCTCTACCTACCATTTAAAAAAATCATCATCATCAAAACACACTTTAGGAATTAAACCACTAATTCTGACTCATTAAGTAGATTTCAACATGAAATATCACTTCAAACCCCTATAAAAAAATCAACATTTGTGTTTCAAAATTCATTTTTTAATAGGCCAATCCCTAATCACAATTTAACAACTCAATTTGAAATGATCAACTCGTTTTATAAGTAACAGAAATTGAAACTTTCCAAAACATGTCAAAAAATTTAAAACATGTAAATTTCCCCTTACTAAGCTTCATAAATCATTCAAATTCACACATCTTTTTAAACTATAAATTCTTTCATTAAATCCAAATCATCAACACTACTCCCCAATTTACAGCTCAAGAAAAACATTTACCACACATGTAATCTCTTATTAGTGGATGAGTCTCCAACAAGGTCTCTCACAAGGTCCCCGACGAGGGTTTCTAGTTTAGGGAATCCAAAAATTCTGAAAAAACACCTACAAGCACTATGGAAAAACAATATCAATGAAAAGAGGATAACGGGAGTACCTATTAGTAGCTCCCAGGAACAATTCTTGGAATCGCTTCACACAAAGGAACACAAAGTATGAGATACTAGAGAGAGAAACTCTAAAATTTTATTGATTTCTATTCCAAATAGTTATCTCCAAAAAAATGGGTTGGAGGCCCCTTTTATATGATTCTGGGTGCAACTTGTTCGAGAAGCTGACTCAACTGTGACTTACAACGCACATTTCTGACAAAGACAAAAGCAAAACCGAAAGAAAAAACAAAAGGTGGAGTGCACATCTGCAAAACTTCCAATGCACACATCACACTAAAAAAACTACAAAATTAACCTATTCAATTTTATATGATCATCCATGATGGATATAACTTGTTTCTGGATCAGCGCCTAGAAACCTTCCAAATCATATAATGCATTAATCATTTCACCAACTAAAACTTCTTGTTATAACTCTTTCAACTCCATAAATTTTTTGTAACATCAAGGATTTATCCAAAGGTATGGAACATTAAAATTTTTGGTTTAAATCCTTAAAACGGCCATTAATCTGATGCCGATGAGGTTAAAGGAGATCTCAGGGGTTTCTGGTGCTCATTTAAAGCTCGAAGCACCGAAAATGGAGGAAGCAGACCGAGACGCACGGTTTGTCTAAAACCGTGCAACCCAGAGCGCATGCTCATGAGGTATGTTGAAGGTTTTATACATTGAGAAAACACACGATTTTAACACGGTTATTTAAACTGTGTGCCTTGCCCATGCAAAGTGCAATTGTGGGTAAAAATGGGATAAGCTTCCCCTTCTTTTTTTCTTTTTTTTTCTTTTTCCTTTTATTTTTTTCTTTCCTTTCTTTTTCTTTTCCTCCAATTCTTCCACCCATTTTTTTCTCCTCCAGGAGTGGCATGTGACTCCCTCCTCCAGGTGTGGCAGGCAGATCCCTCCTCTCTATGGTGTTCTGATCTAGCACCCCTCAAATCTCCTATATTTTCATTGTCGTCCGAAGCAACAGACTCCTCTCAGTACGCTCTCTCTCTTTCACCCCTCTATTGTGTGGTTCCTCCATCATCTGCTATGCTATTTTGGTGCAACGGGTTTTTACCCTATTTTGGGGATTCTATTAATATAACTACCCAATCCTTTTACATATAACATTTCATGATTTTAATCATAATTCATCATCAGAGTGCAAGCTAAGGATCGTTATGTCTAGTGTCTTGGAAGACTAGGTACATATAACACAAAACATGGGGCTAAAAAAACACTTCTTTATTGAATCTACCTAATGAGATACTAACTTCTTTGTGCCCTTACATCTGCCTAGGGTACCCTGTGGAACACATGAACAAATAGATGAGCTAAAAATCCCAGTAAGGGAAAGAGCATAAGGATACATCTCAAGCACATGAGTTAGGAGGCATGACATAATGATATCCAAAGAAATAAACTTATAAAATAATTTTATATAAGCTTGGGATCATATAAAAATGGAATCATATAAATGTGGAAGAATAAATAAGATTTTCTTTAGTATGGTTTAAGGCTAACCACTAACCCTGTTTCCCATTTCAGTACGGGTCAAGGCTAACCGCCAATCCCGTTTCACATCGCATCTCATGAGACTTAACATTACCCAATGCATTGGAGTGTTATATGTGTGCACCCATCTCAAATTATTCATGAATATTCTTTCCACATAAATATTCTTACCACATATACAATCATACATAATCAGCAATACACAAACATAAGGGTACCCATGAAAAGAATTGGGTACCAAAATCATGACATCAATCATAACCAATGGGCGTATCATGAAATTGTCCATATAATGAAAGAGTTAGAAATTCATGGATGTTCATAGGGTAAAATATGCATATAACATGGTAAGTGGTGTCAAACATAAGTGACAACATATGAGAAATGTATTTTAGAAACATTAGCATTAAAACATTTTTGTGCAGTTTTAAAGAAAATACTATAGAGATTTTTAAAATAGTAGAGAAGAAATTATTTTATATAAAACCAGAATTGAACCAAGAAGGTTTCTATAATAAAAATACAGAATTTAAAAAGATAATGGTGTCTTAAAATTGAAGATAGAGTGCACTTGAAATTGGGTAAAAGTGCAGGAAGTTCCTTTAAAACAAGCATGCTTATTAGGAAGTATCGAAGAGAGATTCACTAAAAAGAATGTATATACACAAAAGAGAATGAGATATGGATCTTGGAACATGATATTGGAGAATATAAATATATTGTTGAATAAAAGAAAACAACAAAAATAAAGATAGAGAAACCCGAATGAATAAAGGAAGTTGGGGTAGAATCCATCATGGTTTATTGGCATGGTATCATGTATAACTAAGGGGACTTGATAAGAGAGATAAGGGGTTTCTCATCACTTATAAAAAATTAGGGAAGTATGGGTAAGGTGTATAAATGTACCCCATCACTTGGTTTTCCACAACAAGGAATATCATAGAGAGAAATATTCATTAAGAGTAAAAAGGGGAGGATCACTTACCTTAAGTTCGAAGGTGTTCTCCACTTGATATTAATGACCCTTTGATCTCCTCTCTTTGAGATCAATCTTAAGGCCTTTGATTTTGGGATTTTGGTAAGACCAATAGGACTAATACGTGGGGAAGAAGCTTGGGAGGTTTTTTGGGCAGAATTTGGGCTAGGCAGAAGGCTTGAGAGGTGTGTGGGAAAGAGGTAAGGAGAGGGGGAATTTATAGTGAGGGAGGGGAGGTTTTTCCCATTACTTTAAGTATTAGTTTATTATTTAATTCCAAGAATATGAATAATTTATCATTATCATCAAATATACTAAAATAATCATCTATTATTCGAGATTATCATCTTAAATCATCCATACATCACCTATGATGCAGTATTTAGCATTTATTGTAATTTATCGTATTTTTCTATTCATCAAAATTTCAAGTATTTTAGAAAACTCCCAAAAATTAACCCTAACCATTTTTCAATGTGTAGAATCCATAAATGAATTCCATTGTTCAAAAATAATTTTCCAAATATTATTATTTAAATATTTAATTAAAATAACTATTTAGTATGAAAACCAGTTTTAAAACATTCATTAACTTATTCCAAAATACTGGTATATTGTACTTTAAACATTAATATAATTTTTATACTATCATAGGTGATGTTACTATTTATTAGGGTATATCACTATTCAAAAGGTTATGTTACTATTCATTAGGGTAGGTTACTATTCACCAAAAATTAATTTTTCCTTATCGGACTCCAAATAACTTACTGATTACAACTGTGTATGCCAGATTTTAGAAATTCCAAACACAGAAGTGTCAAAATTATGTTTAGAGGTCACTTAGCACTTCGTAATTCATTATGTGGTGTTTTCTTGTGATTTTATGACATACTTATGAGAAGGGAATTTTCATTGAAAAACATTGGGTTGTTATAGTTAAATATGTCGATTTCTTCTGTTTTAGTTTGAATCAAGGGTTATTACTGGTTGTGGGGAGTTCTACGATGTTGAGGGAGGGTGACTATGCCTTTTTCCCATTCTTTCATCTCGTTTTAAACATCACATAATTTTTACGCTCATCAAAACCTACCGACAAAGCTTTTTATCGCATATTAAATTGTTTGGGTTGCATTGCAGTGTCTGCAATGACCATTGCTTATGGCGAAACCCATGTTTAAGGTGTTCATCTTGGCATTGGGAAACCCCTTTGGGTGTGTCATTAATTTTGGCCTAAGTTTACTTATTTCGTTAGTGGGGTTCCACTTTACATAATATCTTAAAATGATAACTTGACATTAAATGGGAATTTAACCATGAATTGGGTCACCTTGACAATGCATATACCTACTTTTTTTTTAGCCTATGCTTTATGCCTTTAATTTCACTTAATGACATAGGTTCTTTCCCTTAGCCAATGTTAAGTCTTGTTCCATATATCATGCCTTAATAATAATTTTCCATGCAAGTTGCTATTTTCTTTTCTCATGCTTGGTGTTTCATTTTGAATACAATATGTCATACATTTAAATTCATATGCATGTTGGTTTTACACCTTCCCACCATGCCAAATAATGTTGTTTACCTCGGTGCCAATTTCAAGTGCTTATATTAAACATCTTTCATTTAATTAGTGCTGAATTATGACTCTAGAATAAATGTTTAAATATGCATAAATAACATTTTGATAAATAATGTCATGATTTTGTAATTAAACTCCTTCAAAGAAGGTGCGCTACCTTTTAAGCTAAAAAGTATTAGTGATTTAATGATTACTTGGCCTTTTGAAATTTATGTTTCTTCATGATTTATACCATGTGAGATTGTTTACTTTATATTATGTTGAGTGCCTGGTTTTGTTTAGTGCTCTTTACCTGAGCCATTTAAATGGCTTGAACTGTATAAAATGTTTTGGTAAGGTTGTTAGCTTGAGCTATTAAATTACATGTGATGACATGAAATTTTTTAAATGCCATAAATTGTGTCATTTATTATTGGCTTAAATTTCACTAAATATCATGCAATTATATATTTGTTCATTGTCTCAATATGTGTCTTGGTTGTTTGGTTCACTTGTTACGATCCGGGGAGAGAACGTGGGTTCAGTATAAAGGACTAATGGACGAACTCTCTGTACTCGGTGGGTTATAACCCAACGCACGGGGGCGGTTCTTTATCTTGTCAAACAAGGGCTTCCCGATTAATTATTATACTCCTGATTGATACTATTTCCCTAGGGGAGGGACCATGGATGGACTCGTTGGCTAGATGGTTACTTAATGCCTTGGGTGATACTCGGTCCCTTACGTAAAATACCTCATACGGACTCAGAGTCACCATGCCTCGAGTGATACATAGGATCCCTAAAGGATCATCTTGGATGACCTCGGTGCTATTGGATTATATCGAATGTACCGTAGTGATTCCTAAAAAGAATTGTCAGGGACAGACTTGAACTCAACCACTGGAATTGACGAACTTGTTTGAATTGCTTGAATTATATAGGATGTATCTATTATTATTATTATTATTCTTGCTTATGCTTTAGTGACACTTCCTTTTTGGTCATTGACACACTTGGGTGATGACATATGAGATAGAACTCAAGCCAAAACACAAGTTTGGGGTATGCCTTCTTGGCTTGATGTGTTTACTTTGACCCTTGTATACATATTCTTCCTTGTACGAGTACTTTATTCAGACATCCATCTTAGGACAAAGCAGGTGGTATGTAACAGGTGTCTCCTTGGTAACCCAGACCAAGTTCACTACTACAAATATGGCATTTATCAGAACTGGAAAAGGGCATTAACAGTGCTAGAAGAGCGTAGATAAAAGTAAAAAAAAATTTAAAAAAAATGCTCATGGAGCTTTTAACAGCGCTTGAAACCCCTATTATCAGCATTAGGTGGACCCCCTCCCACTCTCATGCACTGCACTTGCCCGCATGTCCCGCACTTGTCGCGTGCCCCTCCCTGCTACCACAAGAACTCGAACCCGAGACCTCCCCCCTTGCGCGTGCACGCACATGCACACACCCTTACACACACATGCCCAAACTCCCACACGAACCCGCACGCCCGCACGCCTCCATGCACACCCGCTCCCCCCCCCCCACACACACACGCCTGCGTGCCCGCCCACATCCACACCCACACCCACCCACCCCCACCCCCACCCCCAACCACCCACCCACCCACCCACCACCATCCCCCACCCACCCACCCACGCCACCCCCCTCCCCCGCGGCCGCACCCCCACCGCCGCCCGCACCCGCGCCCACACCCCCGCCCGCACCCCTGCACCCCCGCGTGCACACACACAGATATATGTGTGTATTTTAAAGGAAATAGAATGTCAAAATGATCATAACTTAAAATATATAAGTCTGTTTCAACTCCACAACCAATAAAATAGAAGAAAATGAAACAAATTTCGATATGATATGTTGAATAGACCTAGAGAACATCCGGATCAGATTTTATACCTTTTAGAATGTTAAAAATCTGTTTATCCTGACTAAAAACTCTATTTTGGAGGCCTTCTGGGGATTTTTGGTCCTCGAAAAATGTGAAAGAAGGTTCCATTGGGTCATTAGCGAGTAGATCTCGTCGCAAGATTCGATTTGATATGTTGTAAAACTCAAACAGACCCCTGGATCAAAATTTATTGTTGTTTGAAGTTTGAGTTACATTTTCAACTTATTTTGGATCTGTTATTAATTTTTTTGATTTTTTTGACTTAAAATTGTTATTAAATGATTATTAATCAATGATAATTAGAAAATAATTAATTGATAATATTTTTTAAAATATTATAAAGTCATTTTCACTAAATTTATTATATATTAAATGTAATAGTCTATTTATAATTATGTAAAAATTATTTAAAAAATATATATTATATTTATATCAGTATAAATATACTTATATAAAAATATATTATTTTTCATGATTTTTTTTGTTTGAAATATAAACTTTATCAACTCTAGGAAAAATCCCTGATAAAGCCCCCCCCCCTTTATTTGGGCTTCTAAGAAAACATTGATAAAGGGGTCTCCTTTAACAGTTCTAAAAAAACGCTGATAAAGGGGGGGGGGATTTATCAGTGCTAAAAAACGCTGATAAATGTTGACATAACAACACTTTTTTAGCACTGTTAAAAGTGCCCTTTATTAGTGCTTTTTTAGAACTTATAAAGGGTGGTGCTGCAGAAACCTAGTTTTTGGGTAGTTGTTTCAGTTGTTTTAATTATTTATCTGCTTTCTTTTATTTATATATTTGCACACTGCATTTGTTTATAGCACGAAATGGAAAGACCTAGACACCGTGGGTTCCAACCTAGTGAGATTATTATCTCACACCCTGCTCAGACACTGTTTGGTACCCGAGTATACTTTATGCTCGCATTTATGGATATAGGTAAGCACGTTGCTTCTAATGCTTGATTTTTCTTAATTCTTAGGATGGGGATTGGGGGAAGAGGACCGAGCCTATGCTCGAGAAGCTGTTTTAGCAGTTTTTCCACTTTTGTAGTTTTTGATATCATTTTTTATATGTTTGTACCTCTATTCCCTGCAATCCTATTTTTGTATAGACTCATGACATCATCATCATCATTTTTTATCTAGTAGTATTATTCACCTTCCGTAGTTATCTGTTTATTTTGTTTGGGTTATTTATTTGATTATGCTTTTATTTTCTTATTCGTACGCTTCTGTTGCTTATTATATATTGTTTACTGTTATGTTATACATTATCCGATGAGGGCATAGTCTCTCCAAGGACACACCAAAGTCCCTCTCTTTTAGTCCGTAACCTCTGGCATTTGGGGAGATGTGCATGAGGTTTTGTGGCCCACCGTCTCGGGGCCCAGTTCTGTGGTAAGGCGGGATGTTAGACTTTGATGGTGCATTGGATCTTGTCTCTAACAATAAATACATATTATTTATTTCATGTACACTTCTATAGTTTTTCAAGAATCCTAACTACTTCAACCACAAAATTTTTCAGATGTGTCATTTTTTCATGTTGCATGTCTCTTGAGTTGATAGAGATAAGTGAATCTTCTCCTACAAAGAACATGCAATCTTGGTTTGTCTATTTTGATTCAATCAGATAAATACTCCATGAGATCTGGATACATTTGTAATGAATTTATTCAAACTGAATTCTAACCAATATTCATCGCTAAACTACGAGTCTTTGAACTCTTTTTGGATGGGATATTTAATCTAACACCCTGAGTACAAATTTCGTAGCACAACCGTTCTGTTTGGAATCTGATTGGTTCGATATGTGCAACCCGCCATAGGAAACATGGAAATGCATTATTTAGAATCATTTTCATCATCTATGGTACCCAATTGAATATGAAATTTATCTTCTTATATCTTAATAATTATACCACTCACATTCTAAAAGTTTTCTAGCATTCAATGAGCTCTTCTGGTTATGATGTCGTATCTAGTTTATGGAGCTTCAGAATCGTTATTCCTGACATTATTCAAAACCTTTTCAGAACTGGATACTCTTCCATGTATGTTTCCAGATCTTTAATACTTTATTAAGAAGAAAAAAAACTTTGACCTTTAACAGGATCTCTATATTAAAGATCATATTAACCATATGCTGATCAATTTTCTTATAATCCTCCATAAGCTCTTCGAATTCTTTATGCATGTCTAGAACATGGTTCAAACCTCTTGAATATCTCATCATCCTTATTTTTTTGAAGGTTATTATATAATTCTGAGGATTTATTCCTATAAATATTTTGAATCCTTTGCAAATATTTCCATATTTCATTTTTTTGGATTTGACTCTTCATCTAGATCATTATCAATACTTTATCGATCTTGTTCACTCTGATCATTTTGTCAATGAAGTTTCTTCTGAACCATCTGTTGCTCATGTCTCTCAAGTTCTTCCACTACTTGATCAATCTAGCTTTTAGAAATAATCTTCTCTTTTCCTTTTGAGACTCCATCTGTGTTTCTATCCTATGGTTCTTTTGAGTCTTCATGTTTCTCGGATTTTCGGCACATTGAGTGTTGCAATGGTCTTTCTGACCACATACGAAGCATTCAATGTGACTTCTGTCCTTAGACTCGGTGCCGATGGATCTTTTTTAAATACTTCCTGGTTTCTCAGCCTTCCTAGTTGAAGAACCTATACTGTTGGATCTTTCAACCATGTTGGATGAAGATCATTACTTCTGACAGAGATTCTCTGTTAGAATCTCTAATTTTTTGGTTTTTGTCGTTCATTGCATTGATAATTTGACATTCTGCCACAAAATTATTATCAATGGAAACTGGACATCACCTTAATCTATTACCTTATGTCATTTCACCTGCAAAAGTCAAAATAGTGTGTTAGTGCATTTGGAATGACATTATTTGTCTCTTTAATATTTCCTATATTAAAGTTGTATTGTAATTCACTCCTCCATATCACTAATTATTCTTGGGTAAATATTTTAGTGGCTACACAGTGACTAACTCCTCACTATATAGTCCACTAGACTCCCAATGGCACCCGTAGAAGAGTCTAAAGTTAACATCAAGTTCACTTCAAAGTTTGATTTCTTCAAAACTCACCTACCTTTTTCTTCATCCCAAAATTTAAACCATATTACTCCATTTTAAATTCAAAGCATAAAATTTAAATTGAATACATACTTGGAACGATTGTATATTTTGAAACTAGGAAACATGCACCCTACAACATACCCATAAAACCATGTATTAAACTCTATGTGGTATAATCAAGTGAGCCGTACGAAACATATTTAATGGATTATGAGAAAAAACTCAATATTTTTATTTAAACACCAACTCACTCTAATCTTCCCATGTCTTTAAAACACATAAATCTCTACAATTTGCATCAATTAGGGATAAATCAAAGTTATACTTTGATGGGATAATCATCATTTAATTATATGAAATATGTTTCCTAAATAAATAAATGATAAAGCATATACTCCTTTTGAATTTCATGATAAATTTTGTAAATTCTTCAAATCCTTTAGGAATAATAACAAAACCAAGCATAAGAGTTAATCCTTATTGAATGAATATAAAGATGCCTAAAAAACCTAATGCTTGTTGCATTTTTTTATCCTTGTTAACTATGTCACATATCATGTAACATTTATCACATCTTCATGTGACTATCTAATAAAAAACTCTCCCATTAAACTATTTTTGTGATAATACATCTTTAAAGGGAAAATATTTGGATAATAGTGAGATTAAGATTAATAATCCTTATGTTCAACACATTGAAAATTATATAAAAATATTTTTATGTTCTCATATTATTATTTACTTATTGTGATTAAAATGGCTTGTAATATGGAATTTTTTTTAAGAATAAAAACTTTCTTTCACATTACTAGTAATAAGAAATTTTAACTCTTATATTTTGTTTTTATTTTAACAATTATGATCCTATGAATGTCTTAAGAAGGAGGTTAATGAGTCCATTCATGTCATGTTGGATTTGTTTCCAGTATGATTGAATATTTCAGGCACACTGTATTTATTTAAAATATATTGAGGGAGTTTTATGAACCCGTACCATGATGATGTCAATGATGGATGTGTTTTTAAACAGTGGATTGGTTTTTAGCAACATTAAAGATATCCTAGATTATGATAAATGAAGAATATGGAACCTAACGAGAATCATCATGAGATAAGGATATATGGATGCCTACAAATATTTGATATCATATGTAATATGACTATAGGAGTTTCCTGGTAGTCTATATTAGATCAAAGAAAGTGAGCGTATTCCTTGATTCTGTCCCAAAATTTTTATCGTATTCGTCAAGGTAGAATTTGTCCACCAGGGGTACCTGGAATATCCGTATGATTTTGTGTATATATATATATATATATATATAATTCTCTATATTAATTCATAAAGAAGTAAATGCAATTGAACACAACTAAAAAGGCAAGGAGATTAGCCAAATTAATTCTCTTACAAAACATGGCCTCCCATGATCCATGCCTATGGGAGAAAAAAACTATTAATGTCCACACCCAGCTAGTCTACAATACATCCAAAAAGAAACTCATGTACCTATCATATGTGAATTGTAACAAGTAAAACTGCATGTCCTGTGAAATTCAAAAGTAGGGTGTGAGTACAAGATACAATAGAAAACACCAAATATATTAACTCACATATAGAAAAAAAGCATGTGTATGCAATAGAATGTGTCTACACATTAACATATATAATTAATTAATTAGTTTTCACAGACAAAATATGAAGCATGGAAGTGACTAGGAAAAAAAACAAAATTTTCATATCAATATTAACCATAATAAATAACTCTATATTAATAGGATCCAAACCTATGTTTACCTGAAAGAAGACTAGAAAAGAATCCTAGGAAAATGAGATATAAGAATATCAAGGTGTAATACCCATCCCAGGGTAAAAATAATGGTTCATATCAAGTCAGGTCAATCTCATAACACATCCTAGGGAAAGGGGAAGTGTATACCTTGTCAGGGAAATCTTAAAACCCATCGTAATTCTAAAAACCTATTGTTCATTGATATGAATACCGGATTAAACAATATATAACAATAATATAACACTTTCCACAAGCCTAACAAAACAAGGTAGATATACATAGGTATTCAACACTAAACATGATGTTAACATGGTCCCATGCAATGTTATATGAATAAGAAACATAACTAGTAAGATGATTCATGGATAAAGTATTGTAAAGAGAGATATTAAGCATACCAATAGCAATCCAAATAAGGAACTAAACATCGCATATGTAATATCCAAGGCATACTGGTACAAACTAGACAAAACACAAGACATGGCATAATAAATAATTTGTGGCAAGCCAAACAAATCCCAATGCATGATATAAGAAATAAATAAGCCATATTAGTATCAATCCAAACAAGGAAATAAATTTTTCATAGATTACAATCGAGGAATACCATTAATATAACAAAGTTAAACCAACTAAATCATTAATCATCTGTAATAATTAACCTAAGAAGAATATTTTTTAAAGAAATTATTTTTATACATTAAACCTTATGTAACCTAAGAGAAAATGAATTCGGGTTATGGAAAACAATTTTATACACAGAATTTTATAATAGTAAATACATCTAATATTTCTAAAATCAATGTTTGGTGTGAACAAAAGTTCACACCCAACACTTTATAAAAAACATAGATAAATAGTATTCATAAAGTTGAAAGTTTATTTTGAAACCAACTTTGTACACAATACTTTGTCAAATTACATATAATTATTATTTATTGAAGTGGGAGAGTGGTTTAAAGATAATATCATAATTGATACTTCATTGAAAAAAATATAACAAGTATATAAAAAAAGTCTTAAAACCAATATTATTCATATCAAATTCTAAAAAATATATATATAATTCATATCTAAAACATTAAATTTTTTTATGAAAAATATCATACTCTGTAATTATAGATACATGATGGCGTAATATAAAAACAACTAGTTTAATTCCCTTCTTATTGAAAAATAGAAGATAAAGGAATATGCTCAATACTTTATTCATGTGAGAAAATTGTCCTAACCATAATCATAAGTCAAAAAACTATTATTCCTGCATCAGTAAGCCAAGAAAGTTTTTTTAATAATTATTGTCATAAAACTTGTAAATTGATGCTCAATAAAAACAAAAAATTTATATAATAATGTTTTTTCTTTATAGAGGGTGATACCAAGTCAAGTAAACATGCATCATAACAATCACATAAATTATGGTAAGTAAGAAAGAGAACATGTTTAATAATTTTTATTAAAATAATAAATCAAGAATCAATATAATAATTTTATCTAAAGGTATTTGAACTTTTTAAACATTCATATTATATCATTTTCATGTCAATAAAACTAATAGATAACTAAGAAAACTCATAAAACATGAATAAAGTTTCCATGGAAAATAATTTAATTAATTTCATTAAGTAAATTCATGAAAAACTCCACTTTATATTTCAAAAAAATGATTTTTAAACTATTTTGAATTTAAGGAATATAGTGGTAGACACAGTTTGAATACAACCTAGTTAAAAAGGAAACGAAGGGTTGAGAAAACCTACTGATACAATCATTCAGTGGGCTTCGTGAAATCCTGGTGATTATTAAACAACTTACCTAAAATTCTAAATCTATAACTACAACTAATTAAACCCAAACAATCTGATTATATACAAAAACTGAAAATTTTATTTATGCACACAGAGAACCCATGAAATATAATCAACACTAAAAGAAACAAAATCCCTTATTTTAGAAACTTAAAAAAACCTAATTTAGCTAAATTCATAGGAATTATTCAGGTAGATTGTAGAACAAGGTAACAAGGGCCATTAAAAGACTGAAAATGACTATATTTGGTCTCCATTGGATAGAAAATAGGAAATACCTAAGCTTTGATCCGATTTATCCATGCTTTGGTGAAATCAAATCTCAAATCCCAAATTTAATTTAGAGAATACGATGAAAAGGAGAGGAACAGAGTGGGGAGGGGGAGGGGATACCTTACTATTGTGACTCGAACCACATTTTGACTTTACAAAATTACAAAAGGTGAAGGCAGGAGAACATGGAGTTTGGAAGATGTCCAAAAAACATGAGCTCCTCAATCAACTCTAATATGTGTCAATGCCAATTACATCCCTTTAACCCAACTCCTGAATTGGCTAATGCATCAGCAAATCTATTTTCCTATTTATAGATATAATATATAACAAAATCAATTTGACTGCAGTAGTCCAATCATTTCTCCCAAGAGGCTTCAAGCCTCCCAAAGGGGGAAACTCTTCATCATAATGGCCTACACAATAAAGTAGGAGGCTAGTTCAAGTTAGTTTGCACCAGTTGATGAACCTCACAATTTGAATCACCGGACTCACTCCTTCCATTTTAGCTTCATTAGAAATATTCATTCCATAATATTTAGAAAATCATGAGAGAGCTCCACCTTTTGAGTCCTTGAAGATTCCACCGCACCAAAAAGAACCCTGGATTGAAGTTTAGATAGAGAAAAGATTTATGTTAGTGTTTGTGAAGGATTTTTCTATGGGGAATCTTTTGTACACCGCCCTCTAGATGATTATGTATCGATTGGGAGAAATCCACTAATTTCAAAACTAATTCAACTAGTGGTCCATATTTTTTGGGATGTCCATGTAGAAATTATAAAAATGGTTGCAAGTGAGTTGTTCATGGCTTACCAAATCCTAGGTCAAGGAGTCCTTATTGGGCTACAATGGTTCATAATAACGTAGGTAATTGGTATAGAGTGTAACACACCATAACGATAAAGGGTTAAATGACTAAAATATATGACTTATATTAACCAGATGCACCTTTACTTTCAGGAGCCTACCTGATTAGAACTCTATAGTTAAGCATGCTTGACCTGGAGTAGTGATCAGGATGAGTGACCTTCTAGAACGTTTCTCAGGGTGTGTGTGAGTGATTACAACACATGCTATAAAGAACATGTATTGACATGTTGGTACAATCATTAGTCAAATGGCTCGTTCGGACATGTGGGTGGGCCCTAGGTTAGGAACCATGAGTCTATGATGTAACTGGTGGTACTTGGCGGGCCAGAACCTGACAAGCATGTTAAGGAGGGCTGTATGTGCTGTCAGTGGGGCCAAATTGTTACATTTAGTATCAGATGTGGTACCCAGCCTTATGATTGGTGTACTCCCTGAGTTGAGATGTAGGGTCCACAATAAGGATGTTGTGCTCTAAGGGGGGGGGGATGTAACACCTGACAATGATAAAGGGTTAAATGACTAAATGATACGACTCATGTCAACAAAATTCACCTTTATTTTTGAGAGCCTATCTTATATGAACTCCACAGTTTTGCGTGATTGGACTAGAGTAGTGATCATGATGGTGACCTTATGGGATGTTTCCCAGGGTTTGTGTGAGTAGGAAATGGAACACTATAGAAAGAATATGTGTTTGTCTGTGGGGACAGTCATTAGTCATATGACCCGTTCGGGCACATGGGTGGGCCCTGGGGTGGGGACCATGTGTCTGTGGGGCAACTAACGGTACCTGGCAGGTTAGGACCCGATGACCATGTTAAGGTGGGATATATGTGCTGTTAGTAGGGCCCAGTTTTTACATAGAGAGGATCCAATTTAATTCACAATGACCACATTAGGATCTTAAATTTTCCCATGGAAACCTTTAATCAAGATAGGGCCCATCCATTTATCCTTCCAAAATTTTCATTTTGAATTGAGGGAAACCTGTCATCTGTTGTCTTTCATCACCTCTTTGTAAGATTTCTTAACACAATTTTTGATAGAGAAGAGAAGATAATACAATATTATATAAACCAATTTCTTTATAAATTTCTACATCAAAAAACAATCATTGATTGTACTATTTGTGAGGAGCCTCTATAGGAACTAAGCCTCAAGAGCATCATTGAAAAGGGAAAGGTTCTTGATTCCTATAGTTCCCTCATTCAATGATTTATAGTAAGTATATCATTTTACAGCCATTGATTTCCTCTCTTAAATGCTTCCACTCCATATAAAGTTCATGATACATTGATTCAAACTTTTAATCGAAGCACTAGGAAATTTTTAATCCATAAAGGAGTAGACAAGCTTGGGAATGGAAATTCTTTTGATGAGGGAGATCCTTCCAGCAAGGTAGGTAGATTTCCTTTTCCATGAGCTTGATTGTTCATTGATGTTATTAGAAATGGCCATGTATACATTCCCTATAATATTGGTATTCCTAGTTATATGAAAGGAAGGGTGCATTATTTAATGCTCATACTTCTTTTGATGGACAATTTCCCAAGGTAGTTAAAATTATGTCTGAAAACGATCTAAGATGTATTACAGCATATTTTTTGATTAGAGATTCTCTCATAATTATCATGTACCTCCTTGATATCCTCAATATTCCTTTAATCTTTATGGAGAAACAATATTAGATCATAATCATAAAATAAATGAGAAGGATCCTTCAACCCAATTTAGTTTGAATGGGATTTAGACGTCCTTTTTCGACCATTTCAATAATCAATTTACTTAACTAATCATTAATAATACTAAAGAGAGTGGTAGATAGAGGATCCACCTATATAATACCACATGAACAAGAGAAATAACATTCATGAGATCGATTCACTAGATTAGAAATTATGACTGATTTTAAAATAGTAAGAATCATGTTGTTGAGAAAATCACTAAAACCAAACCTGTATAGGACTTTAATTATAAAGCCCCAATTGACATTATGGGAGTATTTCCTTATATTTATCTTAAGATTAATGCTTCCATTTCCAAAATACTTCCTCGATAGGTTGATGCATTCAGAAGCATCAAGGAGGAAATCATGTATCCTTCTTTAGTGGAAAAAGCTATATTTATTGGGAGAAATAACTTTGTTTATAATGACAGTTAGCATAGTGTCCTGGATCATACATAAAATCTTGGAGTTATAAATGGATAAATTAACAATCCTAAAAGATACAAGGGAGTTAGTAGTATCAAACTTAGGTAATGGAACTAAAAATTTATAATTCATTCCCTTTGGTAGGATACCACTCCTGAAGAAAATATGGATCACCTTCTCAAGATCATCCTTAATGATATCCCATAATCCCTGAAAGAAAAGGTTAGTAAAACCATCTAGTCTAGGTACACTCACAGGATTGAGAGAAAAAGTGGAATTCTTGACCTCCACTATACCTGAAATCCTAGTGAGAACCCCATTATTTGAGTGTTAAATAATCATAGGAATGACATTCCTTAAACTAGTAAGGTTGACCTAAGAACCACTATTAAAGAGCTCCTATAAATAGTAAACTATATGCCACTTGATTTCATTCTTCCTGGTAATAATTTCACTTCTATTCTTAATATAAGTTATTTTTTTTAGGCCTTTCCAACCCTTTGAATATTTGTAATACCCCAAGGATTTTTGGGTCATTATGTTTTGAGGAGGAGTTTGAATTTTGAATTAGTGGATGGGATGAATTTAAAACAAGGATTCAAAGATGAATTTTAATTGTTATAACCCCTAAAATGAATGTTTTTGGATGAGGAAGGAGGCTTGGGAGTTGTATTGGGGGCTCAGGGGGGACGTTGAGAGGGGCCAAGGTGGCAGATTCTACCTTAGCGGCAATAAACCACTGATCAGACGATGGATAAAAAAATCCTTGGTTACAAAAGTCACCAACCATTTGGTGGTAGAAAAAAAACCTTTAGGTTTTTGTAATCACTGGCTAGCTGATGCCACCAACTGTCTAGCCGATGGGGCTAGTTCAGAGGCATTTTTATAGAGGGAATCCTTGTCTTTTTTCTATTAGGGTTCCTCAGGCTTTAAACACAGGTGGCGATAAGAGAGGCCATTTTTGTCCAGCTCATCCCCCTCTCATTGTCCGCTGACCCCTTATAGTGTGGGAATTGATCTAGGTGCATTTTGGCAACGATATAGGGTTATTTCCTTCTATGTTCTTTATTTTTGGTTTTTTATATTGTTTCCCTCTGATTTCGTGTTAATTGGGATAGGTTTTGGGGTTTAATCCACCAAATCATGGAGGAATCAACCATAAATGATGAGTCTTTTAATTGGATTTGCGCAGAGGATGTCTTGAGATGTTATATGTCGGTCGTTCATCATCATTTTAGTGGAGGTAAGTTTTCACCCTAATTTTATTTAGGGGTTTTAATGGAGTTTGATGAATTTGATGGTTTCTCAAGTTTCGTGTGATAGGGCTTTCACACATGGTGGTGCCAGGGATATGTTGAGGACCCTTCACTACAACAAATGTGGTTTTATCCAGTGTTATCCATTATCAACGCTAGCTAAAAGCACTAATAATGGCCCCCTTTATCAGTGCTAACAAAAAACACTAATAAATGATCCCTATATGAGCACTGAAAAAATACCTAATAAAGGGGGGACTTATCAATGCTTATTTTTAGCACTAATAAAGGCCCCCTTTATCAATATTTTTTTGTGAGCACTGATAAATGGTATATTTCAAAAAAAACATGTCGTTAAAAAAAATATTTATATATTTATATATTTATATGTTTATATGTTTATATTGATATAAATGTAATGTATTTTATTAAATATGGTTTAGATAAGGCTAAATAGGAATTTACACTTAATATATAAGATATTTTGTGAAAAATAGATTATAAATAATTTTTTAAAAATTTAATTAATAATTTACTAATTATTATCAGGTAATAGTCATTTAATAAAAATTGGATGGCATGAGAATTCAATAAACTAATGAACAATCTAAGATAAGTTGGAAACATGACATAAACTTCAACAGATCATAAATTTTGATCTAGGTGTTTTTTTTGAGATCTACCATATATAAAATCAAATCATGTGATGATATCTACATTGTATTGACCATGGGGGACCTTGATCACTATTTTTTAGTGGTCAAAAAGGCCTAGAAGTCAAAAAAATTGAGTTTTTAGTTATGATACCGTAATTTTTTAATATTCGATAGTATTTTCTCTTGATTTAAGAGTCTTTATGTCCTATTTTAGACAGCACTAAATTTATTCTTAGATAAAACATTCATATAGATATTATGGTTTTAAAATTTTATCATTTTTTATATTGTAGTTTTATTTATAATTAAATATATGCATATTTTCTTATATTTACTTATAATAAATCAATTGTATAAATAATTATTAAAGCATATTTACATAAATATGAATTTTTAAATATATAAACCAAATGGAAATAAATATTTATTATTCATTTTATTTAAAATAAAAAATTATCCACTTTATTTACCTTATAAAAATATATTAATATGTATATATATGCCTATAAAAGTAATGTTTATATATAAACATGTGTGTGTCAATGGACAAATATATATTTATATGTATATTCTAATATATGTAAATAAATACAAATATATGTAAATATTTGTATGTATATGTGAGAAATAAAAATGTATACTTGTGTGTGTAAATATGTGTTTGTCTTTCAATATTATGTATATACATCATATATAATTGTGTTTTTATAAACAAATCATTATCATTATCATTAAATGTAGTCTATAAATGTATTATATTGTAAATATTTATAAATACATTATAGAAAATTTATATGTAAATATAAAATTATATGTGAACATGTATAAAAATATATTTCTAAATATATAAACATATAAATATGTATGCAATGCATAAATTTTATATTTAAATATAGAATATATAGAAATATTCTAAAAATGTATTTACAATAATATATAACCATTTTTTACATTATAAAAATATTTGAAAATATATATTTTTATGGAAATACATATATATAATTTTTATATATACATATGTGTGTGTATTAATAAAAAAATAAATATTTATATTTATATTCTAATATATAAAAATGAATATTAAAATATAATATATTTAAATCAATATAAGTATATATGTCACACACAAACATATATTTTATAAATATATTTAAAAATAATCATATAAATATATGAATGAAAAATATATATGTAAATATATATATATATATAAATAAACATAAATATCGTAAAATAGAGAATAAAACATCTTGGTGTGATAGTAAATGCGTTCTAGTTTCAAAATAGAGGTACATAGATTGAATCCAGGCGTGCGTGGGGGGAGAAAAGAAGGCTGGATATTGAAAAATCACTGAAAAGGGCCCATTTTGAGCACTGATAAGGGGAGAGGGGTGTGAAAAGTCAAGTTACAGGTGGGTTGGGGGCGAGTGGGTGAAAAACACTGAAAAATCAATGATAGGGGGGAGAGATCCAAAAAAAATATTCATTTACCCCCTTTATCAGCGCATTTATAGCGTTGATAAAGGCTCCCTTTATCATCACTTTTTTAGTGCATATAAAGGGAGGATTTTAACAATGATATTAAAGCCAGTTTTTAGCAATTTTAAAAGTGCAACCTATAGTAGTGCACTAGGTGCGGTTGGTTGAGGTCCCGACATTGTAGTGTTGCTCAGTGAGCATTACAACAATTATTCCATGTTGAATTAAATTAAATAATTAATTATTTACATCGTATGACATGAGGAAGGTTCTTGGGAGTGTATGAGAGGCTTGGTTATCTTATACGGGGCTTGGAATAGGCATGCATAGGCTAGTTCGAGGCTCAACAGAGCTCAACAAGAGTGGTAACTCCATTTTGAAAGTAGGTGGTCCCTTTAGATAGAAGATTATATGTATGATATGTATGAGTTTCCTAATACATGAATGTTTCATGGGTTTAGGTTGATAGCTAGGGGTCAGGGGTGCTTTGGGAATGGGATATAGAATGGAGTTTGTCCTCCTATGCTTGGGTTTAGTGCTCTTTAGCACCTGGGATGACTGAGATCGCTTGGCGACTGTGTCTCCAAGGGGTGAGAGTCATGTTGAGATGAAATGAGGCCTTTAAAATGTCTTAGGGTTCATGATATGATGTAAGTATCCTAGTATAGGTTCCCAAGGTCATGTAGGCTAGGTTGAGATGCTTTTGGCCTTGTGCTTATGAAGAAGATGGTGACACGTCTCGTGTGAGATGGGAAACACCCCCGGATGGCGGAGCAGGATTTTTGCGATCATTGAGAGCACAACAAGTCATCAGGGACTAGATGAGCTGTGGTGGGAGGGTTTCCTCTTAGTGTTAGTTAGGACACCTCATATGGGAGATGTGAGACAATTCCTAGGATTGAGTCATGAGAATTGTTCAAGGACATGGAATGAGGTTTCCAAGGGCGATTATTGTGGGGTTGTCTAAGGACGGTTCCCAAGTAGTAAGATCAAGAGTGATAAGGGATTTATATGAGGTCTAGGTTAGAAGAACTTATGGGCTGCGACATCACTTTTGAGTGATGAATATGAGATGGTATTAGTGAGGTGGGACTGAGATGGGTCTAAAGTACATAGAGAATGCCATGAAGGGTGAGGTGTGACTTGTTTGAGATGAGGGGCTAGGTCCACAGTGACTAACACCTAGATATCAACTAGTGAGATAGGTTGTGGCCCTAGTTGATGTCAAAGATATCTATGAACCTTGCATTTGAGGCTTGGGTTGGCGTGACTAATGGATGTTTCCTTGTGAAGGCTTGGTTTGGCATGTTGAGGTGGCCTCCCTAGAGTCTATGGGAATATGTACATTTAAAGGCTATGACCCATTCATTTTGGTCTCGAGTTGAGGAATTTTTTATCTATGGATTGGGACAATGTGATGATCGTGCCTTGTTTCTTTGAGTATTGGTTCAGTGGATGACCATGCCTTGACGCGTAGGTATTGGGTCGAGGACCTTTCCAAACATGGCTTGGGTCAGTGTGCACGTGCTGGACCTTGTCATGAGCATTTAGGGTTTAGGACCACCCGGGGGGCTAGATCATGGGATGATACAAGATACTACCAATGGGCCTCCATTCAGTTAGAAGGGATGGGTTGTGGATTTTGGATGCATGACTGTGCCCAATGTCTATGGGTAGTGGGTTGAGGGTTTGGATACCGCTCTACCCTGAGTCTTCAGGTATGGGTTGGGCATCGATACGATGGTATGAGATACATAGAAGGGATTTTCTAGGGCATCAAAGTAGGTTTGATTAGGTGTCGCGAGGGACTATTTAAAACTTGGTGACATAAAGCACATGGAGTCATAGTGTCCTAGTTAGAACATGATGTCCAAAGAACTTGTGTGATATACCTATTTTATTCCTTGTATATACATGTACATGATAGTGTATACTTGGGGAATTTGGTGACACCTTGATGAGATTTATTTATCACACCCTACTTTGGTAACTCAATTCATGTGGAGACCTTATGTCTACTTTTATGTTCAACACGAGATGTACAATGGATTAGGCTGGTACAACTCAGTGGGTTTTGAAGATAGGGGTATGTGAGGCCGGGGGATGATAGTAGGTCTAGTGTGAGTGTGTTTTATTTTTGGTTTATTTTGTATTTGGGATCAGCCTAGTGGGCTATCAATCTATGTATAACCATATGCTTCTATATTGTATATTTTGATACATCACTATGTTTATTTATTTATGTGTACTCTGATGGAGAAATTTGTATGTTTAGGATATTTTTTTCTTTTGTATGAGTAACAACCCATAATTTTGAACTAGATGAAAAACCAAATAAATTTAAACATTTCATTTAATAGACTAGCCATTTTACAAATCGAGCTTCAGAGTGGAAATCGGAGAGTTTCAACAATTAAATGTATTGTTTTTGTATGAGGTTCAAGGCCTATGGGGTTTTTGGAGTGTTCTCTTAGGTTTTGAGAGCATCGAGCTTTGAAACATTAAGGGAAGAGGAGTTGGTAGGGGCACATGATTAGATTGAAACCGTGCGACCCTCAACACCAAACTGCAATGTGTTTTATTTAAAGAAATTAAATTAATTAAACTAAAATTAAATGAAAAATAAATGGGGAGTACAAATAAAGAAAAGTTTTAAAAATTATTATTATATTATTATTATTATGATGATGATTATGATGATGATGATTATTATTATTATTATTATTATTATTATTATTATTTTATGTTATGTTTTAAGAGTCCCTAAAGGAGGTCTCCTTATTTCCCACATCTCATACCCCCTAGAGACCCCTACAACGTGCGACCCCCCCCCCCCCCTCTCCATGGATCCCTCTTCTCTCACCACTTTCTTTCGGATCCTTCAGGATTTCCCTTTGAATCCTAGAGTTAAGGTCCACTTCTCACATCTCCTCCCATGTTTGGGTGTTTTTTCTCTCTTTCGACATCAAATGAGGTGTGTCTGAAACCCTAGGGTTAGGGGTTGATCGATTTTCAGTTTTCTTCCGTTGATAGGTTGTGCGGAAGGATTATTGGGACCCCTTGGTTCGCATTCCTATAACCCCCTCCAAATGGGAAGCAGTTTAGATCACCTCCGTCCACCATCATTGATTTGGGGTATGTTTTTCCTTCATTATTCATTGTTTCTTAATTTATTTTTGTGTATTTCATAATTTTGGAGGTGTTGGTAATTTTCCTTTGGTGTGTTAGTCTTTTCCGTGGTGTTTTTTAGTTCCTGGTATTGTTTATAGAGCATTTGATGACTCAGTGAGGGATTTAACTCACATACATAGGTATGTATATATATATATATATATTCCTTGTACATATTCCCTCATGGTGATGGGAATATATACATTGGATTAAGGGATATATATATATATATAGGAATGTATGTGTGTGCAAGTGTGGAACTATCATTGTCGTCGTCAATGTTTTCAAGTGATGAGTGTTCAAATTGGTCTACTTCTAGAGGTAGGGTCCCATTACATTGCCCTTAAATTTAATTATGTATTAATTAATTACCTTCACACATTTAATTAATGATTTTCCATGTATGGTAGTTTCCCTAAATTGATTTCCATTAGTAAATTAGATATAATGCTTAACTGAACAAATAAATTATTTTATAAAAAATATCATGATTTAATAATAATACTACTCTAGGGGAGGTGTGTTGTCTTCATTATAAAAAGTAATATTAAGATATTATTTCTTTCTTGGCCTATTGCAATGGTGTTTCTTATTCTTGAGGTTATGTTTGGAAGATGGAATGTTTTGTGTGTGACCATCCATGATATTCATAAATGGAGTTTCCCACCCTTGGGAAGATGTTTTATAAGCCAAATCACCTTTAGTGTTTGGCCTGTCTTATAAACTCATTGAATTGATTTATAAATGGGAATTACTATTGTAGGTATATTCCCTTTTTCCAATGACACTTTCCAAATGACCCATTGATCCTTATAGGTGAATTTTCTATGTTTTGGTAAATTGAATGAGTAATTTTAAAAGAAATGGATATTGAATGATAGGGATTCCTCTCTTAAAATGAATCAAATGGTATTAAATGGATTTACCTGAAGGGATGGTAAGACCATTTCATTTTTCTTACGCATAAGTAAATTATTATAATGAAATGTAATGCCTCAATGGATTTGGACTTGGCTAATGATATGCATGAGAGGCCTTTGACTCATGTTTTAAATTATGAATATAAACATGTGTGTTATACCCTATTCGATACTTTATGCTTACTGCATGGTTCCATAAGTTTGTGGTATAAACTAAATCCATTTTTTTCTGATACAATTATTAATTGTAATTATGATATGCGTGATCGCACCGACATGACATGACTATGAAAAAATAAATTGAATAATACCTATTAAATTATAATTTTTCATTATAAACCATCCCTTGGATCCCCTTGGGTCTATAAGCATAGAGACCCAGACCTATAACCACTTGATTGGTGTGCCATCCTTGGACCTTATTAAGACTTGGTCTGTTTGACTTTTGATCCCTATAATAAATTAGATAATTCAATTGATTTTTGTCTTTGAATTCTGAATTGGAATAATAATAATTTTTTTTGATTTCTTATAAAAGAATCAACTTGAATAATTTTTGTTAATTGATATATTTATGACCTTAGGGTGGAATGATTAATTAAATAGGTTTGATATAATTATGATGATAATTAAGAACCTAGGTTAATGAAATGATTTGGTTTGACAGATGGTAATTTTATATAAATTGATTATTGTGTATTATGATGATAAATATGGTATGATTGATACTAGACTTGTGATTTTTAATTCCTAGATTTTGAGATTATGTGACAATAATGTGATTGATATATAAGGGTTTGATGCTGATGAGATATTGAGTTTGTATTGATGAGACCCATGATTGGTGTCGATGCCTGAGGGCATGGTGTATGTTTTTGTACCGCCTGAGGGTTAGGCACACTGGTATTGAATTACTGAGGGAAGAGTATATTATTTTTTTGTATGCATGATAACTAGATGCATAGTCACACACCGCTTGAGGGATTGGTGCATGTTTTCATAGCACCTGAGGGCTGGGCGCACTAGTACTAAATTCCTGAGGTAAGAGTATATGATTTTGTTAGATGCCTGAGGGATAGATGCATAGTCACACTATGCCTAAGGGCTTGGTTCTTGTTTTAGAACCGCCTTATGGTGAGACACATTGTTAATGAATGACTAAGGGTAGAATATATTATTATGTCGGATGCCTAAGGGCTTGATTCATAGTCACACAGTGCCTAAGGGTGAGATTCTAGTTATGTATGAGGACGGTATTTTGGATAGCCTGAGGGAAGAGTCCATATATTAATGATATTATTATGAGTGATTCATCCTTGGAAGGATAATCTACCACCGATTTTGGTGATCCATCTTTATGCAGTGGGATCTACCCATAGACATAGATACCTAGAAATGTGTTAAAGTGGGTATTTCCATCATGTTTCCTTTAGGAACCTGGTTAGGTGGTTGTATATTTATTCATCACTACTTTTTTTTTGCTTATACCTACTCACTTATTTACATTATATATCAAGTAATGGACAGGTCTAGGCATTGTGGGTGTCGGACTACTGAGATTATTATCTCACACCCTCCTCTGGTGCCATTTGGCACCCAAGTAGATCTTATTTCTCATATGTCTTTGGATTCATAATTATGTTTCGTTGTGTACATGGGAGATAGGGAGCACAAGACTATGCTCTTGCTCAGAATTCTTGATTAGTTGATTGATCGGTTTTTTCATTTATTATTTTGTATTGCTTGTACCTTGTAGTAAAACCTGATATTACATTCATCGTTATATGAAATTGTCGTTGGCCATTTTTTTAATTAGATATTACATTATTCTTTTTTTGCTGTTATTTCTTTATTACTACTAATTCCTATACTATTTTTTGAATTAATATTATTATACCACTTTGGGACTCTAATATTTTGGGTATAGTCTCCCCAGTTTACCACCAATGGACCCTCACTACGAGTCGAAAAACTCTGGCATACGGGGAGGTGCTTGAGGCTATGTAACCCACTGATCCGACTACCGTCGTAGTATTGAGTCGGGATAGGATGTTATAAAGTGGCATAGATGATTTATTTTCCTTTGTATTACTGTTTTAGTCTAGTATATAGGAGACTAAGAAAGTGTCGGTGCTTGTTTAATAGTCATGTCTATTACTGATCACCCCACGTACGAGAAATGACCAAGCATCTAGGGTTGGTATTGTTGTTCAAGATGTTTGTTATTAAAATTGGATTTGATTTTAGCTCGAGTGATTGATTTACTTTTTACTGCTAATGATTTATGTAATTTTTTTTATTTTTACCCTTATCCTGCTTTAGCTAGGATAAAGCGTAGCATACACCATAATAGGCACATAAGAATTAACATGTCAGGCATATAAAATGCCATGTAGTTTCATTTTAGTTTGCCTACTAATTTGACTTCATTCCTTGAGTTTTATGCCATAAATTTGCTTTCTTTAGCATTCATGTATATATAACATCATTGGGTTTTTGATTTTTTCAAGTTTTGTCATGCTTCAGTGTTTATATGCCATGAATATGTGTCATAACATGCTTATATTTGTTTATTTCTAGATGACATGCTAGTTTTTTTTGATAGATATAAATGGTTGTTGACTGTTATTAAAATATAAAAGGCTTATAGAGTTAAAATGTTAAAGTGGATTGGGTTCGATTAATGGGAGAAACTTTTTAATACATAAATTTTATGAGCACTTTATGAATTGGTAAATGACAACTCATGTAATCGAACCTTTGTTTATCCAACCATCATGTATTTTGAGATGGTTTTAAAATGAAAACATTGTTTAACTTAGATCTAAATGAATTGGTCCCCTTTCTAATTACACAACTAGACCCAAGTGGTCTGTTTGAGTCATGTATCGTTTGAGACAACCCTTAATGGGTGTTTATAATTTTAATGGTTAAGAAACTACTATTGGGTTACCTTCTGAAGAACCTTGGATGGATAATGGGACCCTCATAGGATGCCATTTTTGTTAAAATGAATTGTTTTATTCAATTTCCTAATAAATAAGGGATTTATGTTAATGTTTAATGTTAAAAATTAAATTTTATATAACTTTCCTATTTTTCCCTTGGGGTGTTGGTTAAAATCAAGTTCCTATTGTTTTTGTTTTAAAATAGTACTTGATCTTTCAAATTAAATCTTTTATATAATTAATGATTTAAATGTGAATAAATGTAATGGCCTTAAAATGGAACCCTAGGTGGTGTCATTTTTTTAAATCCTTGTGAAAGGGTAGATTGAGATTTTTTATTTGAGTTTCCTTGGAATGAAATTGTGAGCGTTTTCCATAGGCCTTCTTTATTTTTATCAATGGATTATATGGTAGTATTTTGAGCCCAATGAGTTTTCTATTGGTGAAACCTAGTGATAGGGTCAATGCCCTTTCTTCATAAGGGTCTAGATCGTGGTAGGTATCACCCTTATAATGAAAATTTCATGTTAAAAACTATGATATTTCTATTTTATGGTTTCATTCAGGTGCCATCATCCCTATTCAGACCCCCTTTTCTTTCTAAATGATACCCTTATCAGATGGATGCTCATATTATCTTTGACCCTGGTTATAGGCGTGAGCATTGAGTAATGCTCATTTTCAATAGGTTAGAAATTCCTCGGTCATGGTCGGTCTCTTTGAGGGTCACTAGGCCCTTTTTTTCTTTGAATGACTTAGGAGGTCACTAGTTGTTTTAAAATCATATGGGAAAATATGACTCTGATCTAAATCTCTTGTATGGACCATCTGATACTTGAATTAATAGGGAATAAAATCTATGGATATTATCTAGTATGTGCCTCTTACTTCTGTAATCCATGGTTATTATGCATTGATGTTCACAATATCCATCATTTTTCATAGTGTTGTAATGAACTGGTTGAGTTCAGTGAAATCATTGATCCTTTTGTTCTTCTGTATAGTCTTGGGTCATCTATGAAGTATAGTGACATGAGTGTTAAATAAAAAAGTCCACCCTAATTCCTAGTATGACATTATAGAGACTCAGGTGTTTTGACCAGCTACTCGATTTGGTTTTGGATTTGTTGGTATGCTTTGATGTGTGTGATCATGATTCGAAGGAGTAAAAAATGTGCGTTTATGGTGGTTTTTTCCTAGCACGCTTATGATCAGTTGGCCACTATTTTCTTTTGATGGCTAGGACACTCTTAAGGTGGGGAGAATCAGGTAAAATTTGGTAAATTTCTCCTTCCATGTATGAGGAACACAACCAAGTAGGACCATTAGGAATGGTCAGTTATGCTTGAATTCCCTTAAGGATTGAATGTTTTGAATCATGTCGGTTATTTCTTGGAAACACAACATTGAAGTGGTTGGATGTGTATTAAACCCTTTATAAACACTATTATATTTGCATAGGCTTCATCAGTAAAGCTTGAATGATCCCAGAATGCCTTCAGGTGGTAAAGGCATGTGTTCAGATAATGGAAGTGCATTGGTAGGTAAAGCCTAATTTCTTCTAAGGTATCGAGCATTAGTGATTTGGCTATTTTCCTTCTGGTAATCTTTAAATTCCTCTTAGCATACTCTTCCTTAAGAGATAAGCATGTCCCCTATCTTGGCATCATCCATGATACACTAAGAGAGCATTGGTCTTACCTCACACTGTCATTTAAAAGTTATTGGGACATTTAAGTGGTCTCCTAATGTTGCAAGCTGAATGTGTGGTTCTTATCAAGGCTTGGTTAGTGTTGAGTGTCCCTTGGATTTCCATGTACGAATGCCTTTGGCGAACTCTTGTACACTAATTTTTTCTTCTAACTTGACCGCCAGGTTGATGCCGCTCTGGGCAGAATCAATGTTAAGATGTGGATGTCTTGGATTTGTACCAACATCTCACTCATAAACATGGAGTATGGACTACCTTGAGTTAGTTCCTTAAACCATATCCATTTCAATCCAAGGTTATCCGAAGCTTTTCATTGGGTTCATAGGTGATGCTTTAATCAAGAAACATCACTGGAAGTCATGTGTGGACTTCAGTGGATGTGTTCGTGGTGAATATGAGATACCTCAGAAGAAGTAATTTTAGTATAGTTTGAAATGCGCCAGCTGTCTGAGTCGGGCACCTTTTAGATGAATTGGATGGAGGGTATCAACTTGTTTTCTCTCTTTTTTTGTTATAAATGGTCATAAGGAACTATTTTGAAGCACACTTTCTGGTTAGGGAGGTTATAGTAAAATGGTCCATAGTGTCTTCTGGGAAAGATTACGTGACCAGTTCTGTTTGGTCGATTTAAAATTTGACCATTTCTTTACAACGGGGTACTTGATATGGCCTTTTAAATAATTGGGTTCATTCTATTGAAGAAAATCACACCAATAGCATTAATTGAATTCTTAGAGGCGTGATTTGTAAGGAAATTCAGATGGTGGAGGTGTCATTGCTCAGAATTAGCCCCTTTTTAAATGTTGAGACCTATAGTGGGGAGCACCACTAGTTAGTTATTTCAATAGACAACGATATGGTCATGTATCTAGGTAAATGGGATCAGATAAGCATTGTCTCGATGATTCAGTTTGAAAAAAAAATGTTCATTGGATCGGATCTTAATATCTCAAGTGTCACTTTTCTAGTCAATGCTTAGAGGTGAATTGGGTGTTCAGAAACACAACACACCCATCTAGGAAAGAATTAACTACCCTTGTAGTTTGGGTGATGTTTTTGTTGTTCCCAACGACTTCTTCAGGATGAGATGTTCTAAGGTGGGGAGGTTTTAATGACCCCTATTTTTGAACTGAATGAAAAACCAATGAAATTTGAATTTTTCATTTATTGGACGGGTTGTTTTACAAACTAACCTTTGAATTGGGAATCCATGCGTTTCAGAACTTCAATGTGTTTTTTTTTTATTTGGTCCAAGGCCTAGGGGTGGCTTGGGTGTTCCGTCAAGTTTTGAGAGTGTTGGGATCTGAAACCTCAAGTTAGGAGGAGCTGGAGGGGGTGCACAATTATTTTGGAAACGTGTGGCCCTCATCAGCAAAATGTGATGTGTTTTATTTATAGAAATTGAATTAATTAAATTAAAATTAAATTAAAAATAAAGAAATGGTAAAAATAAAGAAATTTTTTAATAATAATAATAATAATATTTTAAGTTAAGTTTTAAGAGACCCCAAACGGGGGTCTTATACTTCCTTGAGTCGTGCACCCCCCATGGAGACCCTTGCAATGTGAGACCCCTCATCTTAATGAATCCCTATTCTCTTTCCATTTTCTTTTGGATCCTTCATGATTTCCCTTTGAATTTTTGAGTTAAGGTTTTCTACTCACATCTCCTCCCACTCTTGGGTAATTAATATCTCTTCTGGTTCCTGATGAGGTGTGGCCAAAACCATAGGGTTAGGGGTTGATTGATTTTTTGTTTTCTTCCATTGATATTTTATGCGAAAGGCTTTTTGGGACTCCTTGGTTTGTATTCCAGTAACCGTCACTGAAGCTGAAGTGGTTAAGATCATCCCAGTTCACCGTCGTCGATTTGGGGTTTGTTTTTTTCCTTCATTATTTGTTGTTGCTTAATTTATTTTTGGGTATATCATAATTTTTGATGTGCTGGTAATTTTTTGGGTTTGCTGGTATTTTCGTTAGTGTTTTTTTGAGTTCATGGTATTGTTTATAGAGAGTTTGATGATGCTAGGGGGGATTTCACTCACATACATAAGTATGTATATATATATATATATATATTTCTTATATATATTCCCTTACAACAAGGGGAATATGTACATTGGATTAAGGGATATATATATATATATAGGAATGCATGTGTGTTCATGTGTGGAACGATAGTTTCTATCATCAAAGTTGTCAAGTGACGAGTGGTCGTCTTGGTCTACTTCTTGAGGAAGGGTCTCATTCCATAGCCCTTAAATTTAATTATGCATTAATTAATCACCTTCTCACCTTTAATTAATGATTTTACACATATGGTAGTTTTCCTAAAATGATTTCCTTTGGTAAATTGGATTTGATTCTTAATTGATAAAATGAATTTTTTTATAAACAATGTCATGATTTAATAATAAAACCCCTCCATCAGAGGTGAACTATCTTCAAGCTAAAAAAAATTCTTAGATGTTATTTCTTGCTTGACCTATTGCATCAGTGTTTCTTTATGATTGAGATTATGTTTTGAATATGGAATGTTTTATGTATGAACATATTTGATATTCATAAATAGGGTTGTCCACCCTCAGAAAGATGTTTAATAAGCCAAAGAACCTTTAGTGTTTGGCCTATCTTATAGACTAAATGTCATGATTTATAAAAGGGAATTACCAATGTAGGTAATTTCCCTTTTTTCCATTGACACTTTCCATTTGAACCGTTGAGACTTTTAAGTGAATTTACCATGTTTTGGTAAATTGAATGAGTTGTTTTAATTGAAATTTCCAGTACATGATAGATTTTTCTGTAATAAAATGAATCAAATGGTATTAAATAGATCTACCCCATGGGATAGTAAGGTCATTCCCTTTTTCTTACACATATTTAAATGCTTATAATGAAATGTAATGCCTTAATGGATTTGGCCTTGATTATGATATGCATGAGAGGCCTTTGCCTCATGTATTAAATTATGAATATGAACAAGTTTCTTATACCCTATTCCACACTTTATGATTACTTCTTGGTGCCATAAGTGGGTGGTATAAACTAAATCCATTTCTATTTGATATAATTATTTATTGTAATTGCGATATATGCAATCACACCGACATGTCGTGAGCACAAAAAAATAAATTGAATAATCCCTATTAAAATATAATTGTTCATTTTAAACCATACCTTGAATCCCTTGGGTCTATAGGCATGGAGACATAGACTTGTGGCTTCTTGATTGGTGTCCCATCCTTGAAATTAATTAAGACTTTGTCTGTTTGAATCTTGATCCCCAAAAAATTGGATACTTTGATTGATTGTTGTCTTATACTTTTGAATTGAAATAATAATAATTTTTTGTGATTTATTATGGAAGAATAACCTTGGATAATTTTGTTTAATTAATATATTAATGAACATAGGGTTGAATGATTAATTAAACAATTTCAATATAATTATAACGGTAATTAGGAACCTGGATTAATGAAATGATATGGGTTGATAGATGGTAATTTTTTATAAATTGATCATTGTGTCTTATGATGATATATCTAGTATGTTTGATACCCTAATTATGATTTTTCTTGCTTCTATTTTTTTCTTATGTGATATCTACGTGATTAATACTTGAGGGTTTGGTGCTCATGTCATGTTGAGTCTAAATGGATGTGGCCCATGATTTATGTCGATGCTTGAGGGCTTGGTGCATATTTTTGTACCACCTGAGGGATATACACACTGGTAGGGAATTCATGAGTCCAGAGTATATAATTTTTTCAGATACTTTAGGTCTATATGAATAGTCACACGATGCCTAAGGGTTTGGTGAATGTTTTCGTATCACCTAAGAGATAGGAGCACTGGTACTAAATGCCTGAGGGAAGAGAATATGTTTTTTTTAATTCTTGAGGGATAGATTCATAGTCACATGATTCCTAAGGGATTGCTGAATGTTTTTATACATCATGAGGGTTATGAACACTGGTACTGAATGTATGATGGTGGAATATATGATTATGTAGGATTCCCGAGGGATTGATGCACATTCACATGATGACTGAGGGTGATATTCTTGTTATGGATAAGGTGAGATTATGGATATCCTGAGGGAAGATTCCATATATTTATGGTATTTTTCAGAGTTATTCATACTCAATAATATATTAATACACCAATTTGGGCGATCTATCCTAATTTAAGAGGATATACCCACAAATATAGATACCTAGGAGGGAGCTAAAATAGGTATATCCACCAGGTGTCCTTTAGAGACCCGGTCGGATTGTTTTTTATTTATTCAGCACTGCTTATTTATTTTTCTACATATACATGCTCACTAATTTACATTATATATCATGTAATGGATTTTTATAGACACTATTGGTGCTAGCCTACTGATATTATTATCTCACACCCTACTCGGGAACCATTTGGTTCCTGAGTATATCTTCTTTCTCATAGGTCATTGGATTAATTGATTAGATGTGTTGTGTACATGGGAGATAGGGAGCACAAGACCGGGATCTTGCTCAGAATTCTTGAGGAGTTGACCATTGGGTTTTTCTTTTCTTTTGTTATTTTTTTCTCCTTGTACCTTTCAGTAACACCTGACATTTCATGCATCATTATATAGAATTTGTATTGTCCATTTTATTTTTATTAAGATATTATATTATAATTTTGCTATTTTTATTTCTTCATTATTATTTCATCCACTAGTATTTGTTGTTTTCATTTTATTATACCACTATGCCACTATGATCTTGAGGGTATAGTCTTCCCACCGTACCATTAATAGAACCTCGCTTCTAGTCGGCAACCTCTAGTATATAGGGAGGCATGCTTGAGACTATATGACCCACCAGTCCGACCACCATATTATTAGTGCTATAGACCAGGACTTTATATTATAACATTGATTTGTTGGAATAGTCTCTCCATTGTATGTATTAGGACCTCACTACTAGTCAGTAACCTTTGGTGTACTTGAATGTATGCTTGATGCCATGAAACAACTCTAACTTCAGGCATTGTTAAGTGGACCTAGGGTGGGGAATTACAAACTGGTATCAATATATTATTTCTGGCTATCTTACTATTTGGGAAAATGACTAAAATGTGGTCTATAGATTCGTTTGAGCTTGCAATGGACCTCAGATTGGTGATTCATGAACATATTTCTGGGGGTATGTCCTAGTTACCAAGTTAATGGGATTTTTGTTCTTGGTTTGTCCTATTATAGACAAGGGGTTTATAAAATATGGGTTTACCAGATATCTTATTTTTTCTTTTTGATCTTGTATAATTAGAAAGAGGCTTGTGTACAAGCATCGTGATAGGCATGTGGGACTCACATGACATGTGCCTCCTTATGTGTGATTGTTTTTTTCTAGCAATGGGTTTAGTTGTTTTATGTCTCAACAACAACTTATATGATGTTTTTCTTGTATAACTTATTGGAGGCATTCTACTCAGTTGAACCAGGATATTTTCTCTGATGGAAGGTTATGTAGATCCTAGAGTAGGAGGTTATCAAGTGACGATGATACAGTCCATTCATTAAGGGGTGCATGGATACCCTTGTAGGTTAAATGTAGGCATAGGATGCCTCAATAATGGGACCTTGTAAGGTTCAATATAAGAATTTGATTCATGATTATTAATATAAGGATAAGAATAGGTTGTCCTGATTATGTGGAAACCCTAAGGGGTTGTGGAGAAAGGTAGAAGTGGTATGTTTGGTCTTGAGATGTGAAATTCTTGGAGTGTTTCTAGTATTAAATTAGGGTTAATGAGATGGAACTTTTGGATTCATGGATTAGTTGGTTCTTGGTATGAACATTTGGTAGCACAATAAGAGTGTGAGTAGATTGTTGTGATTCTAAAATTACACTAATATGTTTGGTGTCCATATAGAGATCCTTGGCATGGATGAGATGCTTTGGGATGTTGGCTATGACTAACATGAATTTAGAGAATGATTAGCGGGTTAGGCATGTGAACCAAATTAGATGGGATGTGACTCATGGGGTCATGATTTTGGTGGTGTAATCGGGTTTTATGGGAGAATGTAAATGTTTGGTTTGGGTGAGATTGAGAAAGATCATGGGTAATGACCTATGAGTGGCTTCTCAAAAGAACACTTCAACCTCTGAGGAGAGGGGGTGTTGACATGAATTTTAGGGAAAATTATTGGGGTTTGAGGAAAATGTGTGATGGGTACATACAGTTCCTGGTTGGGTTGAAGAATAGTGAATATTCCATGACTCAGAAGCTGTGAATTAGTTCAGGTTATGGATGAACCTGAGTGGTGCTACAATGGTAGTGCAGTGGTGGTTTTTGGTTTGGGGTCACTCTTAGGGAGAGGTGACCAAGGTGTTCAGTGAGACACTCTCATGAATGGAATATAAGGGTATCTGATGAGAATTATAGATGTGCCTACAGTAATAGATGACTTCAATGATGGATCATGGTATTGAGGTGTAATAAATCAGATTTGATCCTTGATGTATTTTTTTAGGGGGTCATGACATTAGGGATTTTGTCAAAAAAAGTGTTCATGTCTTGATGAAAGTGGTACACACATGATATCAAGATCTAGTTGGGGTCATCACCCATGGAGCAATTTAAGGTAATCTATATTGTGGGGAGAGAACTATTGGCTGGTTATAGGGTGTTACCCTCATATCAAATGAGTTTTGATGAATTTGATGATGACGTTCTTGGTGAGTCAGGAGCGGCCATCAGTTAGTGTTCAATGTTGGTAATTGGGTATAAGCAAGTTGGCCAGGTACAATCATTATGTGTGGTGATGTATGGAATATGGGCCATGGAGATCGGTGGTTGGTTTTCTAGGTGAAAATAATGGTACTCTTATGGTGGGGAGAACCCTATCAGTCACGAATGGGTGACCTTCATGTCAAAAGGTTAATTGAGGAAGTGAATGACCAGTTGGTGGATGATCATGATGATGCCGGGATATTAGTGTGTGGTAAGATCCAATGTGATCTGGTTTCTCGATAATACTATAATTAGGACTTAGATGTTTTTTCGGTGGAGATAGTGTATCAACATCAGACATGGGGTGGTTTGAGGAAATGTTAGTGTGAGTCAGATGAATGGTATGATGGTGCTTGAGGTGATTGAATGATAGATGAAGCATGTGATTGGTGGTCCAATATTAGAAATACACCAACAGTCATACCCAAAATTAAGTTTCAGTGTTTGGATGTTGTTATGATGCCTCAGAGTTTTAAGGCGCCATGCTCAGGTGTTCCTTTTTAGGATGTGATTGTAGTTGAGGCAGAGAATTTTAGAGAAGGCCAAATAAAGGAAATATGGATGGTGAGTTTATGCAAGATTATATGTGGAGGGATGAGAACTGCATCAGGGGTGATGTTTAAGATGTGTTTGGTAGATGGTGAACCATATGAAGGTATTTTTTCAGTGTCCCATTTTTATAATGGGGAGCACCATATCTTGGAATTGGCTATTAAGAGTGGATATTTATGCTAGGAAGCACCATAAGCTTCATGAATAATTGGATGGATACACTGTGGTGTGTTGAATGATATTGGTGTGATGAGTATTGTCTTAGTATTCATGTTAGTATCGGGAAAATGAATCAACTTTTGATGAATAGTCCATTTGTGTTGGAGTCATACAGAAGAAGTGTGGTTTAAATTTTGGAATGGAACGTGGAAATTTCTCAATGATTCAATGAAATATATAGGTATAAAGACTTGGATCAAGGTTTACCACAGCTTCTCAAGGATGAGAAGTGTTAGGGTTGGGAGTTTGTAACACCCGAAGGATTTTTAGGTCATTATGTTTTGAGGAGGAGTTTGAATTTTTAATTTATAGATGGGGTGAATTTCAAGATGGGATTTAAAGTTGAATTCTAAAGGTTATAACCCCTCAAAAGAATTTTTTTGGATGATTAAAGAGTATTGGGAGGTGTCATGGGGGCTCAGGAGGGCCGTGAGAGGGGTTGGGGTGGCCACTATAGCCTTGGATGTAGAAAACCAATGGCCAGCTTGTGGATATATAAATCCTTTATTATAGAATCCACTGGCCATCTAATGGAATCCACCAATAATTCTGTGGTAGCAGACAACAACCTTGTAGGTTGCTGACCACAGATTAGCTCATGGTGCTGGTTCTAGGGAATTTTAATGAGGGTCATCCTTGTAGTATCCTGACCCAAAACACTAGGTATGAGACATATGCTACATTACCTCATGCACACCACCCAGTACATAAGAGGTTTCCAACTAGCTGTGAGAGTCTCGAGTGGAACCATGAGAAGAATATACCTTCCATATCTGTTAACATGATCGATAAAAAGTAACATCATTATTTAAATAAAATAAATAATCAGAGTAATTGATGACTATATTTCATGCATATATTTTGGGGTAATTTAAAGTATTAATTTTTTTATTTAATTAAATTATCTTTCCAATTTTAGAATGTATTGACTTGTTTTATGATTTATGAAATGAAACAATGAATCTTTGGAAAACGAACAAAAAGAGGAAAAATTTGGAGCTAAGGTGTGACACTGAATTTTTGAATCCAAAGAGGAGCTAGAAAATCTTAGCTGAAGGATTACATGATGTGTCATTCATTTACACATCATGACTTCATCTGGAGAAGCAGCACCGCTAGTACAAGTCGTGAAAGATACATGGTATGAATGTTAGTTACACATCATGTAATAAAATACACGACGTGAATAGTTAATATGTAAAGATCCTAAAAATCCACTGCTGATGTGGATTAAATGATGTAAAAATTCATTACACATCATGTAAATTCATAGGATGGGATTTCAAAACCCAAATTTGACGTATCTTTGGTTTTTGGAAGAATTTGTTATAGGGGACCCACCTCGGACCACCTATGGAACAAATATTTATGATATTAATTAATATTAGAGCCCATATAAATCCTATAAAAGGAGGTCTAGGCTGTTGCTATTGGAGGCTTTCATATCGAGATCCGCAGGAGACCAATGCTTGGAGTGAGGCGTTGTTCCCTCCCTGAGTTCTTTCTTTGTTTTATTTATGATTTATTTTTATTTTCTCCTTCCCTAATATTCTCTTATCACTAGGATGAGGGGGTAAACATTCCATGTTCTAGGGTGATATAAATATAAGGGGGAAAGTGCATTGGATTTATTTTATCTCATTTATAATTTTATTTGATTTTTTGAAATTCATTGTCCTATTCCCATCCCTTTATTTTTATTCTATCATGACCATTGATAATTGAATAAAAAAGAAACATTAAAATTTTGCAACTGAAAACCCTAAAGAAGGAGTGAAAATTATCAAATTTAGGGGAAATCAGGTTTAAACAATGTATCAAGACAAACATAATTCAGAAAACCCTAAATTGTTAGACCAAGGGAAATAGGGGATTATCGCATCAATGAGGGGATACCATAAACATTGTATCTTTCTCATTTTTACTCTAACACTAATCATGAATTAATCAAAATATTTTCTAAAATCCAATTACATCCAAACCCTAAAATTATAAAACACTAGTTTTCTTTCCAAATCAGATCACAAACCAATCAATCATATTTTCTTTTATCTTTTTCTTTTACAAAAATGAATCAAACCCAACTTTTCTCACCTCTTTCTCAAAATAAATGAAATTAAATATTTTGAAAACCTAAATAAACTAATTTCTCCATCTTTTTGGATTGATCTTGACTTTCTGTTATACTAATTTTAATTAATTAAGTAGTATATTTTGAGTTTTTATAAATTTTGTTTTTACATATACCCGTAGAGAATTAATTATTCCCTTTGGGAATATCAGTAATTCATGTGGAAACTAAAAGGTGACATATGTGATATAATAACCAAAAGAAAATAAGGATCTTGAGTAAATTTAGAGACAGTAAAAAAATGTAGCAACTGACATCTCGCTCAAAGTCCATCCAGTAACCAATGTACCTTCCAGATCCACCTGCTCAACCATCCACCATAAGGTCCTTTCCCTCTGCCGAATCCTTATGCATGTTATCTATAAGAATGCTGAAATTCTCAAGTAGGGTGTGAGTACAATACTCAGTAGGACACTGCCAATGACTCTTAACAATAATTCATAAGATATACAAGTGTATTCCATGAATATAAACAAAGTATTGATGTAACAATAACATATCAAACAAGTACCACATAAATGTTGGGTCCTCGGGGATTGGCTCTACCTACTTCAACACTATACTAGGAGAAATATACCAACATCAGTATAATTACAGATGGAAACATCCATAACTATCCTAACACAACCCCTCTGTGGAATATCCAAAAATCATGTATGACACACTACCACTGATAGGTATATCCCAAGTACATACAGACCAATGCCAAGTATATCCCTCTTGATGGATAGTCCAGAAACATACGTCAAATCTCACATGTCGACCAATGTCAAACACACCTCTCTTGATGTATAGCCCGAAAGTATATGACCCATCCCATCGGTTAGAATATCCCAAATGTACATGATGACCAAATGTTCAGTGTATTCCACTCATAGGATAGTTTCATGATATTTCCATGTATCACATGTCATCCATGTCGACAAAAAATGTGTCATATCTCACATAGACACCAATAGAAAAACCTACATGCTCAACTGTAGTAAAAAATAAATGCAATATATATGATACACAATGAAAATTATAGATCAAACATCATGAAAATTCAAATAGTATAATAATAATAAACATCACAATTCATGTGAAAACAATACAAGCATAGGATAGAGGCCACACACACACGTTATGCTTTCAAACATCATACATAGGTCTTACGGGCCACAAACACACACACAAAATCATGCCAATAACCTATATATAACAAGATCTAATGTTAAGGACTTCCTACAACTATACATGCATGAAAACAAATATTCCAATATAACCCATATAAAACATGTTCTAGTTTCAATAGCTTCATATGGATACACACACATGCTAACAATCATGCCAATAACACATATAAAATATGTGCTAATGGTAAGGACTTCCTATAGCTACACACACATGATAGAAATTATGCCAATAACCCATATAAAACATGAGCTAATGTCATGAGATTCCAACAACTACACATGCACACCAATAGTCATGGAAGTATTTTTTTTCATTTTTATCCTTGACACAAATAATAAAAATAATAATAAAATTATTAATTTTTTTTCCAAAAAAATATTCAAATACCAAATAAATTTTCTTTGGGTATGATCTGACCAAATGTTTGATGATCGAAAATGATATTGTTTTCATAGGGTAAACCCAAAACTACAGACTTAATGGTGGTCTCATATATCTCAAATTACACACTGTTTATGAGAAATTAATTATTTATTATATACAAAACCGAATAATAAATTGATTTAAAATAGAGAGGGTATTATCACGTGCGATGCTTCCAAATACCTAATTCACATAAAGGTTATACGCAAACTAGGGTAAACCCCCCATTCTGGACCTAATGGTGGTCTCATATTTTTCATCAAAAACATCATTTGGGAGTTATTTTATTTTTTTGAAAAAATTTCCCTACGTATGAATAAAATTTATTAATTATTTTAATTCTATCAACATCGATACTCTATGAGCATCAGAATCTCGTGCTGACTGAGCACCTAACTTTGAAAACATTCCATAGAATATTCTAATGTGTTAAAAGGTGATTTTATCCTTTTGTAAATCCATAATAAAAAAAGTATTAAAAATTCATATTTTCACACCAAAAACATGTAATTTATTTAACAAAATCAAGTATTTAATATTATTTAAAACGTGTATGTTATAATTCTCCCCACCATATTTCTTCTCATCCTCGAGAAGTGTTTTAGATCAAGGAACAACTAATCCTCACCATATGAGTCTCCATATTAAAATTTTATTTTAGTATTATTTTCAACAAATTTAAAAACACTGCTCAAGAGATTTAAACGAAACAACCTAGTAGATGATATAGAAGAGGCAAACATGATCATACATCAAACTATGGAAAGTTACTACCCACCATCTGCTTGAGCCAGATAAATTGTATAAGCTTGACCATTTACCACTCCATGATTCACCAATGGCTCATGAGTCACCTAGTTTATTGGCAGCCACATAAACTATACTTTCCGTTGAGGTCATGAGTTAGATCCTATAGTACGCTTCCTTGAATCCCTATCACATAACCACTTAAGGCTCCCTATATTTCTACATTGGTGAAAATTATTGAGAGGATAGGTAAAATAATTGGAGAAGTGGTCTCTCCTTCTACAATTATAACTCCTAGAAAAGTTACCTCCCATAGAAGGAGTTGAAGAACCCCTTTCCAGATCTGACTGATGGATGCCACCCTGGAATCCATTTTCTAATTTCCTCTTCTTGTTCTTAGAAAATTGAGTTGGTAAAGAACTAGAGAAGTCACCTATTGGTCCACTAACAGTTGAGAGAATACCATAAGCCATGTCTTCCTCAATTCCCTTCTCTTTTGTGATTATTTTATGATGAACTAAAACATAGGTTATCAAATCAAAAGTTCGGGCATTTTGCCTCAGCTCTGAGCATAGTCCATTCTCAAACTTCCTTACCTTTTGAGAATTTTTTCCTTACAAAAGAGGAGAAAAGTGAATTAGTTCAGTGAAATGTGTTGAATAAGCAGTCACAATCATGATCCCTTTCTGGATCTCCATAAACTCCTGAGCACGATCTAGTTTCAGGGTTTTGGTAAAGAAATCCTATAAAAAAAGATCCTTAAATTTTACCCATGTAGGACCTTCCCATCTACCAGCATGTAGCATGACATCCCATAACTGACCAGCTACACCATGAAGCATAAAGGTATCAATCTTAATGTTTCTATCCTATGGGGTCTTGACTTGGTCGAAGATCCTCTTAGTGAACCTTTTCCATTCCTCTACATCATGAGGGAATCTGGTGCCCTGAAAATTTAGAGAATGTTGTATTTGGAAGTCCTATGTATAGTCGACCATAGACCTAGAACCTCTCCCACCATGGACAAACACAATTTGAAAAGTCCCAGTTGAATGGTTTTTGTATCCTGAATCACCTATGCCGGTATAGGAGCATGATGTGGAACACCTTCCTCTACTGCTGGTGGTGGTATTGGATCATCTTGGGTTTCCACTACTGGCTATCCCATCAAACATATCTAAGGCATCATCTCTATAGTACAGTAACATTAGGAACATAACAATTCCTAGAAAGTCTAAGGGATAACACATGGTTATCCTAGGAGTCTACCCTTAACCTAAGGTATAAGCCTCCTAGAACTTACCATGGTTTTCATCCCTCAATTTTAGTCACAGTAATTATATATATATATATATTAACACCAAATTACTATCAATTAAACTAATTAAAGACAATGATGATATATCACATAGTATGTCAACAGATATATCACACAACCTCGAATGGATATTTGTGATAAGAAATTTAATTAAAGAACTATTATGCATCATAAAAATAGTTATATATATATCATGTGGACCTACATACCTAACATGATGCATGAATGCACACCAAAACCCATAAATAATATTTCATCATCATGTGTATCACCCAAGTTGAATGTAATCAATGTTAGCTACAAAACATAAATTCCCCATTTTATAGCAACTCAGAAGTCCACTATTCAGTGCCAATCAGACATTGACATAGTTCTCATACCTGAGTCCCAACCATCCTAACTCCTATATATCCTATCCCAAATTGAGGCAAAGAAAAAAAATCTAGATAATCTTGATCATTTGATATCATTTTCTAACATCCCAACCCAAACCATCAGGTCTGAGCTGGATGCTACATGACCTCGTGCACGCCTCCCCATACGCAAGAGGCTTCTAACTAGTAGAAAGGGTCTAAAGTGGAACCATTAGGATACTATACCCTTTGTATCTTGTCATAAGACTGATAAATAATAACATCATTATTTAAATAAAATAAATAATCAAATTAGTACATGTGAAAACTGAAAGATAACATACATGATACAATAACCAAAAGAAAATAAATATCTCGAGTACAAGTAGAGCTAGTAAAAAAAATTAGAAACTAACGTCCCACTTGAAGTCCATCCAATAACGTCTGCACCATCCTGCTCCACCTGCTCAACCATCCACCATAGGGCCCTTTCCCATCACCAGATCCCTATGCATGATATCTACAAGCACACTGAAATGCCCGAGTAAGGTGTGAAGATAAGACTCAGTAGGACACCACCAATGACCCTTAACAATAGTTCATAAAATATAAAATTGTATTCCATGAATATAAACAATGTACTAATATAACAATAATATATCAAACAAGTACCACATACATGCTTTGTTCTCGGGGACCAGCTCTACCTGCTTTGGTACCATGTTGGGAGAAACGTACCAGCATCGGCACAATGCTGGATGGAAATATCAGTAACCAACATAAGGCATCCCCTCTATGGAATAGACCAAAAGCATGTACCACACATTCCCACCGGTAGGGATAGCCCAAGTACATATCGACCAATTTCAATCATATCCCTCTCGATATATAGTCCAGAAATGTGTGTCAAATCTCACATACTTATCATGTCAAACACATACCTCTCAGAGGATATCCTAGAAGTATGTGACACATCCCACCGGAAATGTATATGCTGACCAAATTTCCAGCGTATTACAATTAGAGGATATTTCTATACTCGTTCTATGTCTCACATGTCATCCATGTCATCCAAACATGCATCATATCTCACTTGGAAACCAATAGCCAAACCCACACACTCATTTGTAGTACAAAAAATACTCTATATACTGTACATGATGAAAATGGAAGATCAAACATCATGTAATGTTAAACATTATCATGATAAAAGTCATTACAATTCATATACAAACAATACAATCATAAGTTGGAGGCTACACACACACATGTCATGTGATCAAAAATCATACATAGGTCTTACTGGCCACACACGCATGCCAACAATCATGCCAATAACCTATATATAACATTTGATAATGTTAAGGAATTTTTATGACTACCCACACATGCTGATAATTATGCCAACAGCCTGTATAAAACATGCGCTAATGTAAATAGCTTCCTATAGCTACAGATGCATGCCAAAAATCATGTCAATAACCCAGTTAAAACACACACTAATGTTAAGGATTTACTACGGTTACATATGGACACAAAATATAATTCCAATAACTCATATAAAACATGCACTAATGTAAAGAGATTCCCAAGGCTACACACGCACACCAAAAATCATGTCAACAACCTGTATAAAACATGTGCTAATGTTAATAATTTCCTACCTCAGGTGAAATGATGACCGATGATGAGGGTTGAAATTGAAGTTTAACTACACCACCAAAACAACATTACATTCTTAAAAAAGTATGCTTAAAAATATGCTCATCGAGATGAACCCAACGAAACTGAAAACATGTCAATCCGATCAATATTTTATAATATATCGAGGATTGATGTTCGGTAAAATAAATAAATAAAAATAATAATGTAGGAGAGAGGGATAAGAGAGAGGGTGTGAGATAGTGGGTGATATGTGATGGTTCCCTCTCATGCGGACAACCCAAAAATGCATTGCCCCATTAATTTCCACCCTTATAAATACATTTTTTCCAATTTAAATTATATTCATTTTAAGATTATTATTAGTTGTTTAAATAATTAATGATTATTTATAAAAACATCCAGGAACCACCCATGAAATGCCCAAGGCTCTCCTTCAATTACCATTTATTCTCCATTATTTTTTCTTCATCACAATATATCTTTATACCTTATATATATACCCATATATACACCAACATATACATATATATTCTATATACTTATATTTTTATTCAGTATATATATACATTAGACATATATACATTTGAATTGTCTTACCGATTTAATAACAATAACAACAACAAAAATATATTATTACTACTATTATTAAATCTCATCCATTATTTCCACCATAAACATGTTAATAAAAAAATCCATTAAATACCGATAAATGTTAATAAATTAATATTAAATACACATTTGCATTTAATTGGACAAAATAATAATACCACAATTATTATATTGCTCTCTCATTATTTATACCACAACACCATTATTAATCATGAAAGTATTTTTTTCATTTTCATCCTTGAAAAAAATATTAAAAATAATAATAAAATTATTATTACTATTTCTTGACGCCCAAAAAAATATTCAAAAACCAAATAAATTATCCTTGGCTGCGATCTGACCAAATGTTCGAAACTTGAAAATTTTATAGTATACCTAGGATAAAACCAGCATTCCAAATTTAACGGTAGTCTTATATTTCTCATATGATTCACTGTTTGATAGAAATTAATTATTTATTATATAAAAAATGGAATAGTAAATTAATTAAAATAGAGTGGGTATTATCACGTGCGATGTTTTGAAATACCTACTGAACATAAAGGTTATACACTGCCTAGGGTAAAAACCCCATTTTGGACCTAATGGAAGTTCTTATTTTTCATCAAAAACACCGTTTGAGAGTTATTTCTTTTTCTTTTGTAAAAAATGTACTCACGTATGAATAAAATATATTTAATATTTTTATTCTATCAATGTCAAGACTCTAAGGGCCTCATAATCCTATACTGACTATGCACCTAACTCTGAAAATATTCCATATAATTTTCTAAAGTGTTAAAAAGGGATTTTATCCTTTTTTAAAGCCATAATAAGAACAATTATTAAAAATTCACATTTTGACACCAAAATACTTATAATTTATTTAACAAAAGAGAGTTCTTAATATTATTTAAAATTTTTGATGTTATAACCCTCATCTTTTCCCTATCATGATGCCTCGAGTTTTAGATGGTGGAGGTGACTTGAGAGGCCGTTTTGTACATATCCACCACTTACCTTCATCTCTTGACCCCCATGATGTTGGGATGAATCATAGTGAGTTTTGGTAGCGATTTCAGGTGAGTTCATCAATCATTATTTTTTTGGATTCCTATTTCACTTCCATTTTATTTATTATGAATCACAATAGGTTTTGATTTCGATTACACTAAAGCATGGTGGAATTGGTTAAAATGATAGGTCTTTCATGTGGATTCCATAGAGGATATCCCGAGATGCTATCTTTCGGTCGCCCATAATCATTTCAGTGGAGGTGAGTTATTTGCCTAATTTTATTTAGGGTTTTTGATGAAATTGGTTAAATTTTACATTTTTTGGGGGTCATATGATAGGGATTTATCTATTGGTGGAATTGTGGTCATGTTATGGACCCTCCAGGTGTAGTTCTTTGAAATTCCAGAGATGTAGTGGTGCTCAGTGAGATTTCTGATCATTATGTTCTGTTAGATTAAATTAAATAATTTATTATAAATGTTATAATTAGTTATTTATATTGTATAGAATGCAGTTGGTCCCCAATAGTGCAAGAAAGGATTGTTCATCTTAGATGAGTCCTAACAGTGGCTTGTGTAGTCTAGGTCAAGGCTTAGTGAAGCTCAAAAAGAGTGGTGACTCTGTTTTAGGGGAAGATGGTCCCCTTTTATAATATATCATATGATTTTTATGTATGAATTTCCAAATGCATACATATTTCATGGGTTCAGGTATATATATAAGGACTTGGAGTGCCTTGTGCAAGAGATATATGATGGATTTCAGCCTCATATACTTGGGATATGTACTCTTTTTTACTTTGGATGGTCAGGATCACCTGATGAATGTGTCTCCAAGGTGCGAGAGTAAAGGTAAGATAGAATGTGGCCTTTTTCAATTCTTTCAATTCATTATGTGACATGGGTATCCTAGGAAGGGTTACCTAGGGCTAGTTGGACATATTGAGAGTGTTTAGGCCATATGATGATGAACGAGATGGTGACATGTGTCGTGTGATATTGGAAACACCCCTTAAGGGTGTAGTAGTATATTAATATGTGTTGGGAGTAGGAAGAGTCCTAATTGAAAATATGGGAAGGGAAGAGAGGGTTTTCTCTGGGTGTTAGTTGGGACACCTCCTTTGGGAGATGCGAGATGAGGCCTGTGAACAAGTTGTGGGAATTTCTTAAGGACATGGCCTAATTTTTTCATGGGGGATTAGAGTGGATTGTCTTGAGATAGTCCCCTGGTAGTGGGACCAAGAGAGATATGGTATTTCAATGAGGATGGATCAAACCATAGGGTCTAGGTCAAAGGAATCTGTGGGCTATGAAATCATCATTGAGTGATGAGCATGATACTATATCAGTGAGGTGAGACTGTGCTAGGCTTAGGGCACCCGGTGGATTCCATGAGTGGTGAGGTGTGACTTGTTCAAGATGAGGGGATAGGTATTGAGTGACTAGTGCCTAGGGATTTGGTGGTGAGATAGTGTGATGGGATGTGACCCTAGGTGATGTTGAGGGTGCTTATTGACCTTACTTTGGAGGCTTAGGTTGGGGTGACTGATGGAACTTTCCTTAATAAGGCTTGAGTTGGTGTGTTAAGGTGACCTACCTAGATTCCACCAGGATATATCAATGCGATAACCATACCGTATTTCTCCAGGTATTAGTTTAAGTACCTTACCATGATTTGTTGGGTCGGTGCAATGACTATGACCTATTTTTTTGGGCATTGGGTCAGTGGATGATCATACCTTGATGTATGAGTATCATGTTTAGGACCTTTATAAATGTTTCTTGGGTCTATATGCATGTGTTGGAGCTTTTCATGAGTGGATTGGGTCGAGTACTTCCTTGGGGGATGGGTTGTGGGATAATACATAAAAAGACTAAAGGACAACCCTTGAGTGAGAAGGGACATGTCGTGGTGTTTGGACATATGATTGTGCCTAGTGTATGTAGGTAGTGGTGTGAGGGTTTTGACTCCACCCTACCACGAGTCTCTGGGTATGATCTGGGCATCAATATGATGGTATGGGATTTGATTATGGGATTTTGGCATGGTGATGAAGTAGGCTTGATTAGGATTTATGGTTTACAAAATAGTACATAGTGGTTTGATGCACAAGGAGTCATCGTGGCCTGGTTAGCACATGATTTCTAATGAGATTTTTTTATGTGCCTATTTTATTCCTCATGCATATATGTATATGATGGTGTATACTAGGGGAACTTTATGAGACTCTACTGATATGTTTTTATCATATTATGTATATGAAACTTGGTGTGCATTCAGACCTTATATCTATTTTTATGTCTAATATGAGATGTATAGTGGATTGGGCAGGTACAACATAGTGGGTTTTGGATATGGAATGTGTGTGGCCCGAGGATGGTAGTAGGGTCGGTGTGTGTGTGTTTTCTATATTTTTGGTTTATTTTTTATTTTGGATTGTCCTAGTGGGAAATTTGTGCATATATTATTGTATGCTTCCACATGGTACGTTTTGATTTATCACAATGTTGATTTATTTCTTCTTACTCTGATTATATGATTCATATGTTTTGGTTATTTTTACTCTTTTTTATAACACTTATTCAAGGGAATAGTATCCCTATTTTATAGATTAGTACCTTTCCACTAGTAGGTAGCCTCTAGCATACATGGAGGTGAACATGAAGCCATATGGTGATCCCAATATTGGGCACTATTGAGAGGCCCTAGGGTGGGGCATTATAATATTGTTAAAAAAATTGATTGTTTTATCACCTTATTTGAGCCATTTGGTCAGTATGTTTTCCATAAAAACTAACTCCCTCGAATTGATTTTATCATTTATCTTTAAAGAGATTCCCACCTCCCTATTAATATAGGAAATTTAAAACTTATCATCATGCTTATTTTGAATATCATTCATCTCATTTTATAAGGTTTCAATGTACCCATTAATATAATTTAATACCTCCTTGATCCAAGATTTAAGTCTAAACTTTAAATTCTAGAGCATTAGAACACATAAAATTTGGTCATCAGTGCATTATTTAGTGTCCCAAGTATCCAAGAAAATTCCCTTACAACTAAGATTATTAATCAAAAAATTGTTAAATATGATAGGAAAGGGAATTTTTTTTCTTTTTTAGTGATTATGATAGTGAGAATGAGGTGATTATTAGTATTGTTTTTCATAAGAATCTTCGATTGTATTTCCAACCACAGATCTATAACACTAAAGTTGATAAATCTTTGATCCAGCTTACTGGATATAATCTAGTTCATTGATTTCCTATACTATGTGTATCTATCCCCATGGAGTATGAATTCCACTAATATATTAAAGTTAATTCATTCATTAAATTCTCAACTATAAATTTCTATACTAGGTCTCCCACTTATTTCATGATGCCCCATTACCAAATTGAAGTCATCCGAGCATAGCCAAGGACCATGGATATCATTATTGAGACTTATAATTTCTTCCTAAAGGGATATTATCCCGTGGTAGTTTTTAATATCATAAATGAAGGATAAAAATAAAGTGTTGTCTTCAATACAGAGCATGCTGGTGATCATAAACTGACTTACGTGAATCACATTTAAGTTGGTGGATTTCATGGAAATGAGAACCCAATGGGATTCAACTACTGTTGTATGTTGATTAATTCCAAATGTATTATAACTTAGAGAATTGTAGTTGAGACTTTCTAAGGAGATCATATGAGTCATGGGTTATGTAATACCAATCCTCAAATGGTGATGATTTAAAATAAATTTATTAAGAGATGTTGTAAGTTAAATTTTCCAGATAGTTTTAATTCCAATATAGGATATTATTTTCTTACCATGTTTGGATTTTAATTTCTTAACACCCATGGTAAATTATTGTTATCAACTGATCCTTTTGATTTTACATTATTTTCTAAATACTACTTTAAGGGAGATGGATCTAGTGAGGGAGAAGATAACTCCTTGGAGACACCTTGTAGACCATCTACTTTACTTATGATTTCCTATTTGATCAATTATGCGCTCAAAACACTTAGTGTCATCAATTATAAAGGTTCCTTGTTGGAGGGGGACTCTTCAGTAGTAATACAAGTAGGCTCCCAACCCTTGTCCCTATTATGATGATCTTCCTTTTCCATTGAGGAATAAAACTCCTTAAGCAAGATAATTGACTTAAGCAAGATAAGTGACTTTTCCTATTGAATCTGTCACCATGGGAGTGGGATATTGAATCCTCCCCTCCTCAAATAATACACCCAATTTCTTTTAATCATGGACACATTCCTTGTAAGAAGGTCCCTACTATTTTCAAGTAATATTCTTTGATTGTTCACATCCATACCACCTTCTAGTCCAACAACCTACTCATATTATATTATATCATTACCTTCATTGGAAATCTTTGGTATGTTGTTAGCATCATGATTTTTTCTTTTGTCCAGAGGATCCCTCCTATGGTTTCAGAGCCTTTTCAAGGTTTAAATTGGGATTTAAAGATGCACCAACCTCTCTGGTGTAGATAGTCTCTCGAGTTCCCCCACATCATTGGAATGGCTTGAATTATTTTTTTGTAGATTTTGAACATGGATACAGTTAGTGAAATCACAAAATACAAGATTTCAATGCTTATAGAAAAAAAATGGTATAAATTCATACTCAAAATCAACTTTAATAGTGTCACCATTAACAATAAGAGTAAGACTACTAGGTTCGAGGTTTTGGAGGTCTACATCTACCATCACCTAGAATAATAGCTCATGTTTCCTTCAATAGTGTTTTTATTCAACTTAAGGGGAGATCCAATGTAAGAAGTGATATCATTAAAGATTTGATGATTATATAACAATAATAATACTAACAAGAACATATATATATATATATATATCTTACTTTATAATAATAATAATAATATTGGTATTAATTATAATAGTAAAAATATGTATTATATCATAATCACTATAATAATATTAATAACCATAACACATATAAGTAATCTTTAAATGATTACTATTTATAAACATGATTTTCTAAAAACATCACCATATTCTATAGTTATTTAATTCATTCCATGAACTGAAATTTTAATTCATTACACTTCATTTATAAAATAATAATTCGATACATCCTTTATCATAATATCCAACCCTATCCCATATCTATCACCTAATACACTTCCAAATATAATATTATTTTCCAATAACACTTCGTTCTAAACATTTTTATAAAAAAATTATATATTTTATTCCTATATATATATATATATATAATATTTCTTGAAAACAATTATAAAATAATAATTACATTAGAATATTAATAAAAAACAAAAAATAAAAAGATTCACTTTAGGACTATTAAGTGCCCAATACCCTAGAACTGGGTGTAAGGACCCCATCCCCAGTAGCCCAGAGCTAGTGCCTTAATTAATTACATTAGCATAGATAAAATTGACAAATCCCAAAGGATCAACTAGTTTAGAAGTCTTGGAAACTAGATTAAATAAATGTAATTTAAATTAAAAATCGAAAAATAAAATACAACATATACAATCCTTTTACAACTCCATTATTCTCCTATCTTAACCCTAAATATCAATCAAAATACACATCTTGACATCTTGGGAAAATAAAATATAAGAAAGGGGTGAGATAAAATGCTCAGTAAGGTTAAAAAATATGACATAAGATATCATAAACAATAAGGTAATGTGAATAAATCATTACACTAAAACATAATCCTTTACATAATATATCAAGAATACAAAACTCAATAAACAATGCCATATAAAAAATCATAGGAGAATAAAACTTAACCATGGATATTCTTCTAGTCAAATAATAAAATGGAATATCATTTTCTAGTATCATAATAAGGGAATGCATAATTATAGACATCATAAACATAATTTTAAGTCCTTGACCAAGACACTATACATAAGTGGGTAAAAACCTGGTCTATTTTGTCTCATGAGACCTACTGATGCATCAAGTGGCTATAGTGGGCCCCGCCCGTCACTTACTAAGTCCAATACATTCCTCATATGTCAAATAAAATGAAATATTTAAATTAAACTATCCAATACCACTTTGAAATATTTTAATCATAATCATAGGTAAAATTACTCTAACGAAATCATTGAGAAATTCTTGAAGAAAACAATATTTAAACATTCTAAAGTGCCTCATACCACATTGAAACAATTAAATCATAATCCAAATAACATTTATTTAAAACTAATTATATCCTGAGAATAAAATAATTCATGATATAATATATAAAAGGTCAGTATATACACCACCCATAAGGAAATTGTGGTGAATAAGTCATATATCTCATAGGAGTAAAAGTGAGACGAGAAAAATCCTTTTTTACTTTGGAAAGAAGTGTTCTTTTGGAAAATCATTTATATTTTAAGAAAATAAGATTGTATACATGTATATACTAGAAAATAAAATTTAAGGATGTTGAAATTATATTTGAGGCATAAATTATGTCCCATTTAAGTGAAATCATGTAAAAATATTTTTTAAGAAACTTTATAAATAAAACATTTCATTGCGATTTAAGGAAAATATTAAAGAGATTTTAAAGTGGGAAGGCATGTTTATTTTTATAAAATAGGAAATGAACCAAGATAGTTCTTCATGTTAAATTTTTTTATTTTATAAAAATAATTATGGGTTAAAACATATTATGTAGTGCACTTGAAAATTGGTTAGAATTCAAGAAGTTCCTTTTAATCGAGATTTCTTATCGGGAAGAATTGAGAAGGGAACCATATTAAAACATGTACATACCCATAAAAGAAGGAATAAATGATATGGATACATGAGTTTGGAACATATAAACATAATTTATAAGTACATAAAAATAATAATAATTACATTGGGGTAGAGAGAGAGAAATCGTAACCTGGATGAAAAATGGATTTTCGGAGAGAAATCCTTACCTTATGTTTGAATGTGTTCTACACTTGATCTTAATGTCCTGGATAATAAAATTAAATTAATTAATTAATTAATTAAGAACATTTTATATATTTATTTGATTCATTTTAGTTTTATTATGTTCATTTCTGGCCTTTTTAATGAGTTATAAGATATAATTTTATCACTCAGGAGTGTTCGTTTCATTGGATTTCATGATCAGTATACTTGTATGTGAGTATAGAAGTTCATGTGGAATGGGTATAATCATAAAAAATTTAATTTATATGATATTAATGGAATTATATTATATTAAATGGTTATATAATTATTTTTCTTTTATGGTATGGGTATGAGTCATTAGATAAAACATTAGTGATAATCATTTAGATTATTTTGGTGGGTTTTCAATAATCACAAACTAGTTTTGTCATATGTATTAGTATTATGTATATATAATGGTTATAGAAAATTAAATAGGCCTTAAAAAATATATTATATTATATTTTAAACAAAAAATGGTTTCCTGACCATCCATGAAGGATAAATTTAAGAAGAAAAAAACGGCATCCATGAAGGTTGTAAATCGGCACCTCACGGACGATAATTTCATTTTTTAAATAAAAGAGAGAGAGAAAGGAGTTTGATGAAGGATATTCTATTAACATGATTTCATTACAATATATAGATGATACTGGAGTAAAAATGTTAATTTGGATAGTGGATGTGGAGATAGGATAATAAATGAAAAGGGAAATTGAAAGGAAATTAAAAGAAAAAAAAGAGGATTTACCACTTGAATTCTTCTCTTTGAGAACCTCCTTAAGGGATCTTGGTTTGGTCTTTTGTTGTGACCATAACCTCCTAGACGTGGGATATAGATTTGGGAAGATTATTTGGGAATAATTTGGACAAGATTCATTTCTTAGAGGTGTGAGGAGAAGTGGTGGTGAGGGGTGATATTTATAGTGGAGGAGAGGGGTGCTTTTTGAATATTTTATTCATTTTTTAATTATTTTGGCTCAAGACTATGAATTGATTGTGTATTATTACTAAATATATTAAAATAATGAAGTTAAGTTTTAGATTATGGTGCTTACATCATTTATGACTCGAGGAATAGTTTATTTATCTTATAATGTATATATACCGTAAATTACTGTATTTCACTATTCACAAAAAATTCAAGTATTTTAGAAAATTACCAAAAAAATCCCCCTAACCATTTTTTGAAGTGTAAAATTCAAAAATGAACTCCATTTTATTAATATAATTTTCTAAAAAATAGAAATTTAATTTTTAATTAAAATCATCATTTACTTGGAAAATACCAGTTTTAAATTTATAACTGATTTTATAACACTTTGAAAAATTAAGTAAGGTCTCATAAAATTATATTATAATCATATTAAAAGAAAATTTTAATTTATAAATATATTTTATAAAAATAAAATTTCTTTTAAATCATTATATTAATTATAACATTGTAATTGCATATTTATGACTTACAAATATACCAACACTTAATTAATAACTTTTAAAACATTTATTTACTTATATAATGATATAATTACATTATATTGTCACTTATAAGATGCCTAAATTTTATCTATTCGGTAATAGGTGAGGTCACCGTTATATTGATCATATTACTATTCATAAGGGTAACATTACAATTTCAAAGGGTCAAGTTACTATTCACCTAAAACATTAAGTTGATCTTATTAGAATCTAAATATATTAGTGATCACAACCATGTATGTTTGTTTTCTAAATTCAATTCATAGAAGAAAAAAAATTATATTTAATGCTAACCCATAGGTGTGGTGAGAAGGAGGGTAAAAAGAACGTTTAAAAGTTCAATAAGTCATTATATCTAATTTAAATATAAAATTGTCTCTAATGATCTAAATTGGATTAATAAATTTATAATTTATCTATTATTACTAGAAAAATCAATTTAAAGTGTAATAATTATTTAAACAAAAAACTCATTTTTAACTAAAATGCAGTATTTTTCACTATTGATAACAAAATGAAACTTCTCATAAAAATACTAAAAATTCACCCTATGTTAATTTTGACAAAATATTTTTTATTTTTTTAAAAATTATATATTTCATTATAAAAATGTTTTATTTATTTGAAACCAATATAAATAACATTTAATAGTAGTTATTACTATTAATCGCTACTGGAAAAAGAGGCTATACTGTCACGACCCCCTTCCATCAAAGATGCCCCTCCTGAGCTGGCAATGGTGAAAGGGAGATAATGACCCCCGAGTCCCGCCTCCAGCAGGCCCCGGGGTGGCGACTAGCACCAAGGGTATGAGTTTATTTTTTTTCAATCATGGGAGGCATTACCCTTTTTATAGTTAGGATCGGAAATAGGACAAGTCAACCACCAAAAAGGAAAAAGAACAAAGGTTCTGAAAAGAAACCCAAACCAGTCCCATATGCATGTATAAATAAACTGAAACAGGTACAAGTACAAATAAGCTCAAAGTACAAGTGAGTACAGTACCAAAATAAAAACAAGAAAACAGCAACTGCACAGCTCCCACTGCCTGACTAGTAGGGTCCCGCACGGCCCTGGTAGTCCTCCTGAAAACCTGAAACAACGTAGGGTGAGCATAGAAGTATACTCAGTAGAGAACCTAAAGATCTCGTGCACAAGTGGGGAGACACCCTAAGGTCCTGTGAGAAAACAGAAGAACCAGAAACTAACAAGGAAAAACTATCCACCCAGCCTCACTGGTCACACTCACCAAGTAACACAAACAAGTTTAGTATATATATAGAAAAAAAGTATTGGGTACCCCACACCATTTCCCACTTAATTAGATGCTGCTCTTCCTAATGGAAAATGTCCTGACGCTACCACACTCTTCCCACCCGCACACACCTGGGCCAAACCACGCATCCCGCCCGCACACACCTGGGCCACAACCACTAACCCGCCCGCAGACACCTGGGCCTCATCCCGAAGGTTCTTGGAAACGGTAAGCCTGCCCGAAGAGTCCTGGGCTAAAGGTTGCCTCAAGCCATCACAGCCTCCGAGACCTACCCGAAGAGTCTTGGGTGTAAGGTCACCTCAAGCCATCATAGCCTATGGAAGAAGGAGCCGGAAAGAGCTAGTAACTAAGGGGGAACACCCTCTCCCATAAAATGGGAGTGTTCGGCACTAGGTGCTTGACATGTGTGTGGTGCGACAAAACACAAAGATAGAATTATATATATACGTATACCAAACACACAGCCCAACCTATGGCTTCTTAAAAAGAGAAACTGATCATGTGCCTCGGCACTGCTACCACGAAGCATGCATCAACAACCAAACAATCATCCCCCAACCCCATTTAGGTTTTCATGTTTCATGCAATGGTTTAACAAATTATTACTACTGGGCAACTATCATCCAGACAAAACCTTTCACAAACATATCCCTGCCATCCACAACCAAGGTTAGGTAAAACGCAAGAGACCACATGCCATTTCATTTACAAAAGATTATCACAACCATACAACATTCCATCATTCATTTATTTCAAAGTTCAACACATAAAACCCTTTCCACACACAAAACATTTCCGCATTTGAAAACACCTTTTACTTCAAAACAAATTCCATAATCAAAACACTTTTCATAAATAGAGGCATTTTCCACAAAACAACCAAACCACCAACATGTTCATTATTCCAACTTTGTTCAACCCGGGTGATCACACAAGGTTTTCATTCTCATTTAATTAGCCAGTCTTTACGTGCTTATCCATTTTCTATGTTTTAACAAAACCAATCACAAACAATTCAGATATCAATTGCGCACGCAAAGGCCACCAACGGCCTTGATTTTCAGTAGGCAATGGCCTTTCAATCCAAAATCACAATTAGAAGATAAAGAAACTGGAAGGCAATAGAAACAGCACAAAACCCCAAACCCTTCTTTATCCGGTTATTATCTTTATTTAAAGTTCAACTGAATCCCATGGAACAAAAGAAAAATATCCCACCCCGCATGTTGCACCAAAAAGAGAGACGAAGGTAAACCCCTACCTCAAAAGGTCCCGATCACGACGCTTCCGACGATGTCCTTCGGTGTCCTCCGCCTTCGCCAAACCCGACAAACGCCTCCTAGGATGGAAGCTGGAGAAGGAAGGAAGGAAGGAAAGGTGACTAGTCCGGGCTTAGAAGCTTCGTCTCGTCGCTACGATCCTGTGGCCGCTGACGGATCGTAATTCGGAGCTCGGAAAAAGAAGTTAGAGGAGGAATACTTCTCGATCGTCCAAGAGCGTCGTCGTTCGACAAAGAAGCGATCGATATGGAAGATAAAACATGACCTCGTTCTTATATAGGCAACGAATAGGTAAATCCGTATTCAGCGTGCATTAATGAATACACGATGTGACCGTACATACGTTACATGTTTTGATTGGTTAACACACAACACGTCACGCGGTTTCCACGCGTTTTAATAATAATGATAATTCTATCAATATGTGGTGTTTCGTTGACCCGAGGCATGAGTCCTAAAAGTAGCTCATTAATGGTATTAAAATGACCGTCATAATTTCAGGGTTACGCTGTCGCTGACGGATCGTCAATCCGATACCGTATGAGGGAGAAACGTTGGATACAAGATCCCGTAATAATAACAATATTAAATCTATTAATTCATGAGCGTTTCGGGTACCCAATCCGAAAACCCGAAAAAGACATCCAATATTGGACTCATAATTTTCGTCTCGTAGTCAGGGTCACACTGCCACTGAAGGTTCGTGAAACCGAGGTCGCACGAAGAAGTTATTGTGAAAAAAGTGTTTTATTATCAAAAAAAAGATAACAATATTTTATTATTTATTTATTTATTTATTTCTCTAACTCCAATCAATCATCATTTGTCATTTTTCACGCTGGAAATTCATCACCAATTATCTCCTTTACTATTTATTTCACACTTAATTTTATTCCCATTAATATCTTATAACTCCTCCCTCTCTCCAATCTTTATTAATTCTTTCTCCCAAGATTCTCTCCCACAAAAAGTGGCGCCTCTCTCTTATATTTATTTTTCAATAAATTTTATTTTCTCTCTCCAATCTTTATTTTGTTGGTGCGCCTCCCCTTTTATTTCATATTATTATATTTTTCATCTTCTCTCTCCTTGTGGCACGCCCCAAATTTATTTTAAACCTTTATTTATTTATTTTTACACAATTATCATAACATCTTTAATTTATTCTCATATCGCAAATCTCATTGCATTTAATTCAAAACATAATTCTCATTAAATCATTATTACCAGGTCTATCAAAAAAAACCAAAATTATTATTATAATTATTTAGTATAACACTTATAACAAAACCCCAAAAAAAATTATTAACACGTCACCATTTATTATTAATAATGATTATTATTTTTGATGTTCGCCGCATTGACCACATAAAAAAAACGTTTTTACAAAGTAATCGACCGGAGAGGTCCGGGCCATTACATTAGATACCTCTCAAAACATTCTCGTCCTCGAGAATTAAAAACTGACCCAGAAGAAGGAAAGGATATGAAGAACCTCTCCACAAGATACCTCTTAGGGCTCTCGTCATGACAAGGAACCTACCAACATCTCTATGAGTTAGGAATTCCCTCTCCTATGTCAAGATACTATCCTCTTTAGGCGGCACTGACTCACCTGCACGGGTTTAATCGCATCCTCATTAATGCGTCTTGATTAAGGATCAGGTTTTTCCTTTCCCATATATCCGGACAAGCCACACACTTCCCAAGAACAAGGAACAAAGATCTCACATCCAACAAGCCAACATTTTATATATCAAAGGTACAGGGTAACACCAACAAACAAAGGAAGGTACAAGTCAAAACAACCCCGGGTACTGAGCGCGCATCTGGGTCTCCCGCTCCCAAGTTCTCTCCTCAAGGCCGCCATGCCTCCACAACACACGAACCAAGCCGATGGTTCGTCCACGGAGCACTTTCTCCTTGCGATCCTCGATCCTGACTGGCCGTTCCTCGAAGGTCGCGTCTTCTCCCACATCTAGCTCTCCCCAGTTGATGACATGAGAGTCATCATGTAAGTACTGACGAATCTGGGAGACATGGAAGACTTCATGGACCCTCTCCAACTGAGGTGGTAGGGCCAGCTGATATGCCACCTCGCCAACTCGCCTCAGCACCTCGAAAGGTCCGATGAACCTAGGGGAGAGCTTACTCCCCTTTCCGAACCTCTGCTGCCCCCGTCGAGGGGAAACCTTCAAGAACACATGATCTCCCACCTCGAACTCCAAGGGCCTCCTCCGACGATCAGTATAAGACTTTTGCCGATCCTGAGCTGCTTTCATCCTCTCCCGCACTAGCTGGACCTTCTCTGTGGTGCTCTGCACTACTTCTGGTCCAAGAGTACCAGTCTCACCAACCTCTGCCCAGCAAAAGGGTGAAGGACATGGTCTTCCATACAAAGCCTCAAAAGGAGTCATGCCGATAGTAGAGTGGAAGCTGTTGTTGTAGGCAAACTCTACTAAAGGAAAGTGTCGTACCCATGATCCTCTGAAATCCAGAACACATGCTCGCAGCATGTCCTCCAATGTCTGGATAGTCCGCTCTGTCTGTCCATCAGTCTGAGGGTGAAACGCAGTGCTAAGGCGTAGCTGGGTGCCAAAAGCATGTTGTAACCCCTTCCAGACTTGTGAGGTGAACCGAGTGTCCCGATCTGATACGATAGTCTTCGGAACTCCATGCAAACGCACCACCTCATCCACGTACCTCTGTGCTAAGGTACCCACAGGTCCTGACTCCTTGATGGCCAAGAAGTGAGCAGATTTTGTCAGTCGATCCACCACTACCCAGATAGCATCATGCCCGCCCTGAGCTCTGGGTAGTCCTGTGACGAAGTCCATCAAGACGTCGTCCCACTTCCACTCGGGAACATCTAAAGGATGCAACAAACCACCAGGAACGCGGTGTTCAACCTTCACCTACTGACACACCAGGCATTTAGCCACAAACTCTGCCACTGCCCGTTTCACCCCGGGCCACCAAAACTGTCCCCTCAGGCCTTGGTACATTTTCAAAACACCTGGATGTACTGCCAAGGCTGAGCTATGGAACTCACGAAGGACTTCATCACGCATCACATCTGGAACAAACAACCTTCCATGAAAGAGCATCCGATGTTGGCTGTCCTCCGACCATCCTTCCGGAGCGTTCCCCTGATCGACACGATCCCGCAACACTTCCACCTCAGGGTCTCCCCACTGAGACTCTTCCACTTGCTGCAACAAAGAGGACTGTACCGTCATCTGAACAAGAAGCCTCTAGCACCTTCCACCCTCGCATCCAAGTGCAAGGCAGGAAACTCCCCCATCGCCTTCCAAGCATCAGCAGATTCCCGAACCACTTCCTGATGTGGCTTCCTGCTCAAGGCATTAGCCACAACGTTTCCCTTACCTTCAGTGTACGAGATCTCAAAGTCGTAGTCTTGGAGAAACTCGACCCATATCTATTGTCGCAAGTTCAAGTCACGCTGGGAGAAGATATAACACAAGCTCTTGTGATCGGTGAAGACCACAAAGCGCTCCCCAAAGAGGTAATGTCTCCACAGCTTCAATGCGAACACTACTGCTGCAAGCTCCAAGTCATGGGTGGCATAGTTCCGCTCGTGAGGACGCAACTGCCTAGACCCATAGCAGATCACACCCTTCTTCTGCATCAGCAAACATCCCAAGCCAAGTCCAGAGGCATCACAAAACACCTCATACAAGGATCCTTCCTCTGGCAACCTAAGGATGGGAACACTAACCAACTTCTCCTTCAGGTAGTCGAAAGATTCCTGGAACTGCTCATTCCACAGGAAGACCTGATTCTTCCTAGTCAAAGATGTCAACGGAGCAGCAACTCGAGAGAAGTCCGAGACGAACCTCCGATAGTATCCATCCAACCCCAGGAAACTACGAACTTCTTCCACGCTCTTGGGTGTTGTCCAAGAAACAACTGCTTCTACCTTCGACGGGTCCACTGACACTCCATGCTGAGACACCACGTGCCCAAGGAAGTTTACTTCTTGCGTCAAGAACTTACATTTTGACAACTTTCCATAAAGCTGATGGTGCCGAAGGACTTCCAAGACAGCCCTGAGAAGCTCAACGTGCTCCTCCTTTGATCTTGAGTAGATCAAGATGTCATCGATGAACACAACAACGAACTGGTCCAGGAAATCTCGGAAGACAAAGTTCATAAGACCCATGAACACAGCTGGTGCATTCGTAACCCCAAATGGCATCACTACAAACTCGAAGTGCCCATACCTGCACCTGAAAGCTGTTTTTGGGATGTCACTGTCTTTTACCCTCAGCTGATGATATCCCGACCGCAGATCAATCTTAGAAAACCAACATGCTCCCCTTAGCTGGTCGAAGAGATCATATATTCTCGGAAGGGGGTAACGGTTCTTGACCGTTACCTGATTCAGCCTCCGGTAGTCTATGCATAGCCTGAGACCACCATCCAACTTTTTCACAAACAGAACCGGAGCACCCCATGGCGACACACTGGGTCGAACGAAACCCTTCTCCATCAGATCGTCAATCTAAATCCGCAACTCCCGCAACTCCGAAGGTGCCATCCGATAAGGAGCCATCGAGATTGGACGGGCACCTGGCTGTAAGTCTATCCCAAACTCAACATCACGTCGAGGGGGTAGAGTCACAACCTCCTCGGGAAAGACATCGAGGAATTCCCCAACAACTTCTGGAACATTCATCATCTCCGTATCAGCTGGAACCGCTGATATCCCACCCAACAAAGAAAAGAGAGGCTTCACATGCTGGCTTCCCACCTGATAGCTCCTATCGCCAACAAAAGTCACACGCTGTCCATCCATATCGGAGAACACGACTCTTCTCCGGAAGCAGTCGATAACAGCACTAACAGAGAACAGTCAGTCGATGCCTAAAATGGCGTCGTATGGCTGCATCTGTAGGAAAAGAAGATCTCCAATGGACCAATTTAGTCCCAGCGTCAGCTCGCATCCCCGACAAACACAAGACAAACGGGTCTGACCTCCAACAGGCGTACTGAGTACCAGGGGTATAGAAAGTCTCTCTACGTCTAGACCCAAAGCGTGGGCTAGACTGGGTGCAACAAAAGAGTGTGAAGCTCCTGAATCGAACAAGGTAGAAACAAGAGTGCTGAACAAACAGATCGTACCTCGTACCACCTCTGGTCCTGCTGGAGCTGCCAACTCTGCTGCGTGCAACTGTCCACGCCCAGCTCCTCTGCCGCTCTGATATCGACCGCCTCCCCGACCACGCCCTGTTCGAGGTCCCTGAGGAGCACCCTGAGATCGGCCTCCTCCTACAGGGTCTACCCTCGGAGGGCCCTGCTGCTGCTGAAAGGGCCTCGACGGAAACTGCTGCTGAGGCGGGTACTGATCCTGACCACCTCCACCATGCTGAGCTCTGGTCGGGCACTGACTCCGGACGTGCCGGAAACCTCCACAAGAAAAACACTTCAGTCCAGGACTCGAGAAGGAACGACGAGGGCCTGAAGACCTGAATTGGAACCGCTGGGGCCTGCTCCCCACCGGCCTGAACCTAGAAGGTCCGGTCGAAGGAGGTCTGCTACTGACTGCCTTCCCCTTCGACGGACCCGCCTGGATCCCTTCTCGGGGTGCACCTCCCTGCAAGTGCATCCTCTCTACAACTTCCACCTTCTTCTGTATGGCTAAGTATGTCGGAAGGGTGAAGGGGGTCACATCATACTGGAGCGAAGGACGAAGCGCCTCTTCCAAACGTCTCGCCCGAGACTCTTCATCCGGAAAGAGTTCCGGAGCAAAGCGTAGGAGATTCTTGAACTTAATTCCCAACACTCGAACAGTCATAATCCCCTGCTGAAGGGAGAGGAACTCCTGATGCTTTTCCTCCTAGATCAAAGAAGAAAGGAATTCCTCTCGGAACTCCTTTTCGAAGTCAGCCCATGGAATCTCTGCCTCCTTCCTCTCCCCGAGGTAGAGCATCAACCATTGGCGCGCCGCGCCTCTCAGCTGACTGACCGCTAGGGGGACCCAGTACTCCTTCGGAGCACGGATCAAGGTAAAAGCGATCCCTAGCTCTTCAAGCCACCCCTCCATCTCCAGGTCCGAAGTACTTCCCTCGTACTTCTTGAGAGTCTGACGCTGGAAAGAATGGAGGGTCTTCTGCCACTGGCTATCTTCCTCCTCTCGATCGATCCTCAGTTGATCGATCGCCTGAACCTGCTGGGCCTCGACCGCCTGAGCCACCTGGGAACGCCGTCCAGGTGCCATAGCTGTACGGTAAACAAGGAAAACCTAAGCCTGAGTAGTAAGGAGATTTCTCAAGGGTTCATTTTATCATTTTACTTCATTCCCATAACGCCCCAAATCAAGTAAAACACAAACATGATGATGCATGTACCTTTCCTAGGGTTTCTACCCTAAAATCAATGTAGCCTCACTTGGTTGTTCGGTAGGCTCAGAGTCCTTGCATCGGATCACGGGGGGCCCTAAAATCCCATGTCCTAGCCGGTCTTCCCTGGCCTATGTCACACACCAAGATCAGCTAACATTGTTTCCCTACCATCCCATGCAATCCTCACTGTGCCTAACTCTAGACTCCATCCTATCTCTCAACCATTCCTCTGATACCATTCTGTCACGACGCCCTTCCATCAAAGATGCCCCTCCTGAGCAGGCAATGGTGAAAGGGAGATAATGACCCCCCGAGTCCCGCCTCTGTAGGCCCCGGGGTGGAGACTAGCACCAAGGGTATGAGTTTATTTTTTTTTCAATCATGGGAGGAATTACCCTTTTTATAGTTAGGATTGGAAATAGGACAAGTCAACCACCAAAAAGGAAAAAGAACAAAGGTGCTGAAAAGAAACCCAAACCAGTCCCATATGCATGTATAAATAAACTGAAACGGGTACAAGTACAAATAAGCTCAAAGTACAAGTGAGTACAGTACCAAAAGAAAAACAAGAAAACAGCAACTGCACAGCTCCCACTGCCTGACTAGTAGGGTCCCGCACGGCCTTGGTAGTCCTCCTGAAAACCTGAAACAACGTAGGGTGAGCATACAAGTATACTCAGTAGAGAACCTAAAGCTCTCGTGCACAAGTGGGGAGACACCCTAAGGTCCCGTGAGAAAACAGAAGAACCAGAAACTAACAAGGAAAAACTATCCACCCATCCTCACTGGTCACACTCACCAAGTAACACAAACAAGTTTAGTATATATATAGAACAAAAGTATTAGGTACCCCGCATCATTTCCCACTTAATTAGATGCTGCTCTTCCTAACGGCAAACGACCTAACGCTACCACACTCTTCCCGCCCGCACACACCTGGGCCAAACCACGCATCCCGCCCGCACACACCTGGGCCACAACCACTAACCCGCCCGCAGACACCTGGGCCTCATCCCGAAGGTTCTTGGGAACAGTAAGCCTGCCCGAAGAGTCTTGGGATAAAGGTCGCCTCAAGCCATCACAGCCTCCGAGACCTACCCGAAGAGTCTTGGGTGTAAGGTCACCTCAAGCCATCATAGCCTATGGAAGAAGGAGCAGGAAGGAGCTAGTAACTAAGGGGGAACACCCTCTCCCATAAAATGGGAGTGTTCGGCACTAGGTGCTTGACATGGGTGTGGTGCGAAAAAACACAAAGATACAATTATATATATACATATACCAAACACAAAGCCCAACCTATGGCTTCTTAAAAAGAGAAACTGAGCATGTGCCTCGGCACTGCTACCACGAAGCATGCATCAACAACCAAACAATCATCCCCCAACCCCATTTAGGTTTTCATGTTTCATGCAATGGTTTAACAAATTATTACTACTGGGTAACTATCATCCAGACAAAACCTTTCAAAAACATATCCCTTCCATCCACAACCATGGTTAGGTAAAACGCAAGCGACCACATGCCATTTCATTTACAAAAGATTATCACAACCATACAACATTCCATCATTCATTTATTTCAAAGTTCCACACATAAAACCCTTTCCACACACAAAACATTTCCGCATTTCAAAACACCTTTTACTTCAAAACACATTCCATAATCAAAACACTTTTCATAAATAAAGGAATTTTCCACAAAACAACCAAACCACCAACATGTTCATTATTTCAACTTTGTTCAACCCGGGTGATCACACAAGGTTTTCATTCTCATTTAATCAGCCAGTCTTTACGTGCTTATCCATTTTCCATGTTTTAACAAAACCAATCACAAACAATTCAGATATAAATTGCGCACGTAAAGGCCACCAACGGCCTTGATTTTCAGTAGGCAAAGGCCTTTCAATCCAAAATCACAATTAGAAGATAAAGAAACTGGAAGGCAATAGAAACAACACAAAACCCCAAACCCTTCTTTATCCGGTTATTATCTTTATTTAAAGTTCAACTGCATCCCATAGAACAAAAGAAAAATATCCCACCCCGCATGTTGCACCAAAAAGAGAGACGAAGGTAAACCCCTACCTCAAAAGGTCCCGATCACGTCGCTTCCGACGACGTCCTTCGGTTTCCTCCGCCTTCGCCAAACCCGACAAACGCCTCCTAGGATGGAAGCTGGAGAAGGAAGGAAGGAAGGAAAGGTGAAAAGTCCGGGCTTAGAAGCTTTGTCTCGTCGCTACGAACCTGTGGCCACTGACGGATCGTAATTCGGAGCTCGGACAAAGAAGTTAGAGGAGGAATACTTCTCGATCGTCCAAGAGCGTCGTCGTGCGACAAAGAAGCGATCAATATGGAAGATAAAACATGACCTCGTTCTTATATAGGCAATGAATAGGTAAATCCGTATTCAGCGTGCATTAATGAATACACGATGTGACCGTACATACGTTACATGTTTTGATTGGTTAACACACAACACGTCACGCGGTTTCCACACGTTTTAATAATAATGATAATTCTATCAATATGTGGTGTTTCGTTGACCCGAGGCATGAGTCATAAAAGTAGCTCATTAATGGTCTTAAAATGACCTTCATAATTTTAGGGTTACGCTATCGCTGACGGATCGTCAATCCAATACCGTATGAGGGAGATACGTTGGATACAAGATCCCGTAATAATAACAATATTAAATCTATTAATTCATGGGCATTTCGGGTACCCAATCCGAAAACCAAAAAAAGACATCCAATATTGGACTCATAATTTTCGTCTCGTAGTCAGGGTCGCATTGCCACTGACGGTTTGTGAAACCGATGTCGCACGAAGAAGTTATTGTGAAAAAAGTGTTTTATTATCAAAAATTAAAGATAACAATATTTTATTATTTATTTATTTATTTATTTCTCTAACTCCAATCAATCATCATTTGTCATTTTTCACGCTGGAAATTCATCACCAATTATCTCCTTTACTATTTATTTCACACTTAATTTTATTCCCATTAATATCTTATAACTCCTCCCTCTCTCCAATCTTTATTAATTCTTTCTCCCAAGATTCTCTCCCACAAAAAGTGGCGCCTCTCTCTTATATTTATTTTTCAATAAATTTTACTTTCTCTCTCCAATCTTTATTTTGTTGGTGCGCCTCCCCTTTTATTTCATATTATTATATTTTTCATCTTCTCTCTCCTTGTGGCACACCCCAAATTTATTTTAAACCTTTATTTATTTATTTTTACACAATTATCATAACATCTTTAATTTATTCTCATATCGCAAATCTCATTGCATTTAATTCAAAACATAATTCTCATTAAATCATTATTACCAGATCTATCAAAAAAAAACCAACATTATTATTATAATTATTTACTTTAACACTTATAACAAAACCCCCAAAAAAATTATTAACACGTCACCATTTATTATTAATAATGATTATTATTTTTGATGTTCGCCGCATTGACCACATCAAAAAAAAAGTTTTTACAAAGTAATCCACCGGAGAGGTCCGGGCCATTACATATACCCACGGTTTTGGAAATTGTGGGCTGGAACGACGTCGGTATAGGGGTCTTAACCTATACCCACAGTTTGGTAGAACCGTGGGTATATGTGCGTCACATAGAAGCACTACGCGGTACAGCATGGCAGGCAGTTACACCACGGTTTGAACCGTGGGGAATATTCGATTCATTTTAAAAAAATTGCCATCAGCAATGTTTGAACCCTGCACGCAACACTTCACAGTGAGCCCCTAGACCAACCAAGCTGCAACTATTATATGTCATATATATACATATCTGCAAATATATATAAATATATCCTAAATCGCGTATTCAAAAAACGAGGCTTCAGTGATTCGAACCTGCGTCTCCGGCTACGCCTCGGGCCCGCGCCCCGTGACAGACCAAACGACCTGTTATTTTAATCTACTATACAATCATATATCTGCCTATATATTTTAATATATAACGTCTTTAAATTCAAAAAATGTTCATACGGGGATTCGAACAATTGTCCTGCAGTAATCCTCCACGCCGCTTACCAACTGAGCTAACACTATTATTCAATATATAGAGATTCATCTACTTATATATATTAATATAATCCGTGAAAAAACGTCTTCCCGCCAAATTTTTCATGTCCCGCTTAATGTTTTTTCTCCACCATAACGCAGGAAAGCTATACCCACAGTTCTGGGGAACCGTGGGTATAGGTCTTCAAAAAAAAAAACCGCAATACCTACGATTTTGAAGGACCTTCGATATACGTCTTCGGAAAATACCCTATACCCACGGTTTTCTCCAAAACCGTGGGTATAGATTTTAAAAGAAAACAATATCCATGGGTTTTGGAACAACCGTGGGTATAGGTTCACATACTATCCCTATACCCACGGTTTTAGAAAACCGTGGGAATAAGGGTACCCTATACCCACGGTTTGTTGAAAAACCATGGGTATAGGCCTATTTTCCAGTAGTGAATATTACCTTGCTTAAAGACTAGGTTATAACTATATATTTAAATAATTATAATAGCTAAATGTTGTTTCATAGAGGCTCAACATTGCATGCATTTCATTCTATATTAAATTTATTTTTAAATCCTTGGGGTGTTACATTCTCTATTCCTTCAATAAATTCTATCATCGCAATTTGAAATTGCACTTCAAAAACAAAAAAGGTTGATTCTTGAAAATAACTTTGTGAAAAACCCATATCAAAAATATGGTTAATAAAATATACTCTTAAAAATCGGTTAAGGGAAATGAGTTGGTCACCAAAAATTTATGATTTAAAATGGGATGTAATTATTTGGTATTGAAAACCTATACATAGAAGAAAAATCAAACAATGAAGCTATGATGAACAGTAATAGAGAACTTTTTCAAGAGAAAGTTAACAATCACAAATTCATAAATCCATGATGATCTAAGGGACCATTTGATTCATTGAAAATTAAGGTACTAGGATAACATTTTTTTTCAACAGATTTTCCATAAAGTTAATAAATTATTTCACTCTATAATAATCTATGGAAATATAAGTATGTGATATATTTCAACAAACACAACCTTATCCTCGAGTTGTGCCTTTAACTATTCCAACTTCATTTCATGGAACAAGTTGTTTCATATGGTGATTTAATAAAATTATCTATAAAACCTTGTACAAAGATCGAATTCAACCCCTTCATAAATTGTTAACTTTTCAAAAATATCATGATTCAACACTTTATAAAGAATGCACTAAATTTTCATAACAAACAACATGAAGTGGCTCTTAATTATCACATACCAACATGTGAGTACATTCTACTTGTATTCTCTCAAAGCATGGTAATAACTTGAATTACCATAAAACCTTATTGAATACATTCATGCTTCATTATTCCTTATGTAAAATATAGTAAATTGGATATATTCCTTAAATCCAAAATTTTATAAACTCCACAAATGATAGCATAAACCACTATGTCGATATTCCATTATTCAGATCCAAGATGGAAAGTGATATCAAATTTATGATATCTAAATCAACCATCTCTTTACTCCAAAATCGATATTTTAGTATTAGGAACATATAAAGGGTTGCCTTTCCCTCATCCCTATAATTTAAAAAAGTTTAACATGCTACTAAGTCACTTTTCCTTCCTACCATTCATCATACGACCTCAAATCCTTAATGAAATAGTATTACAGTACAATCCTTATATATTCTATAATTCTCATAACTAATAAATCATTTATAAAATACTAAAATGACATGATTATTGAAGCCAAACATAAGAACATTAATCATTCATCCTTTTCTATTGTAGTAGCATAATCTTTACCATGATCCATTATCTTCTTTTGGGGTATATTCCTTTGATGCATGGGACATTGATTTGGGTAGTGTCTCATCTCTTTGCAGTTGAAGGATTGTATATTAGAAACATTTTTCTTATCCTTCCAATAATGATCGTGGTGTATTTTTCCTCTATACTTGAAGCACACTCCTTTTCCTCTTGATCATATACCATAGTTTTTCCTTCTACAATTATCATATGTGGGAAAATACTTCTTTCCCTTCTTCCCTTTATCGATAATTTTTTTCTCATATCCTCTTCTTCTCATGCTTGCTTTCAAAATTCTTAATACTTATAAAACCCTTTCTCCTTCTTGTTAGAACATAATACTTTATCCTTATATAATGAGAATGTTGGAGAGGATATTTCAATTTGTAAAAATGGATTAAACCTATTGAAGAAAGGATCATTCTTACTATTTTGATTATCTGTGTTGGTATAGTTCTTGTTCCTTCCATTAGGAGCCATTTCTAAATAATGGAATACACTAGATTAGATCATAACATTATGAAACATATTTCACAATCCAAAAACTAGCGAAATACATAACTTGAATTGTAAAATTTATGTGTATCTAATCTCATAATCATAAACTATGTTTCTCAGGGGATATATTTACTTTTAAATCCTTTATAATTGTTTGTAAGGAAAATGTGATTTATCAGAAGAATATCCCTTGGGAGTTTCAAACTAGGTGTGCAGTAAGTCTCATTATCATGTACTGGGTTACCCTGAGTTAGGCTCAGGTCACCTTGTCAGATTTATTACCTCTAGGTAGATTTGTTCCAGAACCACACCCACTTGTAGTATCCAGACATGGATGTATTACTAGGAAGACCCACATAATCTTTACCTTACAAAAATTATAGGATTTTCTTCTATCCTCATCCTCAAAGTTCATCTTAAGGTCATGTTCCCTAATCTATCTTATATAAATCTAATTTCCAAGGTTTCTAATAAACATACTCTGATATTAATTGTTAGGACCCCGACCCCAGTAGCCAAGAGCTGGTGCCTTACTTTATTACTTTGGCATAGATACAAGTGTCAAATACCAAAGGACCGATTAGTTTAATATTCTTGGAAACTAGATTACATAAATGAAATTTAAATTAAAAATAAAAACATAAAATACAACATATATAATCTTTCTAGAACTCCATTATTCTCCTTAATTAACCATGCATATAAATCGTAATACACATCTTGGCATCCTGGGAAAATAAAACATAAGAAAGGGGTGAGATTAGATACTCATTATGAGTAAACAATACAAATAAATATATAAAAAAAATAATGAAATGTGAATAACGCATTCCACTCAAACATAATCTTTAGAATAATATGGAAGGAATAAAAACTGAATAAATAATGCTATATAAATAATCAAAAGAGATTAGAACTTAACCATGGATATTCTACTAGTAGAATAATTACATGGAATATCATTTACTAGTATCATAATGAGGTAATTCATAATTCTGGACATCATAAACAAACTATTAAGGAATCATCCAAGAGACCATACATAATTGGGTAAAAACCCGGTCAAGTTTGTCTCATGAGACCTATAGATGCATCGAGGGGCTATAGCGGGCCTCACCCGTCACATACAAAGTCCAATGAATTTCTCATACATCGAATAGAAATATAAATTCAAATCAAAGTGACTCATAACACTTTGAAATATTTTAATCATAATAATAGGTTAACATACTCTAATAAAATCATTGAGAAATTCTTGAGGAAAATAGTCTTTAAACAGTCCAAAGTGTCCCATACCACTTTGAAACAATTAAATAATAACCCATACAACATTAATTGAAAACTTATAATATCATGAAAATAATATAATTAATGATACAATATATCAAAGGTAAGTATATACACTACACATAAGGAAATAACAGTGAAAAAGTCATATATCTAATAGGAGTAAAAGAATGATGAGAAAAACCCCTTTTAACTTTGGAAAGAAGAGTTATTTTGGAAAATCATTTGTATTTTTCCTAAAATTAGATTGTAAAAATGTATATCCCAGAAAAGAAAATGGAAGGATATTGAAATTATATTTTAGGCAGAAATTATTTCCCATTGAAGTGAAATCATTTAAAAATAGTTTTTAAGAAACTTTATAAATAAAACATTTTTGTTCGATATAAGTAAAATATTAAAGAGATTTTGACGAGTAAATGCATGTCTTTTTTCATAAAACTAGAAAGAAACCAAGATAGTTTTTCATGTTAAAATTTTTGATTTTAGAAAAACAATTATGGATTAAAACATACTATACAATGTACTTGAAATTGGTAAGAATTCAGGAAGTTCCCTTTAATAGAGATTACTTATCGGGAATAATTGAGAAGGGAACCATATTAAAACAAGTACATCCACATAATATAAGGATTAAATAATATGGATAAATGAGTTTGTAAAATATACATATAATTTAGAAGAATTAGATAAAAATAAATAATAATTACATTGGGGTAGGGAGAGAGAAAGTGTAACTCGAATGAAAAATGGAGGTTCAGGAAGAAATCCTCACCTTATGTTTGAATGTGTTCTGCACTTAACCTTAAATTCCTAGATAATCAAATTAGATACATTAATTAATTAATTAATAAAATTTTATATATTTATTTTATTCATTATATTTTTATTAAGTTCATTTATGTCCTTTTTGATGAGTTATAAGATACAATTTTATTGTTCGGGAGCGTTCTTTTCCTTGGTTTCCATGATCGGTATACTTGTATATGAGTATGGAAGTTAAAGTGGAATGTGTATAATTATATATAATTGAATTTATACGATATTAATGAAAATATTTAATATTAAATTTTTATATAACTCAGTTGGTTATATGGTATGGGGATGAGTCATCAGATAAAACAATAGTGATAACCCTTTAGATTATTTTTGTGATTTTTTGAAAATCACGAACTAGTTTTGTCGTATGAATTAGTATTATGTATATATACAGGTTATATAAAATTAAATAGGTTTTAAGACATATATAATATTATGGTTTAACCATAATAATGATTTCATGACTAGTTTTGAAAGATAAATTGAAGAACCAAAATCTATCATCCACGAAGGTTGTAAGTTGGCACCTCAGGGATGATGATTTCGTTTTTTAAAGTAAAAGAGAGAGAGAGAAATGTGTTTGATGAAGGATATTTCATTAACATGATATAATTAAATTATATAGATGATATTATATTTATCATTCTTATTTGGATAGAGGATGTGAGGATAGTATAATAAATGAAAAGGTAAATTGAAAGGAAATTAAAATAAAAAGAAAGAGGGTTTACCTCTTGAATTCTCCTCTTTGAGAACCTCCTTAAGGGATATTGGTTTGGTATTTAATTGTTACCAGAACCCCCTTTAAGTGGGAGATAGAATTGGGAAGAGAATTTGGGAAGAATTTGGACCAGAATCAAGGCTTATAGGTGTGAGTTGAAGTGGTGACGAGGGGTGGTATTTATAGCGGAGGAGAGAGGAGTTTTTTGAATATTATAATCATTTGTTTATTATTTTGTCTCAAGACTATGAATAGTAGGAGTATTATTACTAAATATATTAAAATAATTATAATAAGTTTGATATTATTGTGCTTCCATCATTCACGACTCAAGTAATAGTGTATTTATCTTATAATATATATATATATTGTAAATTACTCTATTTCGGCATTCACCAAAAGTTCACGTATTTTAGAAAAATACCAAAAATTCACCCTAATCATTTTCAACTTTTAGAATTAAAAAAATTAACTCCATTTTATGTTAATAATTTTCTAAATATGAGAAATTTAATTTTTAATAAAAATCATCATTTACTTGGAAAATACCAGATTTAAAATTATAACTGATTTTATAAGAATATGAAAAATTAAATATGGCATCATAAAATTATCTTATCATCATAAGAAAAAAATGTTAATTTATAAGTCTAATTTAAGGAAATATTGTTTTTAAATCATTATATTCTTTATAAAATTATAATTATATATTTATGACTTACAAAAATACCAACACTTAATTATTAATTTTTAAGACATTTATTTACTTATATAATTATATAATTATATTATATTTTCACTTATAAGATTCCTAAATTTTATCCATTATTTCATAGGTGAGGTTACTATTCTATTGGTCATATTATGATTCATAAGGGTAATATTATAATTCTGAAGGGTGAAGTTACTATTCACCAAAAAAATAATGTTAACCCTATCAGACTCTAAATATCTTACTGTTCGCAACCGTGTATGTCCATTTTTGAAATTCAATTCACAGAAGTGTAAAAATTAATTTTCATACTAATCTCATAGGTTTGGCGAGAGGATAGGTACGAAGAATGTTCAAAAGTTCAATAAGTTTTTATATCTAATTTCAATATAAAATGATTACAATTATCTAAATTGGATTAATAAATGTATAACTGATCTAATGTGACTTTAAAAATTAATTTAAAGTATAATAATTATTTAATTGAAAAACTCAATTTTAACTAAAATGCAGTATTTTTTCACTATTCATAAGAAAATGAAACTTCTCATAAAAATATTGAATATTCACCCAAAGTTAACTTTTAAAAAATGTTTTTTATTTTAAAAAAATTATATATTTCATTATAAATATGTTTTATTTATGTGAAACCATCATAAATAACATTTAATATTAGTTATTACTATTAATATTATTTTGTTTAAAGGCTAGGTTATAACTATATCGTTTAAATAATTATAATGAAAAATGGTTGTTTTGTAGAGACTCAATGTTTCATGCATTAAATTCTATATTAAATTTATTTGTAAATTTTTTGGGTGTTACATTATCCATTCCTTCAATAAACTGTGTCATTGAAATTACAATTCAAAAAATAATAAAGTTGATAATAGAAAATACCTTTGTGGAAAACCCACATTGGAAATATGGTTAATAAAATACACTCCTAAAAAGAGGTTAAAGGAAATGAGGTGGTCACCAAAAAATTATGCTTCCAAATGGGGTGAAATTAGTTGGAACTAAAAACCGGGATATGGAAGAAAAATCAAACTATGAAGTTCTAATGGAAAGTGATAGAGAAAATGTTTAGCAGAAATTTGACATCCAAAAATCCATAAATCTCTAATGATGTAAGACACTATTTGATTCATAAAAAATAAAGGTACTAGGATAACATTTTTTTCAAGATATTTTGCATAAAGTTGATAAATTATTTCACTCTATAATAATGTCATGAAATATAACTACGTGATAGGTTTCCATGAACACAAATGTATCTTTTAGTTGCTCCTTTAACTATTCCTAATACATTTCATGGCACAAGTTGTTTCGTAGGGTGATGTAATAAAGTAATATCTAAATCCTTCTCCGAAGTTAAAATTCAACCAATTCAATTTTTTTAAATTTTCCAAAATATCATTATCCAACACTTTATAAAAAAGGTCACTGAATTTCCATAATGAAAAACATGAAATGGATCTTATTCATCACATACCAACATGTGAGTACATTCTCATTGTATTCTCATGAAGTGTGGTAATAACTTGAATTACCATAAAAACTTATTGAATACATTCTTGCTTATTTATACCTTTTGTAAAACATATGAAATTAGATATATTCCTTAAATAAAAAATGTTTTAAACTCTACCAATGATAGAATAAACCACTTTCTCAATAGTCCATTATTTATATCCAAGATAGTAAGTGCTATCTAATTTACGTTATCCAAATAAATCAAATCATTATTCCAAAATAGATATCTTAGTATTAGAAATATATTAAGGGTTTATTTCCCTAAACCATATATTTTCCAAAATCTTAACTTATTACTAAGTCACTTTTCCTTGGTAGCATTCATCATACAACCTCAAATGCTTAGTGAAATAGTACTATAATACAATCCTTATATATTATATAATTCTCATAACGAGTACATCATTGATAAAATACTCAAATGAAATAATTATTGAATCCAAACATAAGATCTTTAATCATTCCTCTTAGTCCATTATAGTAGCATAATCTTCACCATAACCCATTATCTTCTTTTGGGGTATATTACTTTGACGCATGAGACATTGATTTGTGTAGTGCACCATCTCTTTACTATTGAAGCATTGTATATTAGAAACATTTTTCTTGTCCTTGAAATAATGTGCATTTAATCCTTTTCCTACATACTTGAAGCATACTCCTTTTCCTCTTAAGCCTATACCATGGTGTTTCCTTCAAAAATTATCACATGTGGGAAAATACTTCTTTTTATTCTTTCCTTTATCCATATTTTTCACTCATGTCCTATTCTTATCATGATTCCTTTCAAATCCATAATACATAGAAAAATATTTCTCCTTCTTGATATAACATTATAATATCTGTTCATATGATGAAAATGTTTGACATGCTAGTTCCCATTGAAAAAATGGATTAAACCCACCAAAGAAATGAACATTCTTACTCTTTAGATTATTTTCACCGGTCTGATTCCTTTTCCTTCTGATTTGTGCCATTTCTAAATAATGGTATACACTAGATTAGTTCATAACTGTATTAAACATAATGTCTAATCTCAAAACTAGTGAAATACTTAACATGTATTGTAAAATTTATACATAGCGAATCTCATAATCATAAACATGGTTTCTTTTGGGAAATTTTTACTTTTAAAACCTTCATAATGGTTTATAAATAAAATGTGAATGATCCTAAGTATATACCCAGAGAGTGTCAAACCAGGTGTGTAGTATGAATATTTATCATGTACTAGGTTACGCTGAGTTAGGTCCGGGACACCTTTTCAAAGTTATTACCCCTAGGTACATCTATGCCCGAACAACATCCACTTGTAGTATCCAGACCGGGATGTATTTCTAGGAAGACCCACATAATATTTACCTTAAAAAATTATTGGATGTTCTTACATACATATAATCAATGTTTATCTTAAGGTTATATTCCTTAATCTATGTTTTCTAAATCTAGTTTCTCGGGTTCCTACTAAACTTCTTCTGATACCAAATATAAGGACCCCAAGCCCAATAGCCCAGAGTTGGTGCATTACTTTATTACATTGGCATCAATACAAGTGTTGAATACCAAAAGACTATTCAGTCTAATAGTATTGGAAACTAGATTACATATATGAACTTTAAATTACAAATAAAAACATAAAATACAACATAGATAATCCGTTGATAATTCCATTATTCTCTTAGCTTAACCTTACATATCAATCATAATACACATATTCACATAGTGGTAGAATAAAACATAAGAAAGGGATGATATCATATGATTAGTATGGGTAAACAATACAGTTGAAGACATCCTAAAATATAAGTCAATGTGAATAAATCATGCCACTAAAACATAATATTGATCAGAATATGACAGGAATAAAAACCGAATAAACAATTCCTTATAAATAATCAGAGGAGATTAAAACTTAACCATGGATATTTTACTAATCGAATAATCACATGGAATATAATTTATTAATATCATTGTGATTGAATGCATAATTTTGGACATCATAAACATACTACTAAGGACACAACCAAGTCACCATACATAAGTGGGTAAAAACCCAGTGTAGTTTGTCTCATGAGACCTACTGATGCATCAAGTGGCTATAGCGGGCCCCACTCTTCACTTACCAAGTCCAATACATTTATCATATGTTGAATAAAAAGATATATTTAAATCAAATTGTCCCATACCACTTTGAAATATTTTAATCATAATCATATGTGAAAGTACTCTAATAAAATTATTGAGAAATTCTTAAGGAAAATAATCTTTAAACTTTCCAAATCGTCTCATACCACATTGAAACAATTAAATCATAATCCATATAAAATTAATTGAAAAATTATCATATAATTAGAATAATATAATTCATGATATAATATATCAAAGGTTGTTATATAAACCACACATAATGAAATAGCGGGGAACAAGGTATATATCTCATAGGAGTAAAAGTGAGACGAGAAAACCCCCTTTTTTTACTTTGGAATAGAAAGTTATTTTGGAAAATCATTTTTATTTTTCATAAAATAAGATTGTAAACATGTGTATAAAATAAAATAAAATTTAAGGAAATTTAAATTATATTTGGGGCATAAATTATGTCCCATTTAAGTGAAATTATGTAAAAAGAGTTTTTAAGAATCTTAAAATAAAACATTTTATTGCGATTTAAGGAAAATATTAAAGATATTTTAAAGCATAAAGACAGGTTTGATTTAATAAATATAGAAATAGACCAAGATTGTTTTTAATGTTAAAATTTTTTATTTTAAAAAAATTAATTATGGCTTAATACATTTTATATAGTGCACTTGAAAATTGGTAAGAATTCAGGAAGTTCCCATTAATCAAGATTATATATCGAGAATAATTGAGAATGAGGCCATATTAAAACATGTAAATCCCCCTAAAAAGGATGAAATAATATGGATAAATGATTTTAGAACATATAAACATAATTTATATGAATTAAATAAAAATAAAAAATAATTATATTAGGGTATAGAGAGAGAAAGTGTAACCTAAATTAAAAATGGAGGTTCGAGAAGAAACCCTTACCTTATGTTTGAATGTGTTCTACACTTAACATTAATGTCATGGAAAGTAAAATTAAATACATAATTTAATTAATTAATAACATTATATATATATATATATATATATATTTTTCATTATAGTTTTATTAAGTTCATTTATGGCCTTTTTTATGAGTTATAAGATACAATTTTATCACTTAGGAGCGTTCGTTTCCTTGGTTTTCATGATCGGTATACTTGTATATAAGTATGAAAGTTCATGTGGAATGGGTATAATTATATAGAATTGAATTTATATGATATTAATGAACATATAAAATATTAAATTGTTATATAATTCATTTGGTTATATGGTATGATGATGATTCATTAGATAAAATATTAGTGACAATCATTTAGATTATTTTGATGGTTTTTCGATCACCACGAACTAGTTTTGTCGTATGAATTTGTATTATGATTATATAATAGTTATAAAACATTAAATAGGTTTTAATACATATATTATATTCTGGTTTAACTATAAAAATTGTTTCTTGACAATCTTTGGATGATAAATTGAAGAATGAAAATCCACCATCCATGATGTTTGTAAATCGACAACTCATGGACAGTGATTTCATTTTGAAAATAAAAGAGAGAGAGAAAGAAGTTTGATGAAGGATATAACATTAACATGATATCATTCTAGTATATAGTTTATAGTAGAGTTATCATTATCATTTGGATAGAGAAGGTGAGTAGAGGATAATAAATGAAAAACGAAAATGAAAGGAAATTAAAGAAAAAGAAAGAGGATTTAACTCTTGATCCTCCTCTTTGAGAACCTCCTTAAGGGATCTTGGTTTGGTATTTTGTTGTTACCAAAACCTACTGAACATGGGAAAGAGAATTGGGAAGATTATTTTGGAAGAATTTGTACAAGATTCAATTCTTATAGGTTTGAGGAGAAGTGGCGGTGAGAGGTGATATTTATAGTGGAGGAGAGTGGTGTTTTTTGAATATTTTATTTATCTCTTTATTATTTTTGATTAAGATTGTGAATAGTTTTAGTATTATTGATAAATATATTAAAATAATAAAGTTAATTTAGATATTATGGTGCTTAAATCATTCATTAATCAATGAATAATGTATTTATCTAATAATGCATATATACTGTAAATTACTGTATTTTACTATTCCCAAAAAATTTAAATATTTTAGAAAAACCCCAAAAATTCATCCTAACTATTTTTTGATGTATAGAATTCCAAAATTCACTCCATTTTATGAAAATATTTTTTTATAAATATGATAAATTTAATTTTTAAATAAAATCATCATTTACTTGGAAAATACCATTTTTAAAATTATAACTCAATTTATAACACTTTGAAAATTTAAGTAAAGTCGCATAAAATTATCTTATAATTATAAGACAATAAAATTTTAATTTATAAGTCTAATTTATGAATATAAATTTTTTTTAAATCATTATATTAATTATAACATTGTAAATATATATATATGACTTATAAAAATACCAACACTTAATTAATAATGTTTAAAACTTTTATTTACTTATAAAATGATATAATTATATCATATTTTCACTTATAAGATGCCTAAATTTTATCCATTCTTTCATAGGTGATTTTACTATTCTATTAGTCACATTACTATTTATAAGGGTAATATTAATTTTCAAAGGGTCAAGTTACTATTCATCAAAAAAATTAAGTTGGTTCTATCAGACTATTAATATCTTACTGATCCCAACCATGTATGTTCATTTTTAAAAATTCAATTCACAGAAGCAAAAAAATTATGTTTTATGCTAATCCCACAGGTGTGACGAAAAGGTAAGTAAAAATAACATTAAGAAGTCCAATAAGTCTATATCTAATTTTAATATAAAAATGATTTCAATGATCTATATTTGATTAATAAATGTATAATTGATTTATTGTGACTTTAAAAATCAATTTAATGTATAATAATTATTTCCATGAAAAACAATGTTTTTAACTAAAATACAACATTTTTCACTCTTAATAAAAAAATTAAACTTCTCAAAAAAATACTAAATATTCACCCGAAGTTAATTTTGAAAAAATGTTTTTTATTTTAAAAAATATACATATTTCATTATAAATATGTTTTATTTATGTGAAATCAATATAAATAACATTTAATAGTAGTTTTTACTATTAATATTACTATGTTTAAAAGTTCGGTTATAACTATATAGTTTAAATAATTTTAATATAAAATTATTGTTTCCTAGAGACTCAGGGTTCAATGTATTTCATTATATATTAAATTTATTTATAAATACTTGGTGTGTTACACTAGGTTCCTATTGTTATCCCTAAACCACCCTTGATTCTTCCACTCTCACTGAGTATCCTGTGAGCCTCTACCGGGTACCCAGTTCCATTTATAGGATTTTTTTACATATTTTTCCATATTATGATCCTTTTTGAACCTATGATATAATATATATTCCTCTTAAAATTTTTAAAACCATTATAAAAATAAACTTATGGTTTCAAAATTGATGTTTAAATCTCAATGAAAAAACGACCCATGCTTTTTATAATTGAATTTTCCAATTCAAATGTGAAAAATAACCAAATCATATTAATATGACATAACTTACTAAAAACTCACTAAAACATTACTTCTCATCCCTGAGATGTTCAAACCATATTTTACTCATAAAATATTAACTTATCTCAATTCCTAATTCAAAATTCAAAATCTAAATTCTATCTTGAGGAACCTATCAAACTTTTGATACACAACTCTTAAAATGAATACATACTACTAAATTAATAAAATTATAATACCCAAAACATATATTATCTGACATGTCACTTTAATATTCTGATATTTTAAAAAGACACTATGTTCGATATTGTATACATCACGCAACACCGAGCATAAACGAACCATGAAATATTAATATTTAAATATTATTGTTATAACCTAGCCATTATATTGGTGGGTATGAATATGATTATAAACATTATGAAATATATATAATATTTTTACTCAATTAAAATATATGGGTTAATTCTTAGAAGATAAGCAGTCAATTTTTCAATAAAATCACTTTATACTTCAAACATACTCTTTCTTCAAAAATAGTTTTTATTTATTTTTGTGAGTGAATATTATAATTAATTTATAGAAATTTTAGAAATTTTATTTGATAAATAGGGTATTATTTTAAAGTTTATCTTTTTAAAATTATCTTAGGATTAGTTTTCGATAATTTTTCGAAATTTTTTTATTTTTCAATGAATTGTAAAAAATACTGATTCTTATTGAAAAAAATCATTTCTTTTCAATTACTTACAAAGTCACATTATATTTTTGATTAGTTATAAAATTTAATTAGTTCATTTTAATTAAATATAATCCAATAAATTTGATTATAATCAACATTATGATTGAATTTGGTATAAAAAAATTATACTTACAAGGAATTTTTCTTAAAAATCACTTTTAATCATGTTTTATGGGTTTAATATTAAATTAAATTCTTCAATTTTGTGAAATAAATTTGATAAAATGGATTTAATATTTGGAATATTCAAAACTAATATTATATAAAAAGGATAACATAATTTTCGATCAGTATAAATAGTAACCATAGTAATTTTGTATTGCCATGGTTAATGTAAAATGAGTTAATTAGGGTTAAAAATAACAAGATAAGGCTTAAAATTCATAAAAAATACTTGCCTTAATTTCATTTGATGATTATATTTCATCCCTAATCATATAAAACTCAAAATATAACCGTTTTCCCTTTTACTTTGATTTTGACCTTTATAATATTTTATGTGACGAATAAAGTAAAAAATATCACTCTCTTATTTGCAATAGTTTTAATATTTTGTGAAATGAATAAAAATGACTTATGATAACTTATAAATTTTTATTTGAAAGATAATTTTTTTATCACAATAATTTATTTTTAATTTTTAATGATGAAATAATTTCTTTAAATACTTACGCAATGCCAACACAATTCTTATGCAAACAGTAAAAAAGTCATGTAAATGATTTTAAAAAATCCATAAGTAATATAGTTTGTGTCATTTATAATATACCATGAATTTTGAAATCAATATAACATATTAGGGATTTTTAAAGGTTTAGATTCAAAATCCTTTTTTATCTTCTTGCCGTTAAAGTCAAACTAATTAAATAGTGTCAAATGGCATTAATGATATTTTATGTCAAATAAAATTTTATTAAATTATTTAAAAATCATAAAAATATTTCAAGAGGAAAATTTTGATGAAAAATGGTCTAAAATGTGATCCCTTGGACATTTATGAGGAACTTTTACATTGTAAGTAAAATTATAAACCGTTAACATTCACTACTAGAAAAATGACATATCGCCATAGGTTAATGGGATCGTGGTTATAGCTTGAGATGTAGCCATGGGTTTTAAATAAACAAGGATATATGTTTTCCAAATCCATGGGAAAATTATCCCATGCCAATAGGGATCTCTAAATTTATAACCTCCCCATGGATTTCTTCTCCAACCCACCTACACATCCAATCCCTTTCCTTGATCACTTCTCCCTTGGTCAATCATAGAATGACGAGTCCATTATCTCTCATTCATTCCGTGTAGAATACTAAAATTCGTTTCTCTATCCATATCACAATTCTTCCCATCCCGTTTATTTTTCATTTATTCCCTCCCCTATCCAATTTTTCATGTGTTCATACATCATTCGATGCATCAGCCGAACCCTTTTCCTTCTCTGAGTGGACTATACGAGTGTTGTCACCAAGTCCTCCTCTATTCAGTGTGTCTGTTGATCCATTTTACTTCTTAAAGCGGGCCACACATGAGTGCTAGCTGAGACCTTCCATGAGAGGAACCCACATGAGTCACCCCTACCCTTTCTACAAACCACACTCCACCCACTCCTCATAGTAGGACTTATTATTTCTTCCAAATAATTTTTATTCCAATAATGGGTTCCCTAGAACCAATTTTAATAGTAATTTTTTATTATTATATCATGGATAGAGTGAGTTATATATGATTCACACTTACCATAATAGTGTAGATATTTCTGCATCCACTTTTTAAATGGTAATGTCCATAGACTAATTGTTGTATAAAAAAGGTTATAAAAGTTCCAAGGCTATAATGAGAACCTCAAGATACTATAATATTAATCTTAAACATATGTCCTATGTAAGAACCTAGGTTTTTAGAACGGGTCAGAATGCCGACCTTGTTGGAATTTTCGACTTGTTTCTAAGAGAACTGGGAAAATCTGGGACGTTCTGGAAATTTTTAGACTATATGCCGTGTACTCTAAAGTACACACCGTGTATAGGTTGGGAGTGTTCTGGCTATGTGCTCTCCGAGTACATGATGTGTGATGACCATGTAGGAATTTCATAATACACGATGTGTAGTGTTATTTGACATGCTGTGTATTCCCTTTCTGTTTACCGATTGGGTTTAAGCTGTGTGTCAACCCGTGTGGAGTGCCCATGCTTTGTGTATATCTCTACTTAAGTCGGAGTATGGAATAGGACACTACAAAATGTGTAGTCCATAAATACATGCTATGTAATTTAATTTTTATTCACTTAAATGAAAGAGCATCGTGTCTCTTTTCCAGAAAAAACTTCTTCTTCCCCTTTTTCGGACCTTGAGGCTTCGCGAGGCCAAAAATGTTTCCGTCACTAGATTCTTCATCTAACATCCATTCTTCAATACATTGGTGGTTGTAGGATCGCAACAACGAGGCTAAACCCATGCACCCTATTTTGTTCTTGATCCCTTGCCTCACGCGTCACAATTTCCATCCGAGTGGAATTGCCGGGATTTGACAGAAATGTAGATCTACAAAGATTGGCTATGAATTGGAGCTCAATATCGGATGTGTCTATGTCTACAAATCTCAGGTAGGTGGTGCATACCTCTTTTTGTGTTTTCACAGACTTTTGGGAGGCATGGCCTATGGCGCTTTTTCAGGTATCTTGAGCGAGACCCTAATTTTCCAGCTATTTCCTGTTTAATTGTTTATGTGACCTATGAGATGCCCTTGGGTATGCCCTTTTACCATTTTTCTTGAGCGAGGCCGGGTGAGGGGTTTTTTCTTATCGGGGCATTTTTGTCGGGGGATGCCAAAATGGTTATAATTGTTTTGTATTGTTTTAAACTATTGAGTTTAGTGTGTTGAACCTTGATATGAATTTTTGGAGACCTTAAAGACCACAATGCTCGTATGGGACAACACTTGGTTAGCACATACAATTGTTTAGATTGTTTTGCCTTTTTATGTGATTTATTTAAATGTTATATATATATATATATATATATATATATAATTGTTGAATTACACATGTTGGAACCTTTGGAGTGTGTTGGGAATGGCCCAGATATTCTTGAGTGATGCTGATCATAGGTTGGGATTGGCCCAGGTTACATGGGTGGTTTTGACCATGGGATTGGGCATCATGGGCGTCGGATTGAGGTAGGATGACTGTCAGGTTGGGCATGGCCCAAGTTACTAGGATGGTGAGGCCATCAGACTTGATTGGCATGGTCGTAGGTACATGAGGTGTCAGAGGTGTTATTTCTTGGGTACTATTTTGGTGATTAACTCTCACCCCAAACTTTGAGTAGTGTGCACACATAGAGATTCCGTTTTGTGGTGGTTTTGACCACTCATGTGGGTAGTGGCCCCCTTTAGTTGCGGTTTAGGTGCTATTGGTTTGGGGTTTCTTGCCATAGGAAGCCACGTGGGAGGTGAGGAGTCTTCAGGGGATAGCCCTGAGGGTATTGGGTTGGGAGCAGAGTCTCACCGTTGTTTTGAGGGAAAACATCACTGTCCCTCATGTTACATTATTTGAGGACATACATCGTTGACCCCGTGGTTACTTATTTGAGGATAGGTATCACTATTCCTCTAGGTTACTATTTCCTGGGCATGCCTTCAGGACATTGGTACTTGAGACATGCAGTGTCAGGGGGCACATGGTGTCGGGTTACATGACAAAGATTCCGACGTTGGCCGAAGTAGGTGACACTCCATGGTGGCTGCTAAGCACCATTGGGATTGTGATGTTTTTGTGCATCGTATTGTTTACTGTTTTCCTTATAATAGCATTCACGATTAAACACTTATATTAGGTACACACCATTAGGTGGTATCCTACTGAGATTCTTCTGACACCCTGCACAGGCCCTTCGGGATGCGTGCAGACTTTATGAATTTACGTGCAGGAAAGAGGCCATCTTCAGGAGTTGGACTGCATTAGCTATTGCATGGAGATGGTATAGACCTTGAGGTCCTTCCTATCTAGACATTACCTTGTTTTGATTTATTTCCTGTATCATCATGCATACTTGTTTTGTAGCTATAGTTACTTAGCCATTGGTGCCCTTTTTATACATGGATATGTATGAACTTATTTGGATGCATGTTTTTTGTGTAGTAGTATTTATAAGTGATCAACAAGCTATTTTGTTTACTTTCCACTATTGTTGTTTATATTTATTGCTTCCATTGTTTATCGATATTGAATGTGCTTCTGCTCTGTGGGTTTGGTTCGACTCTTCTGAGTCATTTATTCCGCTTCATTTTTATTATTATACTTGGAACAGTACCATTATTATCCTCCGAGAGGATATGACCTCCCCACTATACCAATATGACTATTGCTACTAGTCGGCAGCCTTTGGTGTTCAGGGAGGTGCGCCTAAGGTAGTAACTCCTGACCCATTTAGCACAGTTCGGGTGGATGTTCGGGTCCGGGTCGTTACAAAGTTGTATCAGATGAGTTCTTGATAGGGATTTAGTAGCAGTGTTTTTCTAGATACTAATGAGATTGAGACTTCTCTTTTATTTTCTGCTGGTTTTACTTTTGGGATTTGGTAGACTGGAGATATGTTGTTACGAGAACAGGATTTCAAGTTTGTGTTTGGGTGCCTGCAGCCCCAGGTATGAGAGATAAACCAAGTTTCCATGGGTGGGAATTACTATTTTATTTTTCTCTGATTACAGTTTATATGATTTCCACCTTGCTGTCTCACTAGGTGTGTGATGTTATTGATTTTGATGTGTAACCCTGGACCCAGTACGGTAAGGAAGAATTGGACCATGACCCCGTATGGAAGGGATTATTTTTTTTGGCTTGTGATAGGCCCATTTAGGGGTATTTCATTTTCATAACTGTACATATGCTTTATTATGTGATAAAACCATGTGAAAAAAATTTCTTTTACTATGCTTTGTGTTCTCTTGAAATGTGAATAGGTGAAATTCCTTATAAAATTGTTTGTTTATTGCAATGTGCTATGCCACACTTTGTATATTTGTAGAATTACTTGTGGCATGGTATTTGGGTTTGGCTCTTGTACGAGTGAGCATGTACTTTTGGTAGAGGTGATTGTGATAATCAGGATTGGGCGAATCGATCATCGGTTTGAGGCAATGTTAGTTGTTAGGACAAGCATGGACAAAGTTACTTTTGATACTTGGCTTTGTTGAGGGTGGGTAAGGAGTCCATGAGGCTGGGATTCCATGGACATGGGTTGCGATAGGGGAGAGTAAGGGTATTTTTTTTAGGATTCCTCTTTGATGATTTCCTTATCTGCATTGAATATATATTGTTATATATATATATGGGATATCTAACCATTTATGGTATTCAGTAGGTTCCTTTAGTCGACTCAGATGGAGTGCCAGGAAGGAGATGGTACAGTGCCATAGGAGAAGGATCAGGTTCTGTGTAAAGATCCATAAAATTCAAGGGAATTTTTTTCTTAATTTTCTTTGGGTTTTTACAAGAGCACAGTTTCTGAAGGCACCTGATTCTGAGGCCCAGTGTTCCCAGAATTTCTATCCTAAGTTTAGCTCGGGTACGTTCAGTGAACGAATGAGCGGGTTTTTTTTTAACTTTGGACCGTTGCTCGGAATCGAATTCTGAGGGCACCGATGGATTCGCAGCACCGGTAATTGCTTAGGAACACCTTTTCTGGAGTTGCATTTACAGGGGAGAAGTTGATAAAAATTGTGGAAGTTAAAAATAAAAATTGAGCTATAATTTTTATTTCTTTCTTAGTGGATAAGCCACGAGTGGAAGTTGGGGTAACCACCAAACTTCCTATGGGAGGTTAGGAAAATGGTGGGGGCCAAACGAACCCCACCCCTTCATTTTCCCTAACCTTCCATAACCCTCCATTTATTAAGACAACTTGACATGAATTAATTATGTGGTTTAATTAAATGTTTGAAATTCAAAATTCTTAAGTCAGGTTAATAAAATAAGTGAAGTACTTATTTTATTATGGTTGGGTTTTGTTCTGTTGGGACTTTGGGAGAAAAAGAGAGGTCTTGAGGTTCTTTGTTCTTCCTCGAAGAACGCGAAGAATTCACCACCGCTAACAAAGAACGCCGACCTCCGATGGAGGATGACAGCGAGAGACGCCTTCCTCAGACAATCTCCGTCAAGCATGTACAGAATCCTCTTCCACGAAGTTCCTTTCCGCGACGTTCCTTTCCGCGACGAGCCTTTGTTCAACAACGCTCGAGGTAGGGGTTTTTATTGTTGTTTTTGTTCGTGAATACTTCCATTTCCGTTCTTCGTGAAACTCTGCAGCTTGCTATTGATTAACGGGAGGGGGTCGAACCGCACAAACACGGCTGACCCTCCTCCCTTGTAAGTTGTGTTGATGCGGTTCGAAGGAAAGCAGCGCAGTGGAATGACACCGCGCGGAATCATACGACAAGGGTGTGCGGCGCCGTCGTGCCACACCATTGAAATCGTACAAAGGCGCGGCGTCGTCGCACCGCGCCAGAGAACCCGAAGGCACCGCGGCCGGTGCGGGGCCGCGACAGAGGGGTGTGGCACTGTCGCGCCGCACCAGATGACCCAAGGCCGCGACGTAGGCCGTGGCGGAGTAGGACCAGCCGCCGGTTCCGGGCCGCTGGTGTCGGAGCAGGGGGACTGGCCCATGCTGGTCCCTTGGCGGCAGTAGCCGGCCGGCCGAAGCGGGCCGGCCGGTCAGAGGAGGAGTTGGGGGTTCGTATCCCCCGGCTGGCCAGACAAGAGCGGCCCCCCACATGGGGGCCGCGGTTACGAAACGGGGGGGGGGGGGCAGCCCCCCCCCCCCCTCCACTCAGCCGAAACGGCCGAGCCACCTGTCCTGTGTGCCAGCGCGCCGGGCCGGCTGCTCAGGAAGCGCCCAAGTGGGCCGGACTCGGACCCGGTTCGGGCCGACCCAGGGGGTCTCGGGCTGGGTCGGTCCAGGCCCGAAACCCCCACTTCCGGACCTCTCAGGGTCTATTGCCCATAACGTGGGCTACAGACCTCTGATCGATCCACCATCAGCTGTGATGCGATCCTTGGATCGAGACGGTCGTTTTGGTATATTACACTCAAGGTTTCGTAGAACTTTGGGTTCAGCCGGGTTGGTTCCTACATGAAACCAATCGGGCCCTTGGAGTGGAAACACTTATTACATGAGCTCCAGACGTCCAATTGACGTGTCGTCGACATTGATGGATTCCACATTGTGAGACGAATCTTTTGGATTACTCCGCTCAAGGTTTGGACGTAGTCGGTGTATGGTCGGGTTGGTTTTGACTTAAAAACCAACCGGGCCCCTAGGATGAAAAAGCCAATAACCTTCAGACCAGACGTCCGATTGACGCGCCATCTGTCACGTTGGGTTCCTGTTGATGATACAGAACTTTTGGATACATCAACTCTGACCTTTGTGTCAGTTGATGTATCAGCCCTCGGCTCATGGAGTGGACCCTCCTCGGACGAGCTTGCTGTGTGCGGGAACCCTAGAGATGGCTGTGACTGCGATGACGATAATAACTATATAGAAATCCTACATGGATTCGACAGCGACGACTACAAAACTCAGTGATCCTATGTGGATCAGTGATACCGATCATGTGTTGGTCAGATCCTGTGTGGGTCACCACTCAGCAGCCCTGTGTGGGCCAGCGCCTACAGATCCCATGCGGGTCCGATCCTCTGTGGTTCATTGTGTGGGTTAGTGACCTATCGATCCTTTGTGGGTCATTGCGGGGGTTAGTACCCATCGATCCTGTGTGGGTCCGACTACTTAGATGAATCAGTGGCTACAACTGATCATCTCTATCGTCATTCAAAGAAGTATACCTGTGTGAGCTGAATCTTGTTTTGATTTCCTAAGTGGATTGTGTTGTTCTATCCTATGTGGATTATGTTATGCATTCCTTTGGGGATTTGGTTGTGTTTTCCTATGTTGACTGGGTTGTACTTGAGCTCGGATGTTGGAGACGAACGAGAATTGGTGACTTAGGTATATGTATGGGAATATACCTAAGTAGTGTCATATGTTACTTCGTGATTGTATCTTTCCTTTGAGGATTATCCTTTGTGGATTCTGGGAGACCTTCGGGGGTCTCGGGGTCCCTACTGAGTAGCTTATACTCACCCCTGAACGGGCTATGCCCACACTACGTTGTGTTGGTTGCAGACGACGTACATCGCTGATCGTGGTTGAGGCTTGCAGAGCAGGACAGTACCTGGAGGTGGACCATTGGGCGGGATGTACTCGGAGCGGACGGCTGGACCCGAGGAGATGTGGAGGCTATCTGTACCCACCCTTCAGGTGGGACTTCCAGTGGATGGCTCAAGGCTGCGACTTTACTTTTCAGTTGCTATTTTTCCTTTCCAGTTGTACTTTACTTTCAGTTTGGGTTTGTATTCTGGCCCACTTACTTTTCCATACTTACTGTTGTACCCAGCTTTTACTTAGTGTTTACTTCTTCTTTCTTGCTCTATGGTGTTTGTTTCTTTACGAAGGCAATGCCTTCCCTTTTTACCGGGAATTACACCTTGGTGCTAGTCGCCAGCCCCTAGCCTATAGAAGGCGGGCTTGGGGTAGTCACGACACGAGCCCCGAGGATGGGCCGTGACAAATTGGTATCAGAGGAGTTCGGTTCTACCACAGAACTCAGGACTCTGATATTTTTCTATGTGAAGCAATAGTGTTGAGAGTATTGAGTGTGGTTATCAGTCCAGGGAGTCCAGTGTTGGTGTGGTGGCCGTGGTATCCATACACCAGGACCCTGACTTCTGATTTCCGACTTAATGCACGAAAACATTGATTGCATATGTGTTTCAGGTTTTCATTGTGATTAATTTATGTCAGCTCACCAGGTATACTGTTCTGACTGTGGCGCATCTGTCTCTTTTCAAGATGGCCCCACGATGGCAGCCAGCTAGGGTTTTGAGCGCTGTGCGTGACGACAGCCCACCGAGCGACGAGGCCTCGGTACAGGGCCCTTTGACAGCAGAGGCACCGGCGGTACCTCTACCCACCGAGCCACCGATGCTACCCGCCCCAGCCACTGACGATGCACGTCGCCTTAGTGCACTGCATGAGTTTTAGCCTCAGCGACCGCCCAGGTTCCTCGGGGAGATAGACCCTCAGGCCGTCGAGGATTGGACGGAGGCAGTTGTACGAGCCTTCAGGTTAGTGAGGACACCAGCTGACCTCATGGTGATCCTCGCAGCGAGCCTCCTGCACGCGATATCAGGCAGATGGTGGAGCTTGATTCTCTAGGTGCATGACGAGACATCTCTCCTCTAGACGGACTTTGAGAGCCTCTTATGCTCGGAGTTCTTCCCAGCCACCCTTCGTGCGGTGTGCATCCAGGAGCTTCTACAGCTACGGCAGGGCAGCTTGACGGTCGCCCAGTACTCGGCGAGATTTACAGATCTCTCGCTCTATTCGACGGACATGGTATGGGACCCATTCATCCGGTCCCGGACCTTCGAGCAGGGATTGAGGCGGAATATTATGGCATTGCTGATCTCCCTCATCATTCCGACACTAGCAAGGGTACTGGAGCGAGCCCTTCTGATCGAGATCTTCCTTGCTGAGCCTGCATCAACAGTAAGACCTACCGCAGGGCGACACGTAGAAGAGTCTTCTGCAGCAGGTAGTCGACGGATGACTCATGGGTCCAGGCAGACCAGACCCTCAGGAAGACAACCTCAGGACACTGGCTCAGAGGGGCGGGGCACTCAGCGCAGAGCCAGTCTTTCGAGAGGCAGATTATGCTACACATGTGGTGGGTAGGGCCACATGGCTCGTGACTGCCCGACCCACCGTACCGAGGAGCAGCAGACGGTTGAGGGACCACCCAGGCAGAGGCAGAGGGTCGATCGTGGTGGTCCGTAGGGAGCAAGCGGATGAGGCAGAGGAGTTGTCCGAGCAGCAGGTGGTGGGAGACGCTTTGAGGCTCTACAACAACCACCACCAGGAGGTCCACACCGACCATAGGGAGCTGGCGGGCAGAGACAGGCACAGCTTCAGGCAGCAGAGGCCTACAACCACGGCGCGCCCGAGATGATTCGAGGTACTATCTGTGTGTATTCCACCTTTTTTGTAGTTATTATTGAAATAGGAGCTAGTCATTCTTTCATAGCCACTGCCCTTGTTCGGAGCTCGGAGATTCGGACAGATCCGTTGGCTCAATCCTTACGGCTAGAGACTCCTACGGGAGCAGACTCGACAATTACGCACTATTGCCGACAGTGTGAGCTTACTCTAGGAGGCGAGAGCGTAAGCTAGGATCTTCTTGTGGAGGCATCGAGGCCTTATGACGCCATCTTGGGCATGGATTGGTTATATACAGTCCATGCTCATATCGACTATATTAGGCGCAAGGTGCGATGTTTACGCACCGACGAGAGCAGGTTCACCTTCACCGGCGAGAAGGGAGCCTTTGTAGCACAGGATGGACTCACGTAGAGGAGAGAACAACCCATCACTAATCAGTTGGCTAGCCTCATCCTAGTAGCAGTTGACATGCGGAGTCCTGGTTTTCCTGTAGTGGTGGATCAGTATGCAGACGTTTTTCCCGATGACGTTTCAGGACTACCTCCTCACAGAGAGGTAGAATTTTATATTGACCTGTACCCAGGGACAGCCCCAATATCCACTCCAGAATATTGGATGGCCCCCGATGAGCTTCAAGATCTACAGGTATAGTTAGAGGACTTGCAGGGCAAGGGATTCATCTGACCTAGTGTTTCACCCTGGTCTTCCCCGATATTCTTCACCAAGAAGGCGGATGGGAGCTTGCGACTTTGTGTCGACTATCATAGCCTGAACCAGGTGACAGTGAGGAACAAGTATCCGCTACCGAGGATTGATGACCTCTTCAATTAGCTCAAGGGAGCACGGTGGTTCTCGAAGATAGAACTCAGGTCAGGCTATCATCAGCTCAGAGTTCGGGACGAGGACATTCAGAAGACGACCTTCAGATGTCGGTATGGCCACTATGACTTCTTGGTTATGCCCTTCGGCGTGACCAATGCTCCAGTAGTGTTCATGGGACTCATGAATAGGATCTTTCATCCATACCTCAATCGATTTGTCGTGGTATTCATCGATGACATTTTGATATACTCGACGACTGAGGAGGAGCACTCCTACCACTTACGGGTTATACTAGACTCACTCCGAGAGCACCAGATTTATGGAAAGATCTCGAAGTGTCAGTTCTGGATACGTGAGGTCCACTTCTTGGGACACGTCATCTCTGAGGTGGGAGTTGCGGTGGATCCTATGAAGATCGAGGCAGTGCTATCTTGGGAGCCACCCAGGAGCATGATGGAGGTGAGGAGTTTCTTGGGACTAGCTGGATACTATCGGAGATTTGTGCCAGTCTTCACCAGAGTTGCGGCACCACTCTCAGCTTTGACAAAGAAGGGGAAACCCTTTGTGTGGTTAGAAGGATGTCAGCAGAGCTTCCAGGAGCTGAGACAAAGATTGACCAGCACGCCTATCTTGAGGTTGCCAGAGGAGGGAGTAGGGTTCGTAGTTTACTGCGATGCATCAGGGACCGGACTCGGATGTGTCTTGATGCCGGATCGGGCCGTGATCACCAATGGATCACGTCAGTTGAGGTAGCACGAGAAGAACTACGCTACCCATGACCTGGAGTTAGTAGCAGTGGTCTTCGCTCTGAAGATGTGGCGACACTATCTGATGGGCGAGCGCTTTACAGTCTATTCAGATCACCAGAGTCTCAGGTACATCTTCTCGCAGAAGGACCTGAACCTGAGATAGCAGCGATGGCTTGAGTTCCTCCATGACTATGACTTTGAGATAGTCTATACTCTTGGAAAGGGGAACGTAGTGGCTGATGCCCTTAGTAGGAGGACATGCATTCAGCTAAATGGGGAGGAAACAGAGCAGCTAGCCACTATGCAGATATCCTTCGTGGATAGCGATGGAGTAGCCTTTCTTCAGTCACTAACAGTCACTCCTCTACTACTGCAGCGGGTCAGAGAGGCACAGCGTGGGGACGCCGACTGTGAGACACGACGTGCGCAGATATCCTCAGGATAGGCACCTGATGGTTTCTCTTTAGGGGGAGAGCACAACGTTCTTTTCAGAGGACGTAACTTGGTACCAGTTTCTTTACGGGAGGAGGTGCTGAGAGAGTTTCACACTTCCCCATTGTCGGTACATCCTGGAGTGGTGAAGATGTATCAGGATCTCAGACGTCAACACTGGTGGCCGGGCATGAAGAAGGCTGTGGCAGAGTTCATTTCTCGATACCTCAACTCCCAGCAGGTGAAGGCAGAGCACCAGGTACTAGCAGGCTTGGTACAGCCCTTGGAGGTCCCAGAGTGGAAGTGGGACAACATATCTATGGACTTCGTGACTGGACTTCCACGCAATTCCAGAGGTCATGACTCCATTTGGGTGATTGTCAACCGACTCACCAAGTCGACACACTTCTTACCCATCAGAGAGTAGGGCTCAGTGGAGTGCTTGGGACGTCTCTACATTCAGGATATTGTACGGCTTCATGGTGTGCCATTATCTATCATCTCCGATCGAGATTCTTGCTTCACTTCCCGGCTTTGGAAGGGGTTGCTGGAGGCGTTCGGGACGCAACTATGTCTGAGCACCGCCTTTCACCCCCAGAAAGATGGTCACACGGAGAGGACCATTCAGACTCTCCAGGACATGCTCCGCGCATGTGTCCTTGACTTTTGTCGCAGTTGGGAGGACCACCTACCCTTGGTGGAGTTCGCATAAAACAACAACTACCACTCCACCATCGTGATGGCACCATACGAGGCATTGTACGACCAACCTTGTAGATCACTGTTGTGCTAGACAGACCCTGGGGAGTCAGCACTTGTGGGACCAGAGATGGTCCAGGCCACGACCGAGAAGGTCCAGGTCATCCAGGAGCAGATGAGGACAGCTCAGAGCCGGAAAAAGTCTTATTCTTACAGGAGGCGGAGGCCACTAGAGTTTGAGGATGGCGACCACGTCTTCTTGCGGGTCTCACCTCGATGTGGATTATGGAGATTTGGCCGAGGAGGCAAGTTATCTCTGCGCTTCATCGGACCCTTCCAGGTCCTCAGCAGAATTGGCGAGGTGGCTTATCACCTGGCTCTACCACCTCAGTTGCACCAGGTGCACGATGTCTTCCATGTATCTCAGTTGAGGAGATACGTGCACGACCTGATGCATATCATTGACCATGGGGAGCTGGACATTGCTGATGAGGTGACTTTTGCGGAGGTCCTGGTGGAGATTGAGGATCGACAAGATCGGGTCCTACGTGTATGGTGGATTCCTCTAGTGCACATCATATGGCAGGACGGGAACCTCCAAGAGAGCACTTGCGAGCGGGAGGCTCAAATGCGTGCTCAGTACCCACATTTGTTTCCCTAGTTTATGATGTATCTTTACAGGGACATAAAGTCCTGAGGTGGGAGTAATGTAAAGACCCGTAAAATTCAAGGGAAATTTTTTCATAATTTTCTTTGGGATTTTACAAGAGCGAAGTTTCTAACGGCACCTGATTCTGAGGCCCGGTGTGCCCAAAATTTCTATCTGAAGTTTAGCTCAGGTACGTTCAGTGAACGAATGAGCGGATTTTTCTAACATTTGAACCGGTGCACAGAATCGAATTCCGAGGGCAACGATTGATTCGCAGCACCGGTAATTGCTTAGAAACACCTTTTCTGGAGTTTCATTTACACGGGAGACGTTGATAGAAATTGTGGAAGTTAAAAATAAAAATTGAGCTACGATTTTTATTTCTTTCTAAGTGGTTAATCCTTGAGTGGAAGTTGGGGTAACCACCCAACTTCCCATGGGAGGTTAGGAAAATGGTGGGGCCCACACGAACCCCACCCCTTCATTTTCCCTAACCTTCCATAACACTCCATTTATTAAGACAACTTTACATGAATTAATTATGTGGTTTAATTCAATGTTTGAAATTCAAAATTGTTAAGTCATGTTAATAAAATAAGTGATGTACTTATTTTATTATGGGTGGGTTTTGTTGTGTTGGGACTTTGGGAGAAAAAGAGAGGCCTTGAGATTCTTCATTATTTGTCGAAGAACGTGAAGAACGCACCACCGCCGACAAAGAACGCCGACCTCCGACAGCGGACGACAGCGAGAGACGCCTTCCTCAGACAATCTTCATCAAGCGTGTACGGAATCCTCTTTCACGACGTTCCTTTCTGCGACGAGCCTTTGTTCAACAATTCTCGAGGTAGGGGGTTTTATTGTTGTTTTTGTTCGCGAATAATTCCACTGCCATTCTTCGTGAAACTTTTCCACTTGCTATCGATTAACAGGAGGGGGCCGGACTGCACAAACACGGCCGACCCTCCTCCCCTGTAAGTTGTGTTGATGTGGTTCGAAGGAAAGTGGTGCGGTGCAACGGCACCGCGCGGAATCATACGGCAAGGGTGCACGGCGCCGTCGTGTCACGCCGTTGAAATCAAGCAAAGGCGCGGCGCCGTCGCGCCGTGCCGGAGAACCCAAAGGCACCGCGGCTGCTGCGGGGCCGCAGTGGAGGGGCACGACGCCGTCGTGCCATGCCGGACGAACCATGGTAGTGGCTTAGGTCGCGGAGGAGCAGGAACGACGACCGGTTTTGGGCCGCCGGTGTTGGAGCAGGGGGACCGGCCCATGCTGGTCCCGTGGCAGCAGCAACCGGCCAGCCGGAGCAGGCCGGACGGTCAGAGGAGGAGCCAGGGGTTCATAACCCCCGGCTGGCCAGACAAGAGCGGCGCCCCACATAGGGGGCGCAGTTACGAAATGGGGGGCAGCGCCCCCCCCCCCCCCCCCCATCTGGTCGGCCGAAACAACCGAGCTGACTGGCCAGCGCGCCAGCACGCAGGGATGGGCCGCGCCCAAGCGTGCCGGACCCAAACCCGGTTCTGGTCGATCGGGTTCAGGCCGACCCAGGGGGTCTCAGGCCGGGTCGGTCCGGGCCCGAAACCCCAAATTCCGGACCTCTCACGGTCTTTTCCAATAACTTGGGCTACGGAGCTCTGATCGACGCACTGTCAGCTGCGATGAGATCCTTAGATTGAGATGGTTGTTTTGGTATATTACACTCAAGGTTTCGGAGAACTTTGGGTTCGGCCAGGTTGGTTTGTACATGAAACCAACCGGGCCCTCGGAGCGGAAACGCTTATAACTTGATCTCCGGACGTCCAATTGACGTGCCGTCGACTTTGATGGATTCCTCTTTGTGAGACGAATCTTTTTGCGTACTCTGGTCGAGGTTTGGACGCAGTTGGAGTACGTTCGGGTTGGTTTTGACTTAAAAACCAACTGAGCCCCTCGGACGAAAAAGCCAATAACTCTCAGACCGGACGTCCGATTGACGCGTCGTCTGTCACGCTGAGTTCCTATTGACGATATGGAACTTTTGGATATATCAACTCCAGAATTTGTGTCAGTTGATGTATCAGCCCTCGGCTCGTGGAGCGGAACCTCCTAAGACGAGCTTGCTGTGTGCGGGAACCCTAGAGCAAGCTTCGACTGCGACGACGATGATGATTGTACCGAAATCCTCCATGGATTCGACAGCGACGACTACAGCACTCAGCGATCCTACGTGGATTAGTGCTACCGATCCTGTGTGGGTCAGATCCTGTGTGGGTCAGCGCTCAGCAGTCCTGTGTGGGCCAGCACCTACAGATCCTATGTGGGTCTGATCCTATGTGGGTCATTGTGGGGGTTAGTTACCTATAAATCCTTTGTGGGTCATTGCGGGGGTTTGTACCCATCAATCCTATGTTGGTCCGACAGATTAGATGAATCAGTGGCTAAAACTGATCAACTCTATCGTCATACGAAGAAATATACCTGTGTGAGCTGAATCTTGTTTTGCTTTCCTATGTGGATTGTGTTGTGCTATCCTGTGTGGATTACGTTATGCTTTCCGGTGTGGATTTGGTTGTGTTTTCCTATGTGGACTGGGTTGTACTTGATCTCAGATGTTGGAGCCGAATGAGAATTGGTGACTTAGGTATATGTATGGGCATATACCTAAGTAGTGTCAGATGTTACTTCGTGATTGTATCTTTCCTTTGTGGATTATCCTTTGTGGATTCTAGGAGACCTTCGGGGGTCTCGGGGTCCCTACTGAGTAGCTTATACTCACCCCTGCATGGGCTATGCCCGCACTACGTTGTGTTGCTTGCAGATGACGGACAGCGCGGATCGTGGTTGAGGCTTGCGGAGCAGGACGGTACCTAGAGGTGGACCACTGGGCAGGACATACTCGGAGCGAATGGATAGACCCAAGGAGCTGTGGAGGCTATCTTTACCCACCCTTTAGGTGGGACTTCTAGTGGACGGCTCGAGGCTGTGGATTTACTTTTCAGTTACTATTTTCCTTTTCTAGTTGTACTTTACTTTCAGTTTGGGTTTGTATCCTGGCCCACTTACTTTTCCGCACTTATTGTTGTACCCAGCTTTTACTTAGTGTTTACTTCCGCTTGCTTGCTCTGTGGTGTTTGTTACTTTACAAAGGCAATTCCTTCCCTTTTTACCAGGAATTACGCCTTGGTGCTAGTCGCCTGCCCCTGGCCTATGGAAGGAGGGCTTGGGATAGTCACAACACGAGCCCTGAGTACGGGCCGTGACATTCAGGATCCAGTGCAGGCAGAGCATGAGATGTAGGTACAGTCTCACAAATAGGATCTGGATCAAGATCCAGTGTAGGCCGGATATCAGTCGGGTTTGGCAGTGTTTAGACAATGGCTCGACGAGTAGCTCCGAGCTAGCCTGGTATGTGTCTTGTAGGGGATCGACAGAGGTGTGTAGGGCATAGATCCATATATGGAATATCTGACATGGGAGTTCTAGTCGCAACACCCTCCACTTGTTCATGGTGAGGATGGTCCACAGGATGCTGAGAACTAGATAAAGATCATGCAAATGATCTTTGAGTAGCTTGAGATGCCTCCAGGGTAGAGGGTCAAGCTGGTGACATATATGCTGAGAGGACCAGCAAAGCATTGGTGGGATGTAAATGTTCAGTCTCACAGGCATGAGGGACTAGCTTGGAAGGACTTTGAGGAAACGTTATTCGAGCACTTTTACCCGGAGACATTGAGAGTAGAGAGATCTCAGGAGTTCTTGAGTCTTCAGTAGGGATTCATGTATGTCATGGACTATGCAGCTACTTTCACTAAGTTGTCGTTCTTTGCACCAGAAATAGAAATAGATGACGTGGTTAGGGTGTGGTGCTTCAAGGATGTATTAAGAAATGACATTCATATATAGGTGAATATATTTAGGCTGGGATCATTCTCAATGGTGGTTAATCAGGCACTTATAGCAGAGGGAAACAAGAGGGATAGGCCCCAGGTTGGTCGGGCAGTGAAATCAGGTGACGGTTCAGATAACAGGAAGCGATGATGGGATGAGTTCCAGCAGGTAAGTCAGACCAAAGACTTAGCTAGACCACCTCGTAGAAGTTTAGTAGTGGTTTTCATTCAGTGTGGGATTCCAAGAAATGTTCAGACTCAGTGCGATATGCCTCCAAAGGAGTGCTGGGTATGTAGAGAGGTCGAACTTCTTGATAGGTTCTGCAGGAATCCTTCTCAGACAACTGGCAGGTAGGGACCAGGATAGACGGTGGCATCTGGAGTTGGTTCAGGTTTGATACCAGGAGAGGGTATCTAAGGTTCAACTGCACCTAGAGGACGTGAAAAGGATAGCGGGACCTAGATGAGGGGTCAACGGCTGGTGACATGAGTAGCACTGCAGGGAGGTCAGGCATTAAATAGTCGTACTTTAGGCCAGGTGCACGCCGTGGAGCTTCCAGAGACTGAGCAGGCTGGTTAGCCGATGACAGTTAGAGGTACACCGTGAGTGTGGCCATGACTTTATTATTTTCTTTTCTCATGAACTACTGAGGCATGTTCGTTTTGAGTGCACGTGATTCATAGGATCTATGTGGACTGACTAGATGCTGGTCAGTGAGATTGGCGCCATATCGGGTGTGTGATATATTTATATATATGCATGAGATGTGTAGCATCAGTGGCATCGAGGATGCGAGTTACTTGAGGTTTCACGGGCATCGGGGCATCAAGGATGTTGGTTACTTAAGGTGAAGGGGGCATTGGGGAATTGAGGATGTGGGTTAATTGAGGATCCTTGGAATTAGGGCATCGAGGATGTGGGTTACATAAGGTGAATGAAATCAGATTTTATTTTGAGTTTCCATGGGATTCAACACCCCATGAAGGTGTAAAATGATGTGGTGTGGGGTACGTTGGGTGTCCAGAATGATATGGGAGCACTAATGGGGCACAGGGGGGACGATGCGTCACAAAAGGACCATGTGTCTGAAAAATAGTTTAGTGAACCTTTGCTTGTTTTGAGTTTTGTTGGGTTGAGACCAAGCTACACAATTCCTAAGGTGGGTAGCCACTTGAGGAATTTAGTCAGAACCATTGAAACTGAGCAGTCTGGGTTACTTGATCAGAGTGGTATGTTTGGTGCCATCTTCGGGTTTTGTTTGATAGCTTGGGGACAAGCTATGTTAAGGTGGGGAGATTTTAAGAACCTAGAATTTTAGAACGGGTCGGAATCTCAACCCTGTTTGAATTTTTGACTTGTTTCTGAGAGAATTGGGAAAATCTGGGAAGTTCTTGAAATTTCCAAAATACACACCATGTACTCCAAAGTACATTCCGTGTATGGGTTGGGTGAGTGTCGACCGTCTGCTCACTGAGTACATGCCATGTGATGACCGTGTAGGAATTTCCTACTACATGGTGTGTAGTGTCATTCGACACGCCCTGTATTCCCTTTCTGTGTACCGGCTGGGTTCAAGCCATGTGTCAACTCGTGTGGAGAGCCCAAGCCATGTGGCTATCTCCACTTAAGTTGGAGTATGTAAAAGGCCACTACACGACATGTAGACCTTAAATACACACCGTGTACTTTTATTTTTATTCACTTAAATGAATGAGCATCACGTCTCTTTTCCATAAAACCTTCTTCTTCCCCTTTTTCAGACCTTGACGCTCCATAAAGACAAAAAAAATTCCTTCTCTAGATTCTTCATCTAACATCTATTCTTCAATCTTTCGGTGGCTGTGGGATATCAACAGTGATGTTAAACCCACGCACCCTATTCCATTCTTGTTCCCTTACTTCATGCATTACTGTTTCCATCCGAGTGGAATTTCTGGGATTTGACAAAAACCTAGATCTATGATGATTAGCTTCGAATTGAATCTTGATATCAGATGTGTCTACGTCTACGTGTCTCAGGTAGGTGGTGCAGACCACTTTTTGTGTTTTTTCATACTTTTGGGTGGCACGACCTATGGTGCGTTTTCAGGTATTTTGAGTGAGACCCTAATTTACCTGCTATTTCATGTTTAATTATTTGTGTGACCTATGGGATGCACATGGGTATGCATGTTTACCATTTTTCATGAGTGAGGCTGGGTGACGGGTCATTTCTCATTTGGAAATTTTGGCCGGGGGATTCCAAAATGGTTATAATTGTTTTGTATTGTTTTAAACTATTGATTTTAGTGTATAGAACTTTCATACAAATTGTTGGAGACCTTAATGACCCCAGTTCTGTTATGGGACAACACTTGGTTAGCATAAAAAACTGTTTAGATTTTTTTTCCTGTTTATGTGTTTTCTTAAAAAAAATTATATATAATTATTGAATTGCATATGCTGGAACCTTTGGGTTGTGTTGGGCATGGCCCGAATATTATTTCATGATGTTAATCATAGGATGGGCTTGGCCCAGGTTACATGGGTGGTTTTGACCATAGGATTGGGCATCATGGGCATCGGCTTGAGGCAGGATGACAATCAGGTTGGGCATGGCCTGGGTTACTGGGATGGCGATGCCATCAGACTTGAGTGTCATAGTTGTAGGGACATGAGGTGTCATAGGTGTTGTGGCTTGGGTACTATTTTTGTGATTACCACTCACCCAAAACTTTGAGTAGTGTGCACATAGAGAGACTCCATGATGATGTGGTTTTGACCACTCATGTGGGTAGAGGCCCCCGTTAGATGCAGTTTATGAATTATTAGTTTATGGGTGCTTGCTGTAGGAAGCCACTTGGGAGGTGAGGAGTCTTTAGGGGATATCATTAAGGCTATTGGGTTGGGGGAAAAGGCTCACTGTTATTTTGATGGTAGACATCATTGTCCCTCCAGTTACTTTATTTGAGGGAAGACATTGTTGTACCTCTGGTTACTTATTTGAGGACATGTATCGCTATAACTCCAGGTTACTATTTCCTGGGCATGCCTTCGGGACATCGGTACTTGAGACACATGGTGTCAGGGGACACATGGTGCTAGGCTACATGACAGAGATACTGGCGCTGGCCAAAGCAGGTGACACTCCATGATGGCTGCTGAGCACCAGTGGGATTGTTTTTATTTGTGGATCATACTGTTTATTATTTTTCTTATAACTTCATGCCTTCTTAAAGACTTATATTTGGTACGCACCTTTTGGTGGTATCCTACTGAGATTCATCTCACACCCTACACGGGCCCTTTGGGATGCGTGCATACTTTATGAATTTACATGCAGGAAAGAGGTCAGCTTCAGGAGCAGGATTGAATTATCTATTTCATGGAGATGGTATGGACCTTGAAGTCCTCACTAAATGGAGTTTACCTTGTTTTTATTTATTTAGTGTATCAGCATGATTACTTGTTTTGTAGCTACAGTTGGTTATAAATTGGCATCCTTTTTATACATGGATATGGATGACCTTATTTGGAGTCATGTTTGTTGTGTAGTAGTATTTATAAGGGATCAACATGAGGTTAGGTTTACTTTTCGCTATTGTTGTTTATATTTATCACTTCCACTATGTATCGATATTGAATGTGCTTCCACTCTATGGGTCTGATTCGAGTCTACTGAGTCATTTATTGCACTGCATTTTTATTATTATAAACATAATAGTACCATTTTTATCCTCTGAGAGGGAATAGACTCCCCAATATACCTATAAGACCCTCACTTCTTGTCGGCAGCCTTTGGCATTCGGGGAGGTGTGCCTAAGGTAGTAACACCCAACCCATTTAGCACTATTCGAGTGGCTGTTCAGGTCTGGGTTGTTACATCCTATGGTCTAGATACAACATACTTACTGGAAACTACTGATTTCTAACTATTAAGTACTGGAGGCTCATAATCATTGAGACATCTCATGATGTTATCACTTGGTGATCTCTAGTAGGTTAGATCATGAGAAAACACCCTACCAATAGGAACACCACATGTTTTAGGTGTTAATGGATTTACCTATCTATGAATATGTTTATTGGTCTCATGACATGAGATCCTTATCAATGTGCTACATTTGATCACATACTTTGATGTAAGAAAAAAACTATGAAAATGAAGTCATAATGAGGTAGCTTGTGATGGGCATATCAATAGTGGCATGGCATTGGTTGAATGATCAAGATAGAATTTGTCACTTTCAAGTTGGGAAAGTAATATCTCAGACATGGTTGATCAGGATGGTATCACCTTCATAAATCCTTGTCCAAAGTAGTCAAAGCTATGTATGTCTAGTTAGATCAACAAAACATAAATCTATAAAGGGTGATGAAACAAGTGTGCATCTTTCTTTTTGAGATATCTAAGGACAAATGGATTATATTACATAGTGAGTGTTCATATGATGGTTGTCATTGCTATTACTATTCCTTATTTCTGTAGGGGCCATGATGGGTTACTAGACTCTTCTCTTAGTCTATAAACTATATTCACTACAATTGAGACAAGGGCCGAGAGGGTCACATACAATAACATATTCAAGAATCTGCTCGATTCTAGTGAATATGTATATAAAACATAAGGGGCCCCCCACGGGCCCTGAGAGTTTTTAAGTATTCAATCCCTGATGAATAAATAAATTTATTTTTATTAAAGTATAAAATAATTTGTTTGAATTTATTTATTAAAAGAATTCATGATATATTTAATAAATGCATGGAAAATCTTATATGAGTAAATATTATTTAATATTAATGGTTCATTTAATATTATTAGGAATTATAAGTCAATTTAATGAATTGATTTTATCATGGAATATATTTAATATATATTACAAGCATGTGATAAAATATAAATAAAAATTATGACACAGTTAGTTCATTATAACTATCTATTTATAACGTATTTAGTAGGCATTTTATTTTGAGGGGTCGGGAAACCCTTCCGGGTATTTCTAACCTTCCACTATTTAAGCAGGAGGAGAGGCTCATTCCATGCACTATTAGTTCCAATGGAATTAGAGCCACTCTCTCCTCCCACTTTCTAGAGAGATAAAGTCTCTCTCTAAGAAACTAATTCAAGAATGCCTTCGAAAAATCATAGGTATGGGATCAAGGTGATCATCATGAGGCCAAATGATTTATCGTAGCTCTACACTAGCACTTGAAATTCGAAGAATGGGGAGAACATGGATTCTTGGATCATGTGTGGATGATCTAGAGGGGTTTGTCTTCAGATCCTTTGAGAATCAGTCACCAACGAGTAGCTGCATTCATGCACACTATGATTCGAACAAGGTTACTATTTAGTTTTAATTTTTGTACTTGTTAAATTCACGTGAGATCCTCGAACCTCTATCGGGGCTTGGATCTCCGGAGACAACAAGTTTCATTGCTTCGGTGATGAAATTTTTTAAATACCCAGCCCATCGTCTTCCTCTATGCACATTAGTACCTTCAATTGATATTAGAGTGAGAGAATGAATTTTCTAAACCAAGAAAAAATCATTAAATTAAGTCAAGAGTTTAGATTCAGTCCCAATGGAATTGACCATGCATAAACCTGATTTCAGACATCCAAGTAATGACCATTTGAAAATTTTAATACAGATCATTTGTGGTGTTTATCGAGTATTAATATTAAAAAATATTTTTTATATATGTGTTTAATTATTACATGATCTTATCATCTGATGAAAATTTTGGTCACCTTGAATGTCCGACTAGGATCTGGCTGGATTTTAGTGACTGGAACATAGCCATCTTGGATCCAGATCTTCCACCGACTATTGAATAATAAAAATTTAAAAAAAGAAAATAATGGGTGGGTAGCTATGTAAATATCCACAAACCAAAAATGTGGTTCACATGCCTTGATTTAAAAGACAATAAAAATTTGTAAAAAATTATTTTCTATGCTTTGTAAAAAAAAATCATGGGTGGAGCTAGAAAAAAAAATTAAGTCAACATGAAAGGGAGCTGGTGGTTTGAGTCACTAAAAGAGAATTTTTATTTTTATTTTTTTCCGGCTCCGCTTTCCTTCCAGGGGAAGATAGTGGCACCCCCTACCAGCCATCTCCACCTGGTCATGTTGGACCCAGATCGAACCACCCACTACCTTCAACCCTCACCAACTGAGTTCATCGGTGCTCCTCTATCCCTGTCCACCTATTTCTATGTTATACACACTTCCACAACCCTTAGTCGACTGCACACTCGGTCTCCACTGCACTTGGACAACCACCATCCTTTTCCCCCTAACTATCGTCAATGTGGGTTTGCCTTCACCATCACTTGCAACACCTTGACCAGCCACTGGGATTGACCTCCTTAGGTGCCACCTTCAGAGCAAGCCCAACCAGTTGCTGCTGTTGTGGTCGTCTCCTCCCCAAAACCCAAAGTGGTGCCACCCACCTCTGACCATTATCCTTCTCTGTCCTCCTATTTTTCATGATTTTCATTGACCATCTAGATACCAAACACTACGCCAGGTCTCATCGCCATCCTCAGGCAGATTGGTTGCACTCTGCTTCAACCAACCAAGTAATGACCAACCATTTCCGAGGAACTCCCTATTGGCCAACCATCATGGGTAATTTATAACCCAAACTACTACACAACGGACATGGTTGGGTATTCCCAACCTGAAATAGGTTAGGGTGGGACTACCTAACATGGAACAACCCTGTATAGGATATGTACAGCCCGAAAGGAGTCTCGGTGGGGCTAGCCCAACCTGCATTGGCCTTACATGGAGTTTTGGGGCCCTGATAATTATTAACATAATCAAAAATTAATTTCACTATTTTTTGGTTGAAAAAATAACAATAATTTTTATATTTATAAAATTATTAATTTAATTTTGTTTTAAATTAAATTAATTAATTAATTAATTAATTTAGTTTTAGGATAAAAATTAAATTAATCATCAGACTGAATGAGAAATAAAAAATAATAATTGAATTTAAATAGCTTCACAAATTAAATTTATTATAATTTAATTTTATTGCACTATTATTTTACCCACTGATCGTTCTTGAGCAATTGATCGAATCTTTATATGTCTGGTTTCTTTTATTTAATTATTTATTACCAGTGTGTGTGTGATGTCTGTAATAAGTAGTTAATTTAAGACGGTATGTGCATTATCTTTTTTCTAATTTAATATGTATAAGGGTCTGCATACCCAGATAAAACTATGTTATTTGTATTTTTCACTCCCTAGACCCCATCGCCAACATGTGATTAAATTTTTATTTAGATGGTGATGATATAAGTCATAGACCACACCAAAATGAGACGAAATCCAAATGAGAACCGGACACATTAGATGGGGACGATATGCATCACGAGTCAAGATATGACTCAGTTATGATACTCCTAGGTCACTATTAATATATTAAGTTTAAATTAATCAACTAATATTATATGATAAAGACCAATTAGGTAATTTCTTTCCTTGATGATTTTTTAATTATTATATGCATTTGCATGACAATGACCAATTTATAACATAATAAACATTAAAATTCATAAAGGCGTAATGAATGTTTTTCTATTAATATTCTATTGTGAGAGAGAAAACATTAAATGAATATATTAATAGAATTTTATTACATACATTGAGAAAATATTAAAAACCCTTAAAGAAATATTAACTCAGAAATTTATTCTATAATTTGATTTTGAATAAAACTGGGTGTTTGGGGTTCTCGTCAGCTAAAGTTGAGGGTGCCTCCTACTACAGAGGTGTTCTTATGAGAGTTATGTGTTAAATTAACTGAATTTTGAAGAAAATAAGTAACTAGATATATATTATTACAACTTTAGAGGTAATCATTGAGTAAATCATTTTTATGATTTTAGAAGCTAGGACTTCACTCAACAAATCAAGGAACGATGGGTTAATGTGGTTGTCTAGTCAAACGCCTACCTTGAACTCTCCGAGTAGAGGCCTAGCCATAGCATGTATACTATCTGAGGAGGTTCAAGGATCTTTTCCACTAGAATACTCAAGTGATAGATTATTCCAATTCCAGTATAGAGGCTTACTAGTGTTTGATAAAATCATAAGAGACATTTAATGATTTGAATGATCTGACCATTTCAATTCCCTATGACCACAGGAGCTATGATTGGTGTGGTAAATAAGGGATAGTACGTAATTAGCTTTATTGAATATTTATGTCGGAAATATGTACTGGGAAATCCCTTTGTATATTTATTATGGAGCTCAAGCCTTAATAAGGCATCCTATGAATATTTTTTACATTAGGAATCACAGTTATTATAGTTCTATTTTCTTCTCAGTCTATTGATCGATGAGGAAGAATGACTAGCCCATGGGAATAATTGGGTCTTTATGGTTGAAATTTTAGAAACATGAGTGGACTTACACCAAAGTGTATGACCATTTGAGTACATTCTCTATCCTTAGTAAGGTGTCCTATGTATATTGGTTATGATAGGAATCAAATTTTTCATAGTTCAATGAGTTGGGGATTACACACTTAGTCTTCCCTTGTATGCAGGACATATCATATTATGTCACTAATTAGGTTTTTCAGACTAAGGTCCCCTTTATCATGAATAATTTTGTGAAGTGAATGATATGAACATTGTGACTCCCTAAGTCTATGTAGTCTAAACTAGGTGTGAGAAATAAGGGATGGAAAATAATCAATCTCATTTCTTGTGAGTGTGGGAATTATGTGTTGGGATTTCCCTACTTATGTTTTAGCATGTGGATTTAGCCTAATGAAGGTTTACTACATATCCTGGTTATCAAATTAATCATAGTTATCATTTTTCAATTGGTTGGTTCTTAGAAACTATCCTTTCCATTTGTGGTTGCTGGGAAAGATTATCAAGTCCTTGGATTCCTGATTAACCTGGCCTTCTTGAATTCCTAATATGCATTGATGTTCAAACTGACATGCCATGATTTTTACATGACAAGTAAGAGGGTTCCTATCTAAAATGTCTAAAGGAAATCGCATAATCTCATTGACTTATCTAAGGGACATGGAATAACATTGAAGGAATGTTTGGAGGTTTTCGCATGACCAAGGATGAATTGTCTGAAGGACATAGGAAGACCTGGTTGGCCAATACTGGATGCCATCACATGATCGCAGCTGACATACTTTGAGTGTTCCATGTGGTCCAATTGACATTACCTAGTTTCATCACAAAAGTTGGATAACACACTTAGAGGGAATTATGAGAGTCAAAAATACATTTATGGAGGTTGATTCATGGTCTAGGATGACATGTCTAGAGGGTATAGTAAAACTAGTTGACATGTCTATTGGATGTCACAAGATCTAGATGACGTACCCAAAGGAAATCATAAAGACTTTTTGACTAGTTTAGAGGATGTTACAAGAGCCAGTTGATATGACATGAAATTATCATAATAAATTTATGATATATATTTGTATCACTGTATGATTTGGGTGACATGTCTATAGGACATTACAAGGCCGGAATCATGAGACTAGAGGATTTCACAAGACTTGGGTGGCATGCTTGAGGGACTCAGTGTGGCTTTCTCTAACATGACCATGGGACTTCTCATGGCCAAAATAGTATAACAAAGGAGTATTGAGTAACCTGAGAGACATGTACTTGTTTTTTGACTTGACAAGGGGGGTTCATGTCTAGCGCGTGAGTGTAATCATATAATTACATATCCTGTGTCTCTTATTTTAAGTCATTTTCTCAACCTTTAATTTAATATTCCTTACAATTTTCTATTTTTATCCTTTTTTGAGTCTTGTGTGTTTTAGAAAATCTTTGGGATGTCCTTCATGTAACCCTCTAGAATTCCTCCACATGATCTATGAGTGATCACCTGAATATATTATGCATTTTGTATGATTTCTCCAGTTGTTCCACAGATTTTACCAGACAGGGAAACTTTTTTTCAAAAGATCATCTACTATAAGAAATTTTCTTTGATGCCTAAGTTCACTAGTGTGAGGTTACAAGGAAATGCGTGTTTATCATACTTGGTTGTGATATTAATATTCATTCTCACCCTGATTATTCACCACTTTTTACAGTGTGTATCATGCAAATCTAGTATGGAGTTGGTAGAGGGATTTGATGTCATATGTTTTAGTGAGGTTTTGTCATAATATATTCAGAGTGTAACATATGACCTTCATCAACCATGAGATCATTCCATCAAATACTCATTTAATGGATTATTTCTAATTAAATGGTGATTTCTAAGTCATGTGGACATATAGAGGTACATTCATATTTTGAGACCAACATGTCTATGGAATTTGATGAGATTACGATGCCTGTAGAAAGGATTTCACCCAATTTTTGATTCCTTGTCAATGATATTCTATGAGAGAATGATGGATTTCTGAGGGGATTTGCGCAATCAAACAAGCTTATCAAGGGGCCTTCCAAGGTTGTGATGGTCTGTCGTATGATTTTTGCAACCACAAGAGGCTCCCACATTTTCCCTTTTATTTCATCATTTATTTTACAAGGACTTTGGGGTTCCATGAGTTTCCATGATTATTGTCGAAGACAATCACTCTCCCCATCAGTGATGTGTCATGTGATGAACAAAAAACCTTGTGGTGATCTGAGGGCACTTCATGGACTAACCCTTCTTCTTATTTTTTGAGCCAAAGGGGAGGACTAAACTACCTGTACATTTATAATTACATTCATGTGATGGGGGTGGCTTGCTAGGTAGACATGTCCCTAAGGCTTCTTCAGTGTATTATGGGTTTCATGGGTGCATCCCAAGAGTTTTATAACTACAAGAGGCTCCTCCCATTCTCCATTTCAATTCATTTGTATATTTTACAAAGGTTTGGTTTATCATATGGTGGTGTGAGTGTTGTTGAAGATAATCACTCTACCAATTGGTGATGCATCACGTGATGTTTATGACCATAATATGATTCCACCTTTTGATATTTTCCTCCTATTTTAATAGGTTTTGGGATGGATTATCATGATCCCACCTCCAGATAATTCTCTTGACCTGGGGGTGTTCATCTATTATCCTCTATGTGGTAACTGACTCTCTCGGGTGCCTTCGCTTGAGAAAAATAACTTGTCAAAGGTGCTCCATGGGATATTCTGCAACATATTCACTACTCACAACCATCCTCGTGACCCTTTTCATGTTATGTGATTGCATGTCTCTTTGAGTTTCACATGATTAGCATGGTCATGGACACCTCCATCTTCCTTTTCATTATGGAGAAAATAATAAACACATTCATGTATTTCATCTTTTTTACATTTTCTAATTATTATTTGGAAGGTGTTAACACCTTCATAGGGGTTTCATCATATGAGAACAATTTGTATCTTTGTTATTATTTCTATAAGATACGTAGCTATGCTCATATCCTAAATTGTAGGCCAAACCACAATGTAAAGATAAAAATATGACCTCTTCCTATGTAAAACCTCGAGATTTTAAAATATAATCATTATATTAGATAGATTGTATGACACAGAACACCAAGAGAAAAACAAAATATAATATCTCAAGACTTTATGATATTTTTTTAAATAAATTCAATATCTTTCATTACAATAAATATTGTTTTTGTCTTGTGTTACACACAACACTGAGTGTAGATTTTGTTACACACAATAATGAGTTTAAACAAAATGAGAGATATTATTAAAATATTATTATAATAGTTTTCACACATACATTGAAATAGAGGTTATGAATAGTATTAACAAAAATATGAAAATTGTGGATATATATCTATTATAAAAAAATAAAAAAAAATTCAAATAAAAATAACTATTTTCTAAAAAACTATATTGTTTAAAAGATGATTTATTCATGTACATAATATGAAATTAATTTTTAACAATTTTATAAAATTTATTTGGAAAAATATTCTCCCTTTTTTAAATCATAATATCAATATTTTCCTAGGGTGAATTTTTTTTATTTTCAAGAAAGGATTATTTTTCGATGATAATTAAAAAAACTAAATTAAAATAAAAATATGATTTTTTTTATAAATAATTCATTCTGTTAAATAATATTTTGAATTTGTTTTGAAGTAAAATTATTTTAATTTTATTTCAATTATTCCAATTTATGTCATTGACATCAACTTCATAATGAATTTTTCTATAAAAACATTGTAAACTTTTAAACATTTTCTTTTTAAAAGCCCACATTGTCATCGTGTCTAAAAGACTAATTTTAAAATAACATTTTCCACTTATGTTGATTAAATTTGGGAAAATGGATTAAATATTTGTAATCGTAATATTTTTTAATTCATAATATTCTTAACTTAATTTTTTCCAAAAATTAATAATGAAAATAGAAAAAATTAATTTCCACGGTTAAGGTAAAAATGGATTTATTGTGAAGTTAAACGAAAATGATAAGTGTAAAAATGACCTACCCACTTGTAAAAATACTATTTTTTAAAAATATTTCTATATTATACATCCTAAATTATTATACATAAACATTAAAATGAAATTTTAATGTCAATTACTTTAACATATTTGATTCTTTTGGGAAATTTTTATGTTATTTTTAATAGGGTTCCCTTGCCCCACTTATAAATAGCAACTCCATCCCCTCACATATTCACACCTAATAATCCATTTGTCTAGAGAAAAATCTAACCAATTGTCTCCCCAAAATCAATAATAACATTATAGAGCTTCTAATCCTACCTAAAAACGATCCCTACAGTCTTTAAGAGAAGATTTAAAGGATATTTTTCTTAGAGAATGTAATTATCTTAACAAGGATCATTCACTTTCATTCTTATTTTTCCATATTAAATTCTGTATCAACCCTTAAGATATAACAAAAATACTATATATCATATAAATATATATTATTATGGTTATGGAATAATAATTTTCCATCACTACTTCCAATAAATGGTTTGTAAAATCATCATTCAAGAGCATAGTGGACTACCACCTCATGAACCGATGTCATTTTTTTCTCAATTACAACCTATCATGGTTTCATATAATGATATATTTACCAAATTAATATAATATTTATGATATAATTATACTTATGTAATTTTAATATCACATATACATTTTTTATGATCCAGTCCATTTAAAATATGTTAACGCCGCTCATATGTATGGAGAACAACAACCTTTCGAAACGATGTGATTCATTCTCACTTATGATTTATATGGAATTTAATATGGTTAACATTAATTAATATATTTCATATACATGATATTATATTTATTCTGTAAATTTAAAATATTAGCCTCTTCCATAACCATTTCACTCATTAAGGGAATGATATCATCACTCATGCATATGTATGGCCCATCGTCTCCACGAATCAATGTGATTCATTTTCCATGTTAAACATTAATAAATAGTTATAATATAGTATATAATGAGTAACTATGATATTTATAACACTAATATAATTATTCATATTACTTATATATATACAATTCAAGTGAACCGGAACTTTCAGGGAAAAACACGCATGAGAAAACAAGGCAATTAATACACAGAATAATTAAAATAATGAAATATTATTAACAAAATGGTGGTAAAATGTAATAAGTGGATAACATATGATATTATAAATATTAATATGTCTCTGGTGAAAATAAATAACATGTTTAAAACCTTTATACGGGGTGTTAAAATATATTCATCCAAGAGGACGTGTGGAGGAAGGGATTTTATCCCAATTTACGTTCCATTCAGACTTATTTGTTATTAAGAACCAATTCACATTTATGTCATCTATATACTACCCATTTTAATTTTAATATCATTATTCATTCATAAATAATTTCATTTTATGTTTTAATTTGAATTATTTCATCCAAGGGGATTTTAATTAAAAGATACCAAGTGGTTAAGAATTTCGCAACTCAATTTATTTTCATTGGAATATATTAGTCCTTTATTGTCTTTGATATTATAAGATTATGTGTGCAATGAATTGAATATTTTTTTTTATTTACTCATTTTTTGAGTGGATTTATGTTTGATAAATATAATAAATTCTTTGAATAATTCTCACATCAACATTAAAATTATTTTTAAGGGTTTATTTCACTATCTCATTTTAATCGAGATTATTTATTCTATAATTTCATTTGAAGGAAATTATATGATAATTTTATTATAATACCATTTAATTTTAATATCCACTTATTATTCATGATATTTTAAATATTTAGTACCCTTTTTACACTCTTTGATACCTATAACTTTTTATAGAGTTTTTTTATAAAAATCTGACTTCATTTCTCTCTTCTATTGAAAATATTTTTTCTTCCAAAATAATGTCATCAAAACATTTTTTAAACTTTTATAAATGATTTTTTAAGGAAACTTTTACCAATTTTTACTTTTATAAATAAATAAATGAATTTTAATATTTTTCTTAACATAATTGGTAGTTGGATTTTACCAAAAAATAGAACATATTCTATGTTTTAACATCTACGAAATGAAATGAATTTCAACCTTTCATGACAATTTAAATGATTTAAATCGTAATTTATACGTTTAAATTATTAATTTTCGGGAAATTTATTCTCAGGATATTTTATGAAAATGGTTTGTTTAAAAATTTATTTTAATAATGAAAAAGTTATTTTCCTCGAGAATGTTTTTGAAGATATTGTTATGGTATTTATATTCATTAATGACAAAAAACCCTTATTTATACTAAAATGGGAATATTTTTAATTGATAATATCCTTATTCTTTATTTATATGCTTTATAATTATTTCCACCAGGGATAGTATTGAAAGTCACATCCTTGATTCATTTTTGTAGTCATTAACTTCCTCTTGTAATATCCACTTTTCGGTGATCATTGGAAATAAAATTTCCCGTAATTTTCCAAATCAATTACCTTCAATATGATTATTTACTAAACTGTATATAATTTCTTCATACAATGTTTGACATTGAATTTTATTTAATTGATTGGGAAAATATTGATTAATCTATATTTTTTACTCAATATGGATATTTGATCATAAGGATCATTTTTATGAATTAAATCAATTATTTGATATATGAATAATGATTTGGACATGAAAGACTTGCATTGGGGACCATTTTCATAAATCCCATTGATGCATTGGTAGTCTCATGAGACTAAATTTTTTAGCCAAACCCTATGGATTTGTTGTTAGTTGTTTTAAATTGTCTTATAAAAGATCATGGTATTAGAGATTTAATTAGCCAAATTGAATCGGTTTTCACCCATTAAGTTTTAAATAGTATTTTGAAAGGTATTGGTGATAATGGTATCATTTTACTAGGAAACATCATACTCAGTAATTAAACATTTCCTTCATTTAGAATTAAAATATTATTATCCATGACATTTTCATAATGATATTATCTTTGGAATCATTTCATTCACTATTTATTGATTAAATGAAATGTGTTTTTACTTATTTATATTTATATTTTTATTATGTTATATCAAGTTATTTAAAAGGAATGTGTGTGTGTGTTTATTTTGATTTCCATATTGATTATTCCTTATCTAGATATTTAAATGGAATGTTTGTTCAGTTATTTACCATGCCATGTTGATTATTCAATATTGACTCTTTATAACTTCTAATGTACGTAACATTTATGAAGCATTTGAGCTCACCCTTATTTTGTTTCATTTCTAGAGAATCCATGAAGTGTACTATGTTTTATATATAAGAATATGAGATAAGAAATAATGATATTCTCAAATAAAAATTATGTTGTTATTTGTTTTTTAATTATATTGTATGACTCATGTATATATCTAGTTTTCCAGGATTGCTAAACTATTTGGTCGATTTGGATTTGATTACTTATATCTTATGTTAATGTAATAAAGAATAATCAGACTTTAGGCTAGTAGGTTTAGGGTCTCTACACTTGATATTAGTGGAATTTTAGTCGAAACCATGGGAGCTATATTTTTTAAAACATTGATTAGAGAAAAACAACCTTAATATATTCTTTGAGGATAAGTGTAGAATTACATCATAAAGATTGGTATGGTATAAATTATGGGTTTTTTTGGAAATAAATCCTTATCTAAAAGCTACAAGTGGATTTCGTTATGGAATTGATGTAATTATGGGTAATTACTCTAAAAAGGGATCGTTGGACTTGATCTGATCATCACCTAGTGCATGAAAATGGGCCTTATTATACCCCTAGCATGGCACTCCTATGGGGTGTTCTTAGGATAATTCACATTCTATTTACAAACTATTATGAGGTATTTAAATATTTGATGAAAATGAATGACCTAGGTAAAATCATAGACCAAGGAAGAACCTAAGTTGAAATAAAATTATTTACGTATTTATTGGGTTTCTAAGAATTATATTATAAATGTATTTTTACCAATAGTATTTTTTATAAGAATAATGAAACATCTTAGGATTTTGTTAAATTAATACTAATAGAATTTTACACTTTATCAATGGGTCACAACCGTTGGTAAAGGCCTAGAAACTGTTGGTATATAGTATACCAATGGTTCCCTCAACCGTGGCCAAGTAAGCCATGCCAATAGGCATATACCAATGGTTTTGTGAAAACCATTGGTATAGTTGTCAGAATAGAAGGTATACCAGTGGTTTACTACAAACCGTTGTCATATGTGTGTTAAAGTATAACATATACCAATGGTTTATGAAACTGTTGGTATATGTGTGTTACAATTATACCAATGGTTGTAAACTATTGGTGTAGAGGGGATATGGAAAGCCATAAGGCTATACCAACAGTTTTGTTATAACTATGGGTATAAACCTATTCCAATGGTTATAACAAAACTGTTGGTATAAACCTATATCAATGGTTATAACAAAACCGTTGGTATAGAGTTTCTCAACTCCACAGCAACAGGACCCTCTCCCCTCTCCAGACCTGCAAAAACACAGCTCCACATCAACATAGGAACACACCTCTTCCTCTCCAGACCTGCGACAACACCAATACAAAATCCCCATCAAAAAGTATTCAAAATTTAGAAATAAATCCAAAATTTAGAAATTTATAAATTTATTAATTCAAATGAAATAACACCCATAAGAGAAAAAGACTACATGTTATAGGAAATGCAATAACACCTATAAGAGTATTACAAATTTAGAATTCATTCCTCACTCAAACCACAACACCTATACACAGAAGAGTATTCATAATTTAGAATTAATTCCTCACTCAAACCACAACACTAATACAAACAAGAGAAAAAAACTACATGTTATAGGAATCTGGTGGGATGTTTAGTCATGGTCTTGGGTTGAGTATCTTAAAACCAAAAAAAAAACATGGGTAGAGTGGACAAGGATTATGATACCCATAAGATAGACAATGGTAGTGGACATGTGCTTAGACCTAGGATGAGTTATAGGAAGAACATGGGATGTTTATATTCCAATAATGATTATGTATCCATGTATAAATAGTTTTTGATTTGTTAGTGGAAAACATTGGCCAATCTCGACATATGAGATGGGTTACCAGAATAGCCTACAAGTTTTTCATAGACATTTCAATTAGAATAAGGGGTATGTGGCTAATTGTAATTTTCTCTCCTAGGTGTGATGTGAGATGAATACCTATCTTGGGTAGTGGGTATGAATATTCAATTAAGTCTTTGGTATTGGGTTCCCAATGAGACTTTGGTTTGGTCCTAGAACCCACTGTTTGAGGATGGGATTGAGGTGATCCATGGGGCTATGGTGTCACCATATGTATTCCTCACCATCGGGGTATTTTTATGAGACTTTGAAGCTTATTATTCAAGAATCTATGTGTAGCCTTGTTGACCAATTTGTTATATGGTATGCTTGAGTGTTCATAGGTTTCATATGAAATTACTATATGATATTTATTTGTTGTATGTTATTTTATAGAATGAACGACCCATGATTGAGAATTAGAACATGAGTGTTGGAGCATGTTCAAGATGAGATGTCGAGACTCATTCCTAATATAATTCATGTTTTTCTTTATATAGTATGACTCATTGTGTTTCAATCTATTCCTTGTGAATATTTTCTTCTAATAACATATAAACAATAGACCATATTTTATTTTTTATCCCTTAATTTCAAGAATCTATGTATAGCCTTATGAAGATTTTCCGTATGTCCGTTGTCGTTTTCACTTAAAATGTTGTCCATTTCAAACAAAAGTGAGACACTTTGAGTGATACCAGTCACACCATGCCTCAGATTGAGTTGGGGGGCTTTCTGGGGGGTGGGGGGTTGTTCGGGTGGTACGTGGGGCTGTCTGGGGGGTGGGAGGGATATCCGGGTGGTGAGGGGGGATGTCCGAGGGGTGGGGGGTTGTACGGGGTGAGTGGGGGGATTCCCGGGGGTGGGGGCTGTCTGGGGGGTGGGGGTCCATCCGGGGTCAGGGGGGGCTATTCGGGGGTAAGGGGGCTCTCAGGGGGGGTGGGGGGCCTTCTAGGGGGGTGCAGTCTGGTGGCGGGGGGGGGGGGGGGGGTGGGCTCTTTGGGGTGGTGGGGCTATCTAGGGGTGCGGGGGGCTATCTGGGGGTTATGGGGGCTGTCCGGGGTGGGGGTGTCCAGGGTGCGTTTTCTGCCACCGCGGTCACATGACACCTCCAATTGATGTGTCGTCTGGCTGACCATTTCACAATTAACCCACTATTTGTTGTCATCATATTTCATGGTATTTCGAGGTCATTCAGCTGGTTTTGACCACCCCACGCATGCTTTTCAAGCACACCAAACACCTAAAAAACACATATTCTACCATGCCATGAAAACCACACATCTGAATGACATGTAGTCTTTTCATACACCTCCCGAATAATAATTTAGGGTGTTTTCGTGTGATTTCAAGTCATTCCAATATCGTTCGGTATGTATTTGACTGTAAAACGCATGTTTTGGTCATTTATGACATGCAGAGGGTGTTTCTTGCCATCGTGATCACACAACACCTCCGGTTGATGTGCTTTATACCCGACCACTTCCTAATTTACCCACCCTTTGTTTTTATCCGATTTCATGGAATTCTGAGGTTGTTCGGCCAGTTTTGACCACCCCACGGACGCTTTTCAAGCACACCAAACACCTAAAAACACATATTCAACTGTGTTGTGCAAACCACACATCCTAATGACATGTTGTCTCCTCATAAACCTCACAAATAATAATTAGGGTGTTTTAGTGTGATTTCAACTCATTCTAATGTCGTTCGGTATGCATTTGACCGTTAAACGCATGTTTTGGCCATTTGCGACATGCCAAGTGCATTTTCGACCACCACGGTCACATGAAACCTCTTATTGATGTTTCATACGAATGACCATTTCACAATTAACCCACCCTTTATTTTCATCCGATTCCATGGAATTATGAGGTTGTTCAACTAGTTTTGACCACCCCACGCACGCTTTTCAAGCGCTCCAAACACTTGAAAAACACATATTCTGTTGTGCTGCGCAAAACGCCCGTCCAAATGATGTTCTGTCTCCTCATACACCTCAAGAATAAAAATTAGTGTGTTTTTATGTGATTTAAATTCATTCTGATGTCTTTGAGTATTCATTTGATTGTTAAATGCATGTTTTGGCCATCTACGACACGTAGAGTGTGTTTTCGGACATCACGGTCACATGAAACCTCTGATTGACATGTCGTATGGCTGACCATTTTATAGTTCACCCACCCTTTGTTTTCGTCTGATTTCATGGCATTCCAAGGTCGTTTGGCTGGTTTTGACCACCCCACGTATATTTTTCAAATGCTCTAAACACCTAAAAAACACATATTCAATCATGTCGTGCAAACCGCACGTCCGAATGACATATCGTCTCCTCTAACAAATCAAGAATAATAAATAGGGTGATTTTGGGTGATTTCAAGTCATTCTAATGTCGTTCGGCATGTATTTTACCGTTAAATGCATGTTTTGGCCATTTACGACACGCGAGGTGCATTTTCGGCCGCTGCGGTCACACGACACCTCTGATTAACGTGACTTCTGGCCGAACATTTCACAATTTACCCACCCTTTGTTGTCATCTGATTTCATGGCATTCCGAGGTCGTTTGGCCAGTTTTGACTACCCCACACATGCTTTTCAAGTGCGCCAAACACTTAAAAAACACATATTCAGTCATGCCGCGCAAACCGTGCGTCCGAATGATGTTTCGTCTCCCCATACACATCAAGAATAATAATTATGGTGTTTTCGTGTGATTTCAAGTCATTATGATGTCGTTCGGCATGCATTTGACCGTAAAACACATGTTTTGGCCATTTACGACAGGTAGAGTGCATTTTCAGCCACCACGGTCACACGACACCTCTAATTGATGTTTCGTCTAGCCGACCATTTTACAATTCACCCACCCTTTGTTTTTTTCCAAATACATGGAATTCTGAGGTCGTTCAGCCGGTTTTGACAACCCCACGCACGCTTTTCAAGCGCGCCAAACACCTAAAAACACATATTCAATCGTGCCATGCAAACTGCACATCCGAATGACGTGTCGTCTCCTCGTACGACTCACAAATAAATATTAGGGTGTTTTTGTGTAATTATAAGTCATTTCGGTGTCGTTCGATATGCATTTGATCGTAAAACGCATGTTTTGGCTATTTACAACACGCGGAGTGTGTTTTCGGCCACCGCGGTCACACGACACCTCCAATTGACGTGATGTATAGTTGACCATTTCAAAATTCACCCACCCTTTGTTGTCGTCTGATTTCATGGAATTCAGAGGTCATTCGGCTGATTTTGACCACCCCACACACGCTTTTCAAGTAAACCAAACTCCTAAAAAACACATATTCAATCGTGCCGTGAAAGCCACGCGTCCGAATGACATGTCGTCTCCTCTTACACCTCTGATTTACATGCCTTCTAGTTGACCATTTCACAGTTCACCCACCATTTGTTTTTGTCTGATTTCACGACATTCGGAGGTCGTTCGGCTGGTTTTGACCACCCCACACAGGCTTTTCAAGCGTGCCAAACACCTAAAACACACATATGCAGTCGTGCGTGAAAACTACACATCCGAATGATGTGTCCTCTTTTCTTACACCACACGAATAATAATTAGAGTGTTTTAGTTTGATTTCAAGTCATTCTGATGTCTTTGGATATGTATTTGACCATAAAACAAATGTTTTGGCCATTTACAACACGTAGAGTGCGTTTCTGGACACCGCGGTCACACGACACCTCTGATTGACGTGTCGTCTAGCCAAACATTTCACAATTTCCCCACCCTTTGTTATTGTCTGATTTAATGGCATTTTGAAGTTGTTCGGCCAGTTTTGACCACCCCACGCACGCTTTTAAAGCGCGCAAAACACCTAAAAAATACATCTTCAGTCGTGTCATGCAAACCATGCATCTGAATGACCTTTCTTCTCCTTGTACACCTCAAGAATAAAAATTAGGGTGTTTTTGGGTGATTTCAAGTCATTATGATGTCGGTCAGTATGCATTTGACCGTTAAACGCATGTTTTGGCCATTTACGATACACAGAGTGCGTTTTTGGCCATCGCGGTCACACGACACCTCCGATGGATGTGAAATCAAGCCAACCATTTCAAAATTCATGCACCCTTTGTTGTCATCCGATTTCATGGCATTTCGAGGTCATTCGACTCGTTTTGACCACCCCACACATGTTTTTCAAGTGCGCCAAACACCTAAAAAACACATATTCAGTTGTGCCGTGCAAACCACACATCCAAATGATGTGTAATATTTTATTACACCTCACGAATAATAATAAGGGTGTTTTCGTGTGATTTCAAATCATTCTGATGTCGTTGGGTATGTATTTGACCGTAAAACACATGTTTTCGCAGAGTGAATTTTTGGCCACCGTGGTCACACGACACCTCTGATTGACATTCCGTCTGGCCGATCATTTCACAATTCACCCACACTTTTTTGTCGTTCGAGTTCATTTCATTATGAGGTTTTTCGGCTGGTTTTGAACACCCAACACATGCTTTTCAAGTGCACCAAACACCAAAAAAACACATATTCAACCGTGTCGCGCAAACTGGATGTCTGAATGATGTGTTGTATCCTCATACACCTCATGAATAATAATTAGGGTGTTTTTCTGTGATTTCCAGTCATTTTGATGTTGTTCTATATGCATTTGACCGTTAAATGCATGTTTTTTCCATTTACAACATGCAGAGTGTATTTTCAGCCACCGCGGTCACCTGGCACCTCCGATTGATGTGACGTATAACCGACCATTTCACAATTCACCCCCTTTGTTTTCGTCCGATTTCATGGCATTCTGAAGTTGTTCCGCCAGTTTTGACCACCCCACGCACGCTTTTCAGGCATGCCAAAAACCTAAAAAACCCATATTCAGTCGTGCCACAAAAACCACGCGTTCGAATGATGTTCAGTCTCCTCGTACACCTCACGAATAATAATTATGGTGTTTTCGTGTGATTTCAAGTCATTCTGATGTTGTTCGAATTGTATTTGACCTTTAAATGCATGCTTTGGCCATTTACGACACACTGAGTGCATTTTCAGCTGTCGTGGTATCATGACACCTCTGATTGAGTGACGTCTACCCAAACATTTCACAACCCACCAACCCTTTGTTGTCGTCTGATTTAATGGAATTCTGAGGTCGTTCGGCCAGTTTTGACCACCCCACGCACGCTTTTCAAGCGCGCTAAACCCCTGAAAAACACTTATTCAGTTGTGCCACACAAACCGAGCATCCGAGTGACATTTCATCTCCTCTTACACCTCATGAATGACCCATGGATTTTTGTGTTAAATTATCAAGACAATATGAATACGTTTGGTTTGTTTTCCGTACGCCAGTTGTTTTTAAATAAAATTGTGTCCATTTTAAACAAAAGAGAGACATTTAGAGTGATACCAGACACACCCTGCCTTGGATTGAGGCGGGGTTGCCTTTTACATGTCTCAAATGACAATTGGATCATTTTCCTAAAGTATCAATAGAATCTAAATACATTTGGTATATTTTTCGTTTCTCAGTTGTTGTTTTCACTTAAAATATTGTCCATTTCAAATCAAAGTGAGACACTTTGAGTGATATTGGCCACACCATGTCTCGGATTGAGGCGAAGTTGACTCGTACCCATCATAAATGATCAATTTATCATTTTACAGAATTATCAACACAATCCAAAGGCGTTTGTTTGGTTTTTCGTATTTCAGTTGTTGTTTTCACTTAAAATCTTGTCCATTTCAAATAAAAGTGAGAATTTGAGTGGTAACAGCCACACCGTGCCTCATATTGATGCAGGGATGACTCTTAAATGTAAAAAATGTCCCATGGATCATTTTTCTAAAGTATAAATAGAATCCAAATACGTTTGGTCCATTTTCCGTATGTCAGTTGTAGTTTTCACTTAAAATGTTGTCCATTTCAAATAAAAGTGAGACACTTTTAGCGGTACCATACACACTATACCTCGTATTGAGGCGAGATTGAGTCGTACACATCAAATATGACACAAGGATCATTTTCCTAAAGTATGCACACAATAAAAATATGTTTGTTCAGTTTATCGTATGCCAGTTATTTTTACTAAAAACGGTGTCCATTTTAAACAATAGAGAGGCACTTTCAGTGATACCGGCCACACAATGCCTCATATTGAGGCTGAGTTGACTCGTACATGTCATGTATGACTCATGGATCGTTTTACTAAATTATCAACACAATACAAATGCATTTGGTAGGTTTTTCGTATGCCAGTTAGGAAAATTGTGCAACAACAGCGATAATATCTTATACTAAAACTATATACATTGTGCATGATGTGAATCCCCTGGTGCATGGTTAGGGAAAATCATGCACATTTCTTCTAATATATATCCCTATATGGTCGGTAGATATCTTGTGGGATGGAATTCATTTTTTTACTAATCGTGAGGCATAGTGTTTTTCTACCCTGACTGGGGTTCCGAGCTCTAAACAAGCCCCATAAGCCCTATAAAACATTATAACATCATTAGGCTTCCATATTTTGTCAAAAAGAATTATTTATAATGAATTCAAAAATATCCATACCAGATAGAAAAAAAAAGTTCAAAAATAATGAGTATACAAAATTAAAAAAATATAATGGATCAATCTGCCCCAGATCACCATCACCATCACCACTATCATCATCAGCCTCATCCTCACTGCCATCTCTGTACTCTTCGTCATTCTCATCATCATCCCCATGATCACCCTTGTCCCCATCCTTTCCCTCAGCCACATACTTGCCCGCATCTTCATCCTCATTCTTTCCCTCGTTCTCTTCAGCATCCTCTTCATCACTCGGAACGTCATCATCTCGACCCCCACTAGAACTGCCACCTAGTGCATTGGATAATGCACCCATCGATGACATATATTTCTATCAAGCCACACTGGCCTCTGGTGGATGTGATGAAGATAAATCTTTGATCAGTTTCATAAATTCTTTCTCCCTCGTTTGAACCTGTTCTTCCAACTCTGTGACCCTTTTATCGGACTGTCTTGCATGCTCCTTAACCTGTTCCAACCCGGTGGTACTAGAATGGATACCTGGAGAGGACCCATACCTTTTCGGGACTATATTCTTACCAGGTTGGCAGCATACTCGACCAGAGTGCTCATCTCACAAAACCTGATATAAATGATCGTGTGGACCAAAATTTCCAGGCTTCTGGGCATCAAGGGCCTCTAAAGAATCCTGTTGAAAATATTAATAGATTATTAAACTTCAAAATAGATATTAAACTTTGAATTAAATAAATTGAAACTTATAATCTTTTCTTGTGTCGGTTCATTAACAGTAGTTCCATCTTTTTTCCTTCTACTCGAGCAAAAAAAAATTTCTCAAGGGAGACATCTTTCAATATTCAATTTGTGTTTCTGTAATGACATTGAAACAATATAAAGTTCATGTATAGTCATATATTCAATATTCAACAAATCACATAATTTAATTAGGAAACAGTAAAAAGGTAATGTCCTAAAGAAAAATTATAAACAACTATATAGTACCAGCTACCTCTCATGATATGACATAGTAGTGCACCCCAAACTGTGGAGGTATTTCTTTGAATCAATGGTTTTTTTGTTTCTTTCAAAAGATTCCTAAATAATGTTTAATAATAAATAATATAATATTAATGAAAAATATGAAAACTATCATTTAAATACCTCAAATGGGATTAATACCTTAAATTTGGCAGTCACCCAATGGGTAATCATTTGAGGATATTGCTCTATCGAGCAGTAATCCATGATAGGTACTGTCTCCAACTCTTTTCCCACCCTATCGTACCAGCCAACATATAGCTCATTCTTATAATCTCTCCAAAGCTCTCCTAGCTCCTTAAAACATGCTGGTCATGCACCTTCACCATCAGGGATGTTAAACCGAAGCTGACACCCAATAGATTAATTCAAATAAATACAAAAAAATACAACATTAAATCCAATAGATTTTTTACCCATATGTGTGGCCACATATTATCCTCGACTTCATGTGGCAGATTTCTCCACTTTAGAGGGTTGACTGTAATGGTGTCAGAATATCTGGCTATCGTCACCAAAAAACCCCGACATTCCTGCCCAGATTTATCAATCATCTGTCCATCATCATTGTATTCAACCATCAACTGTGTTGGGCAGTTCCATACCGCACGTAAGTGATTACGCCCACTCCTCCACCTCCTATTAGTAGAGGAATCAATTATTAAAGAAAAAAATATCAGTTCAATTTATAATAAAAATAAAAATTGGTATAAAAATTTGTTAGAGTTATATAAATATACCTGTGGTAGTCGGATCAATTGGCATCACTGGATGAGTAGAAGCTGATGGAATATCTTGTATAGGTGGAGTGTTCCAAAATTTATTCTCCTCAGCTACATACTATTTCAGAGAAGGAGTAGAAGAAGGTGGAATATAATAGCTCGGAGATAATGAACCAAAAGTAAAAGATAATGGCACAGACATCTGGCCAACTGGTAGTGTCAACATCGGAGGCCAAAATATCCCGTGTGTCCCTAAATAAACACCAGGATCAAAATGGGGCGTATAAGATATGTCTGTGGTATGGGCATAGTCCAATCAGGTATGACCAGTGGATCATCTAACTCTCGCACCATGAGCCCTCGTACCACCAGCCTCAGTACGGGGACCACTAGATGATCATCTAACTTTGACACCAGTCCCCTCCTAACACCAACCTTTGTACTGGGAAAAATATCAGGCTCCTCATCAGATATCTCTCATCTAGGGGTGGATCCTGAAAAAAAGTTTCACACAAAAGTAAACACATGATATTATAAGTTATTGAAATATATATATTTGAAAAAAAATACTCACAACAGGGATGAGTGGAGGAATGCCCATCTATGTCATGCGACGATTATTTTCGGTCATCTTCTTCAACCGCATCTCTTAAATGGGTTTAATTTCCTGTAATGAAAACAAATATAGAAGTAATTGGAAACAGATAACTAATAATTAAGTTCAATAAAAAAAAATTAGGTAAATGACAATTTTTTACTTTATATAAAATCATAACTGACACATTACTCTATATGAGAATCGTATTAAGAAACACATAAAAATACAATGTATATAAGAAAATAAGATAAATAATTTCTAATGTCTATATTCAAGGATTTCCAAGTAAGATATTGGATGTGGATCAAGGAATACATAATCCCTAAGGGTCTTTTTGGGAGTACATGAGTTTTATACTTTAACTTCTTCAAGGAGATCAGGATGAGGAGTAGGATGAGGATCACATCAAAAGTATTTATGGCGTCATCAAGTTTCACCCTAACCACGGATTAGAGGATCCTAGGTTTGGGGACATATATCATAGGTTGGTTGGGTGTATTCATTGAATCATGTCCCAAATGATTTTTGGAGAGGGACCTTCAATAGTTATAGGTATGGATTAGATTAGAAACACCAGTAAAAAGGATATCCAGGAATTGTGACATCCCAAACCAGGATGCCACTCATTAGTGACCTGAACCCAGATGTCGACATGGCCTCAATCACGTCTACCAAAATTCCAAATGATATTGAATAATAGTGAGAGCCTTTTCTGTGTTAGGGGGAGACTATCCCCTCATTATCTAAGTTGCACAATTTTAATATTATCAGTTAAAAAGTGGAAGAAAGATAACAATGGGAAAATATTGGAAATGGATGAAAATAACCAAATCAGCAATACCAACTAATAATAGAATTGTAAACCGAATGATGGTAATGCATGTCATGTATCAAGAAGAAAAACATAGTTACAACTAGTAGGAAGTAGTACTATAAAACAGGCTCGATAAATTCTAAAATTCAACCTAGCTTCTTGAGCTACAACCCAATCATCTGGTTCATCGGTTGCAAGAGTGCGAGTCATGCCAATAACTCGAAATCCACAATCATCAATAAAGGCGCCTTGCCTTGTCATTGAATCGAACCATTGGTAAAGGGAAGAGTTTTACCAATGGTTTCACATAACCATTGGTAAAAAAGTTCTTGAAGTCCCCTTTATAGGAATCCCAAATAGAGGTGCATGCCTCAGGTCCCATTATGTGTTATAGGCATCCCAAATAATTCACTCATGTTCAATAAATCATTCTTGGAACCTCTATGGTCATACCTTTCATTACCCAATTAGTTCCCCAAGTCAAGCGCACACCATGTGTGGATAAAGTTTAGGATTCTACACTAATAGGTTGTTCAGGGCTTGTGAAATGGTTTAATTTCATAATGTATAGACAAAAACATTTATTTTTAAATTTGAGATTAGTAATAAAGTATGTCAATGATAATAAGATTACTCAATTAAACTTGAGACTTATCTAACATTGTTATGGATGAATACACATGCCAACACGGCTAGTGAAAAGCACCCCACCATCATAAAAGTTAGTATTGGAAAAGAAAGAGACATAGCATACAACGTACAGTGAGAACCGTATTTAATAGACCCTAACGTTATATTAGTATAGTCATCTTAGGAAGCCAATTATCACTCATGACTAACAATGCCACTATAAACAACCTGGAGTGTATGAGTTTTCTCTCGGATCTCAACAAAATCTTCACACTTTAATACCATGATGTGAATCATGTAGAATATTGATGATATTAGCACAAAATTCCCAGTAGTACCAAGCCTTATAAGAACAGAAAATTTAGGGATGATATTAACACATAATTCATTTTGAATCAAATTTGGTTCACTGTCAAAGCCCAACACACACACCCAAATCAAAAAGAAAACAAATGTCATACACACCCAAATAAAAAAAGAAAACCAATATAGTATATGAAGAACATTAAAAAGAAAGTATCACTTACAAATTTTATGTGTATAACTAAGAAATTTTGAAGATGGATCAGAAAGAAGGATTTCACCAGTAGGGTAAATAGAATCCTGCTTCTCCACTTCACCCAAATGAAAACATAAAACCAAAATAGTGGATACAGTATCACTTACAGATTACAAGTGAATAACAGATAAATCTTAAAGATGGAAGGAATTCGGCCATAGGGGAACGAAAATCCCAATTCTCCCTTCTGTTTAGGTATGCATTCACGTAGAATGGGGGAGGCCGAGCTTCTGTGATTTTGGGGAAAACAATTCCCAATGGTTTTCAAAAACTATTGGGAAAGAAATCCTTTACCAATGGTTAGTAAAAACTTTTGGTATATGATGATTTAAACCTCTCTATACCAATGTTTTTCTTAAACCGTTGGTATATATTATACTTTTCCCAACGGTTTTTCGAAATTTTTGGGAAAAGATGATTTTAAAAATCTTTTACCAACGATTTCATTAAACCATTCGTAAAAGTACTCTACAACAATTTTTTTCTAAGATTATTTGTATTTAGGCATTGGAAAAACCTCCCTTTCCAGTAGTGTAATGAAACATATATATATTCATTAACATAAATGTTATGGATACCATAAGGGGTTTTTATTATAATGTTGATCATATATTCAATGTCTTAAAACCAATTTTAAAATTTTTTTGAGGTATGAATATCAAAAGGATAAAAAAATATTGGGGGAAATTTTAGGGAATTATATATTTTCATGGAAGATTTATTTAAGGAATAAGGCCTTAAAATTTTATACAAATAAGTTTAAAAGGTATAGAAATCCTTTAGGGATAATATTATAATTAATTAAATTCTAATAATTTTCAAATATTATTATAATACTTTTTGAAAAAAATAAGTTGTATTAAAAACCATAGTGAAAAGGTAATTTATGATTAAATTAATTTCAAGGATCTCCTTAATATTCTTGTTGGTTATGTTATATAAATTATATCAATATAATTTAGAGAAATTATAACCCATTTTTGGGTGTAAACCCTTCGTATTTGGCAAGGACACTGGGTTTGAACCCATGAATAAAGGATTATAATGGTTTAAAACCTACCATTGGCATATAAGATGTCCTGGTTATATATCGTTATTTTTATTTAAAAGGATTGACGAATAAATATTAATGATGAATCAATGGTCTTACTTTTGAGGTTTAAAGGTTAATTTATTATATTTAATAACTTTGATAAACCATACTGGTTTTGGAAAATAGTTAAATATGTATTAAAAGACTTGTCACTCTTCTAAAGATCTTAAGATCTATTAAAAGTAAATTTTAGTTCTTTAGGCATAAAAAATTATTTTTGGACATTAATTTTTTAGAGTATGAGATGAATTGTAAATTGATAAAAACAAACCCAAAAGATGAAATATTTCTTAAGAAATTGAAATGTATTTAGTAAGTTTATATCTCAATATTTTTAGACAGAAAAATAATTCCAAAACTCTTGGAAAATAATATTGAAACAAAATTTTTTTCTTATTACATTCATATCCAATGAATCTGATGGTCTTTTAAATCATCAAATATTTATGGATTTGATGAAATCAATTTTTCTTTTATCATTTAATTAATTATGATCAATTTCCTTAATCACTCTCTGTAATTATTTTTTATTTTCTACCATGTCTATATCTTTTCTTCGCTCCAATGTTCTCATACATGGAAACATAGTTATGTGTTATACCATATGACATTGGTACTTACTTTTTTCACTTATAAAGATGGTATTTATTTAATTATTTTTATGATATTTCATTTTTAACAATTATATTTACAAATATAAAACCTTTTATTATCTATTTTAATTTTTAATTGTGAGGATGCAATTTATATATGGTGGGAAGAATATAACACCTCATGAATCCAAAATATAAATGTCATATTAGTGATCATGTATGACAAGAAAACCCAAGGGTAAAATAGAATATAAAATATTCAGACATTAGGATATATTTATTTTAAAATAAATTAAATCTCTAAAAAAGATTTCATTAAATGGAATACAAACTTTATCTTGGATTACATGCTACACAATGTTTAGCTTTGATTACATCCAATACCGAGTTTAAAATAAATATTAGATATTATTAAAATATTATTATAATAGTTATCACCTATCCATTTTAATTGTGTATATGAATATTACTAACTAAAATATGAAAATTATGTTTGTTTAATGATTAATTCAAATAATCATCTTTTAAAATAAAAAGAACTATTTTCTAAAAAAACTATATTTTTCTAGAAGACGATTTATTCACACACATAATTTAATAATAATTTATACTATTTTTAGAAACATTAATAGAAACAATAAACTTAATTTTTTAATTCCTAACATAAAAATTATCATAGGGTAATGTTTTGGTATTTTAATGAAGAGTTTCATTTATTGATTAATAGTGACGAATTCTAAATTTTAATTGAAAATTAAATTTTTGTTTTAATAATTTATAAAGTTATAATTATATTTTGAATTTTTTTTAAAGTAAAATTAGCCAATTTAAAATCAATTAATCCAATTTAGTTCATTGTAATCATTTTTATATAAAAAACATTATAATATTTTAAACATTTTCTCCTTAAAAACCCGCTTTCTCATTGTGTCTGAGTGATTAATTTGAAATTTAGTTTTGAAACATATGTGGGAAGAATTTGAAAAAATGGATTAATATTTTGGAATCATAATAATTTATCATTATTAATATGGTGAATTTAATTTTTACCAAAAATAAATAGTGAAAATAGTAAATATAATTACTCCGGTGAAGATAAAAATGGATTTCCTAGGGGTTAAACTAAAAGGATAAGGGTTAAAATAACCTACCAAAAATTTAAAATCCTATTTTCTCAAAATATTTTTCATATTATAAATACTATGTTTTAATAAATTTTCATTTTGAATAATTTTTCATGTGAATGTACTTAACATTTTGGATTATTTGTGAAACGTTTCATGTAGTTTCGAAGTGGGTGCCCTTTCCCCATTTATAAAAGCGCACTCTCGTGTCTCACTTATTCAGACCTACCAAGTAATAATTATTTAACAAAACATACCCAATTATCTCCTTAATATCCTTAGTTACATTCTAAATCATTTGTTCCTCCCAAAAGAATATCCTTAGAGTTCTTTAAAGGAGATCCGAATGAGATTTATATTAGAGATTGAAATTATCTTTAAAAAGATGTTTTATTTGCATTTTTATTTTTCAATATTAAATTATGTATCATCACATAAAATATATTAAAAATATTATATCAAATATATTTATATTTTATTATGTTTATGGAATAATAATTATCCATCTCCACTTCCATAAAATGGGTTATTAAATCACAATTCGTGTGTACGGTGGACTAATGCCTCATTAACCACAATCATTAGTTTTTCCATTGCCAACTATCATGGTTGGATATAATGATGGATTTACCACAGGAATATTTTATATATGATATAATAACACTTATTTAATTTTAATATCACATATAAATTTTTTTGTTCAACCGATTTTAAATACGATAACTTGGCTCTTATGTATGGTGGACCGCCGCCTCATGAAGCGATGTGATTCGTTTTCACATACACCGTACACGAAATATAATATGAAAAAATTAATTAATATATGAGATATCTAGAAGATATTAATTATTATATAAATTTAATATATCACCCACTTACTATCCCTTTCACTCAATAAGGTAACGGTATCGTTGCTCATGCATACATACAATCTACCGTCTCTATGAAGCAACGTGATTCATTTTCTATGTTAAACATTAATAAATGGTTATAAAAATGCATCTAATTAGTAAATATTATAATTATAAAATTAATTTAATTATGGATATTATGGATTTATATTATTTTTATGTGAACTGGAACATTCATGAAAAATACGCATTAGAAAACAAAGAAATGAATACAAAAAATAATGAAAATAATGAAATATTTTTAACAAATAGATGGTAAAATATAATAAGTGTATCATATATGATATTATAAATATTAATATGTACCTATTAAGAATTAATAACATTATTAAACCCATTATACAGGAGGATTAATAACCTTAATCCAAATGTAATTGTTGAGTATATGAATACATCTCAATTTACGTTCCATTGAGACTTATTTGTTATTATGCACCAATTCTACTTGACATGGAGTATATAATTATCCTTTTTCAAGTAATATCATTTTTCATTCATACTTCATGGTATTTTGAGCTTAAAGTTTATTTATTTGATATAACATTGTTTTAATTAAAAGTAACCCGGTGGTAAAAAATTTTATAACTCAATTTCTTTTAATTAGATTACATTACTTTTTAATTGTCTTTGATAATGTAAGATTATGTTAATAATGAATTTTGACTATATATTTATGTATTAAAACTTATTTTTTATAGATTTAATTTTGATACACGAAATCAATTCATTGAATAATTCTCACTTCAAAGTTATATTCATTTTAAAGTGTTTATTTTTTAATCTCATTCTAATCGAGATTGTTTATTCTTGAATCTTAGTTGAAGTAAGTTATTTCATTACTGCATAATAAATCCATTTATTTTTATTATCCTACGTTAATTCACCATATTTTCATATAACAATACCTTTTTCCAATGTTTTGTAATTGAAATGTTTTATAAAAAAATTTTAAGAAAATATAAATTTATTTCTCTCTCCGATCAGATTTCTTTTTCAAATACTATGTTTTAAAAAAAGAATCTTTTCAAAATAATAAATTAAATACATTTCTTCCCATTTTTAATTTTTATATATTTTTTAAAGAAATATTCATATTTTTTCAAAACAATTCCTTTTTGTATTTAATGGAAAAAGTGAAAACAATATTTTTTTAACGTCTACAACACGAGTGGAATATCTATAAATCATGACCACTAAAATGTTATAAATATTCCATTCCAGGCTTCAAATATTATTTTCAAATAAAATTATTTCAAAATAAAATCTGAAATTTTAATTTCACAAATTCATTTTCAAAAATGAAAAGGATATTTTCCTGATTAATGTTTTTAGATATCTTTTTATTGTATTTCTATTCATCATTGAAAGAAACCCATTATTCTTACTCCGATAGGTATACATTGAATTGATATTATCTTTATTCTTCCTCTGGATGGATTATGATTATTTTGACCAAGGATAGTGTTGACATTCATATCCCTAATTCATTTCTATAGTCACTAACATATCCATGAATTATTCACTTTATTTTGATCAATATAGATAAAATTTACCCTAATTTTCTATATCTATTATCATAGATATTATTATTACTTAAAACGTATATAATTTCTATATATGATATTTTAAATTGAATTTTATTTGATTGATAGGGTATATATTGATAAATATATACATTCCTTACTTAATATGAATATTTTATGATAATGAACATATTTATAAATTAAATCATTTTTCTATATATGAGAAATTATCAGGACATGCAATACATAGGTTGGGGACCATTTATATAAATCCCCTTGATGCATTTGTAGTCTCCAGAGAAAAAATCAGTTTTCTAAACCATATGCATTTGTGACCAATAGCATTAAACTATCTTGTGAATGGTCTTCATAGTAGAGATGTATTTGGCCAAACTAAATCAGTTTGTATCCAGTATGATTTAAATCTTATTGTGAAATGTATTGATGGTAAAGGTATCATGTTCCTACTAAACATAAAATCCAATAATAAATAATTTCCTTCATTTATAATTTATTTATTATTATCCATGATATTTTCATAATGATATAATATCTAGATACATTTTATTCTCATTTTATTGATTAAATGTATTGTGTTTTCAGTTATTTAACATTACATATTTGTTATTCCTTATCAATATATTTAAATGGTATTTTTTTGGTCATTTACCATTAAATATTAATTATTCTTTAGTGGTTGTATAAATTTCATGTTTTTTTAGTTATTCACCTTTCTATATTTATTATTATTTATTGATTCGTGATAGCTTATATTTTACTTAACCCTTATTAAACATTTTAGCTCACCCCTACTTTTTTCCTTTATTAGTAATCCATGAAGTGTAATATGCTAAAAATACAAGGATATGATAAAGGGAATAATCATATTTTTGAAAAAAAATATGTTGTAATTTTTGTTTTCAAATGTAATTTAGGACTCAAGTATATATCTAGTTTTCCAAGACTACTAAACTATTTAGTTCATTAGGAAGAGATTCCTTGTATCTTATGCCAATGTAACAATGTAGAAACTAGATTTGGGATACTAGGTTTAGGGTCTCTACAGTTCATATTGGATAATTTTATTACAATCCTTGGGAACTAGATTTTTGAAATCATAGATTAGAGAAAAAACCCTACTATAAAGTGTGAGTATAAGTATAGAAGTGCATCCTCAAGTTTGGTAAGGTATAAATTATGTGATTTTTTCTAGACCAACATCCCAGTCTAGATACTAAAAGTGTAATTGGTTCTAGAATTGATGTACCGAGGGGTAATTACTCTAAAAATGGAGCATTGGGATTGAACTAGTCATCACCTAGTACACAAAAATGAGCCTTACTATAAACTGAGTATTACCCCCCTGGGGGATATTCTTAATATAATTCAAATTTTATTTAAAAATAATTATGGGGGATTTAAATATATAATGAAAGTGAATGTCCTAGGATCAACTATATAACAAAGAAAGAAAAATGTTGAAATAAAAAAATTTATTTATTTATTGGGTTTCCATGAATTATATTATAGAATTATTTTTATCTATGGTATTTTGGTATAATAATCGTGAAACATCTATAGAGTGTGTTATATGTAAGAAACATATATTTATTCATTTAAATAAGATCTTTGGTTACTATAATGAATTATTAGATTAAGTTTATCATAATATTAATGTCATAAATTCCAATTTTAAAATTTTTTTAGGGTAGTAATGTCACTAGATTAAGAAAATATTGGTAGTATTTATAGAAAGTATATGTTTTAGTGAAATGTTTATTTTAAAAATAATTCCTTTACATTTTACAAAAATAATTTTAAATTTATTGATAACCTTTATGGTTAATATGATCATTAATGAGATTGTAATAATAGTCAAATAAGATTATTATACTTTGTTAAAAAAATAAGTTGTATTGAAAACCATAGTAAAAAGTTTATTTAATGATTAATTTATTTTCAAGGTTTTCCATTATAGTATTTTCATGAAATTTATATTAATTATATTAATATAGTTACTCAAAATGAGAACATTAATATTGGTTGAAAATTATTTACATATAGAAAGGACATGGTTCTTGCACCCATACTTAAAGGATGATATGCGCTAACACCTACCACCAGCCAATGTGATGTCCTTGGTAATATTTCATTGTATTAATTTAAGTGGCTTGATGAGTAAATATTAATGATGAACTAGTGGTGTTAATTTTTAGGTTTAGAGATTAATGTATTATATTGGATAACTTGTTACTAACCAAACTAGTTTTGGAATATAGTTAGAAACATGATAATTACTTGTTACTCTTTTATGGATCTTACAATCCAATAAAATAGAATATTAGTTCTTCAAGAATAAAAAAATTCATATTGGATATTAATTTAATGGAGTAACGGATGAATTCAAAATTGATCAATGAAAACCCCTAGGATGAAATTGTGCTTATGAAATAGAAACATATAAATTAAGTATAATTCTTTATATTTTTAAACAGTAAAATAATTCCTCAACATTAAGAAATATATCTTAAAATAAAAATATTACCATATTACAGTCATATCTGATGAATCAGATATTCTTTTAAATCATCATAGATTTATGGGTTTGAATCCCTCAACATTCCATTGATAATTAAAATAATTTTGATCAATTACCTCAAACACATTCTATAATTATTTATTCATTTCATCCATGACTATATCTTAACATTCCACAAGTGTTCTCCTACTTAGAAACCATGTTATGTGTTATTCCATATGACCTTGGTACTTCCTTTTCTCACTTATCAATAAGATATTTTATTAACTCTTTTTATGATGTGGTTACTTCAAAAAGTTTATTTACAAATTAAAATTTTTTTATTATCAATATCATGTTTAAATTATGAGGATGAAATTTATTTAAGGTGGTAAGAATGTAAAACCTCAATATTTTAAAATATAAACATAATATTTGATAGCTTGTATGACACAAAATACCAAGCATAGAAGGGAATATGAAATCTTGAGACATTAAAATATATTTAGTTTTAAATAAATTCAGTATCTTCAAAATATTTCAATACCAAAAATACTAAGTTTAGCTGGCGTTACACATAACACTGATTATAGCTTTCATTACAGATGATACCGAGTTTAGAAGAAATATTAAATATTATTAAAATAATATTATAATTGTTATGAACCAGACATTTTGAGGGAAATTATGAATAATAATAACTAAAAAATAATGTTTATGGTTATCTATTGATTGGAAATAAAATATGAATCGTTTAAACGAAAAGAAAATGTTTTCTTAAAAATTGTATTTTTTTAAAAGATGGTTTATACTCCCACATAATAAAAAATTAATTTTAACACTTTTAAAAAATTTATTTTACAGAATAAAATTAATTTTGAAAATCAAAATATCAAATTATATTAGGGATTTTTTTTTGTATTTTTCGGAACTTTTTCATTTTTGATGAATAATGAAAAATACTAAATTTTAATTGAAAATTTCCTTTTATAAAATAATTTATAATTTTAAATTATATTTTTAATTGTTTTTGAGAAAAATAAGTTAAATTTTATATCAGTTAATAAAATTTAATTAATTCAAATCATTTTTATATTGATTTTTTATATAAAAATGTTGTAAACTTTTGAACCTTTTCTCTTTAAAAACCCATTTTCTCGTCACACTTATGAGATTAATTATAAATTAAAATTTCCCACTTATCTGGTTTGAATTTGGAAAAATGAATTGAATATTTTTAAAAATAATAATATGTAATTTTTAATAAGTTCAACTTAATTTTGACAAAAATAAATAGTGAAAATAATAAAAATTAATTATCTTCATTAATGTAAAAATAGATTTTCTGTGGGGTTAAACAAAAAGGATAAGGGATAAAATGACCTAAAAACATGTAAAAATACTATTTTATGGAAATATTTAAATACTATGTTTTCCAATTTATAATTAATGTCTATTTTTAATCATTTTATTTGTGAATGACTTTAACATTTTTGATTATTTTTGAAAATTTTCATGTAATTTCAAAGAAGGTTCCCTTTACCCCCTTATAAAAGGGAATTTCCTCCCATTACATTTTCACAACTCACATTACCCTTGAATTCACCAAAAAATTCACAATTGGATCCTAAATATGTTTAATTACATTATATATCTTTTGTTATTCCCAGAAGACCATCCCTTGAGACCTTAAGAAGATATTCAAAGAAGATTTCTCTTAGATAATGTAATTATCCTAACAAGGCTCTTTCATTTTCTTTCTTATCTTTCCATTTTAAAATATTTATCAAAACATACAATATAATAAAACTATTATCTATCATATAATTGTATTTTATTATGTTTATATTATAATAATTATCCATCTTCACTTCATTCAAATGGGTTACCATATCATCATTCATGTGTACGATGGACTACCTCCACGCGAACCGATCTAATTAATTTTTCCATTACAACCTCTCATGGTTGGTATAATGATGGACTAAAAAAATTAATATGATATTTTTTATACAATTATACTTCATTAATTTTAATATCTGATATACATTTTTACATTTCATTCCATTTTAAACTTGATAATGTTGATCGTGTGTATGGTGGACTATGACCTCAGGAAGCAATGTGATTCATTTTCACTTACGCTTTACATGGAGTGTAATAAGATAAAAATTAATTAATTTATGTGATATATATGAGATTATAAATTTATATAAATTTACTATATCACCCACATCCTATCTGTTTTACTCATTAAGGGAATGATATCATCGCCCATTCATACGTATGGATAACCACAACTAAAAAGTGATTTGATTCATTTTCCATGTTAAGATTTAATTAATTCATTTATTAATATATATAATGATTAAATACGATATTTATAACATTAATATAATTATGGATATTGTGGATATATATTATATGCAAGTGAACCAGAACATTCATGAAAAAATACGCATGAGGAAACAAGGAAATTAATATAGGAAAAAATTAAAATACTGAAATATTATTAACAAATGGGTGGTAAAATGTAATAATTTGGTCATATATGATATTATAAATTGGAATATGGGTTAGGTAAAAGTTAAAAAAAATTTATAAAACCATTATGAATAAGTTTAAACCATGTTCAACCAAAAGTATGTGTGAGGTTTGGGATTTCATATCAATTTATATTCCATTGAGACTTATTTTTTATTATACACAAAAAAGATTTTATGTGGAGTATATACTTCCCATATTTCAGGAAATATCTTGATTCATTCATATTTCTAGGTATTTTAAGTCCCAAATCGAAATATTTCATTTAATGGTATTTTATTTAAAAGTTACTAAGAGGTATATAATTTCATAACTCAATTTTTTATAATAGGGTAATATTAATCCTTTATTGGCTTTAATATTATAAAAACATGGGTTTAATGACATTTTACTATATATTTTTCTATTTCATCTTTTTTTGTGGATTTAAATATGATATACATAATAAATTCCTAAACTAATCCTAAAATAAATTTTTAATAATTTTAAAGAGTTTATTTTATATTCTCATTATAATCAAGATTATTTGTTCTTGAATTTCATTTTAAGGAAATTATTGGATTATTTTGTAATAAATCCATTTAATTTTATTATTATTTATTTATTCATGATATTTAAAATAAATATTACCATTTTTCCACACTTTTGACCTACATTTTTTTATAAAATGTTTTAAAGAAAATAAAACTTGATTTCTCTCTTAAATTGGAAATCTATTTTCTTTCATAACCATATTTTCAGAAATGTTTTCAAACATGTTTCTAAACTCTTCAAAATGATTTATTGAAGAAATTTTTTCCCATTTATCCTTTTTTTAAATTAATGGAATCTTCATGTTGTTTTAAAAACAATTCATGTTTGTCTTTTACAAAATACGAGAAAATAGTCTTTATTTTAATGTGTAGGCAGGAAAGGAATTTCCAACCATCATGACCAATAATTTTTTTTAAATATTAATTAATTAGTTTGAAATAATATTTTAAATGAAAATTTTTTCCAAATTGTTTTCTGAAATTTTACTTTTAAAAATTTTATTTTCAAAATGAAAAATATATTTACCTTAGGTTTTTTTTTCAAATGTATTTTTGTGGTATTTATAATCATCACTGAAAAAACCCTTTATTCTTTCTCTAATTTGTTTATGTTTTATTGATACCATCCTTATTCTTCCCATATATAGTTTATGATATTTTTGACCAAGGATAGTATTGAAATTCAAATCCTTGATTCAGTTTTTTATTTATTAACTTCCCCTTAAAAAATTTACTTTTGTGTTATCATTATACATTAAATACACCCCAATTATCCATATCCTTTATCATGGATATGATTATATATGAAAATAGATATAATTTCTACATACAATGTTTTACATTGAAAATTATTTAATTTGTAGGGGATATATGAAAAAATAAAAATTCATTACTCAATATAAATATTTGATGATAAAGAGCATTTTTATGAATTCAATCATTTTTTATATATAAGGAATTAATTGGAAAAGAAAGAAAAGTTATGGGGACTATTTATAGAAATACCCATGATTCATTGGTAGTATCATGAGACAAAATTATTTTTTCAGGTAAATGTATCATCTTCTTGGGAAACATGACTTATAATATATAATAATTTCCTTCATTCAAAATTTAGTTATTTTTTTCCATGAATTTTTTACTATGATACTATCTTTGGATGAATTTCATCCTCAATTTAATGATTAAATGGAATATTTTTTCAGTTATTTACCATTACATATTTATTATGCCTTATCCATTTAATTAAATTGTTTAAATATTTAGTTATTTAACTTTCCATATTGATTATTTCATATCCAGTTACTTAAATGGTGTGTTTGTTTATTTATTTACCTTTTCATATTGATTATTCTTTATTTATTCATGATAGCATTGGTTTTACATATGCCTTACTGATCATTTGAGATCACCATTATTTTTTTCTTTCTCATGAATCCATTAAGTTTAACGCCCCGACCCCAGTGACCTAGAGTCAGTGCATTATTTTAATACATTGGCATGATTACAAGGAACCAAGTCCCGAAGAATCGATCAGTTTAGAAGTCTTGGAAAATAGATTACATACATGAATGTTACATTACACTTCAAAACATAAAAAACATCATAAATAATCTTTTATGAATGCCATTATTCCCTTGTATTAACCCTGCATATCAATCACATTACACTTCTTGGAATCCTGGGAAAAATAAAACATAGAAAGTGGTGAGCTCAAATGCTCAGTAAGGGTAAGTAATACAGCAGAAACTTTCAAAAATAAGAATAAACATTTAAGGCAATGTATAAAACTAAAACAAAAGTCTTTTAAACTTGAACTTCAGCATAATATGGCAGAAATAAAATGAAATAATGCCATTTACTTATTCACATGGATATTCTACTAATCGAATAATCACATGCAATATCACTAACAGCTTTCATAATGATGGAATGCATGATGCTGAACTTTAATTTCTATGTCGAGGCCTCATGCCAAGACCTAAGGGATAACTGTAACTGGAACCCAACCCGTAGAGCCTCTGTAACCGGACTCCATCCCGGAGTGCCTCTAATAATCGGACACCAACCCGGAGTGCCTCTAATAACCAGACACCAACCCAGAGTGCCTCTAATAACCAGACACCAACCCGGAGTGCCTCTAATAACCGGACACCAACCCGGAGGGCTTACTTTTACCGGTCCCCAACCCGGAACATACTAGTCCAACACATTCATCTTAAGAAGAGGATGAAATATAACATAAACATTCATATTAAAACTAACATACAAAATGTCAAACCTTTAATCATAAACCCGTAATGGCATAAAAATAACTCATCCATAGTCAAAAATATCACAAAACCCTAAATACAATATGGATGATTTGTATCATAATAAATCAACGTGAAACAAGTTTAAAAATTTTCAAAGGATGTTGACATAGATGAAATCAATACTATTTGAGAGAAATATCTCTTTTTTTGAAATCATTTAAAAGTCGCATAATTATAGAGAAAACCTTTATTTTGAAAATATCATTATAAGCTTGGGAAGGAAGCTTCAAAGGTCTAATAACGGAGGAGAATAACCGCAACTTCCGTATAAGTTAAAAAAACATTCTTACCTTTATTTTGTCAAAAAGGTTAAAAAGGACCTTGTTTGGAAAACAAAGGAAAGATTCCTTTATAAATCTCTTATAAAAAGTCAAACAAGGGTATAAATGTCTTTAACCCATATTCTTGTAAATAGTAAAAATGTTTTGAAATAAATTTTTAAGAAACATGGATGTGGATGATAAAGAGATCCCAGTAGATTATTACGTATATACAACCTCAGATAATGAAGAGATTGCAAAATAAACCCTTACCAATTTGGTAACTTACGAAACATACAACCCATGAAAGAGGTATCATACAATGAATATGTAAATACACATAAATTAAATTGTATTAAAAAAATAATATAATTATGGGCAGTACATACACCACACAAAAGGTAATGATGGCAATATGGCATGAATCTCACGGGAATAAGGAGTGAGATGAAAACCCCTTACCTTGCACTTTCCTTTAGTCGAGGGTACGTTTAACCTCCTGTACGAAGATCGTAGTATGTTATTAAATTATACCAGAACCATATTAATATTTATGATATCATACCTGATTCATTTATGACTTTATATTACCCATTTATTAATAATTTCCATGTTAAGTTAACATTTTGGGTAATAATCACTTTCTTTATCGTACGTGTTTTAACTTGTCACTCTTGGTTGTATCACTTAGATCATGATTTAAATACTTCCAGAATATAAAACATGATAAATATATCATATATATTTAGAATATAAATATATATATTATACATATATATAAAATGGACAATACCGTGTATGGATATGGTAGTCCGTACGTACGCATAAACGTTGTTTCTGTTTTCATATAGTATTGAACGAAAGTAAATGAATAAGATATATATAAGTAAATAAATCCTTATATATATATATATATATATATCTTGAGTAGCATTATTATTTCATATATTACATACTTATTAGTAATATATATTTTTATAATTGTCGATGAATGGTGAACTTGGAAATGAATGTAATCGCGTCGTGGAGACGGTAATCCGTCTGTACGCACGAGCGAAAATATCATTCTTTTGATATTAAAATAATATATAATTGGATGGTATAGCATATATAAAGAATCATTATCATGTTATATTTACTATTTACATGAATTACAAATCATTATTATACCCATCCAAATAATAATATATTGAATAACAATTACACCACGACGTGGAGACGGTAAGTCGTACGTACGCACGTATGGTGACATGTCATTTAGAGGATGGATAGAATACTGAATATGGTTGTACCATATTTATAATAATATTACAGTATATAAGAGATACTAGATTCATTATTTTAAAATGGTAATAACAAATAAAGAAGAAGTGGAAGAAGAAAGGAACTTGAAAAAGTGTGGTGAAATCATTACCTCTTCTTCGGGTTCTTCCTTTTGATTTGATCAAAAGGGATCCTTAAGTTGGATTTATGACTAAATGAAGTCCACTAGGATGAAGTGAGGGAAGTTGAGAGAGTATTTGGTCAGATTTTGGACAAACTAAAAGGCTTTGAAGGTGTGAGTCAATGAGAAGGGAGAGTGCCATTTTATAAGAGGGGTGATGGGAACCTTTGGAAAAGAAAGAAATATTATTTTATAATAAATTCATATTCAGTTTCTAATGACTCCAAAGTGGATTATTTAAATTTTAAGAAGGGTATGGGTCTAAAAACACTCAAGAAATAGAATTTAGACAGGTTCGGGTCATTATATTAACCTTATCTTTAAGTATTAACTCTTAGTTAATTATTTTCACTTTTACAATGTCTCTTTGTATTTTTATATTATATGGTTAATAAACATACTATATTCATCCAAGCGACCCCAAGTGGTCCATTAATGATACACCTATCATGATATAAGTCTCTTGGCCGAACATTAGATTTTTAGGAATTTAATATCAATTAATAATATTATATTTGTTTTAAAAACTCTTTTATGTCAATTTTGACACTATTCAATAATTGATTTTTGTAAAAATCATAACAGAATGATTACTTCGAAAAAAGTTAATTAAATAAATCCTAAAATGTCATATTATCCTATAAAATTATTGGTATTTATAAAAAGTCTCAAATTACATTTATTTGGGTATTTATAATATCAATTATTCCAATTTTTTATTAATTAGGTAATTACTGCATCATCATTGTGTCATAAATAAATTAAATGTTTTAATGTATAAAAATTATAAATAAAATATAATTATGTAGGAAATATTTTTATATTTCTAATGAATATTTACAATCGAATTTATCTTATGTACAACCCTATATTAAAAATGTTTTAGTAAATAAAATTTGATTTTAACTCTTTTAACTCTTCTTTGAATTAAATAATAATAAATGTCCTAATCTAATCAAAGTGGACCTAAATGATAATATTTTATTCCTAAGGTTGTTTATGGTCGAGATAAACTTGTCCAATAGAATTAGGACATGTGTTAGAATAATATTAATATTATTGTTACCCTCAATTACCCTATTTACTTTTAACCGTGGTAAATAAAAGTAAAAAGTTACTATTCACCAAAAATTATTTTTATCTCATTGAACCACATTTTACTCCTTGATATTAACCGTGTCTCTCGGATTTTAGAAATTCCAATCACAGAAGCGGTAAAATTAAGTTTTATGAAAATTTAGTTTTTTAACTACCACTTAGTAGTTTCACTATTCGTCAAAAATTGAAGTTTTTCAGAACAATGCCAAAATTTCACCTTAAGCTATAATTGATATTCCAAATTAAATAATTATGTCTATTTTACAAAATTCCAAACATATAAGTTGCATTAATTAATTTTATAATTAATTCCCATTGTCACAACAAATAGCGTGTTTTTAAGAAACAATATATATCAAAAGATTGACAATTGTTTATGTCTAATTTCAAAGTGAAATTAATTCTAATGAAAACCATCGGATAAAATGATAAAAATATATTCTAATTATACTTTCAAACCAATAAAATTCATAATTTATCACCATTAATTATTTTGATTAAAAAAGTTGTTTTTAATTAAAATTTAGTAATTTTCACTATTCATCAAAATATTAAAGTTATCCGAAAAGTACCAAAATTTCACCTTAGGCTAAATTCGATACTCCAAATCCAAAAATTAAGTCCATTTTGAGAGATAAAATTTATAAAATTTTAGAAAGTAGATATTGCTATTCATTACGGCTAGTTTGATTGGTTGTAGTGTGTGTTAGAACTCGAAGTTGCGTACAACACACGCTACTGTATTATTCAAAGAGAAGCGTACCGTGGAAGCTTGGGGTGTTACATTGTAAATTTTTTTTATGTCCCCATTCTGAAGAATAAATTTATTTAGTCAAATTGAATATATAAAAGTTTAAAATATTGAATTTAAAAGGGGTTCACTATTAAAGTTGGTAAAAGTGAATTTTTGAAAAATACTTCTTTTATCTGAAAAAAAATATTTGTTCTTACATTATGTCTAAGAAACTCATAATATGGATTCTAAAATTATAAGGATTATATAAAGTTTAAATTTTAGTAAATACTATTCATAACCTCTTTTGAACGGCTTGTTTGGTAAGTCATGGTGCGCTTTAACTCGGTGTTGCGTGTAATGCAAGTTATTGAATTATTTTGAAGAAATAACACACTATGAAATCTTGGGGTGTTACATTCTCCCCTCCTTCCAATAAATTGCGTCCTCACAATTTGAAATTGTTCTTCGAAAATAAAATGTTGAAAATAGAAAATATCTTTGTCGGAAAACCCACATCGGAAATTGGTTTACTAAAATTTAGTCTTAATATGAGGAAAAGAGAAATGAAAGGGTCACCACCAAATTATGATCTCGATTAGGAGAACATTGGTGGAAATTAGAGACATATAATTAGAGGAAAAACGTAAATATTTATAGGTAGTGATTGAGGTCATCAATCACAAACAAGTGTAAAATTGAGGACCTTAAATTCATCAATCTATGATGATTTGAAATACCATTGGTTCAATAAAACATAGGTTATTAAGATAACACATTTTTGGTTTTAGGATTCCTTAAATAAAGTATAAGAATTAATTTCTTCATAGAATAAGAGAACAAGAAAAATATATTCTTGACAAGTAGAGTTCCATCCTTTAACTAATTTCTACCACAAACTCATCTTTCACTCTAAAAGATAATATAACGTAAAAAATATATATTCTATTTATCCTATTCGTATAGGGTTCCAAAAAAACGAATTTATAATTCATCTACCAGATCTTTTAAGAAAACTACATTATTTAATCCCGGACATTACATGGGCCAGTGGTAGGTGATACACCCTTGTCGCCCTTCAGTTGTGGGTTCAAGTCTCGCGGCCTTGCCAGACGCGACAGGTTTCCGCCCAACCTCCAGGTTGTCCTTTTATGGAAATCCAAAAATAATCCAAACTAGAACTATCCAAAATGCTTTACTCCAAAAATGAAGATCCTTTTTGCTGCGTAATAACATATGAACACCTTCATCATGTATTCTTTTAAAACACTGCAACATCCTGAATTACCCTAAAACCTTATTGATTACATTCGTGATCCTTTATTCCTTAAATAATAATGGATATACTCCTTCAATACAAAAATGTTGCAAACCCCAAAAATGATGGAATATACAAATCATTAATCAATTTCAAGGTAGTAAAGAATATCCAATATAATTTATCCAAATCAATAATGTATTATTCTAAAATCACTACCTCGGTATCAGAACTATATTATGGTTTATCATTCTTTCAACCATATATTTTCCAAAAATTTATCCTGCTATTGAGTCACTTTTCGTTGTTCCACACAATCTCATGTCCTTAATGAAATAGTACTACAGTACAATCCTTATATACTCCATAATTATTATAACAGGTACATTTTTGATACAACACTCAAATGACATAATCAACAAAAGAAGTCTAATAATTCCTCTTCACCTGTGGTAGTATCATAACTTGATTATTATCCAATAGCATCATTTGCGGCATAGTCTGATGACTGGGACATAGGTTCGCGTAGTGTCCAAAATCCTTGCAAATGAAGCATTTTACATTTGAAACCATTTTCTTACCCTTGAAGTCACGTACCTTGTGCCCTTTTCCTCAACACTTATAACAAACTCTCATTCCTTTCAGGAAAGTTTTAGGGTGTTTCTTCCCAAAGTTATCACATATGGGGAAATTATTCTTTTCCCTCTTCCCTTTATCCATATTTATCTCTTCCATCCTTTTCTTCTCTTGCTTCCCTTCAAATCCATAGGACTCAGTAAACTCTTTAGTTATATTATCCACACAGGATACTATTTCTTCATATGATGATAATACGTGGGAGACTATTTCCCTTCTAAATGATGTCTTAATACCATGAAAGATATGATCCTTCTTACTCTTTGGATCATACATATTACTAGAGTTCACATTCCTTCTACTGGGTGCCATTTCTATACAATAGCATAAAATAGATCAGTTTATGAATTGCAATAAATAATTACTAATGAAAATTGAACAGTTTATGGATATAATCCATAATCATAAAAAATGTTTTCTTTGAGTAAGTATATACTCATGATCCCTTCATAATGTTTTGTAAATAAAATGATAATTATCCTAAGCATATCCCCTGGGAGTGTCGTAACCAAGAGTGCAACAAGGCCCGTTGTCGTACACCAGTTCCCATTCGAGTCTAGCTCAAAGAGGTGTTTTCGGGTTTTACCCCTAGGTACATCTGTGCCAGAGCCGCCTCTACCTGCTCGTATCCAGACATGGATGTATTGCACGGAAAACTCAAAAAATCTCTACAAAACCAAAATTCTAGGAAGTTATTCTATACTAATCCTCAAAGTCTATCTTAGGGCTATGTGCTCTAATCCGAGTTTATCTGAATCTTGTTTCCAAGGTTATTGCTAAACTTCCTCTGATACCAACTATAATGCCCCAACCCCAGTGACCTAGAGTCGGTGCATTATTTTAATACATTGGTATGATTACAAGGAACCAAGTCCCGAAGAACCAATCAGTTTAGTAGTCTTGGAAAATCGATTACATACATGAATGTTACATTACACTTCATAACATACAAAACAACATAAATAGTCCTTTATGAATGCCATTATTCCCTTGTCTTAACCCTGCATATCAATCACATTACACTTCTTGGAATCCTGGAAAAAAATAAAACATAGACAGGGGTGAGCTCAAATGCTCAGTAAGGGTAAGCAATATAGCGGAAACTTTCAAAAATAAGCATAAACATTTAAGATAATGTATAACACTAAAACAAAATCCTTTTAAACTTGAAATTAAGCATAATATGGTAGAAATAAAATGAAATAATTCCATTTACTTATTCACATGGATATTCTACTAATCTAATAATCACATGAAATATCACTAACTGCTTTCATAATGATGGAATGCATGATGCCGAACTTTAATTTCTGTGTCGAGGCCTCATGCCAAGACCTAAGGGATAACTGTAACCGGAACCCAACCCAGAGATCCTCTGTAACCGGACTCCATCCCGGAGTGCCTCTAATAACCGGACCCCAACCCGGAGTGCATCTAATAATCGGACTCCAACCCGGAGTGCCTATAATAATCGGACACCAACCCGGAGTGCCTCTAATTAACAGAAACCAACCCAGAGGGCTTACTTTTACCGGTCGCCAACCCGGAACAAACTAGTCCAACACATTCATCTTAAGAATAGGATGAAATATAACATAAACATTCATATTAAAACTAACATACAAAATGTCAAAACTTTAATCATAAACCATTAATGGCATAAAAATAACTCATCCATAGTCAAAAATATCACAAAACCTTAAATACAATATGGATGATTTGTATCATAATAAATCAACTTGAAACAAGTTTAAAAATTTTCAAAGGATGTTGACATAGATGAAATAAATACTATTTGAGAGAAAGATCTCTCTTTTTTTAAATCATTTAAAATTCGCATAATAATAGAGAAAAATTTTATTTTGAAAATATATTTATAAGCTTGTGAAGGAAGCTTCAAAGGCGTAATAATGTAGGAGAATAACCGCACCCTCTGTATAAGTTAAAAAAACATTCTTACCTTAATTTTGTCAAAAAGGTTAAAAATGACCTTGTTTGGAAAACGATGAAAAGATTCCTTTATAAATCTCTTATAAAAAGTCAAACAAGGGTATAAATGTCTTTAACCCATATTATTGTAAATAGTAAAAATGTTTTGAAATAAATTTTTAAGAAATATGGATGTGGATGATAAAGAGATCCCAGTAGATTATTACATATATACAACCTCAGATAATGAAAAGATTGCGAAATAAACCCTTACCAATTTGGTAACTTTCGAAACATAAAACCCATGAAAGAGGTATCATACAATTAATATGTAAATACACATAAATTAAAGTGTATTACACAAAGAATATAATTATGGGCAGTACATACACCACACAAAAGGTAATTATGGCAATATGGCATGAATCTCACGGGAATAATGAGTGAGATGAAAACCCCTTACCTTGCACTTTCCTTTAGTCGAGGGTACGTTTAACCTCCTGTACGAAGATTGTAGTATGTTATTAAATTTTACCAGAACCATATTAATATTTATGATATCATACCTGATTCATTTATGACTTTATATTACCCATTTAATAATAATTTTCATGTTAAGTTAACATTTTGGGTAATAATCACTTTCTTTATCGTATGTGTTTTAACTTGTCACTCTTGGTTGTATCACTTAGATCATGATTTAAATACTTCCAGAATATAAAACATGATAAATATATCATATATATTTAGAATACAAATATGTATAATAGACATATATATGAAATGGAAAACACCGTTTATGGAGATGGTAGTCCGTACGTACGCATAAACGCTGTATCTGTTTTCATATAGTATTGAACGGAAGTAAATGAATAAGATATATGTAAGTAAATAAATCCTTATATATATATATATATCTTCAGTATAATTATTATTTCATATATTACATACTTATTAGTAATATATATTTTTATAATCGTCGACGAATGGTGAACTTGGAAATGAATCTAATCGCGTCGTGGAGACGGTAATCCGTACGTACGCACGAGCGAAAATATCATTCTTTTGATATTAAAATAATATATAATTGGATGGTATATCATATATACAGAATCATTATCATGTTATATTTATTATTTACATGAATTAAAAATCATTATTATACCCATCCAAATAATAATATATTGAATAACAATTACACCACGACGTGGAGACGGTAAGCCGTACGTACGCACGTATGATGACATGTCATTCAAAGGATGGATAGAATAATGAATATGGTTGTACCATATTTATAATAATATTACAGTATATAGAAGATACAGGATTCATTATTTTATCATGGTTATAACAAATAAAGAAGAAGTGGAAGAAGAAAGGAACTTGAAAAAGTGTGGTCAAATCATTACCTCTTCTTCGGGTTCTTCGTTTTGATTTGATCAAAAGGGCTCCTTAAGTTGGATTTATGACTAAAGGAAGGCCTACAGGATTAAGTGAGGGAAGTTGAGAGAGTATTTGGGCAGAGGTTGGACGAACCAAAAGGCTTTTAAGGTGTGATTTAATGAGAAAGGAGAGTGCCCTTTTATAAGAGGGGTGATGGGCACGTTTGGAAAAGTAAGAAATATTATTTTATAATAAATTCAAATTCAGTTTCTAATGGCTCCAAAGTGGATTATTTAAAGGTTAAGGTTGGTATGGGTCGAAAACCACTCAAACAATATAATTTAGATAGGTTTGGGTCATTATATTAACCTTATCTTTAAGTATTAACTCTTAGTTAATTAGTTTCACTTTTACAATGTCTCTTTTTATTTTTATATTATATGGTTAATAAACTTACTATATTCATCCAAGAGACCCCAAGTGGTCCATTAATGATACACCTATCATTATATAAGTCTCTTGGCCGAACCTTAGATTTTTAGGAATTTAATATCAATTAATAATATAATATTTGTTTTAAAAACTCTTTTATGTCAATTTTGACACTATTCAATAATTGATTTTTGTAAAAATCATAACAGAATGATTACTTCGAAAAAATTTAATTAAATAAATCGTAACATGTCATATTATCCTTGAAAATTATTGGAATTTATAAAAAAGTCTCAAATTACATTTATTTGGGTATTTATAATATCAATTATTCCAAATTTTGATTAATTAGGTAATTAGTGCATCATCATTCTGTCATAAATAAATTAAATGTTTTAATGTATAAAAATTATAAATAAACTATCATTATGTAGGAAATATTTTTATCTTTCTAATGAATATTTACAATCGAATTTATCTTATTTATAACCCTATATTAAAAATGTTTTAGTAAATTAAATGTGATTTTAACTCTTTTAACTCTTCTTTGAATTAAATAATAATAAATGTCCTAATCTAATCAAAGTGGACCTAAATGATAATATTTTATTCATAAGTTTGTTTTTGGTCCAGATAATCTTGTCCAATAGAATTAGGACATGTTTTAGGGTAATATTAATATTATTTTTACCCTTAATTACCCTATTTACTTTTAACCGTGGTAAATAAAAGTAAAAAGTTACTATTCACCAAAAATTATTTTCATCTCATTGAACCACATTTTACTCCTTGATATTAACCATGTCTCTCGGATTTTAGAAATTCCAATCACAGAAGCAGTAAAATTAAGTTTTATGAAAAATTTAGTTTTTTAACTACCACTTAGTAGTTTCACTATTCATCAAAAATTGAAGTTTTTCAGAACAATGCCAAAATTTTACTTTAAGCTATAATTGATATTCCAAATTAAAAAATGATGTCTATTTTACAAAATTCCAAACATATAAGTTGCATTAATTAATTTTATAATTAATTCACATTGTCACAACAAATAGCGTGTTTTTAAGAAACAATATATATCAAAAGATTGACAATTGTTTATGTCCAATTTCAAAGTGAAATTAATTCTAATGAACACCATTGAATAAAATGGTAAAAATATATTCTAATTATACTTTAAAACCACTCTAATTCATAATTTATCACCATTAATTATTTTGATTAAAAAAGTTGTTTTTAATTAAAATTTAGTAATTTTCACTATTCGTCAAAATATTAATGTTATCCGAAAAGTACCAAAATTTCACCTCAGGCTAAATTCGATACTCCGAATCCAAAAATGAAGTGCATTTTGAGAGATAAAATTTATAAAATTTTAAAAAGTAGGTATTACTATTCATTACGGCTAGTTTGATTGGTTGTAGTGTGTGTTAGAACTCGAAGTTGCGTACAACACACGCTACTGTATTATTCAAAGAGAAGCGTACCGTGGAAGCTTGGGGTGTTACATTGTAATTTTTTTATGTCCCCATTCTAAAGAATAAATTTATATAGTCAAATTGAATATATAAAAGTTTAAAATATTGGATTTAAAAAGGGTTCACTATTAATGTTGGTAAAAGTGCATTTTTGAAAAATACTTCTTTTATCTGAAAAAAAAATATTTGTTCTTACATTATGTCTAAGAAACTCATAATATGGATTCTAAAATTATAAGGATTATATAAAGTTTAAAATTTAGTTAATTCTATTCATAACCTCTTTTTAACGGCTTGTTTGGTAAGTCATGGTGGGCTTTAACTCGGTGTTGCGTGTAAATCAAGTTATTGAATTATTTTCAAGAAATAACACACTATGAAATCTTGGGGTGTTACATTAAGTGTACTATGTTTGATCAAATAGGATATTCTTGAGGTAACAATGTTATTATTGAAAAAAGGTTGTATTTTTTGTTTTCAAATGTAATGTAAGATTCATGTATATATCTAGTTTATCAAGAATACTAAAATATTTGTTCTTTTGAGATATAATTACTTGTATCTTATTATAATATAATAAAGTAGACATCAGCTTCAGGATACTAATGTAAAGGTTACTACACCCTACATATGGTCCAGACCTCTACAAAGGGGTATATCTATATTAACTATGTGTAACTTGATTCATGTTACTATAGGTTATGTATTGAAACTGAAATCCCAAATCCTAGGCCAATTCATAATACATAAAAGTTAAAGTTCCCCTCCATGAATATGGGTCATACATATATACAAAATATCTTTATATAAGAACTTTTTTTTGGCATGATTCATGTTACCACATGATACATAGTAAAATCCAAGTCTCTAATCCAAGACCCAATCACAATTTAAGAGGAAATGTACCTTTAGTTTTATATCTGTCAGATCTACACAGAGGATTATTATATAAGAACTATGTGGGGATTTGTTCTAATTCTATGGGTACTATTAAAATTGTATAAATTTCTTCCAAAACATAAAATTGTGAACACAAAACAACAACATGCTTTTTTGAAAAATCTTCATAACAATTTTCTTGACTACCTTCTATCTCTTTCACATCCTTATAAACTATGGGGATAATTTAACAACATGGGATGAGTATAAAAAGATCAGTAAGGGATATAAAAGGAAGGAAATAAACCATTAGTCTATGAATAATTATAAAAAAATGAAATAATTTTTAGAAAGACATACTTCTCACCCATAATAAATCATATACTTACTTTGTGAAACATGAGATTTCTAGAAATTGTAGAAAACATAAATTGATCCTAAGGTTATAATGTGTAATTACTTGCTTAAATTTGTAACCCTCATGGCTACCATATAATTTATAACACTCACAACTACCATACAATGAAACCCTCAAAGCTACCATATGGTGTAACCCTCACTACTACACTAGGAGTAACAAAACTACCGACCACCAACTTACACATACCCAATGAATTTGAGGGAGATATAGGTCCCACCAATAATAATAAAAAATTCACAAGATCCATAACATAATCATTATACATGAATAATTTCATAAAAACAATGATTTTGTATTTTTTGAAATATAATTTTAAAAGATATTTTTTAAAGGAATGTCCCATACAAATATCTTATAATTGAAGTGAGAATTAATAGAAGGAAAGGATTATGTGTATAAATTATAAATACACATAACAAAACATAATATAAATAGAAATTAATTACACAAATATTCTTATTACCGTATAATCAATTAAGTGGAAGGATAACCCATAGAATTGAAATTGGGTTATGAATTTCCTTACCTCTAGTTTGTCTTACTTGGAACCTAATTAAACATCATATATAATGGTTAAAAGACTATTATTAGTATTTTAAAGAAACATTTTATTGTTTATAACACCTTATATGATCATTTTTAACAACATTTTACCCATTAATTAATAATATTTTGTTATTTCCATTGTTTTGGGTGTGTTCTTTACATGATTTCCATGACCGGTTCTTAATGGGTTTCCATATCAAATGGAAGAGATAATATAGAATTGGAATGAAATGATATATATTTTTTTAAAATATTATATGATACCATAAATCATTTTGGTTATATGGTATGAGGATGAATCATTAGATAATTCCTTAGTGATATCCATTTAGATCACTTTGGTGGTTCTTTGATAATCACGAAATAGTTTCATTATAAAAAATAATATTATGTATATATGTTATCTTTAGTAAATTAAAGATGATATATAATAAAATTTAAAATCTATTTCAACCATTAAAATGGTTTCATAACCTTTTTTATGAAAGTAAGGGAAATTGAAAACACATCATTCATGATTATGGTAAATCGGCACATCAGAGATGTTGTTTTTATTTTTAGAATACGAAAAATAGGAGAGAAAGAATGAGGATAATTTTTTCCCAAAAACATGATAAAATATAGAATATATATTATCCTTTATCATTCATGCCTCTTGGATAAGGTGACGGGATGAAATTATATGAAAATAAAAGGAATTGAAAAGAATACACAAGAAAATAAAAGAGGATTCTTACCTCGTGATATCTTCTCATTGAGATCCTCCTTAAAGACATTAGTTTTGGAGTTTTGGTGAGACCAGAAGGTATTATATTTAGGTATGGTACTTGGTAAGGGGTTTGGTATAATTTATAGAACTATAAAATCTTGAGAGGTGTGAGAGCATGAAGGGGTGAGGGTGGTTTTTATACTAGAGTAGAGTAGGGGTTTTCCATTATTTTAATCATTAGTTTAATATTTATGCACAAGACTATGAATAGTATTGATTCATGTGACCCTAAATAGAAAAGAGAGAATGTGAGTTTGAACAAAGGGTTCTTACATCATCCGTGATTCTAGGAATAGTTTATTTAACTGATAATGTATATATATGGCATATTACCTTGTTTTATTATTCATAAAAAATTCAACAATTTCTGAAAAAACACTAAATTCAGCCTAATCATTTTCTGATCTATACAATTAAAAAATGAAATCCATTTTTTCATAATAATTTTCTAAATATGATTAATTAAATTTTTAAATAAAATCATATTTTATTCGAAAAATAACAATTTTAACACTATAACTAATTTTATATCACCTTGAAAAATTAATCAAGATTTCATAATCATAAAACCATAAGGAAATAAAATAATAATATGATTTACTATTCATAAGGTTCATATTACAATTAATATTAATATTCAAAAGGGTATGTAAATATTCACCAAAAAATCATGTTGGTTCTATCAGACTCTAAATAACATACTAATCACAACTATAGATGCCTGTTTTTTTAAATTCAAATCATAGAAGCCGAAAAATTTTGTTTAACGGTTAGTTTATAACTATATCATTAAAAAAAATTCCATTATGTTTAGATTCAGTGTTTCATTCATTTCAATTAATTTTTAAAACCATACTATGTTATATTCTCCCCACATTTTGGAAATTGTGTCCTCGTAATATTTTTATTTACCTATTAAACAAGTAAGGGTACCTTTCCCTCATAGAATTTTTAGATTCCCATGTTGCTTCTTCAAATGTGTGGTTTCTCCCCAAAACCTTTACCTGGTATATTACCTTTTTCAGAAATAATTTTTCTCTTTGACCAAGAATCTAAACAAGTTTCTCTTCATAAGAAAGGTTCTCTTCCAACTGAACTTCTTCTGAGATCAAAAATTGAGTTGAATCTAGCACATAACTTCTCAATATTGAAATATAAAATAAATTTTGTACATAAGATAAACTCATATGAAAAACTACTCAATAAGTGATTGGTCCAACTTTCTCTAGGATTTGATAAGGTCCAATGAACTGTGGACTTAGCTTTCCTTTCTTAGGAAAACACATAACACTTTTCCGTGGTAAGAATCTAAGAAAAACATGATCACCTACCTTGAAAGAAAATTATTTCTTCCTATTATCTACATAACATTTCATCATACTATGAGTTGTCCTCATGTGTTATTGGATCATCTTTAGTTTCATAGATACTTCCTATTATAATTTTGGACTTAACAACTTCCTTTCCCCTACTTCCTCCCAAAATACTGGAGTTTGAAACTACTTCCCATATAATACCTCAGAATGTTCCATCTATATATAGCAATGAAAACCATTATTATAAGAAAATTCAACTAAAGAAATATGATGATCCCAAATTCCCTGGTAATCCATTGAACATTCTCTAAAAATAACCACCAAAGTCTGAATCATTCGTTCTGAATAACCATCTAATTGGGGATGAAAATATATATTTAATTATAATTATATTCCAAATTACTTCTTAAGGCCTTTAAAAAAGTTTTAAGTAGACCTAGGATCCTGGTCAGATACAATGGAAAGAGTAACTCCATGTAACCTAACAATCTCTTTGACGTACAGTCAAGAAATCTGGTCCAAATACACAATATCATGAATAGGAAAGAAATAAGAATATTTAGTTAGTCGATAAACAATAACCTAGATAACATTGTTAACTAGAGAAGTATTTAGTATCCCCACAATGAATTACATGGATATATTTTCCCATTTACACTCTGGCAATAGTAAAATATGAAGAATCCCTTTCGGTTAATGTTTCTCTGCTTTATCCTATTGACAAGTCAAACATTTCGTAGTAAAATCTACATTATCTCTTTTAATTACATCCCATGAATAATACTTCTGAATGTCTTTGTACATATTTTTTCTACTTTGATGAACTAAAAATGGAGAGCTATGTGCTTCACACAACAATTCTTCTATAATTTGGGAATTACAAGGCACACATAATTTTTTCCTAAATCTAAAAACCCAATGTTTATCAAGGTTAAATTCTGGAAACATACCCATTTTAACCAATTCTATATTTTAATGTAGGTCATGGTCTTCCACCTTCACATTCATAATTCTGTATGAAAAAGATGACTACACTGAAACCTAAAACAAAACAGATGAATTTCTTGCACCAATAACTTCTAATCCAAAATTCATCAAATCATTAATCAAGGGGTTAGGCTCCAATAGTAACATGGTTAATGATGCATAATGTTTTTGGATCAAGTAATCATCTCATTTTTTTGATATTCTTGGATTGTAATTGATAATGAAATTATAATACATTATCAATTCAAGCCATCTTCTCTACATCATGTTTAGTTCCTTATGAGTGAATCTATCCTTCAAACTTTTATGGTCAGTATATATTTCACATCTGGATCTATATAAATAATGCCTCCAAATTTTCAAATAAAAACCCACAACTGATAATTCCAAATCATTTGTGGGATAATTTAACTTATGAGGATTTAGTTTTCTTTAAACGCAAGTAGTTACCAGATCATTCTACATCAAAACACTTCTATGTCCCCTTAATGAATCATCGTTGTAGATAAAAAAATCTCCATTTCATGAAGGTAGGGTTAGAACTCTAGAATTCATAAATCTTCGTTTTAATTCCTAAAAGAAAACATCACATTCATTTGTCCAAACTAATATAAACCATTTTCATGATAGAAAACTTAGTGGGCTGGATAACCATTAATATTTTTAACAAATCATTCATAATAACCTACTAATCAAAGAAAACTACGAATCTCTGTAACATGTGTAGGTCTTGGACCCTCATCCACTAATTTTTGTTTTGTTAGGATAAACAATTATTCCATCCTTATATACAATATTCCCAAGAAAATAAATTTGTTGCAACAAAAATTCACAACTCCAGAATTTTCCATATAGATTTTTTTTTACGGTTTCGAAAACAACCCAAAGATGTTTTTCTTGCTTCTATTTACATTTATTATATACAACAATGTGATCAATAAATACAACTAAAAACTTATCCAAGAACACAAGAAATATTCTATTCATAAGATCCACAAATATAGTAGGTGAATTAGTTAACCCAAAAAATATGACTACAAATTCATAATTACCATATCTAATAAGGAATGCAGTCTTCGGGATGTCTGAATCCTTTACTTTCAACTAATAGTACCCTGAACTCGGTTCAACCTTTGAAAAATAATATTCCACCTAAAGATGATAAAATAAATCATTGATATTAGGAAAAGGAAACATGTTTTTAATAGTGATGTTTTTAAGGCTGTATAATCGATTTAATGTATCATTGAACCATCTTTATCCTTAACAAACAAGATAGAATCTCCTCATTGTGATGTGTTGGGTCAAATGAATATTTTTCTAATAATTTCTACAATAGATTTTTCAAATCTAAAAGTTCCATTTCATCAATTATATAAGGGGTATTGAAATTGGATTAGCATCAGGAACTATGTTTATTGTGAATTAAACTTCCTAGTCAGGTATAACACTGAGTAAATCATCTAGAAAAACATCAAGGTACTTATTTACCTCTAGCACATCATTAATCTGAATAATTCCCATTTTTTCAACACTATGAGCAACATAACATACATTTCAACATTTAAATGGTTTCACAGACTGTTAAAATATTATAATTTGTGTGGGTTCATTCTTTTACAAAAACTAAAACAATTTATGAAAAAAAACTTCTTTAGATCTATAATCAATCATATCATGAAAAACAAAAAGCCATTCCATACCCATAATGACATCAAAATATACTAAGGGAAAAACAACAAGGTTTGTAGGTAAATTATTTCCATAAACCACAATTGAAGGACTCTTATAATTCCTATTGGAAATAATATTTCCCCCTGGTGTTTTAGAAATATCTTCAGGTCTCATTTGTTGAGGTAATATATCCAATTTACTGTAAACTTTATCAGAAATAAAGGAATGTGTAGACCATGTATCAAACAAAACATTTGAAAAATCTGAGTAAACAAAAATGTTACCTAATAAAACATCGTTGGATGGCCCGACATCTACTTACGTAGTCTCAAAGGATCTCACTACACCTTTATACTTATAGACTTTCTTCTTTTCATCATTCATATATCTTTTTGATAGGAATTTTCATAATGACCCATATCACCACATTTAAAACACTTTATAGTTTTCATATAAAGATTAGTCTTAGGATCATTTTCATTACAATGTTAGGCCATATGTCCAAACATACCACATCAAAAAAAACTATTTATATTTTGTAAGGCATTATCCATGGTGATTTTTACCACACTTTCCACAAACTGGAAACTGAACTTTCTTACCATAATATTTCTTTGATTGATTTTTATCCATTGATTTCCATCCGGACCCCTTCTTATTCTTGTTTTAAAAGTATATGTGGAATTAATAAAACATCATTTCAACCCTCTTAGAACATCATACAAGTTTCCAACAACTTTATAACTCTTGGGAATCCAATTCCCATCGATATATTGGATTCAATATGGAGTAAAAATGTTTGATTTTTCTATTATGATCTAGAATAATATTTAGAGAATACATCGCCAGTCTGATGAAGTTATATTCATACATGACCACTAAATATTCCTCTTTCTTCTTTAATTCAAATAATTTATTCTCCAACCTAATTCGAACCATCTTTGGAAAATATTTTTCAAGGAAAGACTTGTAAATTTATCCCACTCTAAGGCTTCAATCGCCTCCATATCCCTGATATTGATGAACATTGACCACCACTGATCATCTTCACCTTCAAAAAGATAAATGGAAGGAATTAAATTTTGATTAACTAAACAATGCATAACATCGAATAAATTTTCAATGGAATTAATCAATCCTTTAGTCGTTAATGGGTCATAAGATCCATTGAAAGGAGGGTGTTGTGTCATAAAAAGTTTCACATTCATCATTTTCAATTATCGAAGCTATTTGTTTTCTATTGCATAGATTCCACCAAAATTTAATTCCTGTTTTATATGATCCATTACGATCACAAAATTCTTGGTTCCAATTCCCACTATTCCCAATTTTGGATTTAGAATGATTTTAGCCTCTTGGTTCCTTCCAAATTCATCTTCCTTGTTTCTTCTGCAAAAAACCATTCTGAACAGACATATCTTAGATGAAGAAACAGGGTAATGTTTAAATTATATACCATTTCAATATAAAAATTAGGTAAAAATAATTTATGGTATTCTATTAACTTCATACAAACTCCTAAGGTTTTCTAAATCATGATCTCATACCAACTATAAGGCCCAGCCTTAAATATTACATATTTTAGTTATTTCAAGTAGATTAAATTCTTTATATTCCAAAATATCTTTTTAGATTAGAGTTTTTGAATTTTAGTACATAACTTATACATATCATCCCAAAATCATACACAGTGAGTACCATTAAAATAGAATCCATTTCTTCTAAAACATAAAATTTTAAACACAAAACAACAACAAGATTTCTTTGAAACAACTTTATAACATTTAACTTGACTTTTTTATTTCTCTTACACATTCTTATAACCTATGGAAAGAATTAAAAAACATGGTATGAGAATAAAAATCTTAGTAAGGAATATAAAAATAAGGAATGAAACCCTTAGTCCATGAATACTTATAAACATATGAACTCATTCTCACAAAGACATGTTTCTCACCCATAAAGAATCATATACATACATTGTAGAACAATAGATTTGGATAAATCATAGAAAAAATAAATTAATCATAAGGGTATCTTAGATAATTAATTACTTAATTTTGTATCCCTCATGACTACCTTATGATATGTAACTCTCATGGCTACCTTACAATATAACCCTCATGACTACATTATGGTGTAACCATCGCAGTTACACTTGGAGTAAACATATGACCAACCATCAAATTACATAAACCCAATAAATTAGAGGAAGATATTGGTACCAAAATTCATCATAAACAATGACCATGATCCATAACATAATCATAATACATGAATAATTTCATAAAAACATTTCTTTTGAATTTTTTAAAATAGAATTTTAAAAAATAATTTTTAAAGGAAAGTCCCTTAAAAATATCGTATAATTGAATTGACAATTAATAGAATAAAATGATTATGTGTATATAAAGTAAATCAACATAATAAAAAAGTAATATAAAAAAAATTCATTACATAAATAATCTTAATACCATATAATTAATGATGTGGAAGGATAACCCAGAGAATGGAAATTGGGTTTAAAATTCCCTTACCTTAGGTTTTTCTTACTTGAAACTGGTCTAAACCTCCTATATTATGGTAAAAAGAGTGTTAGTAATATGTTTTTAAAATATTGATGTTTATTACACCTTATATGATCATTTTATAACTTCATTCCTCCCATTAATTAATAATATTTTGTTCTTTCCATTGTTTAGGGTGCATTCTTTACATGATTTCCAAGACCGGTTCATAAAGGATTTCCTAATCAAATGGATGAGAAAATTCATAAGTGGAATGAAATGGTATTAATATGTTTTTTTGAATATTAATTTATTCCATAAATCATTTTAGTTATATGGCATGATTATGAATCATTATATAAATCATTAGTGATATCTATTTAGATCTTTATAGAGGTTCTTTGATAATCACAAAGTAGTTTCATTATATAACATAATATTATGTATATATTTTAACTAAAAAACAATAATTAGGATATATAATAAAATTTAAAATCCTTTTTCAACCATTAAAATGGTTTAATAACTAGTTTTTAATGAATTAATGGAAATTTAAAGCACATCGTCTACGATTTTGGTAAATCGGCACATCACAGATGGTGTTTATATTTTTAGAATAAGAGGTAGATGATAGGAAGAATGATGAGGAATTTTTTCCATGAATTTTATAAAATCCAGAATATATAATATTATATAGATTTCATGCCTCTTGGATAAGGGGAGTAAAAGGGATTATATGAAAACAAAAGTAATTGAAAAGAAAACAGAAGAAAATGAAGGATTCTTACCTCTTGGTCTCTTCCCCTTGAGATCCTCCTTAAGGTCTTTAGTTTTGGAATTTTGGAGAGACCAAAAGCTATTGGACGTGGTGAATATCCTTGGGAAGACAATTTGACATAATCTAGACAATTCTGAAATCTTGAGGGGTGTGATGAAGAGGGGGTGAGGGTGGTATTTATAGTGGATGAGAGGAGGGGTTTTCAATTATTTTAATCATTATATTAATATTTTTTTCTCAATACTATGAATATTTTTGATTCAAGCGACCCTTAAAATTATAGAGAGAATGTGATTTCAAACCTAGGGTTCTTATATTAGCCATTATTCTATTTATAGTTTATTTAACTAATAATGTATATATACGGTATATTATTGTATTTTATTATTCATCAAAAATTCATGAATTTTTGAAAAAAACCAAGAAATTTTCCCTAACCATTTTTTGACGTGTAGAATTAAAAAATAAACTGCATTTTTTAAAAATAATTCCATAAACATGATTAATTTAGTTTTTAAATAAAATCATATTTTTTTCCAAAAATAACAATTTTAAAACTTTAACTGATTTTATATCACTATGAAAAATTAATCAATATCTCATTATCTTATAAACATAAGTAAATAAACTAATAAAATGATTTAATATTTATATGGGTCATATTAATATTCATATTACTATTCATTAGGGTTTTTTACTCTTCACGAAAAAATTAAGTTGTTTTATCAGACCCTAAATATCTTATTGATCACAACCGTAGATGTCTATTTTTTGAAATTCAAATCATAAAATTGGTAAAATTATGTTTAACAGCAAGTTTATAACTATCTCCTTAAAAAAGTTCCATTATGTTGAGATCCAGTGTTTCATGCATTTCAATATATTTTCAAAACCATGGGATGTTATAGTATTTATTCTTGAATACCTCATTTTGAACACAACCATGAAATATCATCACTCACAACCATGTCCCTCCATATTAGTTGGATATATTTAGAGGTTATATTTTGCATTAAAATTTGAACATCCCCAAATATTCCCCACCATGAACTATCATAGAGCTCAATTGACCACTCAATTGTCTCTTATTTCTCATGATGGACATCACTTATATGAGCTTATGAAACCTAGACTGTTGCCCAAACTGGCGCGATAAAGGTGTGTTATACTCAGCAAACCATGTCCTAGGTTTAGGAAATCAAATTTCATGATCATTTCATAATCACATGATATTAAACTACACTATAAGAGGTATTCATGCAAAAGAGTTCATCCCCCAAATGACTATGTACTTAAAAATGTGTGTTTTTTCATTTTCCCAAAAATGTGTTCAATACATGTTGGTGTATCTTATAGTGCACTCTAACCCTTCTTGAATATTACATTCTCCATTACCAAACATCATATATTTAATATCTAAGTTTATTACATCAAATTCCTGGATCTGATACACTTATCTTGGAACCCCATAGACCTTGAGGCTATATAATCTTGGTTCCCCCCTTTAGAGAATTGGTAAAAATGACTAGTTGATTTGAAGGAACCCCAATAGGATTTTCTAGTCAATAAAAAGATTCCTTGGAGCTTGTTTCTAATTGACATTTTGGTCGTAGATGAAAGTTTCCACTTAAATCTAAGAGTTATTATACAGACTAAATGAAATATAGTCTCAAAGTATTATTAATGGTGGACTTCTACCTACCATCCTTTATCTCCCATTGAATCAAATATTATTGGGTTATGATTTACACTTCCAATAACACAACTATTCAAGTGAATTCAGATACACTCAATTTTACCAGCCTATTTACTATACAAAATATCAAATAAAAATTATGACATCACATTATCAAACACATTCATTTCAGGGTTTGTGTCTTCAATGAAGAGCCAAAATCCTTGGGTTTCAAAATCCATTTGGACACCTAATTTTCAAACAAATAGACTCAATGCCCCTTTTTCATGTTGAAATATCTAAATACCTTGAGTACATACTCTATTAGCATTTCATGGAACTTTATCCTACACCCTCCTAGTTCTCCCATATGGAATATTGGTAAAAAAATATTTCCAAATCATAAAGGAAACCTACTAGGATTCACTTTTGAATTAAATAATTCTAATTATATCATGCTAAGGATATGTTTTTATTCATGAAGGGACCCCATTAGGATTCATTGGTAAATAAAAATATGCCTTAGAGACTATCCTTAGAGGATGTTTTGGTCCTGGATTAAAGGCCCCCTTCACTCCATGAGCCTTTTCTCTAATATTACAATGATGATCCCACCAATCATTAAAAAATAATCCTTGAAATATTTATTTAAATACATGATTAATTTCATCCATTATCCAACATCCATGAGGGATCTCGAATGAATCGATATTTTAGGCCTTCATACCTAAGTATTTTCATCAGTATTTTAAACTACACATCATCCTTATAATAACTACGTGTGTCTTGATTCATGTTACCATGGGATACATTGATTCTTCAATGTAAACACTACATCCACCTGTATTATAGGAGGAAAATGTTCCCTCGCTACGTATGTGTCATAACTATGTAGGTAATTTCCCGTATAATAATTATGTGGGGCTTGATTCCTATTACCATATGATACATAGTTACTCCAAGATCTCAAATCCTAGGCCCAACCTATATATATATATATATATATATATATATATATAAGAGTGAAATTTCCCTGACCTACACATCGGTTAGACATTTGTAAGTATTTTTCATTCTAATAACTATGTATGGCTTGATTCCTATTACTACAGGACACATAGTGACACTTGAATCTCAAATACACTGTCCAACCAAAAAATAATAGGAAAATATCCCCCCCAACATATAGGTCAGACATGAAAATGGAATTTTTCATCTTAGAACTATATGTGGATTGATTTATATTACTATAGGATATATAGGGATGCTTGAATCTCAAATCATGGATCCAGCCATAATATAAAAGAAAAATAACCCCTTCCTATGTATGTTTTGGACTTGTGTAGGGAATTTTCCATATAATAAATATCTTTTTCTTGATTCTAATTACCATTGGATACATAATGATGCATGGATCCCAAATCATGGGTCCATCCACAATATAAAAAGAAAATTTCCCATCCCTGCTTATAGGCCAGAACTATGCAATGAATTTTCCATATAAGAACTATTTATGTCTTGATTCTTGTTACCACATGATATGTAGTAATAAATAAATCAAATAACATGATATTAACCGTAATATATAAGAAAATTATATATACACCCTTCCTTGTATATGGGTTAGACATATGCAGTGAATTTTTCCAGAACTATGAGTGGCTTGATTCCTATTACCATAGGATACATATCGATTCTTAGGTTACTTAATCATTCATTCATCAACAATATATATATATATATATATATATATAATTTCCCCTCCCTTCATATGAGTTAGACATATGCACGTATTTATTCCATGAGAACTACCTAAGGCTTGATTACTGTTGTCACAAGATATGTAATATTTCCCAGATCTCAAATATTGGCCCCATAAACAATAAATATATAAAAAATAGAAATAAGTGCTCCCCTCCCTTCACATGGTTCAGAACTATGCATGGGGTTTTCTTTTTGAGAACTATGTATTGCTCGATTCCCCTTATCTCAAGATACATTTTGATACCTGGATATTCCATTTTAGGCTCATTCATGAATTCTCATTACACTCAAATATGTTCTATTATGAGAAAAACATTTGTATTGGGATTATCGCATGTATAAAAACGTGAATACCTCCCACATATTACCTAACATGAACTCTTTGACATCTCAAATGACTTATTAGTTTTCTCTTGTCTGTCACACCAATTAGGAATATTATGAGCTTAATGAACATGGAAATGTTCTTTTAATAGTGCAATGGATGAATATTCTTGACTAGTAAACTTGTCCTAGTCACATGAAGTTGAAAAACACGACCACATCCTATTTTCATGATGTAAAATTACAAACCAAAATGTATTCACGCTAAATAGGTCATCCCCATGATGATTATATACTCAATAATTTCATGTTTTATCCATCAAACCTAAAAATGTGTTAAATACAAATTGGATTAGATTTTATGGTACTTAAAACCCTATTGATTATTGAATTCTCAATGAACCAACTTCATACCTTCCATTTATGAGTTACATTCAATAAATTTCTTGATTTCTTTATACTTATCTTGAAACCCCGTGGACATTAAACCTATATACTATTGGATCATTCTTGTAGTGCACTGGTAAAAGAGATCAGTTGATGCAATGGGACCCATATAGGATTCATTGGTGAATAATATGATTTGTAAAAGTTTGTGCCCAGTACATATTTTAGATCTAAGGAAAGGACCCCCTTAAATTTAGGAGTTAACATCCTCATAGTGTGGGATATATGTTTTCTATAATTTTAATGGTATATCTATACCCACTAGTCTCCACCTCCAATTATGTTAGACATTATTGGGTTATGATTTACATTTCCTATAACCTAATTATTCAAGCAGATTCAAATACCCCTGATGTTACTCATTTGTGCATCATACCTATTTTGAATACATTATTATTACATTTTATCATTTTACCATTTCATTTTGGGGTATGTATCTCCTATAAAGATCTAAACATCATGAGTTAGTCATTCCTCTTAGAGATATTTCAGGTTCACATGATGTTAAACTACATGACATGAGGTCCATCCCAAATATAACTAAAACATTTAGATAAGGAATCATAACTATCATTTCCTTAAATCTATTCTAGGTATGAATATTTTACCTCCTTAGTATGATAGGATATAGAATAACCCTTTCCCTATGTGTGATATTGATCTATATAGAGGACCCTTTATCCAACTATAATGTTAAGGCTCACCAAGGTAAGATAAAAACTACCCATACATATGTATGGGCTAGATCAATGTGGTTTGTCTTCCTTATAATAATTACATGTTTCTTGATTCCTATTATTATTGGATATCTAGTGATGCATAGGTTCTCTAATCCTAATCCAATTTATATAATTCAAAACATCGATGCCCACTTCCTTATGCATGAGAAATATTTTTACTAGAAACATATATTATAATTACTATGTGTGTCTTGATTCCTGGAATTCTAGAATACGTACTGATGCCTCATTATATTATCCTATACCCATCCATAGGTATACCACTACTACAATCATCATTGTTTCATGATCCATATTACAAGGTATCTACCTTGTTTATCCACAAGAATGTAAAGATCCACCACTAGTGAAAGGCTCTTCCAATGTGAGATCCCTTTTTCCTTGACTACCTCACCAATAATTAGAGATCATGCACTCAATCAATAGTTCCTAACTTCTCTTCAAAGGGAAACATAACTCACTCCCTAACATAAAATTTAGATCAATGTGATAGTATCATTAGTTTCCCCAAAACTAGTTATGTATTGATTCATAACCTTATAGGATACACATTGATGCTCGAACCACCCTGAACTGAGCCTATCCTTAAATTAAAAAAATATACCATACTTCCAGAATGTTTAAACCTTTTCAATGAGGCCTCACTTCCTTGATTGATCTTATCTAAGGTAGGATTTAATTCTCATTTTCTACATAGGTGATGGATCTATGAAAAGGAATCTTCACAAATATTGTGTATATCCCAAAAAATTCCCACTAACCACATATTAGTTTGATTTATGTGGGGATTGAGAGTAAAGTTATGCCTATCTTGACACCTATTTTGATAGGACACATAGTCATGCCAATTATCCTTCAATCATGAGGTAAACCATGGAAATAAAAAGAAAATGGTTTCTTCCACCTTTCACATATGAGACAGATCAATGCATGGGGATCACTTTGAAAGATATAAATGTGGTGTGATTTATGCCCTTAAAAAATGTATAGAGAACCCAGGGAATCCCAGCCACATATATTTCATATTCCCTTAATCTCTGGTCTATCATGAATTAAATTAAACTATTTAATGATGGTTGACTCATATAGACTCGCTTCACCTATGTATGAATCAAATCTTCATATATATATTTTCCTACAAATGAGATAGATATACACAAGATAGGCCCCAAAATATTGATTCAAACTAATAAGACTATGAAAAGATAAGAATCCATCTTGTATTGAAATACCCGAGATAAATTATGGTTGTCTCTATGGATGCATTTCATAATTTTACATCAGTCCCCACATCCTTACCAAATGATGATAAACTATAAGGAAGAAGTTCTTGTCACATGAGATTAAATTTTATGGAAATTATGTCCTTGACATATAACAACAAACTTCATCGAAGGAACATCCCCAATACATGATGTAAAACATTTTATACCATCTTCCATCATCACTAATTATCAAAGGACTAAAATTACCTGGCCCTGGTCAACCAAATCTTGGTCTTCTCCCACCATCTTTATAAACACATCAATCCATAAATCACACTCTGTGTCTTAATCCTCTCAAGTTGTTGTAAACCATCAATGACCCCTAGAAAAGAGAAAATATACCACTTTATTACCATGTATGAGTTGGACCTTTATAAGGGTCTTAAACCTATCAACTATATGTATTTTATACTTTCAATCAGCGACATAAGATCCTTGTGTGCCCTGAAATCACCGTAGTGGAATTCATCAACATAGGGTGATTTGTGATCATCCACATCATGAATATCTCATACCATAACTCATGATCTAGGAACCTTGATCCCTAATTTACCCCCACCTCATCTCTATTTATCAAAATGGTATTGGTGTACTCATGACCTTGGGAATCCTAATTAGGTTATTATGTAACACTCCCCTCTTACTTAGTCCACAAGCATCGTGATCTTAAATCGTATTCACTTTGGTCAAAGATGTGAGACCCTAAATTTAAACCTTAAAATGCCCAAATCATAATACCTCAAACTACTAGTGAAAAGGACACAAAAAATACTAGGATGAAAAAACAAAAAGGATGTTTTAAGAAAAAGTCACATTTATTCTGGCTAACCTCTTTATCTTTAGAGTTTTGAAAAAAGATAGTGCGTAAAAAAGGATAAAATCTCCTAGGCCTCATCTTGTGGCCCTATTAAAAGTCTATAAATTCTCACTAGACACTTTTGGTGTAGGGAAAATTCATAGTAATGATTTATTGCTTCCACTATTGATGATTTTTTGTTCAATGGGTGGAGACGCAACTTATAGGGCTCTCAAAACCTTCTTAAATATTCATTTTTCCAAAAAATACCCCCATATATTTGATGTTTGAGCTGATACCCCTAAATTCATGGATTTTTTATACTTATCGTTGACCCCCATAGACTTGAGTAATTCCTCTTATTCTTCACAGTAGTGTATTGGTAATTGTTAGTGGATAATCTAAAGGGTCCCCACTAGGATTTTCTTGTGAATAATGAAACACCTCAGAGCTATCTCCAAGTGTATGTTTTGGAACTGGAGGAAGGATCCACCTTAAATGAATTAGACACTTCCCTTACTAAATGTGATACGAGTTTCTACTATTACAAATGGAATTCCTATACCCAATGGGCTCAACTTTCAGTTAACTCAGATATTCCATGATCATGATTTAAAATTCTCATGACCAAACTATTCAAGTGGATTCTACATCCGTGATGTTACACCACGATGTATTATACCCAATCTCAAAGAAGTAATATGTTCATTCTTGAACCTACTAATGGAAAACATCATAAGAAACAGTAAAACATGACATAGGGCCCAAGCTTCACAACCATAAAACAAAACTACCTTCAAGGTTCCAAAACACTTTTAGGAAATACTTTTCTCCATACCCTATTGCATTATACAAATGTCTGAATGTTAAAAAATCATTTACAACCCTTGGAAAGGATCAGGGACCCATTTTTATTTTCCATGCATGTAATCTCATCTAGGATCATGCATAAGGTCCCTTAACATTTCATCTATAGGTAAATACTATTATAGGAATGTACCTCCAATCCTCATGAGCCCCAACAACATCATAGTGGAACTCAGCACCTCAATAATTTTATGATCAACCCTGACATTTATTCCCCATTTCATTATCCTCGATTCAAATTCCTTGAGGAATTATTTACACAAACCTTAATCAAATAATCCAATTAGGCTTGATGTCCTATACATTATTCCACCATAAACCAAACCAGTTCTTAGTGAGGATGTGGGGTGTCCAAAACATTTATGAATACCCATCCTTCATCGTCTTAGTATGGATATAGGGCATCAAACCCCCTCACTAATACCCATATTTAATCATAAAAAATGATTTAGGATATCATAAACCTTCATTAATACCCATCCTTCATCATCTAAGTCAGGATCCAGGGTGACCAAACCATTCATGAATACCCATACTTCACCCATTCAGTTTCTTAGGAGTATAAAAAAACAATAGGTGTGATCTAAAAGAACATAAAATAAATAAATAGAAAAAATGACCAATAAGTCCCTAAACTATAACAATAGAAGGTACAAGATAGTATAACCTAAACTATACCAAGATAAGGTATGAGATTGAAGACCCTAAACTACAACAACAGAAGGTTCGAGATAGAAAACCCTAAGATACAGTAACACCAGGTCCGAGCTAGAAAACCCTAAACTAAGGAAACATAGGGTCTGATCTAGAAGACCCTAACTACAGTAAAAGAAGTTCAATGCTAGAGGAACCTAAAATACTACAATATAAGGTCATATATTTAAAACATTAAAATATAAAAACTCATTTTTACAACTTATAAGACCATAAATATACAACAAAAAGAGACACAATTCACACTAGCTTAAAAATACATTAAGGGTGGCCTAGGAAATATTAAAATATATACATAGTACATACACACTTTTCATGATACATGTAATATTGATAACTCACAGAATGGGAAATCAAAATAACTTGTTAGGATGAAAACCCATAAATCATAGACTGATAAAAATCTAATTCCAACCCCACTAAACTCTTTATCCATAGAGTGTAGGAAAATGTTAGGTCTGAATATAAGAGATATAAATATTTTAGAGACTATTATCATTCCATAGAAAAAATAGATCTATGTGTTTTAGGTTCACTAACTTAGGAAAAAAATAGTGTACATCTCTTTTCCTCAGGTCCTGTCTGAGTGTATATTATCATGTCATGTCTTGAAAATACATGAGACGTGGTGTATCCTACAAGATATTAGAATTATTATAGTTTTCTAAACTTTAAATCATAAAATATATAATGATATTCAAATCCATGAAACATACTCACTAGAACATGGGTCCCTACCAATGATTCTATCACAATGTAATGACATCCCCTTTCATACCTATGAGATAGATCTACATAGAAACATCCATTATATAGTTATTCATCCATGAACATATTCAACCTATTAATGAGCTTTATCTCCATTGGATTCTTCTCTCTCAAAACTATGAATGTATTGATTCCCATTCCTTAGGTTATGTAGTGATATCCAGGTCCCTTGTCTTAGATCTGACAATAAATTCACTTACATACCAATCCATTTTCCAAACTACAATTTCTAATTATTATTTAATTCATAATATCTATGGATTATAATGAAATTATTAGTATGAAACCTAATTCTTCAAGAAGATTTTACATATTGGAAACCTATAGGATATTTTTTTAGCAACCCAGACACCTTGTGTCATGATTATCCTCCTAGTGGTGCCCAAAATTCCTCAGGCAATACAATCCAAAAAACTACTCACATATGGATCAATTTCAAAGCATTTAAAATGTCTAAGTATGAAGAAAAGTGATATTGTTTTACCAAAATATAAAATTCATTTAATTTCATTTGAATCCAATTTTATGGGGGATTTTTTTGCACTAATAATTATGTACTAGACCCTTTTCTGTTAGAGTTTTGAGCAGTGTGAATCCAATGAAAAAAATATTGATATATTTTTCATAAAGGAGGTGTGTAAGTGGTATTCATGAAGCATAATGTATTGGGATTTGATATCAATTTAAAATTTAATATAATATTCCCCTTATTTTAATGATTTTAATAAGATTTTATTCTATGTAATTTTATTCATTCCATTATCCAAAAACAATCATCCAATCTAGTTAGCCATCTATATCAACTAGGGGTAGATGTGGGAGTTGCCTCAATCAATATTAGGATCCAGAATAGCCATATATCCATGAGGTAGTTTGTGGGAGAGTATATTAATCATTGTATGCACATGTAATGTATAAGAGGTTCCTTGGTGGTCCATATAATAGTGTAGTATAGCTGATGAGGGAATGTGTGCATATGTGTCGGGTGCCAAACCCTGATGTTGGCTCGATGAACGGATGACATGGTGAGGCTTATTAATCTGATCCAGACAGTGTTTAATTCAAATGTGGGACAAATCATTGACACTGGTACTATTCACCAGTTAAAAACATATGTATATAACATATGTCATTCAATCCATTCGATCTCAGTTGTTTGTTCTCACCCCTACATCTTCTTCAAAATCCTCTTATCTTCCACAAACACTAACACCCTCGGTTCAATGTTGTGAGCCATTCTCGATGTTCACTTCACTCCAGTACCTAACCATATGAGTTCCATCATCTTTAACCACCAATCCTTTAATTTTTTCTACATGAGCCTAGGAATACCAATCATGAAACTCTAGTGTCCAATTCTCTTTGGTCTAGTCATCTCCAATGATGCAGCTGATACAAATAAATCATGCTCGACATCCCAAAACCCGACATGTAACTTCTTTTTTCCATTCATTCCATTATTCAAATAACTAATCCATCACATGAGGATGATTGTGAGAGTTAATTGGATGATTCCATCATGGGAGTCTATATGGGTTATGTGAATAAGTAAATACATTCACTAGGCCATAATAGGAACATGAGGTGTTACAAAAACGCATACTGATGAACATCATGAAATCACATGATGTCATCACATGATCAAGTGATTGATCATGTGAATCACATGCTCCCTAAGTTGTATCATTTTTTAAAAATCCATCATCATTTACACATGTCCATTGATAGGTTTTGTTTGGAGGAGATCAAGATAATACACGATCTTCTGAATTCTTTGATACTACCATGGGATGATCAACTATGCTGATGTGTCGTGTGAAGTTCTTTTGATCATAAGAATCACATAAGGTTCTCATCATAAGTTATAAGAACTAGTTGATCATGTTATGATTATCTTATTAATCCAATAAAAAATTATAACATATTTTCATGAAAAATAGATTATATCACTTTGTGAGAATCTTCAATCATTACTGACCTCCTATCGCATGAACACCCCAACGGTTATTAATCGGCATGCTACGCGATCAAATTAATACAATCAAGATAATACATGGGGAAAACACTACCCCATTTCATGAAGTGTGATGGACGATGAAATTGTTTATCCACCAAGTTGTCACATGAATAAGGGTCGATCATGTAATTCCATCATGTATCTCAGTAGTTTCATGAAATGGGAAGTGTACATGAACAACCTCCACTTCTCTATTATATTACCACCAAAGAAATGAATCACATGACATTATAGATTTCATGATGCAATCATGTATCAATGATTCTTCTTAGAATTATGAAGTTACGCATGATAAAATGATGATGATCATTCAAAAACATGTCTATGAAACCATAATTATTTATGAAAAATAGTGAGTATCCCTTTATGAGAGGCTTTCTTCATTTATATATTTCTTTGCATTAATCATCTAAAACATATTGAATGTTAGATCATTGTCAATCCAACACTACATTTCATAAAGGATATACATTCTAAATACATGTTTGAAAATTTTCCTTACATGCATATGATATTTCAAAGAATATATTTATCGCACGAGGCCAATAATGCGATTCGCATGGATTCATCACAATAGGTTCTACGGATCATGAGATAGATTTGTTATAATCATGAGAAAATATATTTAAATAACTATAGAATCATATGATAAATAGTGTATATTCCATTCATGAGAACCATCCATCACTTACAACTTTCTCCCACATGATTCTTTGGCTAGTTGCCAAGCATTTTTCCACTGACATGTCGCACGATCACATGTATCCCTCAAAGTGATCATGTGAAGTCCATAATAGCTTTCAATAATTTTAATGTGGGTATACCATGAATCAATAACAAGTATCCATTATTGGAATTCATATACATTTTGTGACATTGATCATATGAATACTTCCATCACCTCAAGATGATGCACATGGAACCTTCACTATACATAGTGGAAAAAATATATACCTCCATTTCTAATAGATACCATACCCTCCACTTTAAAAAGGAGAAAAAGAACAATTATAAGAGGTAATAAGAAGGAGAACACATGGATACATGGGGTAAGATAGGTTAGACTATGTAAGGGTTGAATGATGAAGCACAATGATTGTAATCAGAGGAATTATCCAGGTAATTGTGAGAACACATCACAAGACTAAATCGTATGAATTACTTAAGATCACATGACTAATTATTAATATGAACATAATCTAGTCCCTTTTCTATGCCTCTATTGATACATAGAATAATAAATTTTGTTAACATTCACCCTTATCATGTGAACACCCCTTATCATGAGGGATTGACAAGCATGTGCACCCAAGGGTATGCACTCCTCTTTTCATGAAAATCATTGGATGTGTGGAGTTGTAATGAACCCTCAAACATGCACCCATCCTTAATTAAAACCCTATTCCATGAAAAATCATTAATGTGAAGGGATAATGTGATCACATGTCTCCTCACTGGTCATGTGATTCAATCACATGGTTCTCATGATCAGTTCGATGATAATGAAAAAAACACTTGTATGTTTTAGCCAAGGTCACACGACACCCTTGGATGTGTCTGCCTTGTTCATATAAAGGACTATATAAATTTCATTTAGGATATAATAACATCATTGGACATGTCATCCAGATCATGTGAATCCCTTTATAAATGTTAGTATGAACAAATTAAATACCCTCATACATGTCAATTAGTATATGTGAAATCCTTAATAATGATAGACTTATCATAAATACATCCCCAAACATGAATGAAATACATCCTTAGACATGTCAGGAAGGCATCCTTACTCATGTCATTCATTTGAAACATATAACCTTAGACATGTTAGGTGAAAACCCTCATACATCTCATCCTTTTTAGGAAGACACCCTCTTCCATGTTAGTCGATACATCTTCAGAATTTTTATACTTATCCCGAAGGTGAACCTTGTTATATAACCTTGAACCATGTGAAACCCCATATTTGATCCTTTGGTTGAGAATACAATTTTTTATAACAGTTTCCATAATAGGATAAGTTCTATGCACATATGCAACCTTATTCATTCCATGAGGCCCCCATTCCTTCTAGGGACACCTTAAAGTCATCCCATGGTCCCTTATCTTTTTTTTCATTAAGATGATAAAGGATGGATACATGGAAATGGAATCCACCTTGATGTAATTCCCTCCATATTCTAAATAATATATCTCATAAGACTCAAATTATCCTATGATTCTATCAGCCATCCTCTTCTATTAGTGAATAACGGTAGGTTTATACTTGGACATCCACCTTGGTGTACGTCACTCTATATTCCAAATAATATAGCCTATAGGATATAAGTTCTCCTATAAATCTATCATATTTCCTCATTTATCAATAGACAAGAGGTTGTTTTATACCTGGGAATCCACCTTGGTGTATGTGACTTCATATTCCAAATACTCAAGATCATAAGATGCAAATTCTCCGATGATTCTATCATCCTACCCTATATATAAGTTAAAAAGAGGTAGGTTTTAGAATTGGGATCCACCTTTGTGTAAATCCCTCTATATTACAAATTCTTATGCTCATTGAACCCAAATTATCCAATGATTATATCATCCTTCCACATCCATCAGTGGATGAGAGTTGTGTTCATACATGGGTATCCACCTTCATATAAGTACCTATATTATTATAATATTTAAAATATCTAAGTTAATAAACACCATGAAAATTCCTCAACTTTCATAAATATAGTAACTAAGTAAACTATGAGTACACATATTCCTATTATAAATTAGATATTTAGAATACCTTCTCAAGGTATGATCTCGAAAACATATTCTCAGTGAAACAAGTAATTATACCTCTCTAAGTTCAACCTCAATGTGTAATACCCATACATATAAACTCTAAATAAATGTTTCTAAGCATCCATTATCTATTTTTTCTCACACCGAACATAACACATGTGGGATTAGAGACAGGTGATGATTATTCCACTAACATGATTTCAATTCCCCCAATGTGGGCCTCCATTAATATATAATTATGGTAATATCTCATATTCCATTAAAGGTACGTACTTCCAATTTGGCATCTTAGGTTATCCTTACATGCATAATTCCTACTCAAAAAATCTATTATCACACCTTTTACAATTAAGGTTCCAATAACACAAACTATGTGGTCTCTAATTCATATATTCATGGGATACGTATGTTTCCTTACCAAGGATCAATCCCTATACTCAATATTCAATCTCAATCATATATATCCTTACCACGTGATTTTAAATTTCATGGTGTGGTCATTTCATTTTACCTAAGACAATGTAAGATAAACTATATAGTTTTTTATTCATGTTCTCTTAGGAAATGTAGGTCACCTATTATAGGTTCAATCTCATTTCTATGAAAAAAAACACTTCACTAGACTATGATAAACACTATATTTACAATAATGGATATAAAATAGGGCATGATAAATATATAATATTATAATAGAGAACCTATGATACAAACAGTTGTTCTCATCAATACATGGTTTCAATCAATTCATTAGAATAGGGTTAACCAATCCTATATCAGGGCTTGGAAAGGACTAAAACAACTATCTTAAATCTATTAGAGAGTCCTAGAGTAAGAAATAATTCCCCCAAAAGGGTGTTATAAGCTCGAACACCCATCCAACCAACCAATGTGAGTTCATAAGAGTCATTGGAAATGAATCCCTGATGACTAACTACCTTTAAAATGTTGTCCCTTAGCTCGTTGCGGACATGGGAACCGTTGGGTGTTTCTATAGTAAACCCTACTGAATTTATTTATTGTGTAACTATAAAAATCCCCTCAAAATAAACCATATGGACCAAAATATCCATATAAAACAATGTTATATTTCATAATCTTACCATCATGGCCTCATGCAATGACATCATACATAAATAGGAAAGTCATACGCTGAACACACAAACTATTTTATCTCCTGAGACATATTGATTCATAAATGGTATATCTAATATCATACCACAGATATCATATACTAATTCTAATTCATTGACCATATGAATGAAATGAATAATAATATATTGCATAATAATATTTTATTAGTAATCAATGAATATCCATATTGAAATAAAAAAATTTTGGATGTCAAAAATATCCCATGATAATAATCTAGAAGACATGTTCAAATGCCACCAAAATAGAGAATATCCATGGCATTATTAAATGATATCCCCCATAGAAAAGAATTATTTTTTCTAAAAACTTACATAATTCATCATCATAATAAGCCAACTAGAGAAAGATGGTGGGTGGTATCATAAAAACATATTCCAAATATAACATAAGGAATTTCAAAGTATGTTTAAATAGATGAAAGAACCATTTTAGTATTATTAGATAAATCAATTTGATGAATTGAATAAATATCCCCTTTTGAGATACATGTAAAATCAATAAAAAGTGTTCTCTTAAAAATGAAATACTAGTGAATTATGATGATGATTCATAAAACATAACTCCATGATAGCTAAATCATTTAGAGATAAAAATTAAAATGAAAATTAAACATAAAAGTTAACATAGAAAACATTTTCAAAAAAAGAATAAGTAACCTATCACATTTTAAATTTTGAAAAGAAATAATTTTTCGAATAATTATTTGGAAAGTAATATCAATAAATAGTACTTGAAAAATATATAATGATTTCAAAAATGTGATGAGAAAATATATAAAAAAATTACTTAAAAAATAAATATCCTTCAAAGGAACATAAAGGTTTTATTAAGGAAATTTGGATTGGAATATAAAACATATAACCATGAAAGAATTACATTTTTCATATTTTAAAATAAATTTATTTAAAACCACATAGTAAAATGGACAATGAAACATAATATAGTTAAAATGCTTCCAATTCACTAAAATGTTATTTTCCATTATTCACTTAAAAATCAACTATTTCAAGAATAATAAAAAAAATCATCATGAGAAAATATTGGTATTTTGAATAAAAAAATAAATTTCATTTTCTCATGTATATATTATATAATTTTAGAATTTAAATTTTAATTAAAATCCAAAAATATAATTAAAACCATTTTTATTGTAAAATAACTTTTCAGAATATTAATCATCCTTATTCTTCTTTCCTATCAACTATATATTAAATAAGTGTTAATACATTATTCATATCAAATATATTTTATCACCATTTAACTAATATATTTATTTTCCTATAATAAAATTCCTAAAAATAGAATATTAGAAAAAATGTATTTTAAGTATAAAATGAACTTGTTATGAATTAGTATTACAAATAAACATTGGTTTTATTTAAAATCAGAAATGGTAAATGTATAAAATTTTTCATTACATAGATAAATAAATTTTTATATCATCTTAATTTATAATAACCTAACCCTTCAATATCTATATGTAACACCTAAGTATAAGATTACCTCTGGTGGTTGTCACAGGTGGTGATTTTAAAAGTATTGGTCTCATTATAATTAACATGAACCTGAACTTATCTTGTAAAATATTTTTCTCATATAATAATTATTGGAGTTAGAATTTAACTTGGTCAAGGGAAAACCCTAGTGATTCCACTTCTTTTCCAATATAGTAAAATTGGTGTTCATAATGAAGACTCCCACAACCTGACTCTATTTATTTTACCTTCTTTAATAATTTTTTTAATGTGGTTACTTATATTTACAGTCTTACTTAAAGTGTATGTTACAATGGTAATATTTTGTTTTTTTGTATTAACTTAATAAAATATATCACAGTTTTATTTTAGTTCATTGTTTCATGAAAAACAATCTATTCAAAATAGTATTTATTTAAATAATAATTAAGAAATGAAATATTGGGGTACAAAATTATCAAAATCCCTATATTTACTTTATTTATATTACATTTCCCACTTGGAAAAAAAATTTCTTCATATTAAATCGGCATAAAATCTATTTATTTTATTATTAAATAATAAAAAACATAATATCAATTTATATAATTACACATATTAAAATGAATTGTCCAAAAATATCATATTTAAATCATTTTAGTGTATAAAAATTTTAAAAGAGAATTATTATGAAAAAAACAAATACATTAAATTGAAATATATAAATAAAAATTAACACTAAAAACAACCAAATATATTAATATTATTATGGAAAAATAAAAATAGAAATAAGAAAACCACATTCCCCCAAACATGATCTCTACGTATCCTAGAGTAATTATTTCCATAAATGTATCTCATCATGAATCTATCTCTTCTAATGTTCAAGCATAAAATCATTTAATTTTAATTGATAATTAATTATTTTATTCCCAATTCTGGGAAAGACACACACCCCTATGTAACACATGTATTCAATATTTTAGTTGGAATAATCCAAGGCATGGAAGAATGTTCTGTTAGACATCTATTTTTTTTCTTACTATTATTATTGGATTTTTATTTTTCACACACACACACTCCCTTATGCCTACGTATTTAAAAATATATTAGTTTGGATCATAGTTTCTCACACCAATCATATTAAAATTAATTATGAAATTATTATATATATTGTTAAATTAAATATTTACTCATGTTTAGTATATAAATCACTCAGGTTTAGGTCTATTTAGATAATAAAACAATACTAAATTTTTATTCACCTAAATATAATCCTGTCAAAATTTAATGCTCAAATGCAAAAAATACCAATTTCAGTGTTTTTTATGTGATTTTTTTTCATTTGTGTTTTAATGGATATATATTTTGTTAGTACAACTATGTAAAATACGCTAATATGGGGGGTGAATAACAATATGAAATATTTATACAACATCCCCTTTGGATCATATTTCATCGCTAAAAAAACAATCTTCTCTCACTTTCCAATAGCAATGTATGATAATAAATGAAAAAATGCATGAGACATAGAAATTTTACTTGGTTCACCCATACTGGGATACATCTAGGGAGAATATATATTCAATGTGCCTATATACAAAATACAATAAAGTGAACCTTTTTCACAAGGTTCGTAGTGGACTCATTGTCCCTCCTGACTTATAATCAAACATAATTCGAAATCTCACTGATCTCTCAACTGAGGTGTTCTCACTAAACTTATAAAATAATATACTTTTTTATTACTTTAATTATTATGTTTCACGCCACATTAAGTGCATAATTAACTTATAATTTAATAAATTTCAGGAATACCACATTTACTATATATTTATTGGGATGTTTGTTCTAGTTCAAGAATTTCACTACCTTTATGAAACTTCCCATTTCATAACAGTAATAATCTACTTTAATGATGCCCCCAACTTTTTGGAAGCTCACTTCCTTTGAGACTCTCACTTACTTCACGATGCTCACTAATTTTTTTAATCTCACTACTTTCATGAAGCCCACTTAGCCTTGCGATGCTCGAAACATTCATGAATCATCCATAGGCTTTGTGAATCCCCTTTCTCTGTGAAATAGATGATATTATGAAAAACGTTCAGTATAAAAATCCTTTGAAGACATCCTTTTAAAACTACCACCTTTTGGAATTTAGAGCCTTTGGATTTTTATTGATACTTTCTTTGTCATTTGAGGGGGTAGACTCCTATTTATAGATGTTTCCTCACTTTTATGAAGACTTCGACCTCAATACTGCCTTTTCATTAAGATATCTATTCTTATTTTCAAATCCTCTCTATCTTTGTTAAGCCTCAAGGAAATTGTTTAGATTTTGAAGATTCTAGTAATTTTGGTACTTACCGTATTTCCTATATGACTCATCCATCCTTCATGAATCTCGACACATTTTCGAAACACTAAACTTTCAAAAAGAACTCGACCATAGATAAACACCAAATATTCCTGAGATTCAAGAATCTTCCATTTTTTATGTGGAATTCATGAATATCCACCTTTCGTGATGCTAGAGTTATCCTCCAAATTTTGGACCCCAAAAATTTAGAAAACACTGGGAATCGATGCCACCTTTTATACACAATTTTATGTATCTCCACTAAAGAATACATTACTTCAGAATGGGTACTTACCTTCTCATAAATGTCTCTGGAACTCCACAACTGACCTGAGAAACCTTATTTTTCCACAAACACAATCAACCCATAAACATAGTAAATTTACATGGTGGAATTCTTTCCCACAATTTTCTCAATATTTTTATTCTTAATCTCAACACATTACACACTCCTCAACACAAAATTTCATTTTTATGAAAGATAAATTAAGGAACATGTTGTGATATAAATTGAATGATTTAAAAAATGAATTCAATCCCATCAAAACATAAAATAAAGATATTCAAGAACACGTATCTTCCAGTTTGGTCTCGTTACAAGGTATTGTGTGTTCCCTTTTCTTTAAAAACTTTATATTCTTATTTTCTAATTACACCCTATAAAAATAATTTTTCATTTGTTGTATATGTATTTATTAAAAAAACTAGATATAAAAAACTATAAAAATAATGAAATAAAAATAAAATAACTAGGTTTCTTCATAAGAATTTCTTACGTTTTATGTTTCCATCTAGTATTCTTCCACTACATTCTAATTTATAGTTCACATAAGAATTTAATCTATTCCATTAGAACCCATGAGATCCATAAAAAATGATATTCCCATCAGTGAACTATATTTTTAGATCTACCAAAATCCTTTTTAATATTATTTCTTAAATATCGATCTCAAATATATAGTTATGCCTCTCAATCTACCCAATTTTATCTCTATAATCTTCATCTAAAATAAAACATTAAACTTTTATTTTTTAACATCCTTAAATAATTGTTTCCAAACTTTTTATTCTTCCCTTTATGATATTATTTCCCAATTCTAAATAGAATTTTAACTAAATTTTTATCTAGAAATAGAATTTCAATATTGAATTCTTCTTCATTATTCCATTTCATGTAACTATGAAGTGAGAGTTAAAATGGTTCAAAAATTTTCATATCATCATCATCCATTTCCATTTCATTTCATTCAATTTTAACTTTATTATTTGAATGAATCCCTTTTATGTTTCAAATCCTATAAGTTTCAATAATTATGGATTTTGATCTCCCTTCTCTTCCTTTTCATTTCCAATGGCATCTTATATTATTTCTATAATTTCAATATTATTTTACACACATAAAAACTTATTACCAAATATATTTTGACTACTATATTTTATACCCTTTTTAATAATTGAATATTCATCTATGAAACATTTAAAAGGGTTGAATTTATCTCTATTAGGTATCATCCCTTGACCACATTTTTTTATTTGCTAAAAAAATGACTCCACCTATGATTAAATTTTTTTTGATACAATAATGGGTGTTTTTAGATAGTTTATTGATTCTTGTATCATTATTAGAAAAATTTATTTTAGGGTTTTGGATATATTCATCATTTTTTAGGAATCTCTCAAATTTATCCACATATCATGACAATATGGGTTGATTTTTAAAATTTTCTTTTAATATAATCTCATTATTTTTTTCTACCTTAGTTGATGGTGGATTTTAGTGCTCATAAACCACTTTTAATTTAATTTTAAAACGACCTCTTCAACAAATAGTTTCATCTTTCATTGAATCATTTTACTCACACTAATAATTATTTTATTAATTCTTCTAAATCAAACATATTGGACATTATTTCCAGAATTTTCAAAACATCATACTTGTTTGAGTTTAAGTTGATTTGGTTTCCTCCAAACATGATCATAAACATTTTATACTTCAACATTGTCAAAAAAAATATTTCTAGTACTTTCCATGTGTTTTTCTTCCACTTGGTAAGGTTGTGGTCTTGTAATTATATAATTCATAGAAAAATTTGATTCATTCCAAACATCTCCACATAAATAACATTAATTTTTATTCTTCCCTTTATTCATTGAAATAAATCCATATATATTCTCATGAATATGTTTAATATGTGAATTCCTAGATTTATTGGAATTGGAATTCCTAATATTATCTCCTCTTTATCACAATTATTTTTCATGTGATTCTATATATACCTTTTTAAATAGATATACAATCTCTCTAGAACTCTCATGTCCATAATAATCTATAGTAACTATGTCAACTATTACACATCCCATTAGTTTGAGTTCATCTAAAAAATATTTCATGAACTATGAGGATGGGAGTTAGTGTGGTGTGAATCATTCAAAAAAACATTTATACATCCCCCAAGCTTCATAAAATGGATCATTTTATCCTTGAAAAAAGTTGGAAGTTATCTTACATATTTAATTAGTTCCTTCAATTGGGTAATATTCTCTTAAAAAGAATAATGGATTTTTTAAAGGAATATGTTTAGCCCTATTTATTTCTAAGTAGTTATGTATTTTCATTCCCCAAAAATAAATTAAGGAATCATTTCAATATTACTTATAATAATTCAATTCATTTAGAAAAAATATGTGAACTATTATGATTAATTCTAAATACACATAAAGAAATATTCTCTTAGTGAACCATTGAATATTGGTATAAGGTTAACTTGATGGTTTGTGGGGTCAAAATTCCTTGAAAAAGATGATTTATTAATAAAATATTAATATCTTATCATTTGAGGTATCTAAATGTATTTTATCTTTGCGGAATAATGATAATATTTATTTATTATCCGGATATAAGTATATTTTCCTCTAATTTTAGGAAATTAGGTAGTTTTTTCTACTTATATTTCCATGAAATAAAGTGTGTTATCCAAGATCCCTTGAATATATACATTCAAATTCAAAAAATCAATTGCTCAGAGTGGATGGAGGAGTGATCCTGAATGACACAAACTACTATAGAAAATGAAATTTATTATAAATAAAATTATTTGTTAAAGATTTTTTAAAAATGTATATATATATATATAATAAGAGAATTCTAGTTTTGATTATATTTTCCATTTTTAAATATTTAACTAATAAATAGATTTAAATTAGGGTATATGCCAAAATCTAACCCCATAAATGATGGCACAATTTTTTATTGAATAAATATGATAACTTAATACCAATTAGAAACAAGGTGATCTCAATTGGGATATATTTTTGGCTAATCCACTAATCTAATTATGTAGAAATATTGAAACTATGATGAATGGGGATTTTATGTATTGAATATAATATAAATAAAAGTTTTTTTGGTGTTTTTATATTCAAGTGGTGTATAAATGGTGTTTGTAGTGGTAATTAGTAAAAAAGTAAAAGTGTGCAGATTTAATATATTATGTTTGAGTAATTTCAGTTAGTAATAAACTTTTTCTTGCATAATAATTTTATTCCAAATATTAATGTGTTTATAAAAATCTAATATTCCTTAAAATCCACACTCATGGAATCTAAATACTTACTCATAAAGTTAAGAGACTCTATAAGACTACTTTTATCTCTCAAAAGCAGTGATTTCATTTTTTTTCTCTACGATATGGCTGTTGGTGAATCCCTTGAACACTCATTACATTGGATTGAATGATCATCACATTAGTTCTTTTTTAGGTCTCAACTCTTATTACATCACCCTCACCCACACATTAATTATCCATTAGAAAAAAATTGAGATTATTAATAATCAAAACATGAATAAGAAAAATTCAGGGTTCAAAAGACATAAAACACAATGAAGAATCAAATCCTCCACAAATATTCATATCCTACAATACTAAATATAATGAAATGAATAATCAGAATGATCATGGTCCCCAATTATGTGATCAGAATTATTATCTTCTAAGTATCCAACTATTTTTTCGACTTATAGTGATGGGTAAATAAATGATAATTACTTAAAAATGGAAAAAAATATAAAATATTGAAATGGATAATATAAATAGATATTAATATGAGGTGGTTCTAATCACCTTAAAGATATATTTTTATTTTAAAATACTTTTGTGGAAAAAGTGTCAAACCTCAAAGTTCCAACCAGATACATCAGACACTATAACAGATAAAATAATTATTAAAATAGTAATTGAACATATTTGATTCAATATCCCTATATAATATCCAAATAATATTGGGTACCATTTTATCGAGCTCATTTTTGATAATGTATTCAAATTGTTGGGCTAATTTTTTCCAACCTCGCATGAACTCCTCCCCTATTATCTTCTTATCATTGAAACCTATGGTCAAAACTAGATGTTTCTTTTCAATCAAGTCACTATTATACTTGTTTGTCTCTACTTGAATCGGTATCACATTCATCTTTTTCACATCCTCATTAGTAGAATAAATAATCAGGAACTTCTCCCATATCTCCTCCTCAGAGTGTAGAAGAAGATCCCAAGATTTTTTTGTGACCTCTGTATCTGTTTCCCACTATGATCCAATCATTTTTTCCAATGATGTATTAATAATTTCATCCTATATGTCTAAAATCCCCTAAGGAATAGATATGGAATCCTCAAAAACAAAAAATCCCCCCAATATTTGAGGTCTTTCTTCCCCCATATCACCCATCTACTTAAGATCTTGATCCTTAGAGATACCATTTTTGACCATTTCACTTCCACACCCCAGATTCATATTTTCATCCTTCACATGGTCATTCATAGAGGGGTGGCCTCCATTTCCTTGGTCTCAACAATTTTGGCTGATCTGGTATCTATTAGCTTAGGGAGGTATGATTAATCCTTAAACCAATTGAATTTCCCCATCTTCCTCACAATGCACCTACCCAGATCCATGTTTTCTTTATATACCATCTTCCTCCTTGGCCCATATAGACCTCAACCAGTTCCTCCATTTCGACCCACTTTTTAGAATTGGCCATAACTCTCCCCCTAACTCTCCCCTAAGAAGAACCCTAAATCATTTGGGTCCTGGAATGATGTATCAGTTCCCAATCCTTAAAAATGATTTCTAATTTCAATTGAGGATAAGATCATTATAAGGTTTTTAATTTTAACAACATTTACCTGAATCCCCATCTGATCAAATGATTCTTGCATCTAATACTTATTCCATTGGTGGCCATTGCGTCATGCGAGGAGGCACTTCCAAGTCGGGAAGCCTCTGTAGAATAAGAACACATTGTACAATAAGAATTAGGTTGAAGGGGATTAGTTGAACGATTATACCCTAACCCTTGTAGTCCCTTCACAATTGTATTAAAATCCTAAAAATCATCACTCAAACTATTGAATATGTCCACCCCATCATTTTATAATTATTTTTTCTGGACTACATATGGATTGGAAGAACACCTAAGTCATATTTTATTTACAAGTGACCCATCCAGAGGGCACCCATGGTTTCCGACCCAAGTGACTGTCGGGAAATAAGATCAAGAACTCTATGAAAATCATTAAGACCCCGATGGAAAGTGTAAAAATACTGACCTAAGAGACTACAAATTGAGAAAAAACCAGTCCGAGATTCAAAGACCACCTCTTATTTTCATCTAAAATCTTCCCCACTAGCAATCCAAATCCCCTCCATCAGTGGTCTTGGTAAATCAACTTCAATGCATATACATGGTAAAATTAGGAGACAAACAGCATTGGTCCTACTATAGGGGCACAAATAGTGTCTTATTAGGTTCCCAATCATGCATAAAATATAAGGGTATTAGAAGAAAATATGATGTTTTGGAAACCTTACCTATAGTGTTATCATAGAAGTATCTCAATTCAAATAAAAATCGTACGACCATCAGAATAAATCAAAAGGGAACCCATTATAGATTTTTATATATCTAGACCAAGAAGGAACAAAATCATCCTATAAAGAAAATATTACCATCAAATGATGTATTTAGAGTATTCTCACAATAGTACAGTCTAGAAAACCCCAAGATCAGAACATAAACCTATGAATGGAATTAGTTGAGGGTCGATACATACTAAATCAAGCCACAAAGGTGTGAATAAGGAGACCTGAATCATCTGTAAACTCTAATGTCAATATCACTAACTTAGGGTCTGATTCTAAGGATTAAGCATTTTTTGGACCCTAAGAATACATTAATAATGTCATAGGTTTCATTATGGTCTATAGTATCTTTTCAAAGGCCATAGATTATATTATTTCATGAAGATACATTGAGATATACTAATATTAAATTAGATTTTTCAAATGGTTTCATATTCTTCCCCCTCTCAATTTAGATTTATGGTTATAGCATTGTATTTTCTAATTTGAAACTTAGTGAAATAGAAATTATATTCCACTTCCCTTATCTTATTCCATGAAATAGTTATTTGATTAAACATTCTTATATGGAAAAGGGTGGTGATTTAGAAAATTTTGGGGGTTGTTAGAGATCTATGATGGTGGATGACCATTTAAATTTTGGAAATTTCAATTAATTTCTATAAAGCTGTTGAAGAAGAATAAATAAATAATTGTATTATTTGGGATTTATGATAGGATATCATGTAGGGTTCGTAAGAGATATTGGTGTTTTCGAGTGAATTACACACTTAATCATGTTTTGGGGTTGTCCAATATCAATTTTATAAGGGGGAATATATCTCCCTTATCTGATTAGTTATACAGTTCAATGGATAATAGTTTTCATTAGGGATGTGTATGTGTGTTCCTTTTCTCAGTGTAGAATATATCCATATTTCACCCAAAACTCCTCAAGACTACCCAATCTCATGGGTCTCTTTTTCAAAGTATGCATCCATAAGACTATGAATTTCTCTTGTGTATCCACTATTTTATCGTGTTTGGACCTAGGGCTAGTATCAATTCTATTCACTGGGTGTCCATAGGCCCTAGTTTTCTACTGGGGTTTGATCATCTTTCTCAATGTCTCCACATTTTATTTATTCCAACAAATCATCTTGATATAATGTTTTTTATTTATAAAAAACATGAATAAAAAAATTCTTATTTTTAATCGTCACCAGCAAAAAATGTTGCATTAATATCTCCAATTAGTCATCTCAAAATAAAATTTTCAGTAGTGGCCATATTTAAATGATTTTGGAGTATGAACTATTTAAAAATATATTCATATTCTAAAAAAATGTTAATTTAAAATGTAATAAAGAATAATGAAAAAAATCGACCAAATATATTCATTTTTTATGAGAAATTGAGGAAAAAAATAATTAAACTAATGGCCTATATAATATTGACTTTCTGCATGTCTTCTAGTTATACTCGATGGCTTGGAAAATGGATTATAAAACTATGATTTTTGTATAATATATATCTAGTGGGAAGTTAATGTAGATATAAGTGTTTGGTAGAGATCACACCATATCTATTTATAGCATGAGTATCACTAAATATTTTGTAGAGGTTGATCTTTGATTTTTGTTATAAATTATAAATTAATAATCATTACTAATGCTATAAATTCACATATTGTTACATAAAAATTAATGTGAATAGATATTTATATTTTTATAAATTTTTTATACAAAACTAATACTGTTATTTAATATCTAGACCAAACGGGTTTTAGTGGATATAAATTTTTTTATTATTTCATAGGATGTGACATACTGTGAGATATTTATAAATTTAAGGTTATTTTAGTGTAAGTGGGGGATCAAAAGTAATTAGTATACACTAAATACATATAATGACCTGAAATATGTATATATTTATATATGATATATATTGATGAGGCATGATATACAATTATATATACTATATTTTTATATTCTTGTGGTGTATATCAGAAGTATAGTTATATGAATATATTCTAAAAGGATATGTAAGAAATAAAAGATATTTCACACGCTGCCATTTCATTTCAACATAAATTATCTTACATTTAACTTAATATTATTAAATTATATTATGGTATTTTAAACACATCAAAATGAATATTATATAATTAAAAATATTATCTTGTTTGATGATAAGTAAAAATAGTACTGTTACAATGAGTTGTAATGTTTCCAACATTTAAGAAACACCTAATTTATCTATTCCATTTTACATCCAATGTATAATATATATTAGAGATCAAAATGAGTTGAAATATAGATTAGTTTTGCATGATTATTATTTCAAATTATTTTCCCAAATTTATAACACTCTTTGTTAATTTTTTATGGAACTAAAATACACTAAGAGAATAGGGAACCAACCAAGCTGTTTAAGGATTTATTCAACTTTTTTATACCTAATGTAATAAGATTTATTTTTCTTTTATTTTAGGACATTTATTAAATATATTAAATAATATAATTTCACATGGTAGTAAGGAATTTTTTATTCAATATTATTATTATAAACCTATCATAGTAAATATTTTGGAAATGGTTTTTATTTTATTTTCTTGACACTTATTGAAATAAATATCTCATTAAAACCACAATTTGAATTTCAGAATATTGATTAGGAAAAAATAGCATACTACTTACTATAGTGATTTATTTTATTCAAAAATGTTAAAAAGTATAAAAAAATAGTTTCATCCTGGGAAGTGATTTTTTAATCATTATTAGAATATTTTTACTTTATCAAACACACTAATTTGATGCAATTGATACTTATTTGATTATCCATTTTAATTCTACCTTCAAGGAAATCATGCTTTCATTATCCACATTTAGTTTATATTTATTCTATTTATTATAATTTGATGATGTTTTTCATTTTTTTAAATGTTTCATCTCATTGCCTCCATATATAAACACTCTATTGAAAATATTTGAAAACAAAATAATACCCTCTGAAAAATAATTCTCTTCAACATTTTTCATCATATTTTTAGTTTAATAGAATGAAAACAGCAACATTATGTTTTAGAAAAATCACCTTTCTTATGTGTCAAATTTATTTTAACAATTAATAATATGTTTATGATTAGTTGTTCTACAAATTCAAATTATTATATATTTGGAAATTCATGATGAATTCTATAATTTCCTTATTCTTAATTTTCCCCAATATTATTATCCTACACATTAATATAATTTGTACATTAAAATAATTTTTCCCCCACCATCCCAAAGTGTATATTTTCTATCATTAAAATAAATTAATGGTTTAATAATTAACAATAATGCTCAACCCATGCTGAAGGGAACATCAAAATTATCTTCTATTAAAAATATAATGTATTCTATTAGAATATATTATTTTTCAAATTTTATCGATAAATATTATAATTTTCTTTAAGATAATTTATTGATCAATAAGATAGCTATAAATCATTCCTTATAGGATTTAGATAATTAAATAAATATTTATCAAAAAATGTTTTTATAGTTTATACTTCCATTTAGATTATAAAGTTCCTTTTTGAATTCATTATTTCTAATCATGAAAAAAACTGCATATCTTTCTAAATTTATTAAATTTAAATTAAATTTATTATACACTATCAATGATATCTATTCATTCAAGGAAATATTTTTATTATTATTATTTGAAATAATTTGATTCATGAAATTAATACAAATAATCATAAATGAACGAGTTAAAGGAATATCTACCATCACTATATGAAAAAACAAAAAAATTAAAAAATTTCACTTTTATTTTTTCAATAGTATTTTTTCTAATGTAAGTAGGGGAAAATAATACATTAATTTAAATTTTATTCCTTGGGATTTTTTCGTTCGATGGGTATCTATTTTTTATCCTTCTTCATTATCTCACATTTATTTTTCTCTTTAATACCACTGTACACTATATTATCCTTTCACTTAATATTTTTATCCAACTTAGTTTCCCCAAGACTCTATAAATCTTTGTATAACCACATTTTTATCATCCAATTTATTTTATTTAGTATTCCAAAAAAATATACATGTATACCTATTGGATATTTTTTTATATATTTATCCCAATACAGTCTTAAAGTATCTATATATTTTTTTATAAGCATAATAGAAAATATGTAATCTATGATTATTAATTAATAATTATGATTGAATTGAATTCTCATTTGAAACAATTACATATTAGAAATATAGTATTTATTTTAAATTGATTTAAATTATTTGTTTGAAAATTTAGATTATATTGACATCCAATTTTTTTTTAAAACAATAGGTTGTTATACTCTTCCTTCATTTCCGAAATTGATATTTTTAATTCTCCCAAGCTTGCCTATATTATTGTTATAGGCCATAACTTGTTGTTTGAATATTTATTCTTTATTTTCTTCACCTAATTTAGTCAATAATAGTGATTTACTTTATAGACAATCCCTAGGAGTATGTAATCTATCACATCCTTGATAAAATAAACTTATAACTATATTCTCGATCACTTCTGGTGTAAAACTCAAATAATCAATCTTATTTTTCATATCCTCAATTATTAATTCATATATGGTTTTCATTGTACTCTTATATTTTAATATTTTGCCTTATATGAAACATAAAAAAGTTATATTTGAACTCTTCGAGTAAAATAGGGAATCATTTTAGAAATTTGGTAGTTATAATTCTTATACCCAAAAAAACTAACATCATTATAGATTTAGGATTAAATAATTTATAAAAAAATTAAACCAAAATAAATAATCATATACCATAATGTGGAAAATTTATAAACAAATATTAAAATTTAAATGAATCTTAATTTAATAATTCATCTTGTTTTTATTCAATGTTTAATATTTCAATCAACTTTTTCACCAACATATTTGGAGGAAAATAATTTTCTAGAAATTATTATAGAATTTTATCCTCTTTGGTGATAGATTATTGTGAAATTTGGTTCAACCAATATTTTTATATTCTAAAAAAATAAAAAAGGAAACCTCAAATGATTAACTAAATGTTATAAGAATCCATTAATCCAGAATGTATTTCATATTTATATGTTTTAAAAAATCTGCATGTTTGGTTAAATTTTTACATATCTTTAAAATTGTGCATTATTCTAAATCGTCAGAATAATGCCATGTTTGATTTCCAATATATGAGTAGTGATTTATGGTTCCATAATACTTGTTTGAATATTTTCATAGTTGATTGTATCCCATATTTTATTATATATTTCTCAGGATTCAGATTTGGATATCCATCAAACAAAAGATTTATCCTTTTCATTTAATAATCAATATTTATTTCCCATCTATTACTCATGGATATTATTTCAATAAATTTACCTGAAGGTTCTATATATCCTCCTTCACTGCTCAAGAGATTAAATATTCTTATGATCTATATTATCAGTTCTTTTAAGGAATAAAACAAAATACCTAGTGTAATAGTGAATAGAAACTGAAAGAAAATATATTACTTAGGTTAAAAATTAATTCATTTCTTTCAAGCTTACGGAATTTGTTTTTTCATAATTGAAACAAAAAACATTGTGCTTTATCACCATAAGAATTAAAATTATAAAATTTATATTTATCCTACAACTTTTACAAGAAAGTATAATAATATGTTTTGGATCACGCAATCGAGAGTAGGTTGTGTAGTATAAAGATATATTAGGATCCTCATAAAATATAGGATATACAATATTTATTTAATTTAGTTGAACACAAACAATATAATGGATTGAACGATATTTAGGAGAAAATATATTTCAATTTTCTAAATATCACATAGTTTCACACTTTTTTTAGGATTTTAAAACAATAATGGGTTTGTTATTATGTTATGAAATATATATTAAAATTAATAAGATTTAGAAACACCCATTTTATTAATTTTCTAGATAATCCCATCATAATTTTAGAGTATTTTATGAGTAAAACTGAATAGAATTCATAAATATGGAACTTAATTCAGGAAAGAAAAAAGTAACACTTTCAGACTATGTACCTATTTCCATATAATGTTTTAATCCATCAATTAAACCCAAATTTGGAGTATTTATTAATTATAATTCATTTAAGAACACATTATAATATTATAGAAATGAATCATAACAAAACCATTATCAAAATTTGAGAGAATCATTTTTATAATAATTTTTTTATGAATGAGGGTTCATCCTAGAATATATATCGAATCTCCTTGGAAACCATAGACGTGGTTAGTAAAAAACATAAAAAATAAAATGTGATGATTACCCAAAATTATTGAGTTCTTACCTATATTGGTGATCCCCCTTCCATACAATTCTTACCACTTTTCATTGTATAAATTATCTTATATTTCTCCTCCAATACATTATTCTAAAGACTATTGTTCATTTAAATTGAATTTTTCAAACTAAGTGTGTTTGTTATAAGACCATAATAAATTTTCATGACTCGATGATATCTCTATAGTTATTACAAGAACTAGTTATTTCATTAAATTTTGGTAAATTTTCTATTTCCATTATTTTTCATAACCCTATGAAAATATGGCATACGTACCATTAACTTTGTTAAAATTTATTTTTGATCATCAACCTTTGGAATTACCAAGCCTAGAAATGAATCCATGGACCTTTACCATATTTTTATTTTTATAGAATAAAAAACTATTTTTTTGATCTAAAAGGACTCTTAGAGTGATTTCTTTTAAAAAAAACAAAAATACATCAATTACATCTAAAATAAAAAGAAAATAAACTAATAAAAACCTATGAACACTACATTATATAAACTTAAGAATGATTACATAAATTATGAACTCTATAATTCCTCTCACTAATTAATATATATATTTAATCCTATTGAAGAATTGGCCTATTGATTTTATGGATTCAATTTTATAATAATCAAATTTATTTATTAAAATTTTAAAATTGACATATTTTGTCTTAATTTTACTTTTATATATTTTACTTATATTTTACCAAATGAAATTTTCTGTTTTATATTAAACTATTATTATATATTCCACATTAATGAGATATACCTCAAATCCATTACCAAATTTCTCATTTTCCTTCAAAATGTTTATGTTTTTCTTTGTTAATATATATAAAATTTCATTATATATAATAATTTTATTTTTTACTTATATATAAAAATTTTAACTAAGAGATAGAAAATTTATACAACTTCTCATTTTTCTATAATTGAAATTTTTAACTATTGAATAATTCAATTCCTATATAGATTATGAGTATACAAATAATCATAGAATCAAGTTAAAATTAATTATATTGAATAAATTTAGTACCTGTTATTTTATAATATAAATTAATGGGGGAAATTATCAAGGATCCTGATAAATAATGTCATCATAAAGTGGTTGAATATGGATTTTGATTACATTTAACATTTTACATTTGTCATTCCATATTGTCTATCAAAAAATTACCCCATTTGGAGTCACCCAGTACTATGAAGAAACTATGAGATTACACTGAAAAATATTCCTCCATATTTTGGGGGTGACTGTAATTACCCACCCTATAATTCTAATCAATTACTTAGTAAAGGATGTCAGTAGGCCTAAAATTTTCCCCTTAATCACTAAAGGTTTATGACTAACACTAAAGACCAATTTATAACATTTTTGGGATTATTTTCCCTTATACACAATTATTTCCTAATACTATGATTCTACAAAAAATAAAATATAAAGTATTTTTATACAAAACAATCATAAAACATTTTTAAAAAAAATTACATTAGTATAGTTTTTTTGAGGGAGCACATAAATATAAATAGTAAAAATTTAGAGACAAAACAATAAACTAATAATGTAGTATACTTTATACCATATTTAACATATATTAAAAATAGATACAATCATAACCAAACAAATCCTAAATGGGGGTAGAAATAATGTAACCAAAAGTGGTACAAATATTATACCCCAATATTTGATAGAAATTAACATACTCATTTATTAAATTAGAATAATTTTCTTCTATTTCTATATTTTAATAAATTATGTTTGTGAAATGAGGTGTAAATTCTAGGTGTGGGTAAAATATACTCATTATAGAGTCACAATAAAAATATAGATCCCTGTTATAATGAGATTGTATAAAAACTTTTATTTTTATGAATGAATAGTTAATGGATGGATTAATAAACACCCAATATTACAACATATCACATCACTAATCATAATATCTCTTAATAAAAAAAGCATAAATAAAACCACTAAATAATCCCTTCTACACCACGAAGATCACCTTACACACTTCAAGTCTTTTATGTAAAATTATATGTTGAAGAGACCATACTCATTAGATTAGACCAGAAGGTAAAATTTCTGATTTTATATCATTAAAAATCATCTTAGTTAATATAAAGTGGGAATACCTCCATTATGGGAGAATATACTCTAGTCATTCTTTAAGGGAGAATAATATCTTTTCAATATGAAAAGACCATTAGGAATCGTACTAGAAATGAAAAAAATCTAGGGAACATTAATATTAGTTATACATTGATAAAATATTATTCCTTTGAGAATCTAAAAGAGAATCATTAAGGGTCATACTAAGAGTGAAAGTATCACAGTAACACATTTCCCAATAATGGGGTGATCCATGGTTGATAATAATGTTCTACCAATCTCTGAAACCATAATCCTGAGAGTTGAGAGATTATTCCATATCATTAAAATAATTAAGGTTCCTAACCCAATAATAGGATTCTTACAAATTATTATAGTTATAATTTAACTTATAAATATATATATATATATATTAGTCATGGGTTCATACCCACCTAATTGTTGGAATCATAAATGATAATACCAGAAATGTAGTGGCTTAAATTTTTGTGTGTGTTTACATAATCCTTTCCATTTATAAGATCTTTATTTTTAATAAATAAAATAAATTTTGAGTCATCTAATATAGAGGCTTATTATTTTTTATTATTCTATTTCATGAGTTTTTTGGGTGTTTGAGAGGGAGAATATGATAAAAGATTGATATTGGGGAGAAATTCAACATGAAATAAAAAGCAAATTATTTACTATATATATAACATGTCATGGTTAGATTTAAAATAATTTGATTACAGTTATGTGTTTATGTAATATATAATATAGTGATTTATAAGGTTTTTTCTAATCAATATTGGGAAATATGTCATATTTTATGTGGTTTTTCATGGTTTGGATAAACATTCCATAGTTTTGGGGCATGGTTTAATGTGTAGCTACTTGAAATTTGGTTGAAAAAAATATTTATTTTAAATCATTTTATATTTTGTTTTGATGCGATAATTGGGATTTAATTGGTCAACTAGGTTGGTTTTGAAATTAATTTCTCTCTTTTCATGGTTTTCACGAAAACAAAAAAAAAATCACAATAATGATTAATTAGATATTTTGTATTTAAGGATATATGGGTGTGAATTTCATTTAGTAATTTTTTTGTTATATGTATGCAATTTTAATCATATATTTATTTTTACATTATAATTTATCTTGCGAGAACTCATCATGTTTTTCATAGTCACACTATAGTTTTTGTAAAAAAAAGATTAAAAGTAATGAAAGCTCATGAAACATCTATATTTTTTATCGATACTACATATCGATATTGGAAACCATATAGGTTTTAATGGGGAATATTTATAATAATTCAAAAAAATAAATTATGGATTTCTTTTTGAAGGTGATTAAAACAAAAAATCAAATTAATGGTAATTGGAATTATAGATGTGTTCTTTGTGACAGAATAGTAAACATTTCATTTTGCCTATTTCTATTAAGGATTGGTGGGGTGGATGGATTTGTTATGGTGTTTTTTATAATGGATCAGGATTTAATGAATTAGAGTATGATATTGATGCACTTTTATTAAATAAATCAAATATTTGATGAGTAGAATCATTCTAACTTATATCTTTCATGTTTAGATAATTCAAATAATTTATTTGGTGTTGTGGTAGGTAAATTGTATAGTTCTTATAGAATTATATGAGAGATGAATAAAATTAATGGGATATATGTGGGAATTAAAAATTCAATTGGTATGATAACATGAATGAGAATATGACAAAGAGGATAATGATATTAGTGAAAAAATTAAAATGTTTACTTGTTTATGACTACTTATTATCTGATGTTATGTGAGTAGTTTCTTATAAGGTGTTTTTATGTGAAATGAAATTATAGTTTTTCAAGTTGATATATTTCACCCCAATAAAATTCAAATATTTATTTGAGAAAAAAACATGTGATTGATGTTATGTTTTCATGTGTATATGTTAAATTATAGTTAAATCAGGGTTTATTACAGAAAATTGAGGTATATGGATCACAGATATATGGATATCTAACTAAATAAAAATATAGGTTGTATTTTTTTATGTTTTTAATTATGTTTATGTATTTTATTTGATGAAGTGATTTTATATACAGGTCATTTTATATGGTTCTTATGTTTATGTAATGAATTATGATAATGTTTTATGTCTTAGTGATGATATGGAGAGTAAATAAATTATCTATTTTCTAATATTAATGGGATTGAGGTATGTGTAATTCCCTATTGATTATATTATATAATGAATAGGTTATTCCATAGGATTATATATCTTTTTTGGTTGTACTACTATGCAGTTGTTGTTTTTATTATATTTTTATAGTCCTCTCATTTAGTTATTGATTCTATAGCTTCAATGATATGAACTTATTATTGTTTTAGTTATACAGTTGTTAGATTTATAGATAATGATATGTGGTGTTTGATAAAAATGGTTATAGTGATTATTTTTAGGATTTCATGGTAGTGTTGATGTAGATTCACTGATATTATATGTGTGGATGATAATAAGAAATGTAAATCCACTCATTCTAATATTTATCTATATTATATTAAATAATTAATTAGTTTTCATGTATACTATTAACTAAGGATTTATTATTCTATTCTTACATAACATGTCAGTGGTTAGAAAATTAATTTTTTAGGTATAGTTTTCTACTTATCATATTATTACATGTTTTTTAAACATTCAGGATCATGTCAAGGATGGTGTCTGGGGATGTTAATTTAGGATCAAGGAAATCTATCTTGGAATAAGGATATATTCTTGATTATATTGTAATTTTTAGATGTTGTATAGTATTTATCTTCCATGTTTCGGTATACTCATACATGTTTTTATTTACATATTTTGAGAATTTTTTTTAGTTTATTATAGATGTGGTTGTTTGTTATATAATTATGGATAATGTATCTATTACTGTTATTTATACTCTTTGTGTTAGTTTCCACTATGTGGTATACAAGAGGATGGATTCAACAATTACTCTCAATTTAATTTTTGAGTTATAAGATGTCTCTTTGGGTTCAAGATATGAAACAATGGTATTATATAATGTATTCTAGAATTAATCATAGAGTAGTAAATGGTAAGGATTATATAGGTTGGTCATTCTATTGTTTTACAAAAACCTTGTTTGGTAATATAGGGTATAGAAACAAAAACGATATAAAGGGATCTTAGGATTCTACGTGTGAACATTTTTCACCTAGAGGTTACTACTAATGAGATGGTTTATTGCTAGTATAATTGTAATACTAGTTTTTATTCATGAAATATCTAGTATCAAATCACATTTTTCTTGTATATTTTATATTGAAATATTTTTTGTGATTGATATTTATGTTTTATAAATATATACATCCCTGTTATCCTATGCTAAGATGTTTGTTCAGTTTTATTCATGCCACTGATCTATAAAAACTGCAAGGTAAAGAAAAATGGTTTAATAGGCACCAATAATTTTTTACCAGAGGGTAAACCTAATAGGCATAAAATTATATACAATTAACTAATGGTTTTCCATTATTATAATTACTTAAAATACGATCTAATCATTTTTAAAAGAGAAATAGAGCCATTGTTACAATATGCAGAGATAGTTTTTCAACTTATCTAAGCCATTGAGGATCAATTGACTCTATTAAGAGTGATATTATTATATGGGGTATCTTTTAAGTGGTGAATATTATACCTTTAAGACTGTGAAATATTTATGGTTAGGTTGATCCAATCCTGATAAAATATTTAAGAGGAGATCTTGAAATCTACACTTTTTCTATTGAAACAACTTGTTTTATCAGTAATATAGCAAGGAAACTCTAGTGTTTTAGAGTATATAGTAATATTCATCATCTGGTTATTTCATTCCTTTTATATTATTTCTATTGAGAAATTAAAAAAAGATTAATTAGAGAGATAAATATGATTTGTGATCAAAAAGAAATTTAGAACATTTTTCATGACAATGTATACCATAGTGATAATAAAATTTGGGGTGATTAAGCGGTCCTTATCTAGAAAAATTTATTCTTTTGAATAAATAAAACATTTATTTTTGTAATTTAGATTTGGGATAAGTATTACTTTATTTTTGGGGGAAATGGTTTATTGACATAGATGACCTTATTAATGATTCTTGGTGTAACATCCCAGACATTATTATCACATAATTACATGAAATAAATCTTGTATTTAATTGTAAGGAAATCCAATTGTCTTTTTGGTTTTGGTTTTTATATAATAAAGAAAACATATTCAACTAGTTGAAACCATTTTCATAGGATCAAATTGACATTTTACCCTTTATATGAGAAAATACCTAATCCATGAAAGGATTGTAACATCTCCCATAAATCCTATACATAATATGATCTTTTAGGAACCATATATGTATTAAATTTCTTCATAACCTAGGTAAATTGATACATGAAAAATGGTTGATCTCAAATTATCAATAATATAAAAAATAAGTGATAAAAATTCGCATATGGGTATATCCCGGATGCATAAGAAATTAATTCCCAATAAAGAAAAGATCGTAAATCATGGTATAAGGCTTGGCATAAAATAATATGTGTATTAAAATAATGAGAAATTTTTAGTCAATAAACATTATTCATGAGAGAATAAAATTGTTATAATAAATTCATAAGAATATAGAACAAACATTAGTATCGGGAACATTGCTTTCATGAGCCACACCATTAATACCCACACTTATGATTAACTAGCATTTACTTTTCAATACTTTTACCATGACATATAAACTTTTAACAATTGAATTTTTGGGTGATATAGGACCTCTCCCATTATCATCCATATATATAATGTGTACTTGAAATAAATCATTCATCATATCATAAATAACCCATAGAATGAAAATGGGTTTTATTCAACACATAATAAAAACCCATTAAATGAAAATGGAATTCATTAATAACATCATAAAGAAACTTTGGAAAAAAAATTTGTTTCATTTAAATTAAAAACTTAAACTTATAAGGAAAAAATTCATAATTCCATACATAATCACAAAATTATAATCCTAAAGAAACAAAATGGCATCTGGTGACATCAAGTAACTTTATAGTTAAATAACATTGAATAAAGATAATAAATCATATGGAATTTACATCCTATGTATAAAGGGTATTTGGTTGAGTCAACAATTTCCCCGAATCAATAAATGTATAGAATATAGGTGAACATTATTCAATTAGTGGAATTAAATATAGAGTATTCATAGGGGAAATCATTGAATTATATTTTATTAGTATACACTGAAGATGATTTGGAAAGAAAAATGAGGTTATAGATGATATCTATATAAGATAAGGATATAACATAATACGTACATAAAAAAATTGTGGATGGTGATATTCAATTAATATGCTCAATCAAGCATAATTTTTGTCGAAGGATGTGGATTTAATGGAAAATTACTTATTACGAGTTTTATAAAAATAACTTTAGAAATAAAAAATAACCTGTATCTTTTGAATTTTTTTAGAATAAATATATAATACATATAATAGAAAAAAATTCTTTCAGAAACCTTTAAAATGTGATCGAAAATATTTATATAAAATAGAAAAGGTTATGGAAAGATGTGTTCACATATTAAAAGATAAAAATATAGAATTTTCAAAAATTAATGAAAATGAATCATATAAAAACATTAAAAATATATTCCATTAAAACATTTTAATATAAATTCATTATAAATATCAATTAACTATTTCAATTTTTGTTCCAAATATAGGGATATTAACTAAAAGTGAAGTGGAAGATAAATATATCAGATAAAAATGAAATTTATTTTTTATATTTTTAAAATACATTTGTTGAAAACCACATCACTTTAAAATATTATAAAAATTAGAATTTAAAAAAGGTAAGGAGAAAGAAAACACCACAGAGTATAACCAATAGAGTAGAAATTAATCATGATATTAAGAATAGAGGTTGTAAAAATTCACCAAAAGTTTTATCATATTTGAGAGTTCTCAATTTTAAAATAGGGTTGGGAATAAAACCTTACGATTTACATAACATCCAAATAAAACTCTTTTAAGGAGATATAAATTGAATTTAAAATTCAAATACCACAAATGAAAGATAATACATATTTATATATATATGAAATATTAAATATATAAACCAAAAAATGGACCATGTGGTGAATACATATCAACTAAAAGAAGAAAAATTGAAACGAAAAACCCTTACACCCATTGTAACTTTTGAATCATATCCCCATGTGAGGTAGAACATAAAATTGAAAATTGAATATCCTAAAATATAATAAATTTAGGATATAAAATTAAAATTGGATAGTAATCACTCTATATAATATAAAACATAGTGTATAACATAAACATATCTCAAGGAATTGAAATTTGAGGCAAGAAACTCTAACATTTTATCTTTAATTACTAGAGAACACTCTAACCACCTCTTTGAAAATAATAAATATTTTAATCACTTTTTTAATTACATTATTAATTACTATAACCATTTATACTCCTAAACTATATTTATTCCATACACTTATACTAGTTTTTTTAACTTTTTTAGTATCGACTAGGAGTAATGTTGATCATTTTGAACTAGTTTCATAATCACAGTCTCATTATTTTTTATTCACCTATAGTTCATCATTATTATAAAATTAAAGGTATTATAACTGATTATTTTTTTATTTATAAATTTATAATTTCATTCAATGGGTGTTTTGGTTATGATCCTCGACAGTGGAATCAGTGATGTGCATGTTTCAGTGATTTTCAACAACGAACAGCGATATATTAATTAATGAGTTAAATATTAATGTTTCGATTACAAAACAAAAATCACAATATATACTAATTTTTATCAAATATTATTATTAATTTAGGTATCATATTCATTAATTATATTATTTTATAGCATTTTTTAGGTGGGTGGTCAAACTAAGCCAAATATTAACATACCATAATTTATTGGAAGATTATGACGGGGTTAAGTTGTAATAATACTATAATATAAGGATAATGGAGTTATAAAGTATTTATTAGTGTTATATATTATATATGTAAATAATTATAAGGAGATTTTAATTAATATAAATCCATTACTAATAATTAAGAATTATGTTTTCCTCTTAGTGTGTTTATTTTCAAATGGTTAATTTTATAATGATTGTTTATTATTAATATAAAAAATAGGTTTTAAAATTTATATTACAAGAAAAATAATAATAAAATAAAATTAATATTTATAATTTAAACTCATTCATAAATCCATCCATGAGATGTGGTACTAAAAAAGAGAACACATCATTAAAGGAAGGTGGTAGTCTTCACATACGCATGGACGATGATTTCACTTTTCTTAATCACGAGAGTGTGGAATAATGTTTTATAATTTAAGAATAAAAAAACCTATTTATATCATAATTATATAATAAATTAACTTTTTAATCAATCTATTTATTTTTGTGAAGGAAAATGGACAAGTTAATTCATGGAGGTTGTTGTCTGCACGCACACATGATTCTCATTTTCATTTTTCATAATAAAAAAATGTGGTTAATCATTTTTCCATCATCATAATAACATATAATTACACTAATTATAATTATGTTATCATTTATGATATTTTAATGGAATTTTAGGAGTAATAAGTGTACCTGAAGAAATAGAAATAAGAAAGGAATGGTTTGAAATTTATTCCTCTCTTTTTGGATTGTCTACTTTGTGAAATGGGATATGAATTTGAGGGAGGATAATTTTTGAACAAGATAACTACCTAATTGTTTATAAGAATATTGGTGATAGGTTTGGGAAAACATTGGCTGAAATAAGGGGGTGGTGGTGTGAGGGGAAGTGAGGAGGGAAGATCCCCATTTATAAGGGAAAAAGAATGTCATTTTTTTAAACAACCAAAACATTTTAACAATTGGAAGTCACTCTCAAGGTTAGTGGATCCAAAATTGAGAAATAATAGATAAGTAAATTGATAATGTTGATCTAGGATTCTATCACCCATTCTCACACATGTTTTTATCGTTTTTTCAACTCATTACCATTTTTTTTCTACTTTTTTCATTATGGCATTAATGGTGCTTATTAGTTTTTACCTAAGGTAACTTATCCTTTATTGGATAAAATTTCTAAAAGTGATAAAAAATAATTTGAAAAAATAAATTTATTTTTTATTTAAAATAATTTCATAAAACAAATGACTTAATTTCTAAAATATAAAATATATATTTGTAAAAAATAAAATAAAATTCATAAGGTCATTTATAAAATATATATTTTGTCTAGAAAAGGGTTTCAAAATTTCTTAAGTAATAATTATATATTAACAATTTCATGAAAGTAAAAATATTTATAGAAATTTTATTTTCCATTACTCCCCCCAAAACCAATGTTTTATGAAAAATCAAAAACAAATACTAAGAAAATTTTAAACTTATAAACCCACAAATTAAGTTAACCTTTTCAAATCAAAATAAAAACTTTTGTTTTTCATTGTTAAATAAAAATATAATTTGTAAAGAAATCTACCTTTATTAAAATATAAAATTTTGAAACATTAACTATTCTTGATGTTATTTCACACCAATTTATAATTTAAAGAATGCTAATTTATTAGTTAATATATTTTAATATCATATATTATCAAAATAATCCTTGAAAACTAGTCTTTAAATTTATTAACACTTTAAATAGTTATTTGAAAAACAAAAATCCTTTTTTAATTTTAATTATTTTTCATCCAAATATAATATTTTTTAATTGATTAGTATATTTTAATTTAAAAGTGGTTTTATTGTTGTAATAATTTCTTATTAATGTTCATATAATATGTTGTGTATTTTTTAAATTTAGTTTTTCATGTAGAATAATCTATTAACATAGTGTTTTCACAAATAAAATATATAGTGAAATTTCTTTTAATTCAACTCAAGGGCTATTATCAAGTATAAGAAGCGATGTGATATATAATTATTGTGTTTGTAGTGGAATTTTTTAGTTTATATTCCACTTATATCAAGGTGATAAACAATAATTGGAGCAAGTATAATAGTTTACTGGCTACCCTAGTAACAATAGTATCCACATATATAGTTTCAGCTATAGTGGCATCATTAATTGATGGGTCTCCAGTGCAGAGTGACAGTGGTAGTATTAAATATAGTAATTTCATCCATTCTCTAAGAGTGGTGAATAATGAAATATTAGGTGGAGGATAGAAATCTTGATAGCATGGATTGGGATTTAGTTATGGGAAGCATTATATAGTGGAATTTGATAAGTCAAAAGGACCAAAGGTTATGCAAGGTAGATTTTGTATCTTTTCAACCAATGTATTTTTTTATTCGATTTTATTTATTCACATTAATTAATTACATTGAGATTAGAAATTTGTAAATATATCCCATAGAGTGTGTTCATTAATCTCTTATATTGTACACCCAGTAGGTGATTGATAAAGATTAGTTGATGTGAATTTTGAATGTGATATGGTGATGTGAAGTTATCATATATGTTGGATGTATTTTGGTTTCCAATGTAATTTTATGATGTCATAAACGGTATGGATTTGTTTTGTTATGTGAAAAAATGTATTGATGTTAGAATGGGTGATTTATTATAATGTGAATAAAGATTTTTGGGTATTCATTAGAGAATGGGATCAAATAAATGGTTTGTGGTGTAAAATAAATGTATTCCATCTTACCCAATAAGTTTTATTATTTCTATGTCAAAAGTGGAGGTGATTGAATTCATAAGATTAAAGATATTAGTAGTTTACCATAAAGATGAGATATATAGATTTTTATATAATTTTATCCATCTCTCATATTGATCGATGCTTATCAAATATAACATATAGAGTTTTAGGATATATGAATCTAGATTATTCATATATTACATATGGGTTTTATTTTCACAAGGTAGTCCCCATGAATTTCCTTGGAATTTTTTATCAATAAGGCTCATAGAAATTTTACGTTATACATCTATTATCGATAGTTTAATAAAGTGACATTGAAAAATACATCTCATCTAATAGGGATTGATGCATTTTTTTATAAGTTGTGAAGAATCCATATACACTATGCTCATGATAAAAACACATGATGAGATATTTGTTTCAATGTTATAGAAAATGGAACTATTAAATAGGTATAACCAGTATGTCTTGTTTCTTAAAAAATTAAACAAATGGGATAAAATTAATTATTTTAATATGAAGAGACAAATAGATATCTGGACATAGATTTTGGATTTGGGTTTTACTAATTTCACTTTTCTATGGTGAATTCCTGAACAAGTTGTGCTGTGTGAAAATTTATTATATATATATATTAAATTCCATATCCTTTAGTGATATAATAATGACATAAATTGATATATATTAGTAATATTCTTGATGAAATTTATTGAGAATTATTCAAAGCTCAAACACAAACCAACACTACCGAAACAATTAAACATTTTAATGGACTTAAATCTGTTACAAATAACCAAAAAATTACTTTTTTCATGATGAATAATACCATTAATTTAAAAAACATTTAATGTGATATGTAATAGTGATTAATATGAATTCTATTCCTATTTGTATAGGAGGGATTACCTGCTCTATGGTAGGATAATGTTATTAGTGAAGCATAATCAAGTACAACACAATATGTTCTTTTACAAATCTTTGAGTGATGGAATATATATTGGGATTACTCCATAATAAAATAATAATAAAAATATCACACCACTCTCTTTTATCCACCTCCCCAAACATCTATCTCTCCCTATCATGAAACTCATCATTCTCTTCCATCATCTATAATTTTTTCCCATTTTTTGGTGATTGAGGTTTGAATCCCCAAAGTATATACTCCTCATGCCCCTCCTTCCTTCATTTTGTGATTATCACTTATCTATCATTTCAATCGATTCGACCAAACCTTATGTCAAAATATTTACATGATTTTGATGGTTTATTCAGTATTTAGGGTTCCTATGGTTTTCTTTGTCCCTATTTGTGTTTCTGCCATTGAAAGTGATATATTCCATCACCCCATGTGTCAATTATTCTTAATTTGAGGTAGGTTTTTAAATGTTTAACCTTTAGATTTATGAACCTAGTTGTGTTCATGCGGTGTAATTTTTAATTTTGAGTTTAAAAGATATTTTCAATCAAAAATGGTTTCAAAGTTGTTTTGAAGTGTGGTTCCCTTGTTTTCTAGGATTACACTAAAATTAAACACTTTTTTGAAAAAATTTATCAATTGATTTGTTAGAATAAGCTACATGATTTGTTTCATCCTTATATTATTATTGCATATTTAACCTTGGGTATATTTTGAGGTGTGAATGATTATAGATTTAAAAATACTTAATTTGAAAGTGGTTACTTATTAAAGTTTGTGTGCTGGGGAGTTAAAAGTGTTGTGATTTTTGACCAACAAAGGGCACCATAGACCTTATAAGCCTTATTTTATTTACCATGATTCTTGATTGATATGTTTAGTAATATAGTTCCTTTAATGTTTTAAATATTAAGAATCATGATATTTAATAATTGTGTTCATATTACATGTTAATGCTTCTTCATTTTATTAATTATTTTAGTGTTACATATCATTCGCTAATGATATTCGATTATCATTCTTATGGTATTTGACCCTTTTCCATGTTTGACATTAGTTTCCATGTCTTAGTGAAAATTAGTAAAATTTTAGTTAGAATTAATAAATATTTTTAAGAAATAGTAATGTTTTTGTAAATAATTGAAAAAAATATAAAAAAACTAACAATTACTAAAAAATAAAAATAATTAGTAAAAAAGTTATTAAATAGTTTTTTTCAAATACTAATAATTATTAATTTATTTATAATAATTAAATTAAAATTAGACAATATTAGTAATTATTTGTAAATACTTGTAAATTATGATAATTTTTAATAAATTGAAATAAAATATTTGAAATACTAATAATTATTTAAAATTAGAACTATTTTTTACATATTTAGTTATAATTAAAAAATAATTATTATTACCTAATTGATAAAAATTATTAACTATTATTAACAATTTGTAATAAATTTGTAATAAAGATTAAATAATATAAAATATTCTACCAATTATTTAAAATTATTAATAATATGTAACAATGTAGTATTAATGAAAAAATGGTAATGCTTTTTAAATAATATGTAATAATTAATTAATAATTGCTCAATATTAGTAACAAATAGTAAATGTTAGTAATAAATTGTAAATGTTATTAATAATTAGTAAATAACTATAATAATTTGCAATTATTAGTAAATTTTGATAATTTTTATAATTTTAAAAAATAAAATTGTAATAATTATTAAAAATTTATAGTATTTAATAAAAAAATATTTATAATTAATAATCAATTACTATTAATTATTTAATATTTTTAAAAATTATTAAAAATTAATAAAAATTAGTTAAATTTAGTTAAATTTTTTTAATAACTTGTAAAAAATATAAAAATAATTAAAATGATTAAAAATTAACAATTATTAGTAAATAATTAGTAATAATTAAAAAATAGTAATAATTATTAAATACACGATAATAATTAATTAATAATTAGTCAATATTACTAATAATTAGTAAATGTTGTCAATACGTAGTAAAGATTAGTAAATTTTTTTAATAATTAGTGGATTATGTTATTTTCAAAGAAATTATAAAAACTATGAAAAATAATTATAATTTTTAAAAATTTACAATAATTGGTAAACATTTTATAATAATTAATAAAATATATTGTAATTATTAAATAAATTGTAATAATTAAGAAATTATTACAAATTTTTTATAATAATTGGTAAATGTTGGTAATAACTACAAAATATAATTAACAATTTGAAAATATTACTAACAATTATGATAATTTCTAATAAAATTTAAAAACAAAAAAATGTCAATATTTATTAAAAATTATTAATATTTGATAAAAAAAATAGTCATAAATAATAAAACATATATATCACTTAATAAACATTTGTAAAAATGTGTAATATTTAATAAAAATTACTAGTAGTTAGAAAAAATTAGTAAAAATTTGTTTAAAGAAGACATAATTAGGCATAATAAAAGTTTAGTAATGATTTGTAATAATTAGTAATAATGAGTAATAAATATTTTTATTTAAATTGTTTTTTAGAAAACTTTGGACTAGAGAAGTAAACACTAGTTTCTATTATGGAGTCTTGATTGCATAAATCATTAAAAAAATACTAATGAACATGGTATAAATATTATCTACATTGAGGGTGTTGAGACATTTATATAATTTGAAACAAGAAATTTTAATTTTTTTAAGGAGAAATTAAATTACCATGTATGTAATGTGATCTTAAGAGATTGGAATCCTTTGATAATATTGGGAATTAAATACATCAATTTTTTTTTAAAATGATTATATTTTTTTGGTATCAACATGTTGAATGGACATTAGTAGAAAATGATAATTTTTTTGTTGTGGAAACATCATTTCAGAATTTTGTACATGAAGTTATTGGCCCATATATGTAATGGAAAAAATAATAATGATATTAATAATTTAGAATTAAAACCATCTCAATTTTATAGTTTTTTTAAATCAACTGAGAAGACCATATATCCAGGATGAGAGATAGAAAAATTTTAAGATGTTAAAAAAATGGATTTAAATCATTTTTTTGAATACTGAATATTTCATTCGATCAAATTTTTTCTTTTTTTAAATCATTATTGACTAACATAAATACACTACTCGAAAGTTTCTATGAATGAGAGATGTTGGTCCATAATTTGGACATTAATTATCAAAATACCCATGCATTTTCAAATGAGTGAATCTTATATAATGGTTATAATGAATTATTTATTAATATTCCATCAATTGGAGAATTGAGGTATAATGAGGTACATCAGGGAAAGATGTTATTTTACATTAAATAGTTTAGGCATTTCCAATTATAACCCATTTATAGAATTAATTTATGTTTGATAACCCAACTTAATTTAGGAAATATAATAAATTAGATATTTACATCAGTATAAACTTAAATCATCAATGTAATGGTGATTCATGTAAACACTTTGATCAGGTGCATCAGTTTTTTAATTCTGAACAACGTAACATAAGGTTGGGTCTCTCTAATGACGGTTTTTGTTCATTTGGTGTTTATAGAAATCAGTATTCTTATTGTCCAATTTTAATAACTTTGTAAAACTTACCTCCTAGTATGTTGATGATTGAAACTTATATATTTGGAACTACTAATTCTGAGACATATGATTAAGAATATGGATGTTTATTTGAATCCACTAATTGATGAGTTAATTTCATTTTGGAATGAATGTGTAACTACAAATAATATAGTTGGAGATCAGAATTTTATACAAAAAACTAAATTAATATGGACAATCAATGACATTATGGTGTATGGTGTGTTATCTGGATGGAGTACATATGGACTAAAATCATATCTAGACTACATGTATGATATCAAATCATTTATGCTTTTCAATGGATGAAATACTATATTTTTATATCCATTCAATATTTTATCCTATGGATCACCCTTTTCAAAGGAATATAAATAATTTTCCCAAAGGTTGAATCGAAAGAAACTGAACTCCATCAGTAGTCTCATGTATTCAAGTAAAATATATCATCACTTCATTTCCTCCTTTTAATTTGTGATGAACTATAAATTAACAAACAGTAAATGGTTTTGGGGGAGATCATAATTAGATAAAGGGTAGTTTTTTTGGGACCCTACATATTGGTATAATTTGTTGTAATTTTATATATTAGATGTAATTGATATTGAGAATAATTTTCCAGATAATATATTTTATACCATGTTGGACACAACTGATAAGACCAAAGAAAATGAAAATTTCATGGTTAAATATTTATCAAATTTACAGGTTCCTCAACATGAGTTATTTGAAAATGAAATATCAAACAGTTTATTTCTCTAAAATTATCTTATAAATATTCTTATGAAATTTATTTAATATTCTATCAATGGATTATAGATTTGAGGTTACTATATGGTTATAATTCTAATTTATCTCATTGCATCAAGAATAGTCATATTACCATGTTAAAAATTCATGAATTTCATGTCTTAGTGTAAATGCTACTGCTTGTTGTTATTAGAGGGTTATTGAATTATTAAATTTTAGACATATTTCCCAAAATATGAACTTTTTATAAGATATTTTTAAATAAAAATTAGACAAATATGCATTAAGTATGCATCAAAAAGATATTGTTTCTATTTTACATAAATTAGAGAAAATATTCTCACAAAATTTTATTAACTAAATAGAATATTTAATTTCTCATTTGTTATAAGAATATAAATGTGGAGGGTTGGTAAAATTCTAATGGATGTACCCATTCAAAATATTTATGGGAAAATTGAGGAATAAAGTACATCAAAACGATCTACTGAAGGTTCAATTCCAGAAGTGTACTTACAAAAGGAAATTTCTAATTTCTGATTTTATTATTAGAAATATGAATTTATATAAAAACATAATCACATGGGTTGAAATAGTGAAAATAATGATGATGTAATAAACCATCAATTTTCAGTTTTTAATTAGTTTACACTTGGTTTTGGTGGTTTTCATGATTGATGGATTTTAAATGAAGTACTATACAGAGCTCATACATATGTTATAATTAATTATAAAGAAATGAATTTTTTATGAATAAGTACTACTTATTATTAATTTTTTTAAAAAAATAAGAGATTAATTTATTTATATGATTTTTTTCAAGACTATATGATAACCATATCAAAAAAAATTATACAAATTACCCCTCATTATTTCCAAGGACATAAATAACATATTTTTTCATATTGGTTTCAAATATGTGGAAGTAAAGTTATTTATGGTGGAGTAGTAAATCTATTTTTTAATGTTATCTATTATTAAAAAATTGTTATTTAGAGGTTTAACAATATGAAAGTAAAATTAATAGATAATTATATGTACTAAAAATACCTCTATCTAAAATTTTAAAATTTTATATTGGGTATGTGGTTAATTGATTTAGATTTCATTTATGCATATATGATGAATCAATGAAATCAATGAATAGTTGAGTTTGTTTTAAATGATATCATCATTAAGATAGTGAAGTTTACTTTTACATCATAAAAGATGAAATGATTGAGTTATGTTATCTTGAACCACATTGTGTAAAAGTATTTAAATGTCATTTTTTTTATATTGATCAAGGGTTGGGACTTCATACATGACAAGGAGTTTCTAAAATTAAATATAACAATCTTATTTCCACAAATAAACTATATATAATGGAATGTAAATAATGTCTTGTTTAATATGAAAATTACTGTGTTATTTTGAGAGATTTAAGAGACATGTGAAGTGTAGTAAATATAACATCTTATGAAAACCAATTTATTGAATATGAAAATTGTTATGTGGAAGAGAAACTTATTGAATATTTTTAAGAAGAATTCACAAATACATCTCTTACTTGAAACTATATAAATATCAATGATGAAAATCTTTAGTTAAGGGTCATTGATAATGATAATATTGATGATTTAATAAGGGATGGTGAAATAAAAGAAGTATGGAAGTTGACTATGCTAAAGGGAAAGATAGAGACATTGTCATTGATGAACATGATGATGAATATGATGTGTTATGTATTAAATTATTCTATTTATTTCTTTTTTATATTTTATATCCATATTAAAAATTATTTATAGGTAATATTATTTGTTTTATATGGTTTGAGATGGCCCTGATGATCTGTTCTATTCCATCACTAATGTTGAGACTCCCAATAACGAGCTCAATAACCATTCATCTAACATGCTATATGTTTCCATAGTACATCATATTTAGAGGGTGTGCATCCTTTATATATTGTTAATTCTAGACTATGTTCTTGAAAGAGTTAAATTTCATCATTTTTATCAATGTTCATGAAATTTTAAAATTGATAAAGTTATTTTCTTTATATTAATAATTTGTATTAAATTTTTGTTATAATATTCTGAATATTTATTTTAATTTTCAAAATTTATTTCATTTCACTATTGGTATGGATAGTGTGATTATACAAAATTATTTTTTTGTGTCATGCGTTTCATGGATCAGGTTTGCATTGATTTTCAACATTATATGTTCGACCACTGGATTTTATGTCCATAAATAATATATTTTATTTTAAATTTATTTAATTAGTAATAGGTTGTTTTTAATTTTATTACATAATTTAGGGTCTCTAATTGATGAAAGAATGGGATCTCTTATATAAGAGGCATGGGGAATTTGTATACATGAAAATTTTCATCATTTTTACACAATCTAATAAATAGATCCATATGTAGATATTTTTTACTATTTTTTACCAGTAATTCTTCTCTCATCGACCTTACTATATCTCAACCTATGTATGGGATGGATTATGCTCTTATTAGATAGGGGATACTTTTAAGAGGATATCGTCATCTGGACGATAGAACATAAGGAGTTAAGTGGCCACACATGGGTCTAGAATTTAAAAATTTGGTATGTATTGATGACCTATGGTAATTAATATTATATTTATATATATATTGAATGTAGATTTTTTTCTATATTATATAGGGTTCTAACGACCACTCTATTCTAGAGTTAAATGTTAACAAGAATATATACTCAAATCTAAATATAAGAAAATATGTCAATGATAGTCAACACCCGATTGTAGTTGGTATTTTTTATTTTTTATTTTTTATTGTAAATTAGTATTGTTGTTATTTTAGTTTCTAATTATATTTAATGGAAACATACAAGACTAAAACCTATCTTTCATGAGATAGTTAAGGTAAGACCAAATAAAACTACATGTTCAAATTAGATTTTAATGAGGGATATTAGATTTGGGATACCATATATAGAGATTATAAAAGACAGAGTACTAGAATTAGATCATGATTGAAACATAATACTTATTGTGTTACTTCTGTGATTCAATCAATCAACTTGAAGGGAGCTCGTGAAAAGTCTTCATCATCTACTGTATAGTATGAAGATAAGTTGTGATTATAGAATGAGATTATACAGAGCATGATGAGAGATTGGGAGGAGGTGTGTGAGTAGAAATGTTAAAGATTTCAACAAATCTTTGAGTATACCTTTTTCATGATGTTCACATGAATTTTCCTCCCCTAGATGCTTCAGCTGATCGTTCTACCCTTGATACCAAGTTATCCCTTTTTCTTATAGTGATTGTCATGTTTTTTTGGTTTCATAAATATATTATGTGTGAAATGGTATAATTATTCAATACATGTTTTTTATGTTTAATTTTTTTTCTAGTTTTTCTCATTTTTGTAATTTTTTTTAATTATTTATACTTTAATATTATTTTTTCAAAAAAAAATAATTATTTAAGATGAATTAAAAAACCACCATAGTTAAATTTTTCAAAATTTTATGAAAATATTTATGAGAAAAATATTCTTCAATCATGAATAATTTTTTTGAAATGGACCATCACTAATACTCATATTTTTTATGAAATTTTTTGTGACAGTTTTTTGAGATTGACTCCAATCACAAATAAATATTATCATTCCAAATTTTTCAAAAAAACATTCACCGCAAAAAGAAAAAAAACTAGTTTTCAAGGATATTTAATTCATGATGCATGAATTGATAATAAAAATTAATGATGTTATAGATATATAAAATACATTTATAAATGGATCATCCAAGCTACTGATTGATAATATTTTGAGGTACTCTATATGTTATCATTGATAATGGGATATATTCATACAATGATGTCTTTGGTATACGAAAAATGTATATAATATCCATGGAAACATAAAAATATGAGGAAGATAGAGGAATATCACCCATAATAAATATATGTTTCTTATTGATATATTTTTCATGTAATAATATTTAAAACTAATTGTATTTGGAGATTATTTTATAATAGTATCCGTCAATTCATTTATCTTTTATAATAATGCATTGTAGTGTACATTTGGACAACAACCATTATACATTAAGGATATAACCACATCATAAAAAAAATATGTGAACCTTGTAATCCCTCAAATCATGTGATTTAATTTCTTATTCTCTTTATCTCATATTATTTTCATTATCATGGTTTTCTTAACAAAGTAGATCCTATAACAAACTGTTATTGGGGGAATGGAGATTGTATGAATGGAAAGAGAGAGATGATGTTTTTTGAATAAAAATTTGACCACCTATTCACCAAACCCTCTTAGAGTTTCTTTATATATCATCTAGGAATATAATTTAGTATCAATTTCTAGTTCACTCCTAAAAATACTCCCTTGAAACAATTTGAGTAAATTCCCATTCATTTTCTAAAAACATAAAGGAATCAAGTATAATATCAAGTAGATATCAAATTTTATTATGTAAAATTTTATTTCAGGTCATGGATATAGATATATATTTAGTTCATTTCTTATTTTCATTAATATATATTTTAATATAAGGATTTTTTAAATTTTTTATGATGTTGTAACCAAATTTTTCTCTTTTAATTTTGATTTGATATATTCATTGGTAAATATATCTTTTTATTAATGGTTTATCTCATTACTTATATGGATTTGTTAATTTCCCCCACACATAATTAAATTAAATTTTAATGAGATTTGAACTTCTTTTTAGAAAATTATTCTAATGGAAAAGTGGAGGTAATGTGAAATAAAACATTATAGAATCATAGGAAAACATCATCAAAGAAATTAATGAATTTATGGAGTATGCTACATATTATAATGATTTAATAATTTTATATGGATATTGAGTAATAAAAAAAGAATCTTATGAAATTATTATCATTGTTAAATGTTGTTGTATTTTTTGGAAGCTAGGATATTTCATGCAAGTGATAAATCATGTTGTAACACAATGTTTTTCTACCTAATATTGAGTATATGTAGTATAATATCATTGGTTATTAGGTGCTTTTAGGCCACAATATGATTTATTGCACTATAAATCTATGATGCATGCCACAATGGTTGATTATAATATCTTTTTTGCTTCTTTGAGGTGGTTTTTTGCACCATATAGAATATATTCAATCCATAATGAATCATCTTATTGGGGAATTCCATGAAAAATATCATAGTCACGCTATAATGGACCCCTATGATAGTTTTTTAAGGGAATAATATATTTTTTCTAAGTCAACACTCATACCTTTTAGGCCTAATAAAAAATATGATATTTCAAATTATTCTAACACATACTCATGTTTATCCCCCTAAAACACCCTTTAACCCGCTTTATAATAGGCTTGTTTGGAATTTTTCTCATTTTTGTAGATCAAGGTAAACCCTTCCTCTATTCCTATTTTTTCCCACTTCTTCTCTTTCCTCTAATTTAGTGTGGATACATATAAAGATATATATTTAATTCCAAAAAATTATGGTGGAATAACCTCTGAATAATGGTTCTTCTTAGTGTGATGTATTAAGGATGCTAAGAGATATTGAACATGACTGTTATCATGTTCTTTTTTAAATAGAATAATGTAAAATGATGATTTTATTTAATTTTTTTTTATAATTGATATAAAATCAATAGGTGGAATGTGGTAGGAAATTTGGAATTTTCCTCATAGCATGGTCAAAGTTCATCAATGAATTGTTTGATGATTGTTATTTGAGTTTTTATCCAAGGGAGACTAATTTTTTATCTATCATGGACTGTGACTATTTGGATTAACATTAGAAAATAATTATAATTGTATAAAATTAATTGATTATGCCTCAAGGTATTGGATATAGGACTGAATCTTCTTGAGTCTTGTTTTATTTATATATAAGGTTAGCCAGTTATATGTAATTAACCCATATGTGATCTTAGATCATGTGGAAAACCATGAGTGGATTGTAATGAAATATGGTGACATAGAATGGGACTCCCCAAGAGTTAATTAGTTTTCTAGTATTAGGGCTTGTGTATAACCTATAGAGTGATTCAAAATGGATTGTGAATATGGAAATAGGACCATGAGATCACCCTAAAAGGGGATGTATTGATTGGAAAGGGTTTAGTGGACCCTAATTAGCTAATATGTATTAGTGTATATAGATTTTTAGGTTGAATATGGTGGTTTTAGGGTACAACCACTAATTGTGAGTGCATATAATGTCACTAAGATAAAAATGAAAGAAATATTATCATTTCCCTTTGAAATTGGGAACCTTTTTTAGAGGAGTTGGGATATCTTAAGTTGAAATCATTAATGGGGTTTTGTTAAAGTCTTGGTTGGTGTTGGTTAATGTTTGGTCTTGTGGTATGTGGTTTGGTTGGTCATGGAAGGGTTTTATTAGCACAAATATGGCTTAGGTTGGTGGAACCAAAATTTTAATCATGAGAAGTGCAATAAAGTGGTGGTACCGGGTTTGGTAATGAAAGATAATGCATTAGTAGGTCCCTAAGGACTATTATAATGTTTATTTTTATGGGAAAAATCCAATTGATTTATCTATAATAGTGTAATAGGTAGATCTACGTGGATTGATTGATCACCTCTTACGAATTTGGGAAATTATTTAAGTTTGTGGTTAGAGTTATTGGTTATATTTAGTGGGTGGTTTTGAGTGAGGATTAAGGTTATTATTGATATTTATATTATAGTATTGGGTACATACGGTTTGTTAGCTGAGATCTAGGATGTGGGGTTATGTCTACCAAATTTTTTGTTTATATTTACTATATTAATGCAGCATGTTTGTGGGTAAAATAGTTGATGAGGTGGTGTCTTGATGGTATTAGGTTTGGGTTTTGGTGCTATATCACCTAATTATTAATATATGTGGGTTTGGACCTATGATGAGTTTCAATTATTCTTTTTCAATTTATCACCCATGGTTAGACCGATAGATTCTAAGATACCATTAGTCATTTACCACACATGGTTAGATTAATAGGGTCTAGTACTACATCTTTTATTTACCATCTATAGTGATACTGGTAAAGAGTTTGGGTAACAAAAAAAATTACCGCCTATGTTTTGAATGATAAATTTTTAGACACCATCTGGTATTTACTACCCTTGGTCATATCAGTAGAGAATCTGATATTCCACTTAGAATTGTCTTAGCACCCATATTCGGGCTATTAGAGAGTATGAGATACTATCTGCAATATATAAAATACCACCAATAGTGTACCCTACTATATTTTTTTCTCACATCTTATGTGGGTGTCATTTTTTCTATGAGTACCCTTATTTTTTATTTTAAGTCAAAGTTTAAGTGGTCAATTAGGCTAAATAATTCTTGATAGTGTTTGGGAGATGGAAAAAATGAGGGTCTAGGGTTCCTATATTAATTTATTGACCTATATTTTATTTTTTATTTTTTATAAATGGCCTTTTGGTTAGTGATTCTTTATGAGGGTTTGTGTGTATTTCTTGAAAGTGTTTATATTTCTATAATAAGTCAAGGTTCATATATTAATGATGTTTCACTCATAGATAAAATTAGATGTTCTTACTGTAATGTCACTCAGTGATTCATTATTAAATTATTATTATTTATATTGTTGCTACGAGTATTGTTTCCTCATGCTAATATTATAATCTTATTTCTAGATTATGGACTCTAGCATATTGTGAGGAACTCATGTGGTTACCTAGATACCATGGAAAGATTGTCGTTTAGAAATTTTTATATTGGGTCATCCATAAATGGTTTCATAATATTATTTTTGGCTGATTTAGTATTTCAGGAATGGGTTTATTTGGAAAATAATGATTAGTTCTTTGGATGTAAACCAAATGTATGTATTGTTGACAACTATATGGTGGAATTCCATGTAACCAGGTGTATGGGATTCTAGTTCTTAATGTAATGTGTTACAGTTGAGGTGTTTACACAATTATGGTGATTCATGTGGAAGTTGATATTTATTATTTTACTCTTAGATCATAGTTTAAAGATTGTGTGATTTTATGCATCATACACAACGTGTAGATGTATTTTGACATTTACATGACTATTTGTAAGAGACAAATGGTTCTTAGATGGAAGAATTGATTTTCCAAAAAAAATGGGAATGGGTTTTGATTAATTGATCCTTCAAGGATAGGTTATTAAAAATTTTCCCAAATAATATATTGGTGTGGAATTAATTTAATCCCCCCCGGCCCTCCCCTTACTTCTTCTTTCATTATAATAATAAATATTTTATTTTTTGGACAGATAGAAAATTAATTAATCGATACCACCATTGTATATTTTTTATCTTCTTTTCTTGATAGAATTATTATAATAATGCTTATGGTAGGTTAAAACCATATAGTGAGTAGGTTCATGTAGTGGATTCCCTATGTATGGTCAGTATAGGTAGAGTGAATTTAGGATGTTTCTTACTGATTTAGTTTTTTAAAAAGATTCTTTAGTGGTGTAGGATCAAGAATTAATTTTTTATAGGTATTTTTCTTTTTGTTCAAAATAAAAAATAATTATTTATACATTTATAGAGGTTTGGTGGTTCAATTATAATAGGTATTTTATGGTTTTTGGAGGAAGGTTTCAACTTGGAAACCTACGTGGAGACCTAGGTTATTATGGGGACTATTTTTATGGTTCTAAATGGAGAATTAGATGTGATTCATGGTGTTCTTGGGGTGTCTAATTATATTAAATGATTGTGAAGAATGTTTTTAATAAAAATGGAATTTTAGAAGTATCTGTTCAAGGAGCTTCTATTTTTATGGATGATGTTATATGATGGAGATGGAGAAGACATTAGGATTGACCATCAGGTGAGAAATTTGGAATCTATGGGTGATTTTTAATAGGATTTCATTTCTAGAACATAAATTAAAGTAAGGTAACATATCTAATGGATAGTAACCTTGAAAAAAAAATTGGTATATGAAGGTTACAAATTTCTAGGACTATATTTAATTGTATTAAGGAGGAAAATAAAATATTATTGTATTTTTTTAGTCTCACTAATAAATCGAACCAATCCCTTATTGGATTGTAGGATATTAAGTACGGATTGGAAGGTAAATACATTGTGTGTAAGATTAATTTTGTAATGGAACAAAAATATCATGGGTTTCCAAGAAAGGAAATTAGATTTTCTAGAGTGAGTTAAGGAATAAGAAAATATCAATAGACTTTCTAGGGATGGAACATTCTATTGTGCCGTGTAAGTTTGGTATGTAAGAATTAGCGGCAAGGGGATGCCAAAATTAGTTTTGATTAATTTCATGGATTTGGTTTGATGTGTCTATAGGTAATATAACATGTTAACAATTGATGATAATGATCATGTATTGACTAAATCAGTTGTGTTCTACTTTCAATATCCTAACATTATTGGACCATGAAATAGGGCTTGTTGTTCTGGGTTATAGGGTTTTAATTACTAGGCCTCATGTGTGGTTGTTTTATAGAATGATTGTTTTTAAGGATATAGGAATTAAAAATATGGAATTTAGGAAAATATTTTTGATGGGTACATCCTAACAATATTTTGTTTAGTGTCATGTATGTCAGGGGTCAATTATCAATATCAAGGTTTGTGGAAATATAAAGTGTTGAGAATAAGAGGTTAAGTTTTGATACTCTCTCTAGGAAAGAGTAATGATGAACCATATCAGGTTTAGTGATTAATATATTGTTCTTAGAACCACTATTTTTTCTATATATGATGAGGAGTATTGTTTGGTTAATGGTGTATGTGGATATAATGTGTTTTCAGGATGTCATTTTGGTTGAGAAATCAGGGTTGTATAAGGATTTTATTTCATATAGGTCAAACATTATATTTTTATGTTAGTTTTTGTGGATCCAACGGGATATTTCATGAGTAATTAGGTATGGGAATATAGTTTCAACATCAAGCACATCATTCAAGGAATTATTTATGCTTATCCAGTATCATATTGTTAAATTTTTGGGGAAAGATAGTTTGGATTCATTGGGAATATGCATAAATATCCATATAAAATTTTAAATCAAGAACAAGAAATAGAATCATATTATGATGGTTTATTTGATATTAATGAATCATTATGGTCACTTATTATCGATAATATTACCTATGGTAGGTAGTTTGTAGTCATCCATGTTGTTTTAGGTTACTGAATTCATAGTAAACATGAATTTTTAGTGTTGTTGGAAAATCACACTATAACAAGATGTATTGTGGCATGGATTAGAGGTTTTGTAATATTAATTAACTTGTTACTAGGGGATTTCTTACTGTAATATGATGTATTATAATATGAACTTATGGGTCACATTGTAATGGGTTACTAGGATATGTCGGTGCAACTCTGTAGAGTGATATTGTGCAGTGAAGTATTTTTCCATGTCATAATGCATCCATAAAGTATGGAATTGTACTAAAATCCCTTAAATCACACTATAATGAACCCATATGTTGTATTATTTAATTATTTAAAAACAAATCTTTTCCAGGTCACCCAATTCTATTTAATTTGGGTTCCACTCAACCGAGGGAATTTTTTCTAATTTTCTCACCTTTCTTCTCCCCCTTGGATACCCTTCACTCTTACTTCAATCGGAGGCTTATTTGGAATTTTTTTCTTAATGTTGATAAAGGTAAACCCTCCATATCTTCCCTTTATCTTTCCCTTCTTCTCTTCCATTAAATTTTGGATGGATACATCTAGGTATTTAAAGATTATTCCACCATAAGATGTTATAATAATATTAGGATCTATATATTTCATGATGTTATGGAAGAAAGACATCAAAGAGTGTATGAACATGAATGGTTTCTTGTTATTTGACAAGAGTTATGTGACCCAATGATTTTACTTATGAATTATGGTGAACTAGGGTGAAATTTGTGAGAGTAATGCAACATGAAATTGGGGATATTTCTTATTGTAGGTTCAATGACCATCTACAAGTTTATTATTGCATGTCATATGAGTATATGTCTGTGGGAGGAAACTTGGTTAGTTTTTTAGGATTATGAATATTTAGACTAAATTAGTAATAAATGATTATATTTAATTCATTATATATGGGGACCTGAGATAGATCCCCAATAACATAACAAGGATATATTCAACCATGGATAAGGTTGGATATCATGGATTAAGGAAGGGGATGAATTAAATAAGAGGTGGTTGGAGCCTTTAAAAATTAAACATTTATATGTATGCATATTCTTGTGTAAACATTCTTGTGGTGTGGTTTTGAGAAACCTAATAGAGTTTTTTGAATTTAATATATCTTTTTTGGAGTGGATTGTGTATTCCACATGTGATTTTGTAAATTTAGGGGCATGTTGTGGCTAGTTATATGTAAAAATTTTCTATATAGTCTTGGTTGGTGTGATGAACCGTGATTGTTTTGGGATGAGTGTTAGTGGCACGGGAAAGGACACATATGTCAGTAAGTCCTTGGAAAGTGCAACAAATAGTATTTAGATAGTATGGTGATTTATAAGGGATTTTGAGTATGGACATGGGATGATGAGATCTCTCTATTAAGGGATATATTGACGTGAAAGGTTGTTGTAGGACCTTAGTATCTAATTTGGATTAGTGTATGTGGAGGGTTGGGTTACATAGGGTAGTTCATTGGTAAGATCAAACACCATGTGTTTTCATAACATAACTAAGAGAAATAATTGATATTATGGTTTCTCTTGGGTATTGTTCTCCCTATGGGAGAAGAGATGAGATATAATGGGATTGGATCATTAGTGGGAATCCATCCATGGATTGGTTGGTGTGGTTCAATGTTTAACCATGAATTAGGTTGTTTATCTGGTTTTAAATGGATTTTACCCAAATTCCTATCCCTAGGTTTGGTTCAAAGAAGTTATCAAATGTTATAATTTCCATTGAGTGAGAGTACTAGGGTCGGTAATACAGAATAAATATTTATTATTCCCTTAAGAAGTTCCTAAAACACTTGATCGTCTATACTAATAACTAAATTATCAAATATTAAGTAGATAATATATTCTCAAGGCCAACTTAATTACCTAATGTTCTGTGATCATATTATTATGGTATAATTGTTAGGTTTTAAATGCATTACAACCCCCATCGTCTATTTTATCCTAAAATTAGTTGATAATTACTTATTTAAGAACCCAATAAACCATTTTATCATATTTTACATTTAACCAATCCTTTCATAATATATGTTCTTAAGAGTTAATAACTCATCAAAAAATATATAGTATTGATGAAAGGGTACCTTTTAAAAGGGCATATGGGGTACTTTTGATGTTTATAAACTCCCAAAAATAAAGCGTTATCCTCATGGATCATTCCCTCATGAAAGAATATTGGCATCGTTTATATGATTCAATACATTCTATTATATTTTAATATTTTTGAAATATTAATTGGGTTTTATATTTTAAGATAAATTGAACGTCAGAAAACAAGATATTATATGATGATTTGAAATAATAAATAAAAAAATTAAATAAAAAGAAATAAAAGAATGAAATGAGATAATGTAATGAAAGTTACTAAGAATAATCCTAGATTGAAGTAAGTCCATTGAAAAATGATTTATTATAATTTTTAAATTGATGATTGTGATTTAACAAGATCATTCCATAGATTATTTTATGCCTCAATTTAATCGACCAACTTCATGAACTAAAATTTTGAAAACTCCTTAAAATAAGTTATTCTAGTTCAAAATTAACTATTTAAATAGGAACTCTACACTAACTCTCCATTTTTAATTTTATTTGATGATATAAATTTAAATTAAAGGTTTGTACAAAAATAAATAGAATTAAAAGGTTATAGTCGGCTAGGGAAGAGTTATGGTTTGTCCCAACACTTCTCTAAACAAAATTTGGAAACATAGAAAAATAAAGAAATATAATTAATGAAAAAATATTTCAAACTCAAAATTATAATTTTAGTTTTCGTTATTGGCCTAAAAAGAATAACTAAAATCATAGAAATATTTTCCTTGTGGGAATTAGTGATAGAGAAATATAAACCAAAATAGAACCAAAGATTCATGTGTTGGTTACACGTTAAAAGTCATTCAAGAGAAATTTATTATCACTGGTTCAATGGAATCACACTTTCATAAAAATATAGTAATAAAGGACTATATTCCAATATGATGAATTTTTTTAAACAAAACATCCTCATCCTGACTACTCCTTCATCCTCCACCCTTATTTAATCTACTTTTATCAATTGTGGACTTGTTGGTATTACCCCTAGTGAAATCATCATGATTTTTCATAATGAGTTCCATTCCACATCAATATATTCTCCATAAAAAATTTAAAATATATATCAAAGCTAATGTAGGGGGAATAGGGATATATATTTATTGATATTTCAATTATGTAAGTAGAAACCCTTCATTAATATTCCAAGTGATTTATAGCCATGACTAAAATACCTTGACCTCTATTTCACACCTTAGATTAGAAGTGATGAAATTGGGTTGTGGTGATGGAGAAAGTTTATATTATTATAAAATTGTAGGGGTTTAATTAATGATGATGACTTTTATATATAGTTATAAATGATTGTGATGGAAATAGGTGAATAAATATTTCTCTAGTGATAGGTCCAACTGATAATTCTAATTTATGCAGACCATTTACACAAAATTTGAGAATATTTTTTTGATTAAAAAATTCCTAATATGTGTTTCTTTCAATGAGGCATGAATAATTTGTATGTTTATATGGAAATTATTGATTTAGGGGACTTTTTAAAGAATATATGAATCAAACCAAGCAACAATCACCAAACTAGATCATGGTTGATAATGGGTGATCACAAATAATGGAGATAGAAAATGTATTAAGATGCAACCTAGGAATCCATACCATAGGCTCCCCTTATGGGATTTAATTTTGGATTATTGAGAAGGTAGTTTCATGGTAGAACATATGTAATACAAATCAAAGAAATACTTTGAGAAAAAATTAGATTAACCCTGCCTAGAACTATATGAGTAGCTTGCAACCATGAGACATCCATCCAAACAAAAATGCAAGTATCGATTGGGAGTAAGTGAAGGTGTTGATGTCCTGAATGGGTTAGTGTTGGAATAAGAAGTAGTATACCTACTTCAGGGAAGAGTAGGATTATATGTAGGAATGGTTTATTGTGGAACCATGAATGGAAACAAACAGATGAGAAGTGGATGTATATATGAAGAAGTTTTCATAACATGTTGATTATTTATATGGAATGAGAGATATTTTGGGAATCAAAAAGATATTCCCACACTAAATATTTTCCACCATGGTGTATGGGGTCATCAAATGGTAGGAACTAAAGACAGGCCATTGGATCTCTACATGATAGTAATTACACCATGGAATAGAGGGTCATGAAATTGAAATTCCAAGTAACATAGACTACTTTAAATCCATTACAAATTGTATCTCTATATAAAAAATAATCTTTAAAATAAATTAAAGCTAGTTAAACCAATATTTTAAATCATGAGAGGATTATTTCGTGATCTTTAGAGGTTTATGATTTGAATGGAGGTATTTTTCCACCACGTTGTGGTAACCCATTTTGTATTGTGGAAAATCTCTAATACTTTTTTGTAAATATATATTTTTAAGGATCTATTCCCTAACACCATAGTGTGTGCCATAGTTTTAACCAAACTATGAAATATATAGGAAGATAACTATAGAATAGAACTGGTTTTTGAAGAAAAATAAGGAGAAGAGTGATCTGAGGACTAAGGCACCCAAAGAGAGAACTTCCAAAAGGAGATCTAAATATCGTTTTGGGGACTTAATGCTTTGATACATGCTTCTGGATTGAGATTGGATTTTTTATGGTAGTAATGTTTCATCCTAATCTGACCATGATTTCATGTATTTTTTTCCCTTTGAGTTTGTAATTTATATCCCTAGAGTCTACCATTTCACTTTTGATGGCTGAAAATCACTACAGAGTGAGTAGTTTCATAGGGGATGGTGATTCAATAGTAGGAGGACAATGATGGAACCTATGGAATAGAGGAAGCATGAAAAATATGAAATTAAAATTGTGGGTTTATATCCATTTTAAAGACATTTAATCCACAAAACCCCTTGCTTTTATTTCTTAATGGATCATGTACAATTCAATTTAATATTGAAAAATAAAATTTAATGAAAGTGTAAATGCTACTCTGTTCATTTGAAGTTAACGAATTGATTCACACATCATTAGTATTTCGTGGATCAGAGGCACCAAACTAATAATCCTCTAGATCAACTATATTGGAACAACATCTCTTTTAATGTAAATATATGATTATTTGGTGCTATAATGGGAAATCTTATAGAATTATGATGTACCTTTGATCATGAAAAGAAAGAGGACATGATTGGGAAGATGAGATCGATCCGACCTAGTTCTTCCTTGTAAATATCTCTCTAAGAGCTTTAACTGAGAGTATAAGAGATCTTATCTATCTAAATTATTACAAATAGTGGATCTCACTATTCAAGAGGATAAACTGAGTTTTTATGACTAGGTTATACTATCTGGAATTACACTTTGTTCCTTAGAAAGTAATAACCTTCATTTCAGAAATTTTTCTCACAATTATGACTTGATAAACTTTTCATAAATGTCACAAATATTTTATCACTGACTTATAACACTTTAAAATGTTATGTGATAAAATAAAAATGATTTACTCATCCCATAATCTCCACAAATAATCTAATGATCCTTGAACTTGTCATGTTTATTTGAAAAAATATATTTTATCCCATATATCAATAGTGAATTATAGTAACCCATCATGTCCCCTAAAAAGATAAGGAATTTCATAGCAATTACTACCTCCTACAAAAATGTTCTATATAATATAATATCTTTATCTTGTGATATCTCCTAAAGTAGGATCCACACCTGTATCACCATTTTTTAGTTGCTTTATACATTTCATGACCTTACTGGAAATACTTACCTTCATGTATCATGTCCATGGATTTAATAAAGGTACTACCATTCTTTTCAATCTGGGCCCACAATATATCTCTTCTTCAATGTAGAAGAAAAATATATATCTTGATCATTAAACCAATGCCATACCACGAAAGACACTCCCAAAACAAGATACGTTTCAATTAATTCAATGTAATTATTTTCCTTTCAATAAAGTACATAATAAAATGGTACACACTGATAGAAATCACAAGTATGTAGACCAATACACATGTTTGTAGATTCCAAAAAATAACAAGAAAAACATGGGTTGTTTCTATTGGTAGGTCAGTCCCCATGATCATGTATACTCGAGATCACTAAGTGTGATCATCATGAGAAGAAGAATTAATTATTATGATCCCACATCACATTATGGTCATAAAATATCTTTTTCCCTTCATTATGATGTATCTAGACCATAATACATATATTAATGAATACTTACATAGTATCTAGAGGTTCTTAATATAGATGGGAACCATTATAACCTTTTGATATGACATGTAGTATAAGAACATTACCATATAAATTGTAGATTTATAATTATAAACACTATTATGGTAGGAATAAAAAATTCATAAATCAAAATGTATACATGTAATGGTAATAAAATTATATAATGTAGTTGAGTCTAAGGAACCCACTCACTACACTCCCACTTTTACTAGATCCAAATTCTGAAAATTATAAACCTGTTAGCTCTTAAATGAGTATCATGATACTATTGAGATGTGTATTTAGTCATGGGGTCTGACATGTTATCCTCAATTTATACTCTTCTATCTCTGAATTTATCACGTTGAGTAAAATCCATCAATAGATAAAACTTCTTTAGTATATGATTTTTCCTCTAGCGTGACATATGATCCTTGGAAATTACTAGTGATATAGTATTATCACAATATACTATAACAAGGTATAAACATCTAGGAATAATAGAAATATAGGTAAAAAATAAGCACATCTACATGCCTTCTTTAATTGAATCAGAATCCATTATACACTTAGACTCTACTATAGAATCAATTGTTGTGGATTTCTTCAAGATCCTATGTATCAATACAGCAAATTTTTTGTAAAATACATAGTATGACTATGATTTTAAATCATATTTATCTTTTTGTAAGATTGCATCAGTATATTCCCCCATGACTAGCTCCTCATATCCTCTATATTCCAGTAACATATCCTTTTTACATCTCAAGTACTTCAGGATTATTCGTAAAAATGACCAATGTAGATCTCTTATATAGTATGGATATATTACCACCATTCTTAGAGGAAAAGAAAACATAAAAAATAGTATATAGTATGATATACATGATATATCCCAATGTTGAGGCATAAAAGATTCAAACTATTCATTAAATATCATCCTATTTTTGTGACTCATTTTCTTGGAGTGATTGATACCAGGTGACATTGGAAAGAAAACTCTATTGGATAGTTCCATTTTGTACCTATTGAGTAAATTATTGATATATGTACTTTGAATTACCTCAAGAAGCCACTGATATCTATCTAAATAGATATTGATCCCAAGGATGTAGGCTTTTTCACCTAATTCATTCATGGTGAGGCATTCACTTAACCCACTTTTCACTACAGTAATACTTTTAGTTTATTTACCATTAATAAAATGCCTACAACAGATAATACTAAGAAAAAAATGAAACTCTCACTAACCATCTTATAGAAACATGAACCACTCTCACTCATAATGATACCTAATTATCTTATTGCCTCATTAAAAATGAAAAATCCATGATTATGATGCCTACTTCAATCTATAAATGGATCTTTACAACTTCCATAGTTTATTGGAACTCTTTGGAATAATAAACACTTCTTGTTGTTTTATATAGATGTATTCAACAAAATTTCCATTTAGAAAAGTAGTTTTGACATCCATTTTTCAAAATTCATAATCATGGGAGACTACTATTTCAAGTAATATTCTGATGGATTTTTGCATTGCAACTGGTAAAAATTCTTCAACATAGTCGATGCCTTGACATTTCCTGAAACCATTCACTACAATCCATGCCTTATAGGTTCTTACATGACCATCTATGTCAAAAATATTTCTAGAATACGAATTTAAAAAAAAAATAAGTTTTGCATCATCCGAAGTTCCTATCAAAATAAAAACATGATTTTTCTATATAGACTCTATTTCAAAATGCATGGCTTCATTCCATTTTGCATCAACCTTACCATTTACTACTTCCTTATAGGTTAGAGGTGTACCATTCTCTAGGAGTAATGTGTTACCTAACTTAGTGACAATAAAACCACATCTATTTGTTTATCTAAACTATATAGTATACCTATGTAATAATTAAGTCTTTGAAACATCTTCCACTCCCATAGTCTCTTGTGGATATTGTTCATGTACCAACTCTTGTTCATCTGATGCATTTATATCATCAAATTCAATCTTTCTCCCAACATTTTCATTTGAAATTTGATCCCTTTATTGAATTATAGAATTTATTTCTACAATCACCTTTATATATGAACGATTATAAAGGTAATACCCTTCAGTCTCCTTAGGATTACTTATAAAGATGCACTTAATTATCTAAGAAGCTAATTTTTTACTAGGTATGGTCTTTATATAAGCCCTATTTACCCATACATGTTTGTGTGAATGATTGGATTTTTTTTCTATACAAAAAATCATATGGAATCCCACATTCTGATTTAGTTGAAAAGTAGTTTATTCTATATATCTCAAACTATAGTTCATATCCCCAAAAGGAAATGGTATAGTTGCTTGACTCATTATCGATCTGACCAGTCCAATAAGGGTTGAAATCTTCCTTTCACTAGCACCATTCCACTAAGGCGTATAAGGAGGAATATGTCAGAAAACTATCTCACAGTTCATTAAATGATCAATGAAAACATTGTTAATATATTACTCACCATGAGCTAAAAGGAGTTTATCAGTTTTCTTACCAAGTTGACACTCTACATTATTATTATATTTCTTAAACATGTTAAAGGATTTTGACTTATATCTCATTAACTAAATAAGACCATATCTATTGAATACAATGGTAAAAGTAATGTCTTATAAAAAACCCCTTTAACCTACTATAAATAGACCACATATATTAGTATGAACCAATTATGATGGTTTTTAGCTCTTTCCCCATTAAAACTGAATGGTTCATTGGCCACATTACCTTATAAACAATCATGTCATACATATATGGGTTTTAAATCAATGAAGTATAAATAATATTGTTGATTTAATTTTATTAAATACTCTCTTTTACATAACCTATCAAAATTTTCAATGGGTGGATAAGATATGATTCATTTTCACTAGATTTTTCATTGATTGAAGAAACTAGATTTTCTAGATCTATTATATATAACCCATTATTAAGATGTGTTATAACAAAACAAATGGTATACTTATAGATAAGAAAACATTTATTTCTAAACATGAAATCAAATCTCATAGTTTATAAACTAATTATTGAGATTATTTTGGGTATCAAATGGTACATAGTAATAATTAATTAGTATAAAGACCATCCCTCTAGGAAAAAGATGGATTATAATCTCCCACTGCTAATGCTATAAGTCTTGTACTATTTTCTACTCTGATTTCTATTTCTACTTTTTAAATTTTATTGAATATAACTAGGTATTATGTCTGAATACAAATCTATCATACACATGCATTATTCAATATCCAACATGTAGAATTAGACTGGTTATATTAAATGACAAATATACCTGAAGTAAAAGTGTCAATGTACTTATTCTTCCCAACTGTGTAATTCTTCTTCTAGTGGCCTTTCTTTCCACATGGAAAGTAGGATAAATCATATTCATTACTATACCTCCTTATATATGTCTTCTCAAAATGGTGGTACATTAGTGACTTTGACATAGACATAGCCCTTGAAACTTTAGTCTTCCCTTTAATACTATTGTTCTCCATAAAGACCACAAAATTTGAATTCTTTTTATCCTTATCATTTTTTGGAACTGAATCGAAAATTTTTGGAAGTTACTTTTTCATGTCATTTATTTTATAGTTAATAATAAAATTTAATAAGAAATGTGGTAAAGAGGCAAGAATGATATTAGTTTCTAGTTTATGGTTCATTTTGAAACTAAGGGTCTCCAATATCTCAATGTACCCAATCATCTTGAGTACATGAGGTCCAACTATATTCCATTATCCTAACTAGGGTCGATAAAAATCATTTTATATCTCATATCATTCTTTTCAATATCTCTCATGGTATAACTCTTACAGATAAGATAGCATTTGGAAATAATGTTTCTCCTCATGCAATTTTTTATAGATTATTGGACTTATATGATATGATAAATCACTAAACATATATTGAATCATCCATATGATTCAATTATTCAAATTTATCTTCCTTTCTTAATCGCTGAGGGGGGGGGGGGGTTAGAAGGAAGTGGGTTTTCCAGCACATAAATCTTTCTCTACTGGTATAGTACTATGAGAAAGAGCTTGTACCACTCCTAGAAGTTATAGACGGTCATGATATTCTCTTTATATAATATTGATCACAGTGAAATTGAATTGGTGGTGTTTTACATTTGATCAAAAATAATAAACATATCATATTACTACTTTATCTTTATTACCAGTATTCATTTTATAATTATTAATTTTGAAGTCCTCCCACTATTTTATCAAATCATAGTATCCCTAAACTAATAGATCAGGAATACTCAATTTCTTGAGTATTATGGATGAAAGGATCCTCAAACAAATCTTCATATCTCATGTTATGGAATCACCAAAACTCCAATAGTCTAAGGTTGAATTTTGACTAGCCAACCACATTAACCCATATCTCCTTGATCTATTGAATAATTTCCCATATCCTATAAATAATTTCAATACATTGATGAATGGTTTTCCTCTAAATTTTTAAAAATCATTCTATGGATACTCTATTTCTACCAAATTTTCTTAATTTGTCCCTGCAAACTCCTAAGAACAACCGGGTAGTAAGATTCACCCACAAATTGGGCTAATAAGGACCACAAAAAAATTGAATGTGTCCAAATTCAAGAGATGAAAGGCATATAATGACATAATGTTTTATTTGAGGTATTTCTAAATTTCATATAAACTTATGAAATAATTTTCTATTTAAAAGGATTATTCAATGTGATTTCACTCACAGCCTAACCATTATTTTAAATATAATACATTCTCCACCCATGTTCATTCTATATTCACATGATTGTTTATTATTATACTATATTACCATGCATAATAAATATGAATTATGAAAAAAAATCATGAATATGATAAAATAAAAAATAATGGTTTCATCATGAGCCATTAACTATTCATTAATCCATTAATTGAATAATGTATTAACAAATACCCTATGGTAATTCTTTAAGTCAATATCAGACTTTAGTTTTAGCACCCACAAATGTTGTGAACTTCACTTGTTTGGTTTATGCCGACTCTCGACTCAAACTATTTTTCCCCAAACTCCTCCAATATTTATAATTTATACTAACATGTAGATGAGGAAAACCTAGTTTGTGAAAAAACATTTTGTCACTTAAATGTGGACACACAGACCCTTATAATAATTATGGATGGAGGAATGATGCGTATATCATCAAAATAAACTAATTATTAAAATTTAAAACGTAAATGATATAATTTAATTAAGTAAATGATAAACCAAACATGTATGGGTCTATCTCAACTCATGATCCTTCAACATTAAATTATTTTTCAAAATAAAAATTAAATTTTATGAAATTCAACTCGAGAAAATTTTTAATGCTTTAACAACCATTAAACTAATGGTAATTAATTTTGGAAACATCCCACAACACCCTAAATAAGTGTATTAAATCAATGAAAAAAATTTATTATTTATTATTTTTTGCTAATTTTTTAATTCTATTTTAACATATGTCAGCTCTACCAAAATTAATTTCGGGCCTCTGATGGGTTTAATAGGTTAGGTAGGTTGAACCCAGACTGATTTGGTCCAACCCAAGTCAAGTTGGGCATCCATTCAAGGATGTATATATATATATTATAACATATATAAATTATAGATAATATATATTATATATAGAAGAAAAAATAATAACCCTCCCATAATCAGGGAGTTCAACTTTTCCACACCCAAAATCATGGGGTAAGATTTTGTCCCTCTGTGATGAAAAATTTTCATAATCAAGATTCCAATGGAAAATTTTTATTCCTTTTTTTATTTCTGGAAAATTATATAATCATCCATATAAAGATTATATAGCCAAATTTCTACCTCAACTGGCTTCTGGTATTCCCATATAATATACAACATGATCACATCATTCTCTAGATAAAAAACCATAATACTGGAAGGCATTTAAGTGAAGAAAAAACTAAAAAAAAATTATGTCAAAATTTTTATGCAAATACCATTGATATTTAATCAAACATATATTGGAGATATAAAATCAGATCTATATTTCTTTGGTTTCATTAGGAGTATATCAAATCCCACTTTTCATGTCATATAACATTTCATTTAAATTTCCAAAATATCATCCTAACTAATTGCATGTTCCCTCTCATACTAATTGTAGGAACTCGAGGCATTGTGAATGCATGAAAAATATAAAATTGAAATTTTGGGTTTTGATTCATGTTAAACTATTTGAATCCAAAAAACCCCTTACCCATATATCCTAAAGGATAATGTGAAAATAAATTTAAGAATTAATAATAATATCAATTTAAATCACAAACAGTACCTTGTTTGTTTGAAGTTAATAATTTGATTCACTCACCATTAGCATGTCATGGCTAAAATGAACTAAACTAGGAATCCTATAGATCATCAAAATGTGCACCAAACATCCTGAAAATTAAATATAAAATTCCTAGGTTCTATCATGGGAAATAGAATATTTTTACAATGACCCTTCGATCATGTAAATAACCCAGACTCAATCAAGACTACAGTATTAATTTGAACTTTTTCTTCCCTCAGAATGTATCTGTAAGATCTTAAGAGGAGTTGATAGGCGACATAATCTCTCTAAATTCATAAAAATTTGGGGTCTCTCTATTAAAGAGGCTAAAATGAGTTTTTATACCTAGATTATACTTTCTATAAATTCACTTTTTCCCTTAGAGAGTAATAAACATCATTTTAAAACCTTTCACACTTATGACATAATAAACTTATAATAAATGCTAAAAATATTTTATCACTAACTTATAACACATTAACATGTTACATAATACATATAAATCCACCCATAAGCTCATGAAATAATTTAATGATCCTTGAACATGTCATGTTGTTTTGAAAAATTATATTTTATCATAAGAAATTTTATGATAAAATAACTTGTGAATACCATCATAAATAAATTCAATAATAATTATTATAAACATAAATAATATAATTTAGTTATTTTTACTTGAGATTTATTGCACTTGGACATTCATGAGCCCTGACATGTGGTGTCCACTCCATCCTAAACTATTATTCATTCAAATAGGGGGAAATTGTGGATACACTCAGTGTGTGGCCCTTTTAATACTTATCTCAACAGAAGTGAGCCCAACCCACAAACCAAAATCAGAGTTTAGAAAACCATAATGGTCCTTAAATAGATAAATTATGTCATAGCTATGACTACCTCCTACAAACATGTTCTATGTAATAAAATCTTTTTCTTTCATGATGCCACATAAAGTAGGATGAACATTTGTTTCATAATTCTTTTTTTAACATTATCTATTTTGTGACCCTACTAGATCGAATTATCTTATTGTACCATACATATGGATTTAATTAAGTTACTACCATACAAGTCAACTTGGGACCATGAGATGTATCTTCCTGACCTTAGAAGAGAAATTTTTTATCTTGATCGTCCACCAATGTCGTAACACCAAATATACATCCAACACAACATATAACACCATGTATTCAGTGTTATAGTTTTCCCCTTACATAGAAGTACATAATAAAATGGTACACATTTATTATGATCTCAATTCTATAGACAGATCCACATGTTCATACATATTAATAACCAAGGAAACTTGAAACAAGCGATATTGGAGGGTCATTCCTCATGATCTCATCTACTCAAGAACTTTAAGTGTGGAATTCATGAGAAAACATCTCAATGCTTATGATCCAATAGCACCTGATAGTCAAATATCATATATATCCCATAAAAAAATGTATCTATACAATAGGACATATATTTATGATTACTGTTATATTATCTCAGGATTATCATTATAGCTATGAACTGCTATAACCTTTTGATATGACCTTTAATATATAGAAATATCTATATAAACAGTGGATGAAAAAGTATAAAAACTATTATATTAAGAATAAAATAATTCATATATCAAGAAATATACATGTATTGGTAATAAAATTATATATAAGAGTTGGGTTTAGGTCACCCACTCAAAACAGATAATGCATCAACATTAAATGATGAACTCACTTTTTGAATCAATCTTGTCAGATCAATATCAAATTTTTTCTTTTTCTATCATATTCCATGGCTTCCAAGGAAGATTTATGAAAATTATGGAACGAAACCCAATGTGATAGAGGGGGTGAGGGAGTGAGAGATGACCTTAACTCATACTTTTTATTTTTAAATTGAATCTAATACAACATGTTCTTACTATTTTACATATACTAATGGAATTAAATAGACATATCATGTTCTAATTGTCACTAAAAAGTGGATTATTTATCCCAAGAAGTCTTATAATTAATTACCCTTCTTTATTAACAAAATGATTTAATCATACTACTTTTGGAAACCATCCTCTAGAAGCAGCCCACCATCTTTGTTTCTCATATAGAGTTTAATTAACCTTAGGTTTCACAGCCCTATTATCATTATACTTACACACCACATATTATTCTATTATGATCAACCAATATGTACCCATTAATTTATCTAACTCATTAATCAAGAATATTAAACTAGGTTATGATATGTTGTGTTCCTTATGGTATAATCGTGGGAACCTAAATTCCTATATTAATTTTTAATATTTTTAATGATTATGGATATACATTTTAATTTATAAAATATTACCAATTCCTTTGAGATTTGACCATTTCTAGGGACATGTCATGTTTTGGCACCATTTCCAGGGAACACAAAAGAGAACTATCCATGAAGTTAAATATCGATTGATTGGTTCATTCTTTTCATTAGTGTTTCTATTTTTACTTTTTATTCTTGTTTACATTAATGGGTGTTTGTTTTATCCTAAATACTAAAGTTTCATAAGCTTCAAAAAATTTAAGAGATAAAGGAATTCGAATTTTTATGATCCCTATGAATCACACCTTAGGTTGAGCATTATATTTTTTATAGTCAAATAACACTATGGGAATACAACCAAGGATCCTTTGAATCATGATAACAGCTATCCCAAATAAAAGGCAGAGTAAAAGAACTGTGAGAAATCACCATCATGTAATATAGAATTCTATTTATAGGATAATATTCTCCCAGTACTATTCATCAACTTATTTAATAAAAAAATTTGAATATGAATCCAAGAATCTTGTTGATGATTTAGAATTATAGGAAGTATTATTGGAATGAAGAATGATGATCCCCATGATAATTTTTTGATTTCTTTGATATTTTTGATACCTTTATGAATAATTGAGTATCTAATGATGTTATTAAACATCATGACTTCCTATTATCACTAACGGGGAGTGTTAAAGAGCGGCTAAAAGCATACCTGCAAAGATCATCATGGAATGGAAACAAATCTCCTAAATATTTTTTATTTATTTTACCAATGGTGAAGATGGAGAATATGAAATTTTATATAAAATAATTAACATCGGAAGGTAGAAAATTAACATTTGAGTATTGTGATATATTAAATTGGATACTTTAGAGGTTCCCACATCATGGAGATTCCATATAAATTTAATTGTATACATTTTACTTTGGTAATAAAAACAATTATAATGTCGTAGTAAATTTAGACATAGGAAGAGGATTATGGAATAATATTCCCCATATAATTCCAAGCCAATTTTGATGATTTAGATGATAATAATTATAAATTGAAAGGTGAGAGAGGGTCAGTCAAGTGAAATGTGTTTCAAATCATTAAGATAACTAAGTTGGGTACTCAACTTAGGGAAATTTCCACGAATATGGAAATAGTATTGTAAATTCATAACTGAGTGTCACCCTTCAATCCACCTAAATTTCTTTCAATAAAAATGTGTGGAGGTACTTATCTCTTTTTAGGGTAATAAGCTGGGAAGAAGATGCCTCAATGGGAGAGGTGAATTTGGGGGATTACAACCGGCCTCAGTCGTACTAACAAAGGGGAGATACCAATTTCAAGAACTCAAGGTTAGAGAGATCCTTGTGGAATAATATTATACATAGCATATATGTCATTTCATGTTAATCTAACAGATGTATCCATTGAGACCCACCAACCAGAAATTCTAGAATACTCAACAAGTGTTTTAGTAACAGTAGAAAAATCCACTGAATCATTATGATACTGAACTCAATTTTAAGGTACTAGTCACTAAATAAAAAAATTGACCAGTACCTTTTCCAAGTTTAAATAAAAATGAAAAATAATAATAATTATTTAATGAAATCATTTAGGATTTAACTAGAATATAGAAAGACACCTCTGGAATCTTTTATAAAATATGATTGAGATATGCCTTTGAGTTTTGTCAGGAAACAAAAAATTCATAATAAAAGAGACTGAGGTTAATACCATGTGAAGTGGAAAATATATTTAAGAAAAAAATGATTCAAAATAATATAAGTATAGAAACAAGTGAAAATTTCAATAAGAATTTGAAAAATGAAAATTAATAGAGGCTGAATGACTAAGTCAAATGGATCGAGAAAGCAACAGAGTGAAGAAGTATAAATTGCTTCCATATCGACCACCTCTAAGACATCCCAGATCTACACTTATGGATTTGGTGATAAAACATACTTATATTTAATACATCACTTTTATTAAAATGAACTCCCAAGATCAAAATTTTTGTGTCTTTGGGATCTAGGTACATATCAACATAAACTCATGGTACGACAGATAATTCATTCAAAAACATTTTCCACAGATGTAACACTCTAAAATGTATCCATTTGACTATAAATAGTTGTGAAAATGTTTAATATAAGGAAGGGTTATCTCATATTCTAGATATGGGTAAACATAAGTGATAAATATCAAATAATCATAAATGATTATATGATAAATGTATGGGTTTTAGAACATATTTAAGATGAAAAGGAATAAATTAAAAGAATAAAACCTAGAACATCTTTTATTATAAGTCATGAATCATTATATAATATTTTTTTGTATAAATAAGTAGGAATGATATGATAATTAAATCATATGAATGTTGCAACAACATAAAACATTCCATCAAAATTATATGAGGCATTACTTGGAAATATAGTTATGCAATAATCATGAAACAATAATAAAAATATCAATATGGTATATCACCATGGTATCTTAAAAGATATTACCAAGGTTTTTTTACCAATATATCATTAAAAATTACCATGGAATGAAGCTAATGTAATAAAAGCATGTCATCACTAGAGATTAATTATTTACCCAATGCATTGTAGCAATATCAGGGCCCACCTTCATATGCATAAATTCTTGCGTGCCACATATAAATATATATATATATATATATAAATCACTCAATAATCATTACATGATAAAAACATTAGAAATTTAAAATGTATCCAATGAAATTATATCTGTTTATAGGTAAATTTATTTTAATCAATATAATGAATTATAAGGTTTTTCACCATATAAGATAAATGATATACGGTTTGGTCAATAATTTCCACAGTCGATCAATTGTTGGTTCCGAAGAAGTTTTCATAGAGGATCAAAATTATTTTATACATTTTTTTGTTGGATTAATATCAACTGGGCTACTTTATAAAAATTAAACTGGTAAATTACAATGATCTAAAAAGTACCCTCATCATCTTCATAGCAGGATCACTATGCAAGCCATTTCTCCACATAGCACCTCCATGAAGTTCCCTTGCAAAGCATACCCCACATAATAATTTTCATTTGTTGGGTGAGATATCCTTTTTAGACCTCCCAAAAATGAAAATCACTTCATGGGATGAGGATGTATCTTTGAACCCCAAAAATTGAAAATTCTATTTTTAGGGTTAGGTTACTTTTTTAGGAACCTTGTAAACAAAAAACTGCTTTTAGGGGTGAGGAAGTCAGCTATAAACCCAAATCCTTCATGGGAAGTGGTTGAACGGTTACATTTTTACCCTTTAAAATCCATACACACATACTAATGTGGGTAATATTTTTTGGTGTAGATTTATAGAGAGTGTATTTTGTGAGCAAGATTGTCTGAGCAAGGGATTTTAGCAGGTAAACATCAATCATGTATCACAATGAAAAGGGGGCAAAATAATCGGTCAACATAGTATAAAAATGTTCTACATAAAAAATATTTCTTTTTGGGATTTCCATTTGAATATTGAACCCATTTTAGAACCATAATTTTTCAAACATCATGTGTATGTGTTCCTTGCAGAACTTTTCCCCATATAGTAAGTTTTGGGATCCTTCAATCTCGCTACCCTTCTACAAAGAACTCTACCTTCCTTCAGCCCATTCATGAATTTTCCAAAAAAATGCCCTCTACAAACTCCCCTTTGTGAAGAAACCAACTTAACCCCTTCATAAAGCACTCCTCATAATGCAATTAACTAGGCCCCTTCACTAGGCTCCGCCTCATGAACCATCAGGCCAAGTCCTATCCAGAAGTCACTGGATATGTATGATCAAATCATTGTAAATCATTGTGTCCTCTCAAGAATACATACCCATGGTAAAAAAGGTATTATTGTTAACCTCCTTAACAAGGGGTATCATAATGTTCTTGAGAATACATTCTCATGGTAACATGGGTCCTGACCTTGGAGGTAGTGCCAGGGCCCTTCCTATTCTTGACAGTAAAGGGGTGTATCGTGCTAGATTTTTCCTTTGAGGGATAGTGGCTTATCCACCTATGTTATTTGGAATTGGGATAAAGGAATACTATTGGATGTAAAGATGTTCTTTGATGTAATAGGATCATGGTTAATGTTTCTTATTCAATACTCTCATGGATGATAAGAAATATTACAAGGAAATAGATCATACAGTTCAAACCATAAGTAGTTTATAAGGAGACATCATTTCCCAGTGTTTTCCAAATTCTTGGGGTCTAAAATTTAGGGAATGGAAAGAATTGTGAAAAGTGGTTTCTCTAGAATTTCTCATGAAAATATTAAAAGGAATTAGTTATGTAGAGAATTTATCCATGACGTGTGTTTTGCAAAAACATGAAATATTGTGACAGTCTGCTCTGTAATTATGAGACTTTATTTTACAAATGGTGCTTTGTGGTTGTACTTTTCAGTGGTTCAAATAGTTTTGATTGAGAGCTCTATGATTATGATGATAATTTTGAAAAGAGAGATGCACTATGAATACATTGTTGTCTGGTTTGTATTTCGCACCTGAAGATGAAGAGATCTCTGTTTGACCATGCCTATAAATAAGAGGTCACCCCTCTTTATTCAAGAAGATTTTAAGAGTGAAAATTTTAGATCTCTTTGACTCCATGAAATAAGGGGTTCTCAACGAAGCAGATCTTTCTAGGTGATCATGATCTTTACGAAGAGAATTTTAAATTCTTTAATGATACCAATGCTTCTATGTCATGAGAGATTCATAAATATGAGGTGTTCTACGTCGGCTTTGTGAGCTTCATAAAGTTGGTTGCTCTGTGAGGCAGTGAGCTCCGCGAAGGGTGTTGCTCTACGATGCAGTGATCTTCATGAAAGGTGGTGCTCGATGAGGTATAGAGCTCTATGAAGGGTTGAACATTTCAAAGGGTCTTTGAAATAGGTTTTTTGAGTATTAATGTTGAGTGGTTTGGGCTTTCAGTGAGCATCTATTCGGGTCTTTGATGCAAGTAGTGTCTCATGTTGGATAGAGACATAGACTTAAATTTCAATATATTGGAGCGACCTTCAAGTCAACAAACTGAGTTTGATATCTCTCATATTAATGAGATAAGTGGTGTTTATGGAAGTGTTTTGATGGAAGCAGTGTTCTGTCCTTGAAATTTTGTAAGGGAAGTGTGCCTGTCATAGAGTAAATGTGACCAAACTTTAGTACTCCATAATGGATGAAGATTAAAGGATTTAGGTATGACCAACACACTGTTGGAGTATGATCCTTAGAAATTTCCCTTTGCGATGAACCAAATAAAAGTGTTATGTTATCTCTTTGGATTCATTTTACCGATAGTTTTAAAAAGTTTCTATAAACGTGGGAACAAGAACCACAAAAATAAAAAGAAAACGATGAAAACTTGATTCACCCCTCCCTTCTCAGGGTGTTCCAGGGTCTTTCAAATACCTCCTAGAGTAATCCCCTATAAATATCTCACACCCATCCTCATATTTTTCATTCCATCCTAGCCAGGTAGGAAGTCAAATGCGACTATCATTAATACCAAAACAAAAGAGGATACCGACACATTCAAATCCCTTTCATTATCTGATCACTCTATCTACATCCACCAGCTGAAGTTGGAGATTTTTTGGTATTTTAGGTCTACTTCGTCCTCTTTTTATCACATTGAGAATGACTCAAGTGGACCTGGAGGTTAGTGGCGGCCAAAAAAACCACCCGATCGCAAACCTTTGGCCCCCCAATAAGTTGTAAGCCTTATCATCATGTCATGATCCACTCAAAGGACCATATTTGCTTTAAGACCAACCGTGAAAGGGCCAAATTACTGATGAATTATACATTTGGAATTATTCATATACTTTGTAATCCCCAATACTTTCCAGGCTATGTTGTATTTGATTCCTAACAAACTAGGATACATAGGAAACCTCCATGAGGTTCAAACCCAACACACCAAATTAACCCTATTTTTCCCTCAGGCATACTCCTAGTAGGGTTTCATCCAACATGGAAGGAAATATTCCTTTCGAGTCACATTCATCACCATATTGGTCCATATTCCTAAAAATATCACACCCCACCTGGGGGATAACATATATTGTAGAAATATAAGGTTTCTTTGGCATAAGTCCCACAATGATCATAACTAGGAACTTTTCACCAAGATATCCTCACTATATGTCATTAAACTATATGGTTTGGTCCTCATCACATGACCATAAAAGGTAGGATGTGTCTTGTTAAGTGGAACCAAACTATATGGGTTTTGATTCCTTTATCATATAGGTGACCTCATTCATACTTTAGATTCATTAAATAATTCACGAATATTTCTTAAATCTATAAGAGAGTCTCATAGTAGGAAATAATCCCCCCTGTCCCAAGGGAATGATGATCCCGACCTCAAATCCTATCAGCCCACACACATTAAAAGGATTCAATGGGAAAATATGAGGGGCTAACTACCTTCGGAAAGAAGGTCCACATCATCTTGAAACACATATGGGTGTGAGATTGTGGTAGGAATTAGAAATGGTGAACCTGACATAAATCTTTTTTTACCATAAAAAACTAGACAATTTTTTGGTTTATGTGCCTCATGCAAATAATAAATGGGGAACCTAATGAAAATCTTTAACCAATATTATGGTGTCTCCCACATGTTAGGACCCTTCTCAAAGAAATAAAGAGGACCCCAGACATAGTTCCAAAACAATTAATTATGTATTTGTTCATTTATTGAGATATCAATTTGATGGGTATTCTTATTTTTTTGTCACATGTATTACAAGAAATTATTTCAAGAACCCCCATTAATTCAATCCAATAGAATCCTTTCATCCAATCTATGCATTTCCATCTACTAACATGTCCTCATCCAATTAGAGGACACCATCATTGACCCAGAGACTTTAGCACAAGTTCTCAAACATGATCATTTGGGAGTAACACAAAAATGTTACTGTCCTAGAAATTGAGGAATATTGATAATCCCACCATCTTATGAATCCCAACCAATCATCTACTCAATGATGTATGGTGGCCTAGAAACCAATGACAATAGTTTTCATGTCAAATTTTTTTGGGAGGCTATCCCCGAAAAGAAAAAAAATCCCCCTTTATATTAGGGAGGTAGATTAAGTGGTCACAAAGGCCCCATCCCAATAGAATAGAGGTCCAAAAAAGGGATCTTTATAACAAATTCCATTACCAATTTCATGTTGCGCTGCACCCTCAGCATGATGGGGATTCCACTCTCAAAATTCATTCCCATGACACTCAGACCTCAGAACCAAGGATAGTTTTTTTGGGAAGAAACTAGTAAATATAAAGAATATTCATACCTATATTCCCTCTAATGAAACCCACTAGATAAAATTTGTGGAAAATTGTGAGCAAGATCCAACACCTTCCAACACCATCCAAGCCCACCATCATAATTTTGTAGCATCCAAAGAATCCCTACAAACCAAATTGGTGAAAAATATAAAGTTGAATCCAACACCTTCCCGCACCAGCAAATCCACTAGAACAGTTCGTAAACATCCATAGAATCCCACAAGGCTAACTTGGTAGAACATCATGAGTAGGTGCACATAGAATCCCACACCCATCAATCTAATTAACACATTTAGAAACACATTGATAAACCAACAGGTGAATCCCAGCTACCAATAGGGTGTAGAGCCATATCCTTTCCACTTCATTTGATCATTGTCGATATACCTTCAAAATAACTAGAGGACAAGAGTATGAATATATTCCTAATCTAGCTACAGAATTTACATATATTCCCATTATATTTTATGAAGTCACTCCATATATCTTGAAAATGATGGACAAACAAGAATCTAGACCCTTTTACCGTCCACAAATCTACCAAAACAAAATGATAGCATCAGTGGTGATTAAGATTCGGTCACACATCCGAACATCCTAATGTGAACTGAATAAGATGAATAATTCAAAATTCACCATGGAGAATACATATATTCATACTTGTATTCATGATGTTCATGGTCATGCCATGATAAATGGACATACTAATGAGTCACATATCCCCATTACAATTGGAGGTCATTGGTCTACCTCAATGGGTACTCCAAGTCCAACATATATCTCTACCAAAATTCCATAAATCTGATAGAAAATTATATAAACAACATAGTAACTCAACAAACAACTCATCCAGAAGACAACTGTAGGCAATAGTCATTCATCGAGCCCTCCTCGGATCTCCATCCATCTAATGAAATAGAGGAAATCTTTTCAAACCCCATTGTTTACAATAAAGAAATGAGAAAATGACAACTTTGGCCAATTTTTTTTGAGGAAACCCTATCAAAAGATGAAGGATAAATACTACTCTAGGGGAGAAAATTAGAAAAGGAAAATATATCGGTAATTTTTTATCACTTTCCCACTCCCCAATTCATCGTTCTATTGGAATTTTTAGATAATTATGTGCACAACATCTTCCTCAACATATAGAATACTCTTCATTGATTGAATAAAAATGTATTAACTTATGATCAATATTCAAATCACATTAGGTTAATGGAATAGATGAACTATCAAGATGAATTGGCATCCCTCCTAGATGCAAAACACTAGAAATGTGGAAAAAATAAATGAGATCATCAATGTGCATATATAGATGCATTAACAGAATTATATCTTCAAATTTATGACTTCCCATATTGTGTTCATGTCATAGAATGGTGGGACATGGGGAATTTCATTTTACCTCACTTCCTGATTAATAAATTCCAACAAGGGTGACCTCATGTAATGTCATTTCCCCAGGATGGATTCAGGTGATAAAAGCTTCCCATAATAAATAGTCTACTCAGTAGGAACTTTCCCAAAACTTCTCTCAAAGACATCAGGATAGAAGAGATAAATCCATCAATAGGAATTTTCATCAGGCATCCTAAAATATTGAACAAGTATTCCACTTAAGGTAAGTCAGAATTTAGATATCTCAAATGTCATAAATATCACAAACATCATTGGTAGTAGATAGCATAGATGTAGGTCATATGATGCACTCATCCCATGTTAGGAAAAAGCTAAATAAAATTAGAATATAATCCTTAGTAATTGTAGCTATGGCGGTATAGGAGAAACCCTGTCCTATAAGGCTGGGTGACTTTTAAACACAACCCTAGAATCTAGAAAACCAGGCTTCAGATGTTGTGAAAGTGGAACAATAGCACCCCCAACCCATGGGGATGGGGTAATTTTTACCGAAACCTCAGTGAAATTCAGTCTTCTCTTAGTTGGATGATGTTTCACAAAGAGAATCTTACCAGTTTTTCGCACCCCATGATATAGTTTATTCTTCTAGGATGAAGAAAACAAAATTATATGTAGGTTTCCTTTAGTTTAATCTACACCAAATAACTTTAAAGAGATCCCTAAAGGAAATCTTGAGCTCTCCTGATAGTTGTAATCAGAAACAAAATTCAAGATCATAACCAATCCTATTAATATTGGATATTAAAGTAGATGTTCCAAGATAAACCTTTAATACCACTATTACAAGACTGATGAAATGCATAAAATGTAGTTTGTGTCAGTAAATTTCATGAGAAACACTTCTAACAATTGTGTAGAACAAAGGGATAATGTGGGGAAATAATATGAGCATATTTTCATTCAAAATATTGTCCACACCAAAAGAACATAAAAAGGTTTTCACAATAGAAATAAAAGGATTACCCAAAATCAAGGGATTCCTCTAAATGCTTCACTACCTCCTCCTCAATGAGAATAGAATAAAGAAAAGGCTAAGGCTACAGTTCAATCCTAACTATTACCATAATGTGTCAAACCCAGTACACTCAACGAGAGGTTAGAACAATATATGATAGAAATGAGATAATTGAATAGGATTAATTCCAAATTACTCAAGGGTTATATTCCTACTAGATACATTCTTCCAAAATAAATTCTTTTCACTCCTCCGCTTATTATCACTCGGCAAGAAGATCTCATTATATAAGAAAAAAGATCTGAATTGTTTTAAAAATATTTTAATGAAGGACAACAATATATTTCGAACTAGTGACATCTAAATATCGATATTTCCCTTCTTTTTCCAAGTAACATAACAAATGTCAGTCAAGTTATGATCATCCAGATCAAGAATAGGTTCAATTAAGACAAAAAAACCGGTTGATCTTATTGTGCCTCCTACTCTAGTCCTTATTCATGTGGTTAGTCCCAAATGACTTTTTGAAACTATAGACACATTAGTAATTTTTCTAGAATCTATAGAAAAACAAATTGAACTGGTGAGGCCATAAATAAAACCTTATCCCAAATGGGTTGTTGAAACAATTCTCCCACCCAATTTTAGAAAACCAAAATTGGATGGATTGGGAGAACTAGATCAGAATATAAAACATTTTTTATCTCAGTGTGGCCCTATGATAGGAAGTTTATTGTAGCAAGATACCACCATATTCTAGTGTTTTTTTTCAAACCTTTCAAGTATAAGCCTTTTTCTGGTACTCCAGTTTTTCTAAAGGGCCTATCAAATGATGGGAAGACCTATGTCGACAATTTCTTAACCAATTCAATTCAATGCTATGAAATATAATATACATCGAACTCTAAAATTGTAAACAGAGAGAAAATGAGAGACTCTTAGACATTATTTCTTAGTGGAATGGTCTAACTTACTCTCTGAATTTCTATTATTCATAGGAATGTTTTTTGGAGATTTTCATAGATATTTTGTCATGACTTGTCAACATCAATCATTCCCATTAAATAAATGGGTGAGTTCTGATATCTCATTGTAGTTTCCCAAATATTGGAAGACTGTATATTATGAACCAGATCCAAATTCAGATTAGTTCAGGACTCCTTGGGAAAGATAATAGGAAAAGTATAAATTATAATTATAACTATAAAACCATCCCATGTGTCAGATCCAACTAGGAAGCCTATACCTTATCATGTATCACCCCCTTGGGGGTAGATTCAATAGTAACAACAACCATGCTAGGATGATAGTAGAGAGAGAAAATTTTCTCAATTTGAAGAATGGAATACTCTATGTTAATCCTTTCAATATGATCATGGTTTTGATAATTTATTAATAGCTTTGGAAAACATCCTATTAACTCTATTAGAACATAGAAATCTCAATCAATTCATTCTTAAGAATTGACTGAATTAATTTTCATTTCAATAAATGTTAGGTCACACCATTATATATTGTTTCATCTTCAAATATATCTTATAAAAGATGGTTGATTTAGGTAAAGTGAAAATGTGTAAACCAATATCACAAGTAGCATGAATTTCTGCCACTATCCCAGAAGAAGACGGTGGATGGTAAGAAGTCACTAATTAAAGTGCACAAAATTTTAGTGATTGGATGAATAAAATAATGATCAACCAAACTCAAGCTATTTTATATTCATAGTTAAAACAACCTATTGTTCCCACAGTCGCATTAACTTTGGTGTATCAATCTCTTTTGGCACCACATTCCTCCAATGGACAATATTATAAGAAATAGAATAGATAAAAGGGTGGGAAAATGTGGGAAGATGAACCTGCACCAAGACCAAATATATCCTTCACCCTCTTGAACTTAACACCTTCAGTCCCAGGACAACGAGCACCACCCTGCCAAATTGTAAAACATAAACCAACCAATCAAACTGAGCCCTCATCAGATGAAGATTTTATATTTGGATTCATTAATGTCATTCATTTGATGGATCCCTTATCTGATGGTGAGATTAATTATCAACATAATTTCCACACAACAATTTGGGGATACATGAATCTAGGTCATAGGGGGAAAGGAAATAAAGGAAGGCACAACTATAGTTGAATAAAAAATTCAAGTTACATCCCTAATAAAGACATCTATGATGCTGAAACTCATTAAAAAACCCATCAAAAAACCCTAAAAGAGCTGTAAAATTCCTCCAAATATGGGAAACATCCTTTTAAATATAAAATTTTGTAATATCGATTGATGAATGGGAGAAAATATGGCCATTCCAAGAAATTTTTTAATCTATGGAATCATAATTCAACATAATATAGACTAACCTCCATATCTACTCCACTAATAGAGAAATTTTCCGTAGGAAAATTAGCTACAAATATACCTACTAGGAAATAGTTCTCTATTAGGAAATGTAGACCTTTGATTCAGAAGTATGAAATCATGAATCAATTGTTTGTAGTTACGGAAAAGATTAAAATTCTAAATGATCTCAATTTGTTAAAAGATATATGAGAAAAACTTGTAAAGACATTGTAGTTCACTAATGATTTTGCAGTTGATGTTGCTTCCACTAAGGTATATCATGTATAAGTTGATCCTATAGAATGTCATGTTGTTATATCATTTACTAGGAAGCTATAAATAATTGAAAATAAGGTCACATTAGGCCCCTATACACATCTGTGGGATTAAATGACATTGACATCCATTGATATTTCAATGACAATATCTCATGTTTCAACCTCATTCCAATCAGAATTCTTATCCTAATGGGATACACTGAATATGATTTTACCCTTCCACTATAATGCTTTAGAGGTATGCTAAAAGAAAATAGAAACCCCTCAGCCTCATTAAACTGAAAACTCATTTTGGTGATCCGGTGTCTGATTATGAGTTCCAAGTCATCTAGAACGATATAAATTCCAATGTTATTCTAGGAAGGCCTTGGCTTCATCATCACTTCGTGATCCCTTAATCATATCACCAATGACTCAAATACTTATGAAATTGTAATATTGGGATGTTACATGATAATAGATCTTTATTTTATTCTTGTTAATCTAAATATATTGATGAAATACTCTGCCATAGAGAAGGGAAGAAACCCATGACTGATGATTTCACTTAGGTTATATCTCCAAATGGTTTATTAACTATTCTAGTTAACCCATTCATATATCTTAGTGATGAATTCATTACTACCACCAATCAGGTTGAAGGATGGTCTTCATGATATTAGCTACTCCAATAGGAACCAAGGACGTTAAAAAACAATTGATTACACTATTATAAGTTATTCCTTAGAAATAAATTATCCAACCATATCTTCAAAACATAAAAAGGACACCACTTCATATTTTAAACCTACAAAAGTAATGATATCTCCATTATAAGCTAGCTCATGGGACACTATCCTTTCCCCTAACCTTAATGATTCCCCTGCATCTCATGTCCATCCCTACATGGAAATAAAGGAAGAGGAAAAGGAATAATTGGAATAAATGTAAATACAAATTCTCCTATAGCATTTAAAGAATGTGTTCGTATAACTACCGATGAACTCCAATAGATTAGTATGGGTATAGAGGAAGATTGATGACCAATGCTAACCATCATAACTATACCCCTTAATGATTAGGGGATATATATATTTTTTCTAAAGCCACATTAGGGAATTTTTTATTGGAATTGTAAAGATATTCTAGACTTATATCTTGATGTGGCTACCCAGCTACTAGGTTCACTAGAAGATCATCGTGGCTATAAGAAGAAAACAATAAGGACACATTTGACTCATTCTACCATGGTCGAAGCTCAATTTGACAATCTCATCAAAGGGAACTTCATTTGGGAAGTCCAATACCCAATATGGATCACCATCATAGACCCGTTAAAGAAAAAGAATATGTAAATTAGGGTTTTCATTAATTTTAAAGACCTCAATCAGCACTGTCAGAAAAATAGTTTCGCAGTTATGATCACAGAACATAATATTGATGAAACATCCAAATATAATTCCATTTACTTCATAGATGGATATTTAGGATATAATAAAATCTTAATGGAAATAGAATATTATTAATCCACTGACATAAAGGCCCCTTGGGAAGTGTTCTATTACAAATTAATTCTTTCTAGTTTCAATAATTCTGGTGAAACATATCAACATTCCATGCATCACATATTCAAAACCATCCTAGGGAAAACAGTCAAATGTTATGTCTATGATTTGGTGGTCAAATATCAGCAAAATTTTGATCAAATTTTTAATTTTAAAACCATATTTGATAAACTTTGAAAACATGGCATAAATATGAATCCCATGAAATGTTATTTTGAAGTTACTTCAGGTATATTTCTAATCTCCATAGTATGTCATCGTGGAATTGAAGTAGACCCTCAGAAGACTAAGAAAATTTTGGACATTTACCCTCCTTAAAACCTTAAATAATTGAGTGGAATATAGGTACACCTTTCATAAATTTTATTACTTATAGAAAACATCACAAGAAAATGTTTTCCCTTTACTAAACTAATAAATAAAGGGGTTGTGTTTCAGGGGACTGATGTCTTCCAAGAAAACTATGACAAAATCAATAAATATATATTGATACTACCAGTGTTGATGATGCCAGTTTAAGTAAAGCTACTCTTTCTCTATGTGAAAGATATGAAAAAATAACTAGGTTCCCATCTTATGGATAAAATGTTGATCGTAGTGAGAAAATACTTTATTACCTGATTCTATCAACACTCAACACTAAAAATCGATATTTAAACATCAAGAAAAACTATTTGGAATTTATTTTCTCAATTCAGAAGCTAAGACATTACCGGTAGCTCCATGAGGTCCATTTGATATCTCGAATTGACCCACTAAAATATAACATCCATAATCCTATGTTGAACAAACTCATGGGGTGATGAGAATTCATTTTATAATAGTATGATATCTAGTTCATACTGTGGAAGTATATAAAAGTACAAGCTTTAGAAAACATCATGGGTGAACATGCCTATATAGGAAAAAGTACCAATAAGTACAGAACTGCCAGATGAAAAAATATTTTCCATTCAAGACTCCACCAGAATGTGGTAAATATACGTTGATAGGTTATACATAATTCCAACTAGAATGAGTCTAGAATATCCCTTTCTCAACAAAGTTAGGTTATAGAACATCCTCATTTAACCAAAAAGGAAAATTTTACCTTATTCTTTTCTACAATCATAATTAAGCACCCACAATGAGGCTCAATAAAAATCCCTCATTCTAGATTTTGAGATAGATTTTCAAATACATGTGTCTCACCTAAGAATCAAGGGTGACTCTGATCTTGTAATTAATAATATCAATAATGATTATGCCATCCGAAAAGAATATCTGAATCCCCTTATTAATTATGTGCAAGGGTTAATGGAAAATTTTTCCTATGAGCTAACATTATACCATATCCCACATTCACAAAATTATCAAGAAGATTCATTAGAAAATATTATTCTATCTTGGAAGATATATAATAGGATCAAACCATCATTATTATATCCCATCAAATAGTAGTATCATCATTTTTTTTGAAATGTCATGGATGGGATTAATGATATAAATTCTACTTCTGAACTAGATATTGTTGTGAATGAATGGATAACACCCATCTTGGAATGTCTCCCAAATGGGGACCTTCAGATGTAAAAAGATGGAAAACATCATGTTCAATGATGGGTGGTCAATTTCACTCTGTATGATAGCTTCGGTCATCAGAAAGTTCCTTACAAGAAAATAATCGATGGAATACTCATTAGATGCATTGATGTAAAGGAGATGATCAACACTATGAATGAAGTTCATGTTAGTGCTTGTAGTTACCATCATTCAGGAACCAATCATTCTCACCAAATAAAGAGACATGTAATTTTTTTGCATTCAATGAAATAGGAGGGCACACAATTTTTCATGAATTTTCATTCATTCCATGTGGAATCCAAATTAATTCACCAACTCCAAGGGTTTTTTCATACCACTAAATACACCTAGTCATTCACAAAATTGGGCTAGATGTTGTAGGAATGTATCCTCCAGCTATAGCTAATCTATTCATGTATATCCTTACTGCAACTGACTTCTTATCTAAATGGGCTGGGGGGATTCCCCTTAAGGATGTCAGAAACAAAAGCATAAACAATTTCATGAATTCAAACACCATCCCCAGATTTGGTGTAACTGACACAATACTACTGAAAAAATGTACCAATTACTTGTCTTCTAAATTAAATAAGTTTTATCAAGAGTACAACATCAAATCCAAGAACTCTTCTCACTACCATGTAGTGTAAAATGGAAATATACAAGCATTCAATAAATATCTATTAAACTTCCTCCAAAATATAGTGGATAAAGAAAAATAAATATTGGCCCGAAAAGAAATTTCATGCCTTGGAGTCCTACCAAACTAAAAATTGTATGGCTACATAATAAACTCTATTTTCAATAGTTTATGGAATAGAAGAAGGATTTCCCATAGTGGTTCAATTACCCTCACTCCAGATAGCTTTTTATAGATAACATTCATATGATGAATGATCACATATTAGGATTGATGAATTAGAGAAACTTGATGAGAAAGGGTTGTATACCCTCCATCATTTAGAAATATACTAGAATCAGATATCATGAACCTTCAATAATAAATTTAATCTATATTCTTTAATCCAAGGAGAACATGTACTGGTACTTATAAAACCAAAGATATTAGGTATGAAACCTATAAATCTTGAACCAAAGTTGGAAAGTCCTTATGCTATACACAATTTCTACTCCAATGGAGCTTACCCATTAATCATAATGGATTGGCAATGCACTATTCCCCCTACCAATGTAATATTTCTTAATTAATACATCATTTTTATTCTAGAAGAACCATGATCCACCTCTATAGGTGTAATAACAAATTACCATCATCCTAGCAGCAATATATTAAACTACGGGGTCTTCATCATGTCGCATGATAATAAACATCATGAAACCAACTTCCACATTGTACAATGTTAAACTACATAGCCTCATGGTCCTGTATCCATGACCTTAAATGAAAAAACATAGGTCATAGTCGTACGAACTAAAACTAAAAGACACCATTGTCCTGACTGAAGGATGTAAAAATGCATACTTAACATCCTTATTAAATGATGTAAATCGGTTCAACATTTTGACCCATGCTTGAGAAGATCATAACCTTTGGTGTTGGTTGTCTATCTCACATACCTTTAATAACTATGTGTTTCTTGATTCCTGTCTTCATAGGATACATAGTGACACCTATACCTTATGTATTAGGTGCATCCACAATTTTACCCCCATTCATAAGATGGTTTTCACTAGCCTTTGGCCCCAAGGCCTCTCTTCCCATTAGGTTTGTTTCTTTCTCGTCCAAAAAATCATATTTCCTAATATTATAAGTTCTTTTCATACAAACTAAAACTACAAGACACCACTATCTTGAATGTATGACATAAAACAACATAGTTAATGTGCTAGTTGTATAGTGTAAAACTACACAACATTTCGATCTATGAATGAATGGATCACAATGAAGTATTTTTGTTTATTAAGGGACCCACTTTCTAGAACTGCATGCTTCATGATTCCCATCCTCATGGGATACATAATGACACTCATATATCTCATCATGGGTCGATCTCCTTCGATGATTCACTACGAGGCATTTCCTTCCCCGTTGTAAGGATATCGACCTAGGGTATGTTTTTTCAAGATTCCTATGATATAAGATCCCTTAAACCCTCCTTAAATAACTGTTTATAACTCCTTATCACAAAAACCTCCTTGGAATGATCATACCTCCCCATGGTCTAAGATCTATGAAAATAAACCGGTTGTTTCTCTATATTCAACTTGGATGCCTCATATGATAAATATGGGATGAACGAAATCTTTGTACTAGTCGCATGAAATTAAATTGTATTGCCCATTTCCTCATTGAATGATATAAATTTTTTTGGAATTTCAGTATGTATTCAAGCAGATAAAGACCTTTGTTGTTGTACTTCTACCACACTACCAACCAAAAACTACATGGGGATTTATTCTTATCATCACATGATGTATATTAATTCTCATATCTCTAATCCTATGTCTAGTTTCAATATCATAATGGCCCCCTCCATGTGTACAGGCTAGACCTGCAAAGGGATATTTCTTCGAGAACTATGTGTGGCTTGATTCTCACCTTTAGAAGATAGTTAGTGATTCCTAGACCTTATCTCCATAGTCATTACCATAGGTTTGCCATAACACCATGGGTTTCCTGTAGTATTATCGACTTGAAATGATATTGTGTGCATACTCTTAGGTATAAGACCTGACATTATATTAATCTCCAAGAACTAAGATTTTCTTCAATGATCTAAAAAATACTCCCATGGTATTCCCTTATAGGTATAATCACAAAACATAATTTATTTACCACATTACATAAAATTACATGGTCTATGTCCTCATTTAATGATATTAAACTACATAACACATCATTTTATACTTGAATGGATCACAACCAAGAGTCTTGTTAACTTACCAAACCATTTTCATACAAATATGTGTTGCTTGATTCCACTCATCATAGGTTTTGTATCAATTCTTGGTTCCTTAATCCTATGTTTATCCACAATAAAAAAGTGTCCCCCTTCTTGTGTATGGGTAAAACCTTCATAGGGAGAATCTATTCTAGAACTATGTGTGGCTTGATTCTTACCTTGAGGAGATACGTAGTGACTCTCAGACCATATACTAACGGCCCAACCAAAAATAAAGAAAATACTCCTCGACATATGAACAAAGATCTATGTAAGAGATATTTATTGGGTTCCTTCATTCAAGACCCCATCATGGAAACAAAAATCCCACCTTCCTTGCATATGAGTCAAATTTGTGTAGGCGACTCCATACCCCACGTCCTATTCCAATTAAAATACTTACTTTATGCGTAGAAAAACTCAATCCTTACATTATACTCCTTATCCTGGGGAAACACAAATCTGAATAACCTTTATTCAACTATCAGTAATATAATGTCAGTTTCTAATCCACACTTTTGTTTTAAGAATACATAACATTCCCTAGATTAGATCTACATATACCTCCCTTAGAAGGACTATCAACAGAAGGAATATTCATCCTTAGTATATACCTCTTATATATGTTGTATACCTTGACAATAGTGTGTTGAAAATAACTTTTTGAACATGTTCTGTATTCTCTCATTATGTACTTATCCCACATCACTTCTCTTGTTTTGAGAACTACAAAGATTTTGGTTTACAATTTCCTTCCTCAAATCTAAACTATGATGAAACATCATTATCCCAATATTCCCTATATCACTCATATTTTACATGATACCAAGTAACATGTGTACTCTCCACAAGACACTAAACTTCAATGATTTTAAGGAACTATGTGTGGATTGATTCCTACCATTGTAGGATATATAGTGACACTCAAACCTTCAGTTTTGGGTCCATCCACAAAATTTCATTCCTTTCACATTAAATAACCTTCTTCCTTACTGCATGGATGATGTCCTAGACTCTTGAAACTTAACATCATGGTCTGGTGGAACTACATATATATATATATATTCATTATCTATTTGATTTGATATTTAGGGAAGCTAAGATCCTATGTCTTGTACAATACCCCACATGGTAAACAAGTCCCCTACCATTGATTTTAGTTACCTTCCTGTTATGAATGAAATCTTTTATACTCCTTGTTTATCACACCAAGAATATCTCACATGGGATTCTGGATTTGGGTAAAGGCTTCCCTACATGATGAAGGAATATCCGATCATGCTAGGTTGAAATTGCTATCAGATGTAAAAAATTGAAAGGTAAACTTTGTTTTCTTTCCACCATACATTAAACTCCATGGTTGACATATCCTACATGATATATATAGACCTTTCTTAAGAGGATCACTATGTTGGGTATTGGTCACCTAGTACCCCTATTTACACGAACTACATATGAATTGATTATCACCTTTTTGAGATATATATTGATGCCCAGATCTTCAATCCTGGATATAGCCACAATATAAAATTCCCAACACTTCTACGTACGAGCCAGATCTACTTAGGAGGGTCAAATGTAGGTTCTCTCTCCACTTTCATTCTTGTACTCTACCAAAAAAATACCCCCATGAAAATTAAATCAACTGTGGGTAGTCTTTATGCTGGAAAGAACCTTTAAAACATAGTCCATGGATATTTCTTGCACTTTTCCTATAACTACGTGTGTCTTGATTCACACTCTAACAAGATAAGTAGTGATGTTTGAAACCTATTTCTCTGGTCTAGATAGGATTAAAAATTCTTATCCATATTTATTGAAAATACCTACATATGAAAATTTTCCCCCATTCTTGAGTGGTTGGGACATGATACCTTCAATTCGTACTTAGGCACATTTAATACACAAATAAAACTCTATGATTGGTAAAATATGAATAATCATAAGATTTCCTTGGCCATCTGTAATGAAATGTTAGTTTTATAATGACACTATTGTGTTTACTATGAATAATATTACCAAGTTTGGATATGCATAATTTTCCCTTGAATAGACCATCAACTAGAGGAATATTATTTCTCAGGATGGACCTTTTCTACCCTTGTACGCCTTGACAACTTTATACCAGAAACCAAATTTTTTATCATTGTTCACAATCATTCCTTGAAAACTTGTTTCATGTAAATTTTCAAATTTATAAATCCCTATATTGAAATTTACAGTTTCCCATCTTCATTCCTAAAGAATTATAGAATATTTTTAGTCATATTACTATGGAATGGTAAATCACCAATAAATTGGTAAATTTCATATGACCTTAAGAGAAAAAAATCATTTGTCCCTATGAAATGACATTAAATTATTTTACCTCAGGTCCTCGTCACATGACCCTAATCTGTAGAACAGTTGTGTCCCCATAGCATGACATTAAACTGTGAAACACATGGTCAATTGCATATGACCTATTTCTTACATGATAGTTAGATCCATGAAAATTTCCCTATTATTTTATTTATAAACTCAACTTATTCTAATCCAATGCCTAGATGAAATGAGAATATTCCCTTGCTCGATGTAAGATATTAACCTATTTGGAGGTCACATCCATTCTCAAGGATTCATTGGTCATGGATATTATACCTTACCATGAGTATTCATTGACATCATAAATGTCCCACATTAAACCCTATTGAGACAAAAATGACACCACCTATTCATTTCCATGCATATTAGTGTGGGTTCAAATTATTTTCCAAGTTACTCTTGTTTCTCATGTGAAGCTTGACTCATGTCATCTTAGAGTATCTAAAGATTCATTTTTTATTAATAGGATGATCTTATATATGTAACGGTATATTAGGGTCCTTTTATTCCTTGCATGAGGGTTTGATCTATATAGAAGTCTCTGGAACCCAAACCATTTATGCCTCAAAATATCATTACCCCATGTCTTGTGTATGAGTTAGATCTACATAGAAGATTATAAAATGTTTTCATTTGGTTCATGGAAACATGTTAACAATAAAATTCAACATCTCCCTAAACATGGGTCATATCCATATAGGGAGTATTATATTTATGGAATATGAACTTAGTTTGGGATAAATTATCTCATAACTTCTAGTCAAAGCAATCCAACCAAAAACACCATCTGATAGTCCTACATGACCCTAAGGTACCAAATTTAGATCATTTTTTCTATTCCCATTATTGAAACTTATATATGATAATACTTGGACATAATGACAAGAAACTCTATTATTTTTATTAAAATTTCAATGGAAAGATGGAATGAAGAGAAATCAGATTGAGGACTTCGAAATTTTCATTCATTGGAAAAATTTTAGGGGATCATCCACATCCTAGAGTCTCAAATTGAAATTATTGGGAAAAAGTAAATAAATTAAATGATTACAATGAAACTTGTCTTATTTTATTCATAAGATTTTTTAACACCTGGTGTGAGCTATTTTGGGCGTTCTCAGGATTCTATCTCTACCCAAATGTAGATTAAGCTAATTGATGCATTTATTTAATGAAAGACTTTAGATATTTACCTTTTTGTTTAATGGATTCTGGTCCCTTGTTTTTTATGATAGTTGTGCCTTTATTCTAGATACATGAGCCTCATATTATTAGATCTCCACAATCTATGATACAATCCGATCATAAAATCATGCTTCTTAATAAACTAATTGATGAAACTCCATGGCAGTATAATTCAGGGATTCTACATGATGACTGGAATTAATAAATTCGATCACATCACATTCACAAGTGGAAAAATCCTCTTGATAGATGAGGACATGAGGGATAAGGAAATACATGTTCTTGTAATCAAACCCTCCTTTTCTTAATACAAGGAAAAGTTGATGAAGGCTATCCATATTTTCACCAATATTCCCAATTGGAGTATTCGGGATGATAGTGTAAATTTGGTGCCAAGTACATTTTCACACTACATGATGTTCAATGTAAGAATTGGGATCTTAACCCTATTCACCCACTACAATTGGTAAATAATCCAGGATCGAATTTTATATGGAGGGATTCACCCCAAAATGTGACACTAAAGTGGGAGAGTCCTCCATCATCGACTCCTATATAATATCAACAACTAATCTGAATAGTATTTCATTAATAAGTTGAATTCCCAATGTTATTCCACTAGGAACGACTTCAGTAGGGCTAATAAAAATGTCAATCATAAATATGGGGTCTGTATCAATACTGATAAAAGGATAAATTGAGGATAAAATTCTCTCAGAATACTTATAATTTGGGGATAAACATCTATTAACTCCATAAGTTCGTGAAGTTAACATGAGGGGAAATGAATTATGGGACCCCTACGTTTTATGAACCTATCAGAATGGATTCCCCAACACCCCATCAAAATAGTATTCACCCCACTTATTGGAATAACCCCACGATAAGTTAGTTGGAGCTTTCACGGGAGGTAAATAAATTTATTTTCCCAAATCTTCAGGCATCATCATCAACCATAGTTGAACAAGGATAACTTGGTGTGATTCTTTTTTAATCTTGGTAAGGGGTAAATATGAAGCCTATTATAGGAATCAAATTTTTCGTAAATGAAATATGAATCATTAAGCTCGCAAATTCTTACCCCATCTACTCGAGATATCAGAACATTGTATCATAGAAGATTATATAGGAGTGGTATTTTAGAGATCATCCCCCATTATCTACCAATGCTCTAGTGGGTGCTGGATAAGGATTGATAAAAAAATTGGAGATATCATTTAACAAATCGATAACAACATTAATTCCAAAGGATGTAAAGTACGCGAAATAAATTTTGAAAAATGCAGGATGAAATTATGAATGAGGGATCATTGCAGTATACTAATATTCATACCACCAAAGATGATCCACCACTCATCCATACAAAAATTGAAACAGTCCTCAAATTCAATGTGGGGACCTCTCATCTTGTATATAACCCAATAAATATTAAATGCAAGTGAGATTAGGTATATCTAGGTTGATGGGTTACCCTTTCACTAATGTGTCTTCCATCATCGAGGTGATCACATTGACACTAGTATAGGCATCATGATATGGGAAGAGACATCCACTTAAAAATAAGGTAAAAAATAATTCCAACCCATATTCTGGAGATATGCCTAGACATATCAGATAACCCAAGTAGTATGTTTTCCTTTATTGAGAGTGGACCAGTATGAACTATGAACACCTCAAAATTGTTCAGTTAGATGGGTCCTGGTTTGTTAAATTTATTCCTCAGACCACTAGCTTGTAAAATTTTCTATATTTAGTCATTGAATGGAATGAGTGAATGGGTTTGAAGAGGATGACTGAGATATTTCTTTTCCATTATCAGTAAATCTCTTGATAATGGGGAAACCAATTACATATCCTCCCAGGTGTTAGGTTCTAGAAGAAATTCATCATACATATTTCCAAGAATTGTAATTCCACTTAATTAGTAGATATCCCACATGCCGATATCAAATTCTCCATGTGGAAAATGAAAGGATTTGGTTATCTAATACTGATGAATAATTAATTATTGTAGGAACTTAATAGATTAATATACCAGAAACTGAAAAATCCATACAGCCTAATACAATATGATGATCCCCAATCATTCATGAAATTCCATGAAATATTTGCATACCCATAACGCCCAAGATCATTCATCAGAAAATCTTCCTCCAGATAGATAATTCAAACTGTAACTCTATCCTCTATTGAGATCATTTCTTAAGAGATTAATAATGGATGGGTAATATTGAATGGCAGACTACAAGTATATATCCCCATTTTTTTGGGTACTTTGATTCCACAAGTAACAATTTAGAATATAAAACATATCTTGATCATATTTATAAATGATGTGTCCCACAATGGATATGTTCACTTGAACACAATACAAGGACACTTTAAACCAAGAAGATAGAATATTTTATCCATTTGGGGGAATATGAGAATTTTCATAAAGTCTGAAGTTGTATAGAGGTAATCTTTTGGAAAATATGTAATTTAAAATCTCTGGTGAAATGAGAATCCTCAATATACCCTCTTAAGGGATAATGTGATGTTAAATATATTTTTCAATATTATCATAAATGGAGCATGATCGACCCTTTGTGATAAGACTACCCCAACTACATAGTTAGAGGCTTCACACATAATCTCAAATGGTAAATCCCACCGAGGTGGTTGGATTACCGGGGGTTATTTGAGACTCATTTTCAATTTATTAAAATCCTACTCACATTCTTTATCAAAAACCAATCTATTTTCATTTTGGAGTATGAGATAGAGGGGGAGTGAAATCTTACTAAAGTCATGAATGAAATGATGGTAAAATCCAACATGACCTAGGAATGAACTCATATCCCACAAATTTTTGGGGAATGGTAGGGAAGAAATGAAACACACTTTTGATTTATCTACTTGGATACCATCTCCTAAAATGAGATGTCATAACACTATATCTTATTGTACCATGAAATGGAATTTCTCATAATTTAATAGGAGATTATTTTCAATACTCTGATGTATGATAGAACCTAAACTACTCCATTAGTCATAAAAAGAGGATCCATAAATAGTAAAATCATCCATGAAAACTTCCATGCAATTCTATATGTAATATGAAAAAATAACAACCATGTATCATTGTAAAGTACCTTGAGCATTTCATAGACCAAATTTCATCATCCTATAGGAAAATGTGTTAAAGTGGAAAGTGAGGTTCATCTTTTCCTGATCCTCGAGGGTAATATGGATTTGAAAATATCCAAAATACACATCATAGAAATATTAATGGTACTTTATTGATAGCCACTCTAGATTTTGGTCAAAGAATGGAAATGGGAAATGGTCATTCCTAGTGTGTAGGATTAGTCAGTGATAATCTATGAAAACACGCCCACTATTATACACATGAGTTGGAACCAATTCATTGTTTTAATTTTCAATTAATGTTTGACCAGTTTTTTAGTAACTAATTTTAATGGAATAACCCATTTTATGTCATATATGGGGTAAATCATTCCAGCAACCAATAATTTTATTACCTCCTTTTTAACAACATCTCGGAAGTTTGGGTTCAATTGACGTTGTACCCGCCTCACCAGTTTAGCCTCATCATTTAAAAATATATGATGTGTTCAATTTGATTGTCCAATAAAAAAATGTATGAATGTATCCATCCTAAATCTTGTTTATAATCCTTCAAAAGTTTATGTAGCCAAAATTCATGCTAATGGGGTAGTGAACTGGCAATGATGACATGAAACATGATTCCATTCTCAAGATAAGAATATTTTAAATCTTGAGGAAGATTTTTTAGTTCAAATTTAGGGGGATTTTGTATTGATGGAAGTTTTTGTGAAAATAAGAGGTCACTAATCTCATATAACTTCTCAATTGAATCATCTTCAGATGATGAATGAGATTTTAGAAGCTTATTAGTATCATCGATGTTCATGTGATCCTTAGTGTTCAAGAAAACATCAATTAAAAAACATGAATGACATTTTCCTAGACCAGTAAAAAAATAAATGCATGATTCATTACCTAGAATCTCAATCAAGGATGAAAACTCATAAAGGGTTTTTAGGGAAAAATATGTTTTTTCAGGGGAAGGAAGTACATCAAATGAATTATCAAAGATAGAGGAATGTTCTTCTGAGGGGTGATTTAGGGCCTCGAGGATTTTGAAGTGGAAAATGTCACCACTAAACTCTATAGATAATATACCATAGTGTATATTAATTATGTTTTGGGTAGTTTTCAATAAGGTCATCCCCAATATAATCGGTGCATGTCCATTCATCCTATCATCTTCCATTTTTAGCACATAAAATCAGCAATAAGATTTAAAATTTTCTCCCTCACAAGAACATCCTCGAAACACATTAGAAGGGTGTGTTGTAATCTAATTATCTAATTGATCAATAATTCTAGTGGGATTCAGTTCCTTGACCTATAATTATGAGTACATAAAGATAGGTATCACATTTATAGAATCACATAATGAAATCATAGCATTGGAAAAAAAATAGTTACCTATGGTCCACAGAATCATGAACGTTCCAGGATCATTTCATTTTATAGGAAGTCATGGATATATAAATGATGATAAATTACTCCCCAATCTCACCTATTCATCACCATGAAGTATCCTTTTATATGTACACATCTTCTTTAGAAACATCACATATCATGGAATTTTCATCACGATATCAATCAATGGAATGTTAACCTACACTTTTTTTAATGTTTCCAAAAAACTTTATTGAGTTCAGTTTCTTTTTAATCTTGGTTTAGAGGGACTTTGGGTAAATGGAAGAGGAATTCATGGGCTTGGAGGCTCATACAAAGACACACTCTTTCCTTAGGTGGTATTTTTCTCAAGATAAGGATTTTCTTCTCTAGGGTCATTTTTAGTGGTTGGGATAGTGGTTTCCACAGGAGGGGATGTCTTTAATGGAGGTTTCATTTGGATTTTAAGTTGTGTCCCACTCTTAACAGTGATGGAATAGACATTTCCCTTACCTATAGAGTTCACTACTGGTTGATAGGGTATTTTACCTAACCCATGACTTTGGATTTTCCCCCACCGAGTTGGCTAGTATGCCTAATTAGGTTTTAGATCTTGTATGAAATATTGGGTAGTTCATTGGAATTGGATATTTTTGGTATCCATTTGTTTTATCATGTATTCTAGGATAGGATCGGGTTTTGGGGAGAAGTTTGAAAGGAATTTGGGGTCGTTTAGGATTTTTGGGTGGTGGTGGATGACTTCTCTTCCATGATGGGTTCCATAGTTGTTGAGGTTGGTTTGAATACCCCCTTTCCTCTAATCTTAGTTTTATTCCCACCCAGGGTTGGATGGATAGTATAGTTCTTGACTAAATAGTTGGTTATAAGGGATTCCAAGAAATATTTCCTCACAACTCCCAGATGTTTCTATCAATTGATGTAATTGGTAGAATAGTGGGTTTTAGAAGGACATATTCCATAGTGGATGGAAGTAGGATATTGGGATTTCCTGTGAGAAATAAAATATTGTTGAAGAAGTTACTTACCTCTTCTAACTTCTTGTCCATCTTATTCTTGAATTTGGTTGATTAAACCTCATGGGCACCTCAAATAGGTACACTGGACCTTGAACTGAATGGTTGAGTGTTTTGTGCCATGTTCTCAATCAGGGTCCTTACAGCAATTGGGGTTTATCAACTTGTAAACTGCGTATAGTAGCATATATAATATTTTGATCCATAGGAATTAAACCATCATAAAATATTTTATTAAAAGTCGATCACTTATTTGGTGGTGTGGGAAACTTGAATAAATACTATTAAATATTTCTTAGTATTCAAGAAGTGTTTAATATTGTAATTCCCATATACCACATATTTCTTTCTATATAGTTGTAGTTCTAGAGTTTGGGAAGTTTTTTTGAAGAAAATTTTTTTTCATTTCCACCCAACCTTTAATTGAAGAATTAACATTGTAAATCCAAAATTGTGTAGTATCTTCTATGGAAAAAGGTAATTCCCTATGATTTACTTATTATTCATCCACATAAGTAGGTTTTAATGTTGAACACATAGTGTTAAATTATTTTAAATACTTATGTGGGTCTTCCCCAGTGAGTCCTGGAAACATGGTAATAAATGAATTAAACCATATTAAAGTTTGAAATTGGGTGCCTCGCCCTGAATTTGAATATATGTGTGATGGATATCAACATAAAGTGGGGTTAGTTATTTTAGTGTTCAATTATTTTTAGCCATGTTGTGAAAGTTTATTTTAGTTTTGATGTTGGTTCCAAAAGAAGAAAAATGATCAAGAAGTTTTTCAATATGGGATGTGCCCTCCTTCAAATGGTTGTCATTTGTGTCATGGGGTCACTAATATAGGATCCAATTCGGTTCAGGTTGAAAAGGTAGTAAATATCCTAGAGTATAATGAATCAAGAAAATAACCTACATAAGAGGACGATTTTAGAAATCAACTAAAAAATTTAATGAAGGAAAGGAGAAAAGAAATAGTTACAAAATTAACAAAATTTTTATTAAAAAAATACACACACACACAAAAAACACTCCCCTGCAATGGAACCAAACTATGAAAACATTTTCATGAAACATCCAATTGATTATGTTTTTAAAGTTGATTTATAGTCTAGGTAAGACCCTAGGTCATCTATTAAGGAGCATTGATAGGTTTACTGTATTCATTTTTAATAGAAATTATTAAAATGTGGGGTGTTTTAGAAATTAGTTTTAAGAAAATAACATAATATAAATAGTTTTATATTTAATAAATAGATATTGTGTTTTAAGAATTATGAGAGAAGGTGATCATTTAAGGTTCACTACAAATCTTAGATAGTTCATTGTTCTAAAAATTTTATACGGTTTAATGTAATTTTTTGGTTGAAGGTTGTCAAGATCCCAATTCCCCTCTTACCTCTTAAAACGATGCAGAGAGAAGAAACCCTTGAAACAATAATTGTGATGTCAATGTTTGAACCTCAGATATAGAGCAACGGAACTAGTACAGAAAATGTTTTTTATGATGGTTATTTTTTATTTTTTACTTCAGATTTTGTCTGATGTTATTATAGGATATGTTATAAACATTGTATTTACATCAGTTATTTTAAACTGACGTAAAAAACCCAAATCTGAAGTGTTTTTCACGTCGCTTGATAAAAAACTGATATGGAAAATTCTTCGGAGTCATGGTTTATTACGTCAGTTATTTAATAACTAATGTGGTATATAATTTTTCATTTTGGTTCTTATATAACCTACATTATAAATCTCTCCTATGAAGCGTTTATCACGTCTTTTATTTTCATAACCAATGTGATAAACCTGTCTTCCAAGCGGTTTCCAACGTTGGTTAAATAATAACCGATGTGAAAACATATCTACTATGTTGGTTATAAAATAACTAACGTAAAAAATATATTCATTTTTTCATTTATTACGTCGGTTATGAAATAACCAACGTAAAAACCATTTCCCATGAATTTTTTATGTCGGTTTTCAAATAACCAATGTTAAAACTAATCCCAATGAATTTTTTAAATTGGTTATAAAATAAATAATGTAAAAAACATTTTTTCTTTTAATAAAACCGATCAAACACTACTATGCCCTCCCAAAAGACCTGAAACAGACCAAAAATGTACCAAAAATAGACCAAAACCGACCAAAAGTAGACAAGAACCCCCCCCCCCCCCCCCTCCCCAACCAACTGGAAAACCCCCACCACCGATCAACCACTGTTATGCCCTACCAAAACACCTGAAACAGACAAAAAAGATACCAAACCTAACAAAAAACCAACCAGACTCCCCTACCCCATTGGAAAGCCCTGACCACACCCCGGGACACACCCTACACCATTGGACACCCCGAGACCAAAAATAGACCAAAACACGACCAAAACCAGACCAACCCCCCCCCCCCCACCCCACTAGACAGCCCCCACCACACCCCTGGACACCCCCCACACTCCTGGACTGCCCCGCCAACCTCCTGTACTTCCCCCACACCCCTGGAAAATCCCCACCCTCCTTGACACCCCCCACTCCCTATACAGCACTACCACACCCCTGGATAGACCTCCCACACCCCTAGAACCCCCCACCCTCATGGACACCCCCACCCCTTGGACAACACTCCCACACCCCTAGGCATCCCTCTCGCACCCCTAGAACACCCCCCCCCCACTGGACAACCCCCACCCACTGGACACCACTAGACATCTTCCCACTCTCTTGGACATCCCTCCCACCCTCTTGGACACCCTCCCACCCCCACCTCACTAGATAGCCCCCACCACACCCCTAGACCCACCCACACCCACCCCACTGAACACCCCCAGACCAAAAACAGACCAAAACCCATCCAAAACAAGACCAAAACACCCCACACTAGATAGCCCCCTAGACTGCCCCCCATCCACTAGAGATCCCCCCACAACCCTGACCCCCCCCCCCCCAACATCCTGGACACCCCCACCCCTTGGACAGCACTCCCACGCCCCTATATATCCCCCTCACCCCACAAGACACCCCACACCCCTAGACACCCCCGGGACAGCCCCCACTCCCCTGGAAAGCCCTCCCATTCTCCTGGAAATGATCCACCCCCTAGACTTCCCTCCATCCCCATGGACTCCCTGGACACCCCTACCCCACTAGACAACCCTCCCACACCCTGGGAAACCACCCTTACTCCACAGAACACCCCCACACCATTAGACACCCCCTGGACAGCCCCCCACTCCCCTGGAAAACCCTCCCACCCTCCTGGAAATGCTCCCACCCCCTGGACTACACCCCCCCCCCCCCACTCTCATGGACACCCATGACACCCCCACCCCACCGGACATCCCTCCCACACCCATGGATACCTCCCCCCCCCCCCCACACCCCACTGGACACCCCCTTCTCCCATACTCTTGGAACCTCTCCCCCCTAGACCAGAATCCATACCAGAAAAACCATCATAAGTAGAACAAAACAAGAAGTAGAGAGAAATTAAACATTCACATATATAACATTAAAAAAATACAATGTAAACTTAAAAAAACTAAATCCAACCTAAATGACTACCAAATACACAATTATAATAACAATATTCAAAATTACATTTTACACTACAAACAACTAAAATTCAATCAAACCTGTAAAATAATTTGACCATTCCACTTGTAAGTGTATGACGTCTTGAGTATTATAGGGTTGAGGGTCATAAAATAGTTACAAATTAAAAGGATAGTAGTTAACATGTATAATGAATAAATAAAATGAAATATTATGGAAACGTTTAAAAGGAAATATTTCCATGTCAAATTTCACAACTATTGTAGTTGTAATTATTTGATACATAAATCTTAACATATAATATCTGCATTCGATGACACCTTGTTGTTCATGAAAATTCCGTTTGAATGAGTGTAAAATTCAATATATTATTTTTATGTAATAAATCAAAAGGTACAAATTATAAATGGATATTTACCTTTACAATTACATATTTGATCTTCTCACTCCTTTTCATTGTGTTTTTTTTTGAAAGTAGACCCATCCCCCGTTTGAAAATAATACGAATGGGATAAATTTAAAATTCATTATAGTATATAAAACTATTGAGAAATTGAAACTTATTTTCCAACATTTTCTTAAAACTTTCCCGCACATCGCTATGGACAGAGCATATCCAATAAAGTGTATTCTCCCTTGGAAAAAAACACTTAACATCCAATGATCACTGATAAAAGAAAATTTATGGTTAGTGGTTTTTTATGTTAAAATATAATGAAATCTTTGAGAGGGATGTGTTTCATACCTCTCACAAAAAGGCATCATCAAACATTGTGTGACTATATTCTATTCAAATATTTCAATAATATAATGCATTCTTTGTTCCTCATCCAATGCACGTGCTTCGGGGGAAATCAAATGCGGGTCCATGAATCCATATACATCTATCCTCTCATTCTTCTCACAAATTATATAAAGATACCTAATACAAAACATACATAAGTTTACATTTTTAATAAATATAATATAAAGAAATTATGTTAAGACTTACATGGAAAAAATTTGTACCATGTTGATGCCCAACATATATCCAGTAACAAGATCCCTAATATGAGTTTTCATAATACCCAAAGTTATTCCACGTCCACAAACATGATCTTCCATTGGAAACTCATAATGATCTGCAAAAAAATATGAATGTCATGACAATCTATCAAGACTACTAGAGTTTGTATCTGATATCATAGCCATTTGTCTTTTTTGTTGTCTATATAGTATTTCTTTACCTTTGAAGTATTCCTGTAAAAATAAATAGAAAAATATATTAGTTTTAAAATGATAAAAAAATTTAATAAAAAAAATAAAATATAAGATATAACATACATACCTCTATAGTAAGGAGTCACAGAAGTTTGGATGGACAAATTAAGAAATAGCCGATAGTATGTCCAACTGTCATCACCTCATCTGTAGGTAATGGTACTCGAGCTGATCTATCTATAATATCCTGTACAGTGACCCTATGATTTTTTACCTCTAATTTTTTATGATGAAATATATCTTCTATATTATATAATAGCCCATATACAATTTTATGATGTTGAGGATCATAAACATACAACTCACAATTAGTAAGAAGTTTTGGCGGAAGAGTAGGATAAAAAATGGGGTACGCAGGGGGAGGTGGGGGAGTGGGAGGAACTGGCGGAGGTGGAGGATAAATAATGGGGTCTATAGGGGGAGGTGGAGGAGTGGGATTTGCAGTCTAAAATTGTCTTTGCATGTCTACAAAAATAGATTCTACCAATTCTCTAATCTTGTCCTCCATCATCGTATTAATATTATGAACTTCAGCCTCCAAGGATTATATTTTTTCTTATAAACATCCTCAATGTAATAAGTTGAAGAATGCGGCAACACTTTTCTTACCGATACACCTGTCAGATATCCTCATACACGACTAGGATGTTTGGGCTTTCCCAATGCTGTAAATAAAATATTTTTCCTCCCAGAAGTTGTAAATACCCCATGTGAGCTCTGCTCCTCAAGAGAATCCTATATTAATTAATTGAAATTTTATGTAATGATTGAAATTATATGAAGAATGTAATTAACTTAAATAAATTAAATAGATTTCTTAAAATTCTCTCTGCTATGATTCTCAAATCTTCCGAATGATATTTCCTTTTCTTCCCATCTAATCTCTCTTCCATTTCTCTTGACTAGATGGAGGGGATGGAGGGGCCACCTCTCTAGAGCTTGAAGACTCAGCTCTTAGTTTTTGTAATTTTTCCTCCATCATTTGTTTTTTAAATAATGTATACCCTCCCTGAGATAAACTATGAGGGTATAAATTTTTAGATTGGATCTCCTGATGATATTTCCTTGTTTGTTGTAAATTAAGAATAATAAATCATTAACAAAATTTTAATAAGATCATTTATATAAGAAATCTTATAAAAGTTTACATTGACCTTACCAAAAATGAATCTTTTATTCTAATTTCACAAAACTATCACCATGTATCTTCATCTATGAAAGGATATATATGACATGGATTTTCATGACTCCTATGACCAAAAATGAAATCATATGAGAGGGTTGATTTGAAATCCCTCCATCTCCTGGCAACCATCGGTAATCATTTCTTCCTGACTCCTCCAGTGTCAGGAATTTCAAATTTCATCTGATAAATAAGAGGTTAAAAATATTATATATACTAGAAAAATTTTAAAAATAGGCAAACAATAGAAAAATATCTTACCAAAATTACCTCCCACAACTGAGAGATTGTCGATTTGTCCATACTTCTCTAGTCATCATACAAATGCTTACTTTTTTCTTTCCCTGAGTTGATACAAAACTCTTAAAAACTTTTTCATTTGGAACTCTAGGAATATCATCCTCATCAAAATAAACGAGTATCCTCTGATCCTGTGTATGGGAAAGTGATAATTTTGGTAAATGTGTGCACCCACGTTACCAACTCTTGAACTCTTTGTTGTAATGGGAGTACATTAGGAAGATTGGAGAACATCAAGAGGAGCATGTGAATGTTCCTCCCTAGAGGTATGACCAATATTTTTATCTCTAGAATCATGTGGTTGATCAAATGATTGATCTGCCATTATCCTTCAAATCAAAAAAACAAACAGTTGTTCAAAAATATACAAATTCAAATATTACAATACTAATGTAAATAGAAAATAGAATATTACACTAAGTTATGTAATATTAAACATGGTTACTATGGTAAGAATGTTAAACAATGGTAAAGATGGTAAATATGGTAAAGATGGTAAAGATGGTAAACATGGTAAAACTGTTAAACATGGTAAACAAGTTAAAGTAATTATATTTGAACGCAAATAATAGATATATAATTTATGTAATGGTAAACATGATAAATTAAACTAAAAAATATTAAAACAAACAATAACTTATACTTATTTGTTTTAATATATGTTTTAATAAAGAAAAAACTTTCAAAATCTAACATTTTATGAAAATAAAAAATGTAAAAAAGAAATAAACAAATGTAACTTGTAATTTTAGGAATGTACAAATGGATTATTTTCCCAAATTCCTTCATCGTGATCATTCCTTATGGCACAAACCATGTCTTCAACATGCTCATCATTATGTTCTGTTAATCATTCCATCGAATTAGGGATCTCACATAAATCAGCATCTTCATCAAGTACATCCTCACCAACATATTGTTTTTCCCTTAAAAAACAACAGCCCAATGCATATCTGATTGATCTACTATATAGATAATTTGACTTACATTTGTTTCCATTATAAAAGAATCAGTTATTTCTTCCAATCTATTCAGATTAACAACTGTCCTTCCAAATTCATCGTATCTGACACTGTTGTTACTGATAAACCATTTACTGTTAAAAATAGGAACATTAATTTTAAAGTAATCAACCTCTCATATTTCTTCAATCACTCCATAATATGCACTTGATGCCGAAATTATGTTTTCGTATTTAGCACTCAAAAAATGTATGGCTTTTGAAAACACCAATACACCACTATTTTAAACTGCATATCTATTGTCTGGAGCTTTTGTATGAAATGTATTGCCATTAATGTCATAACTGGACCATGTTATCACATTTAAACACGGACCACCCACTACCCATTTTAATGTCTCTGATACATCTGATCTACCAAGAAAGTTCTTTTTAAACCATGACAAAAATGTTTTGTTGTGCTCATTCAAAATCCACATTTCTTTATTATTTGGATGACATTGTTTCAACACATTAAAATGCAATGCGATATATAGTTGAGCATCAGCTATGCTATTCAAGATGTATAATTCCAACTTCTTCATCTATTCAGCTGAAAAAGATTTGAATTTCAAGCCACTAATCCCCTTTCCCTCATTATTAACTCGTTCATGGCGAGATGGAGGCAAACCTATGTGCTGCGCCCAAATAAGTATCTCATACAAAACTCTGCAACCTCCTCAGAAATATACTTTTCTATAATGGAGGATTCTGGTCGATATGGATTCTTAACATACCCCTTCAGTATTTTCATATACCTTTTAAAAGGATACATCCAAAAAAGATATACAGGTCCACAAGGTTTTATTTCATGAACCGGATGAATCATTAAATGCACCATTAGATCAAAAAAATATGGAGGAAAATATATTTCTAATTGGAAAAGTATAAAAATTGTATCCTTTTCCAAAATGTTCAAATAATTCACATCAATAAACTTATTACAAATTGAATTGAAAAGATAACACAACTTCATTATAGTCTTTTTGAAACGGATGGGAAATATTCCATGCAATGAAACTAGTAGAAGTTGTTGCATCATGATGTGACAGTCATGAGATTTCATACCTATCAACTTCAAGTCCTTCAATGAGACAGAAAATTTTTAATTTTAAGAATAACCTTGAGGAACTTTGATATCATGAAGACCCTTATAAAAGATAATTTTCTCCCTCTTGGATAATGTATGGCAAGCTGGGGGAAGAAATGTATATCTTCCATTAAGAGTGGGAGATAACTCCAAACATATTCCCATTGATAGTAAGTCTGATATTTTATTCAACCCAACTTTTGTCTTTCCTTTAATATATAACAATGTTCCAATCAAACTATAACAGATATTCCTCTCCATATGCATGACATAAATATTATGTTTAACTTCATGATATCTCCAATATGGTAGCTCAAAAAATATTGACCTTTTCTTCCAAATATATCTATCATTACTAGATTTATGTGTATTTCCCAATGTCACATCAAGGTTTTCCACCCTCTCAAAATACGGATCAGGGGATACAGTTTTTGGAGCAATATAAAATTCTTGTGATCCATTGAATTTATGTTTTAGTCTTCTATAAGAGTGATCCATAAGCAAAAACATTTGATGACCCATGTACACTATTTTCCTCCCATGATGCAATTGAAAATATGAAGTCGGTTGTTCGCAAATTGGATATGATTTATGCCCTCTAACACTGTATCCAAAAAAAATTCATATGTTGGGAAGTAATTTATAGTTAACATAAGCACTTCATGTAGTTTAAAATATTCCATTTTATATGAATCATATACCCTAATATCATCCTCCCACAAAAGTTTCAAATCATCAGTCAATGGTGACAAGAAAACATCAATATCATTGTGGAGTTTCTTAGGACCAGAGATCATTATACTCAACATGGAATATTTGCGCTTCATACCAGCTTCAGGAGAGAGGTTGTAAATTACCAATAAAATAGGCCATGAACTATGTGTGCTACTGAGGGTTCAGTATGGATTCATTCCATCTGTGCACAGCCCTAGTCTAAGATTTCTAATTTAATTTCCAAATATAGGATACAACTCGTAAATTTTTTTCCATTGTGGACAATCATCTAAATGTCATATTTTCCCTTCACATATTCGCTCATCAGCATTCCATAGTAACCTTTTTGCATCATGTGAATTAGAAAATAAACATTTCAAATGATTAATTATAGGAAGATACCAACATACCTTGGAAGGGATCTTTGTAATCTCTACATCAGCCTGTGATTTTTCTTTCCCCTTATACAGAGATGTCCCACATTTTGGACACTCTGAAAAAAATTCATATTCCTTCCTATATATCATACTATCATTCGGATAGGCATGTATTTTCCTCTATCCCAATCCCATCAGGCATAATATTTTCTTGTCCTTAAAATGTGAATCTGGAAGATCGTTATCTTTTGGAAGAATGGATTTCATTAATTGTAGCAGTTCTATAAAATTCTAGTCACTTCATCCATGTTTTTCCTTCAGGTTGATCAATCATAACATCGCTGACAAAACTATAAAATCTGTACAACCTGGATACAATGGTTTTTCAATATCACCATATATCCATGCAACTTTCAGTTCTATCTCAATTTTTTCTACTGCAATATCACGAATCATTTCTTCAATTCCATCGGAGTTACCATCTTGCGAATCATCATCATCTGTACATCTGACATTCCATCCAGTTTCACCATGCCAAATCCAAGGGCTATAACTCAGATTAAAACCAGGAAAAATCAGATGATATTTTATCTCTCTACATTTCAACTTCTTCATATTCAAACATTTCAGGCAAGGACAGAAATAAATGTCACTGATTAGAAAATTTTGTTTAGAAAATTCCAAAAAGTCATCAACACCTTCCTCCTATTCATTACTCATTCGGTGTGCCTTAATCCAACTTCAACTCATTATTATCTATAACAAATATCAAAATTATACATCTTTTTAAGATAAGACAAATATATGTTTATATGAAAAATATCATAATTTGAATGTAAAACAATTTTGAAATATAAAAAAAATCTATGAGTATTTAAGAAAAAAAGCATGAAAATGATTTTAAAAAGAAAATATAGTCAGATATAACATTATTAAATTCATCTTGGATCCTTTCTTATTAATTTTCATAAATAATACATCCCGATGCAACTGGATACCAAGTTCACCCTTTTGTAAAAAAGAAATATGAGGTATAAATATTAAAATATGTATACATTCACTACTGAAAACTACACATATCCCAACGATTTGAATCCTCTAGATATCCCCCCAACCCCTGACCAACCACACCCCTTGGACACCCCTTGGACACCACCGCCACTAGAAAACACCCCCACCCCCTCTGTACAGCCCCCCAAACCCTCTGGACAGCCCCCAACCCCCTAGACACCAACCCCATCACCTTAGAACCCCCCTGGACACCTCCCAACCCTCTGAATACCCCCTCAACCCTCTGGACAGCCCCCACCCCACTAGACAGCCCCCACCCCCAAGACAGACCCCCACCCCACAAGAAAACCCCCACCCCTGGAACCCCCACCCCCTTGGACAACCCACTCACCTCCCTGGACACCCCTATCCCCTTGGACAACCCCCTCACCCCCTGGAAACCACCAACCCCACCCCCTTGGACACCCCCAACCCCCTTCGATATCCCCCTCACCCCCACCCCCCCGAAAACCACCCCCACCCCCTTGGACACCACCCCCACCCCCTTGGATACCCCCTGGACACCACCACCCCCTTGGAAAACCCTATCACCCCTTGGACACCACCCCCACCCCCTTGGATACCCCCTGGACACCACCATCCCCTTGGATATCCCCCCCCCCACCCCTCTGGAAGGCCCCCACCATTCTAGAAAGACCCCCTGGACACCCCCACCCCCACCATCTAACCCCTTGGAAACCCCCCTGGACACCCCCAAGCATCTGTATACCCCCCCCCCGGAGAGCCCCCCAAACCCTCTGGACAGGCCCCCACCCCTTGGATATCCCCCCCCCCACCCACTTGGACAGCCCCACCCCCTTGGATAGCCCCTACCCCCTTTGACACCCCCACCCTTTGGACCCCCCCCCCCCCTTCACACACACCCCTAGACTGCCCCCCCCCCCCCACCTCCATGGACACCCTAGACACCCCAAACACTCTGTATTAACTTTATCACATCGGTTTTTTTATAACTGATGTGATAAAGAGATTTGATTTCCTTTATCACATCAGTTATTTTATAACTTACATGATAAAGCATGCCAGATTCGATTTTCACATCAGTTATACTATAACCGATGTCAAAATTCTATTCTCCATATATTTTACATCGGTTATTTTACAACTGACATAAAAAATGGATCCTGATCGATATATCACCTTGGTTATAAAATAACCGACGTGATATGTCAATTTTTAAATCATTGCACGTCGGTTATATAGAACCAACATGAAAAATTACAATCTGTTAACCATTATTTCTACTAGTGCAGATACCAAAGAATACTTAAATCTATTGATTGTGTGTGAGAAAAAAATTTCATGGTGTCTTCCAATCAGAACAACCCAAAATACCCACTTGAAACCTCAACTGAAATGGTGTTGGGATAAAAAAAAATTCAATTAATTGACAAAATAAATGTATTAATAGTAGAATCACATAAGAATTAAACATAAGTGAAATATTTAACACAAAACATTCACAAAAACTATAGAAGAACAAGTTTTGTAACTCCCTCCCAAGTATGTGTAGCTTCCATGAAATGACCCTCCACCATTTAGCTCGTCATCGAGAGGAGGAGGAGGCTCATGTGAAACTTAACCTTCATCATTGATCCACCTATAAAGATAGGGCCCTCTATAAATTCATGGATGAGGATATGTATCCTTTTGGTCTCCTAAATACCAGAGATTTTCCTCTTTACTGAACATGAAAATGGGGAGCCCAAGGTGCCAATTTATAGGGAAGGTGGGAGGTGGTTTTGGGAACCCTGAATTCAAGAAACCACTTGTCCCATGGTTTTAGACATCCATGCAGTCTTATAATGATTTAGTGAAAATTAATATGTTTTATCCCCACCTCTTGACTATCTTCATAAAATATTTGGCACCATTTGGACTATCAAATCTGGAGATATTGACTAAATATAGAACCCCCTTTTTGACATTTATTAGATTTGATCCCCTAGAAAGATTAGTTAATTTGGGAACCTTAATGGATTAATGAGTATTGATTTTATTCATATGAAATGAATGAAATTAAATTTATACCATCCCACAAAATATTACTCCATTTTTAGGCACGTTTTAGTGGAAGTGTGCAGTTGAGTCCACTAGTGTTCTAGGATCATGTGAAGTTTGGCCCATTTTTCTTGAACTTCATCCCTGGACCTCTAAATAACCTCTACCTACAATGTAATTATCAAAAAAAGTAATATATATCTTTTTAACAGTGATATAAACAAAATAATTGAATCCAAAATTAAGTAATTTTTTTATAATTTTCAATACAAATCTAGTTTAGCATAGTGGTGTAAGGGTGAAAATGAAACAATGAATTGTGGTGAGATCAGGCCTCAAAATATACCATGATGCTGGTAGATTGGTAGATATTTTTTAACACAAACTATACCAAGGAAATTTGATCCACCTAGATCTATTCGAAGTACAACATGAAATCCCTCAACAAATCCACTAGCACCAATATAGTGTTCTCAATCTTCTTATCAATTTGGGGGTGAAAGGATGTATTCATCCACAATAGGTTCATTAATGCCTCCAGCAGGACTCTCCAAAACCATGAAGTAAATCATTTTTCTTGATTGGAGACAATAATAGAGGGTACCCCATGAAGTTGAATGGACTCTCCTACATATAACTTCTTGAGACTCTCCATCTAACACTGCTTCAGGATGGAAAGGAAGTTCACTGAATTCATGATTCGGTCAACTATCACCCAGATGGTGCCATGGAATTTCAATATGTGAAAAATCCTTATGAATAATTCCATTTTTAGTCCACCCCACATCTATTATAGAATCTCAAAGGGATACAAGAAAACCCACTGGAACATGGTGCTTATATTTCACCTGCTGAAAAATGAAGCACCGAGAGATGAACTTAGGTATCCTCCATCTCATACCAGACCACCAAAAAAGCCACTGAATATCTCTATATGTCTTCCTCACACCAGGATGTACAGCTAGGGAATAAATTTGAAACTCTTTCATCACCTCCTCCTGTAACGTTATTGAAAACAATATTTGTCCATGGAAAAAGATGGCATGATTCCCTCCTTTAGAATATCCATATGGTGTGTCACATATAGATATATGATCATGAAATACCTCACATTCAAGGTCCCTCAGCCAGGACTCTCTTACATGCTTGAGAAGAAAAGGATTCAACTCCATAGACTGAAGAAAGGAGGTACCCTCTTACTCCAACAAGGTCAGCAGCAGGGAAGCTAACTACTCTGAAGCTTCATACACAAGGAAATCTAGGGAATTCCTTCAAAGGGAATCTGATAAAAAATTACCATTTCCTAGAGTATAGAATATATCTAATTAATAGTCCTATTAGAATTACAACCAACATCACTATCTCAGGTTCAGTTCTCACTGAGTGATGATGTGCCTGAGACTCTGGTGGTCTGAGTAAAACATGAAATGCTCTCCAAAAAGATAGTCTCTACACATCCTTAGGGTGAAGAATACTGATTCCAGATCTAGTTCAAGAGTCACATAGTTCATCTATTGGGGTCTCAAATGTCTTGACCTATATGTGATAACTTATGGATGTATCATCAAAACAAAATGGATCCCATCTCTTGAGGCATTAAAATACACAAAGAACACAATGCCTTCCTTTGGTAGTCTCAACACTATAGTGCTCATCAGCCTATGCCTCAACTACGTTAAGGCCCTCTGGAACTACTTAGACTGGGTACACAGATTCCCTTTCCATATTAGGGTTTTCAAAGGGGCATTGATCTTGGATAAGGCTTCCAAAAATCACCAATCGTACCCCACCAAAACAATATAGCTCTGTACCTTTGACACATTCTTGGGTTGCTCCCAATAAAACACAACTCTGATCTTCGATGAATCCATGACTAATCATTATTAAAAATTAAATTCCCCATAAAGTGAACCTCATGAATCCAGAACTAGCACATTGAGATATTTCCTTAAATTTGGTGATCTCAAAGAAAATCTAGGACCATCCCCAAGTGCTCTATATGTTTCTCCTATAATCCAGAGTACACAAGTATTTCATCGATGAAGATAACAAAAACCAGTCCACGTATGGCTGGAAAACCTAGTTCAACAAATCCATGAAAATGAAATGGGAATTAATCACACTAAAGGAATTCACTAGGAACTTATAGTGTCCATAGAGACATTAGAATGCCAAATTTGGAATATTAGCCTTGAGAACCCTTAACTGGTTGTACCAAGACCTCATATCAATCTTCTAGAACCATCTCACACCACCAAACTGGTCAAGGAGGTTTTCTATACCATGTAAGGGGTAATTATCTTTATAGTTTCTGGTTTTAGGTGATGATAATTCATTAAAATATATTACCTATCATCCACATTTTTTGAAAATAGGACCGAAGTTTCCCAGGGGTCACACTGGGTTAAATGAAACCATTCTCGAAAATGTCTTGCAACTACAACTATAGCTCTTGAAGCTCCATATGTTCCATCCAATATTCCTTATAAGATATCTAGGCAGTTCCTAAATGAAATTTGATGAAAAAGACCCTCTACCATCTCTGATGTAGTCCCAGAACGTTCTTAGGTAACACATCCATATAATTCTCCATAACTGAAGGAACCCAAATGCTTGAAGAGATGAATACACCAAGGGATACACTCTACAACTGATGGGTGATAGTTTGTATCCTCCTACACATAGTATCCACCAATCCTGAAATGATATCTCTCTTTCCATAAAAGGATAATCACATCCCATAAATGCATAGGAATTTGAACTATCTTTGATTACTGTCAATATGGGCTCTAGCCATGGAAATCCGTTCCATACCCAAGATGACATCATAGGGTTCCATCGTGGTGAACAAAAGTTCCCATGTGAACCACTATCAACTAAGAAATATCTCACACTACCGGTATTCAAATGATAAAAGTATGTGTTCCACGTATGAAACTCAAGATGAAGCTATTGTGATAGAATATCAACAAGGATCTCTAGCTCTTGCACCCGTAGTTGAGACAAAAAATAATGATTGGAACCTTTTCCTATTAATACTAAGGAAAGATTATAATAAACATACATCATACCTCCATTCTTCTCATGTGTTTTTGGATTTTATAAATCCAAAGCATGTAACTATCCTTATCCCTAATCGCCAACTCTCTGAGCCTGATGTTGGCCGACTAGTGGTTTTCGTAGAAGGATATCAGGACATCTTCCAACACCCATAGCTAATAATTCTTTTATTCTATGTCCATCTCCCTAGGGACCACCTTTTTCACAACTGGGAGATCCTTGATCATGGTGTTTCCTTTGTCGTCGCGGTCCATCAGCTATCTACCTGGGATACTGAGAATATCTCTTTGGGCAGCCTCATTCCATGTGACATCTCCCATCACAAGAAATGCACTGGACCTATCTAGGATTCCCTGGTCTTCTACATTGCATTGTCCCCATACAACTACATGCCCAAGATAGCCTGTGAAAGTGTCTCCTACCCCAAGATCTCGTTTACTAGAACCTTATAGCTATCACAAACAACTGAACTCCACGATGCCCGCTGTCAGCTCCAGCTTTGTGGAATCCCTCAAAGAGAATTATCTCTATCACAATTTCCTTATCCATCACCCTGGAATATGTGGGGATTTATAGGAGAATAATGCTACCCCCAAATCTCTCTACACAGTCCCTGCTCAAAATCCAATTCTCGGAAGTATTCCTCCAGAATCATGTCAAGAGAATAACATATAAGATCTTAGAATCTCACCGCGTACTCAGGCACTGTAATCCCTCCCTACTGAGGCTCTAAGATATCATAGATCTGGATTGAGAAAACATGGGAGGGGTTGTAATCCTCACTAAATAGAAATTGGAAGTCATCCAATGAGAGTGTAAACTCATCATGCATATGTGTAAAAAATATACAACAATGCTCAACTACTCTGTGGAAAATATTGGATTCCAGTGTCACCACCAGATCCATCAGGGTCCAAACAAGACTGATGATAAGGACACTAACTCAAGACAATCCAATGTATCCAGAGGATTAGGCTCACTATAGAACCTTTGTGGTCTCTAATGTTGGAACTCATGGAGTGTTCTAAGATTTCTCGCATACTCAACCTACTCCACTGGGATGATATGTTTATCAATAGGTTAAGGTGCGGCTACCTTCCCACCTAGAGAAAGGGGGTCATAAGATGAACCCTAAATTGTTGCCTCTTCACTCATAGGGTCTTTATCATGAACCAAATCCTTTATCTTGGCCAGTTGGTGTCATAGAGGCATCTTGAAAGTTATCAATGAGTACCACAATCCGATGAGCATATATATGTTTGTCCACAAAAATAGAGATCTGACTCAAGAAGAACAACAAAATAATCAATACTATATGATTCATGTACCTTTGATCCTCACAAAATATTTCACAGCATTCTGAGTTGCCAATCAGGTAGTCAAGGTCCTAGTGAATGGATATGTTGGTCGTTCGTACCATCACTGGTCTCCTTGACTAAAGATCCACACTCAAAACTTTTTTTCAATGTTCCATAAACCCAATCAAATCCTATAAAAGGGTAACATCTTAACAACATACCAATGAATTAACTTTATTTGATACCAATCTGTCACAACCCAACTCATGTTGGGGCTCAAGACACAATAACCCCAAGCCCACATCCATGGTCAAAGGGGTGACAACTAGCACTGAAGGAATAACTCACTCCAGGAGTCCATTACCTAAACAATTGTACACATTAACATTACCAACTCAATGAAAAATTGCATGAGGAAATAAGAAAAGATGCAACACTACAATAAAATAAACTAAGCATGCCCAAACCGCTAGAAAGTACAAAATTACAGTAGTTTATACTAAAAATTATAAGGGAAAAAATACACACCCAACTAGAAATATGTCCAAACATGAAAAAAAATGAAATCATTAAATAGATATGAGTCCCCAACTCATATATCCCAATATAAAAAAAATGCACATAGTCTAAGAACCCAGTATCTCTAACATCCTCTAAAGTAATGGTCAACATGTTCGTTGTCAACAAAAACTTGAAACATGTGTGGGAAGCCTGTATAGAGGTTAGTATATACATACCCAGTAGAATTCCCCGACAGGGTGAGGGGGAAGAAGTAAAATATACAACTGAAGTATAAATATTAAATAGAAAAATTTATAGTGAAAGAGTATAGATAAACCCAAAAACAGAGTAAATATAATCTCTTCCAAGAAAAATGGGAAAAACACGGTGAGTAGATGAAGTACCTAGTAAGACATAACCAATTGTTGGAGGAGAGTAGACTCATCCAACCATGAGAATCTAAACACAGAAAGCACATGGAATACCACATGCATCATCACCTCACCTAGAAGGAGAGTGTCCAAATCCAATGTGTGGATATATAATAAAGTACACATATATATATATATATGATCAGTCAAAGAATCCAAAACAAAAGAGTAAGGGAATCTCCATCACAAAACTTATCCCAAGAATATTTATTTCAAATAGTTCCAAAATCCCGTCCAAAAATCCTAGAATCCCACGCATGATCCCTAGACACAACAGTATAATGTACTCAATCACCACACCTTGATATTATCCAATTTGGGTGGAACTAACTCACCCATAAGTTTTTAAGTCACGTCATAAGAATGTGTCTTGGTGAGGAAAGAATTCCTATTCATCATGAGTCCAAGGCTATGTCAAGCCACATCTAGTCACTGTGTATTACAGTTGACGGGAAACAGTCTCTTGGTAAGGATCTCATGCCTGGTACAATAGGAGATTCCCCCTCTTCTAGTCCCCAAGGAACTCTAATATCAATCCCCAATAGAAGTTAAAACATGGTAATAACATTAAGGAACTCTACTACCCAGCCCCACCGAATTGTATTTCTTGAGAAGGCCATCAAGGAACTCCACATCGTAGCCCTATTGGAGGTTAAGGCTGAGAAGAATCCATTGAGTAACTCCACTGCCCAGCCCTATTGGAGGGTATCACCTAGAAGAATACATTAGGGAACTATACAGCCCATCTCAGATGGAGTGTATTTCCTAGAAGAGGACTTCAAGGAACTCCACTACCCCTTCCTGCTAGAGGGTAACACCCGGAAGATCCATCGAGGTACTACACTACCTAGCCTTGATGGAGGGTAAATTCTAGAAGAATCTACATCCATTGATTGTACATCATCAAAATATTCATCAGGATTTCCTCCAAAGTTTTCATTCCTAGAAGATTTCACATCATGTCACTAAATACACAACTAAGTGCACCACCTCATTCTACCCAGAAAAACACTTAGGATTGGCCACTTGCGAGGAAAAATGTGAGTTCAAATGATGTAGATACGAAAGTTTTAAGTATCCTAAAAGGATATAAAGGGAAAAACAACATGTGAGGGGACCCACATGATAGGTGGTCCTACTTCCCCACCTTCCCATGTCCCTGGATAGTACATGACTCCTTGTTTGTGTGTCATTACATGCCATGTAGGTGTACTACACAGCATGTCCACGTAACACGGGATCGGGTCTGTGTCTCGGTGTCCATGTCTATGTATATGACTCTGTTTGGTGTAACGGACATCATGTACCTATGGTCGAACACATGGTCTGCCTAACCGAGAAGAGAATACACGATGTGTGATGATAGCTAACATGCCATGTCATCTTTATCTTCCCTAAAACCCAAGTACTGTTATTGTGGGATGATATACACTGTTTTTCAATCCTGGAACATGGTGTGTATTCAGGTATTCTGTAGAAACTAAAGATATGAAAAATCTAATATTCAAACTTCAAATTAGGCTCCACCACAATATATATCACCTTTATTCCTCCCATATCTCATGGGTTTGGTCGTGATTCATTCTGGTCGACCTTTGTTTTCTAGAAATCAGCCATCATTCTTTGTGGGGGTTCCACCAGCCCCTCCGCAGGCTAACAATGATCCTCCTTTCTATTTCTTGATGTTTTAACAATGAACCGATCATCAAAACATCAAATTGATCCTATATCAATGATTCACTTTCCCAATTGTTGTCGTTGCATTGATCTGTCAATGATTTTTGGGCCTGATCAAGCTCGGTGTTGCACGGAAAAGTAGATCATGGACTTCGGGGATCCAACCAGAAAAGACCATGAAGAATATTTGGGATAAGGTAACCAAAAACAATTTTCATACATCATCGGCCAATTGTTCCAAGATAGAAATCATGAACAGGGGCTCGGGTTGGAAATCCATTGACAAAATGAGTTTTTAGTACTTAGGGTAATATAGAGGCAGTAGTAGAGGAATAGATCGAAGAACAACTAATGATCTACATATTCATTTAATCCAAAGAAGTAAAAATATGAAAGTAATAGTCCTAATTCAGATTGGATCACAGGCTGATGGAGAAGATGTGTACCAATGTAGAAGGATGATCTTTGGAATATGTCACGCTTCGATTCGCATTGATCAAAGGATTCATCAAAAGGATCAAGGGAGAGCTCAACTAGGATTCACAAGATTGTGAGGCCAACCCTAGAAAAATAACTATAATGATATATTTATAAACATTTTAGTTTAGGTTAAATGAATTATTTAATCAATTAAATAGTTAAATAAATATACTTAATTCACCATCAATGAGCGAGAAGTATGAACATCCAACACCAACAAGTTTTATGTCATGCCTAGGGTAAACACCCTGTTCTGAACCCAACTGTGATCTCATATTCTTGATCCGATAAACCATTTAAGTGTTATCCCATTTTTTTAAATAATTTTCATGCTTGAAATATAAAATATATTTAATGTTTTTATAAAAATTATTTTGGGAACACCCAGCCTTTTAATCGCACACCATCTTAGCACCGAGATCTGGAATTATATGTAGAGATATTTCAAATCCATACAAGTCTAAAACTGGGTATCTATACATCATTTTATAGACCCAATGTGGATGAATTCCTTGCATATCTCTACCCCTCATAGTAAGGGATGGGGTCTTTCAGTCTCGGTACCCTTCCACAAAGTTCTGGACCTTCCCTTGGATCCTTTGTGAACTATACAAATAATCCTCTCCAGAAACTACCCTAAGCACCCCTCACAAATCACCCAACCTGGCCCCTTCACAAAGAACTCCTTGAGAAACACCTAACTAGTCTCCTATTCCAAGAACTCCCTCACAAACCATTAAGAAAATACCTCTCCCAAATCTACCAGATATGTATGATCAAACACTGGACAGATCAGTGTGTCCTCTCAAGAATACATACCAATTGTAAATGAGGTTTTATTACTAACCAATTTAATATGGGGGATCCTCATAATGTTATGAAGAACACATTTCCATGGTAACAAGGGTCACAACATTGGAGGTAGTATCAAGGGCATCCCCATTTGAGATGGTAAGGGGGTGGATAACGACAGGTTTTTCCTTTGAGGGATAGTGTATTATCCTCCTATATACTCTAGAATTGGGATAATGGAAACCCTCCTATAGTAATCCCCTAGAAGAAGGTCACACCCGTCCTCCTCTTCATCAGTTGGACCTTATCCAGTTTGGTAGTAAGATGTGACTATCCTAGTTACCAAAACAATAGAGGAGATGAGCATATTTTTAAGCCCTTTCTCTTACCCATCACCCTAGTCTCATCCACCAACATACAATAGAGATTATGTGATATTCTAGGTATACCTATTCTTATTGTTTCTCACACCAAACATGACATACATCGTCTTAGGTGTTAGTGGTAGCATCAATATCCTCATGATTACAACCTTTGGGCCTCCTATTAGGTGTAAGCCCCAAAATCATGTATGTGTCCTCTCAAAGGATTGTATTCATGGTGAGACCAACTTTCAGAGATCCATATTCCCAATGAATCATTACTTTGTGCATCCTCTAATACATTACAATCCAAAATCCCTTCTAAACTATATGGAATTTGATTACCAACTAATTGGGATATGTTGGATGCCTCCCCAAGGTTCAAACCCGACACCCAAAATCCACCCTAATGTTCTCTGCTCCATAATCACAGTATGGTTGAATCCAACGTGGAAGGTTTTATTCCTTATAGGTCCCTATCATCACCATCCTTATTGGTCCATATTCTTGATAAGATCATACCCCACCTCAAGGATCACATCTATTCCAATAAAATCAGTCCTCTTCAATGTAAGTCCCATGATAATCATGACTAGACACTTTTAACCTAGATTTCCTCTCTACATGATGTTAAATTGCATGGTTTTATCTTCATAACATGAAATTAAAATGTATGGTGTTCCCAATTAGGTAGAACCAAACTATACGGGCTCTGGTCCCTTTCACAAGGATACATTGGAAGGTCATCTCATGCACCCAATCTCGATATCAAAACAACATCTGTCTCTATTGGTTGTCATTAAATTACCAAGCACCCAACTAAGTGGCTTAAAATTAGAATCTTCTTAATAAACAATAATAGAGACTTGAATATTTTCAAAAAAGGGTACCATTGATAGAGAAAAAAATATACATATATATTTCTTTGTTAATGGATAAACTCATATACATAGAGATGATTCTAAATTTAACATATGTTAATAATTTTTATCATAGAGGTGACCCATTTCATGCTTGGTATTTGATACATGATTCACTAATATGTATTAAATTTATAAGAGTGACCTATAATAAGAAATAATTCTCCCCAAAAGGGTGTGATGATCCTGACCTCCCATCCTCTCTGTATATTCATCCTTGAAGGCCTCATTGGAAAAATATGAGGGGTTTTATTCCTTTGGAAAGTATTTCCAAATCAACTTGAGTTGAGCGTGGGAATGAGATCGTGGCAGGAAAATCAATGAATGGTTATCTTGGTGAAAACCATTCAATAATAAATAAAATAGGGGTATCCATAGGTAAAAGACAGTGGAAGAGAAGTTATGCAAAGCTATTGATAAGGAAAGACAAAGGTAGGCATGGATAATTCTCCATAAATATTTCATTTCCAATATACCACATGTACATAGTAACATAAAAAAGGAATAGGAAGTTATAACTGATGAAAAATTTAGAGAGTGATAATGAATATAATCATTAGTTAAATTTTTTTTGGGAAATAACCCCTCCCAAATGATTCATCTACATATCTTGGTGAAGGTACAAAAAATAATTTTACAAGGTATACTGTATTCATAATGTTGTGGGTAGTACCCTAATAAAATAAATTCCTTCAGTAAGTAGTGTATTGTACTTTAATCGCATAGAGATATCAACTAAAAGTAAATATTGATCAATATTTTACAAAAATTAATTATATATCATAAAGATCATGTAAATTATCTAAATAATATCCCTCAGGAGTGTGAAATTTGGTGTGAAGATTATACTCCTTGTAATATAACTTGTGATGATCTATTTAATAACAAATCCATCATTTTTTAGTTTATTACCCCTAGTTACATCTAGTATAGAGCCTACATCCACTTGTTTGTTTCCAGACTGGGATTTCATCGCTAGGAAAACCACACATCTTTTCATTACTAGGTTTAGGATGGTTTATGGATACATGATATTTTTAGAATTTTAACATCTTATGAAGTTATAATAATGAGTATTAATGTTGATATCTCTCTTATAACTAAAAAAATTATAATAATGAATCATAATAACATTTCCCATTGGAATGAAAATGAATTAAAATTATTGCATTGTAAAGGGATAAAGGGGTGGGGAACACTTATTTAGACATAGTAATAACTTTGAAAATGATTTTAATGAGGGGAAACAATTAAACTCTCATTATCAATATACTTATTTTTTTTATGATACCATGGAATAAAAAGAATGGTAGTAGATGAAAAATATTTTAAAAAATAATATAATATAAGTAATAGACTTGAAAGGGAAATTGTATGATTAGGGAAACCTTTACATAGTTTGGGAGCTTCTTATATCTTGAAAGGGACACCTTATAACATTAAAAACTCCTTGGAGAGAATATTGAGATGGGTAATAAGATATGGTTTATAATTAATGGATTTATAGGGGATAGTGAGGGGGTAATAGGTGAGTAATTTTAAATTAGGAGGGATTTATTTAATGAATAAATTTTTAAGAAAATTTTTTATAGGTGGAATTAATTATAATGATTTTACAAGATAATTAAAAAATGGGGGTTAATATACAATTTAATCAATGAATAATTTAAATAATTCTTCCAAAAACCTAATTTAATGTATAGAATCAAAAATATTTTTTAATAAGGAAAAACTAATTAAGGTTCAAAAATTTCAAGTATAAATTTAATAAATTAAAATTATTATTTTTAAATTCATTATTATAATCCTTAAAATAATTTTAAATTGAATAAAATATTTCATTAAATTTTATGTAATGTATACATCATAATGATACCATAAAAATCATGGTACCTATAAGACTATAATTTTAACTTTTTAACCAAAAATAAAATTTTTCATAAAAATCTCATAAAGTATCCCAATGTTAATTTTGATAGGCATAGTCCAAAAAAATTAATATTCTTTAGAATAATTCCTTATCTAAAATAAGTTTATAACAAATTTTGTATTTCAAAATTTATTATTCAGTGCATCAAATTTGAAAAACTTTCCTTTTAGAAAATATAATTTCATTATGAAATAGATTTGTATTCATGTTACAATTGATTTATTTTTATACATTATATTATTATAAAATGATTTTATACATTTTATGAATTTATTTTTCTAATCAATTTTAATTTATTTTCTAAATAACTAATCTATAATCATTGGTTTATATGTAATAAACTGTATTTTTCATAATTATAATGAAAATTCAATGACTATTTTACTTTCCTGAAAACAATATTTTCAAAACCTAATAATCTCTTTTTGAAAAAAATAATATTTTATTTCGATAAAAATAATATATATTTCATAATTTTTTTTATTATGAGACATGTTACTTATCATATTTAAAGATAAATTTTTGAGTGGAATAAAACATGTGTCCAAATTTGATAAACACCATTTAGAAATTGAATGACCCAAAATATGATTTACAATGTGTGATAAGTTATTCATTTCACAAAAAACAATATTTAACCATGACCTTTTAATAACTTAATTATCATTAAAATAATACTATTAATAAAATTATTATTGTAATCAAGAAACATATATTTGTAAAAATAATTTTAAATATAGTAATAGTGATTTAATAACATATATTAACATTGGGGAATATATAAATAGGAAAAACAAAGTCTAGTGGTATGAATTTTACCCCTGTCACCCTTCAATAATGACTTAACGTCTCACAGCCTTGACAGACATGATGTGTTTCATCTCATCCTATGAGCTTCACTTTTGATAAAACCATTTTAATAAATTTTTATTTTACTTGAAACATTTATAAACAAGTAACTTAGGTGATGAATATTTGTATAAATATTTGGTTTATTAAAAAAAAAATTAATTTAGAGTTTACATGTATATTTATGGACTAAAATTTAATAAAATGTTCATTGTAAATCCTGGAAGTTACATTATACCCCATTAAAAAAAATGTGCCCACATTATTTTACTTATTGATGAAAAATTATTAAACAATATTGTTCACTTTAATGTTATATATAGAAAATATATATTATAAATACAAAGAATATTTTAATCCTATAGGTATATTCTAATTTAACTTATTCCTCTTAGATAACGTTTTTATCTATCTATAGAAGTACACCCAAATATTTTTAATTCTAATTCAACAAAATAATCAAACTTTACTCTGATTCTTATTGATACTCCACAAACCCACACATCTAGATCTGTTGCTAAAATATACTTAATTTTGTTAAATCCCATAAATTAAAAAAACTTTGAATATTAAAAGATTGGTGTCCTTGGAAAATATTTATATATCATTCTTAATTCATGGTTGAATTCACATTTCTTGCAAAAAGTTTCTCCATAGATATAATTCTCTTATCTGTATCCTTTAGATTTAAAATTACCAGTTAAAGATGAAATGTAAGAATGGGTGAAATCAAATGCATGGTATGGTTAAACATAATATATAACAATCGAAGGATCATAACTAAGAATAAGATAAATTTGTGGGTAAGAGAATATATTCAAGGTAAAATGCATAATATAAAATAACTATACCCAAAACAACATTGATCAAAATTCTCGAGTCATTACATATTGGTTTTTCTCATAAAGAAGTGGAAATTATATGATTATGGAATTAAATGAATGTGTAAAAACATAAAACATTCCATCAGAATTACATGAGCAGTAACATGTTAATGTGGCTACAATATAAACATCAAACACTCATAAGCATACCACCAAGGATCCAAAACAAGGATTCATAAAATATAGTATCAGGTTTGTTCACTAAATCATAATAAAACATTTCTAAGAAATTCTATCATGGTTTCATAAGCACTCCATCTGTAAAGATTTATTCATTACACAATGAATTGGAGCACTATTAGGGTGCCACCTTCGTATGCATTCTTGTGTTCCATATGAAGAAAATAATAAATAAATCCATCAATAATCATCACATGTTAAACCTACTAGAAATTAACTATTATCCAATGTATTTAGGTAATGCTCTATGTAAATACCATTCAATCAAGATAATTAATTATGAGGTATTTCCACCATATATGATAAATGGTATAGGGTTTAGTCCATAATTTCCCCCTATAAATTGATGAATAGGTATCTATGTGAAAACTATTCAATCAAAAATAATACTAGGGTATTCATATGGGAAAATCCATTGGAATAAAATTTATTTTTAATTGATGATAAGGAAAGAAATATTTAGTGATATGTCATTATATATAGTTATTATATTTACATTATAATATGTGTACATAATAAAATGGGCATGGTGGAGAAAGTTATAATCAATTTTAAATACAAATAGTGACAGAGAAATCTATCATCATTTAAAAAATGAGGGGGAAACTGCTCTTTTAGTAGATTAATGTGGCTACCTAGATGAATATCCAACAATTAAATTTAGATTATAAAGGTGAACCGAACATAACCTACATATATATTGGAACATTTTACAGTAATAGTATATACATATCATAATAATAAACACTCTAGAACCGTAAAGTTTTAGTGTTATTGGAGAATATATATGCAATCATATTATTTCATGAAATATCATAAACATTTCCCACAAAGTTCTTCTCACATAGAAAACTTATTATTCATACCCTACATAAAAAAATTCATAACCTGGGAAAATGAAAAATAAAAAAGGGGGATCTCAGATTATTAATAATGGTAAACATGGGAGATATCAATTAATATTTATATATAATAATACCATGAGCATAAGAGAATGAAACAATGAGTTTAACATTTGAAACACTTACCTTTCGAATCATATAGTACAATCATGGTATAAAGAATTAGTAGATCACAAGACATGAATCATAGAAAAATAAATGATCATGAACCATGAGATCATATAATAAGAATAAGAACAAAACATAGAGAGTGGTATAGAAACTGTTTCATAAAAATACTCATAATCATAGAAACTATAGGTTGAGACTACCCACCAATACATTCATTAGATGTTAGGATTGGGATACCCACCCATATACCTACATTAGATTTGGTATAACCTCATGTGTACCCACTTTTTGGATTGGGATAACTTCCCATGTACACTCTTTCAGGCTTGGGATAACCTCTCATGAATATTTTTAATCTCGTGAATAATAATCATTACCCAATTCATTGCAGGTCTATAATGGACCCAAACTTCATGTAATCTAATCAAATTTCTTCCATAATATCGTCAAAAAATTTATCATTTTATCGTAACTTTACCTATGGAAAAGAAAATGGGTTTCTTATATATATCCTCTTCATAATCATAATTAATCATGGGAATTTTTAATGATGATATAATGGGATCATGTACCTAGTTAAAAATAATTAATATTAATGGATGCTTCTATAGATGAAAATGTCTTTAAAATATCATTGGACATTTCATAAGAAAAATGCCTTTTTATTTTGGAATAACCTATTTAAAATCTCTAAATTTTATAAATATTATGAAAAAAATTATTTTGAAACAGAAAAAGAAACCGGAAATGAAATTTTCAATGAAAATAGTAGTCATGGCTATAGGTAAATTCATTAATGTGGTATATAAAGATTCAGTTCACACCTTTCGTAAAAAGTGCCTCATTTAGAAAATGAAAATAAGATTCCTTTTAAACATTTTTAAAAAATTATAACATGGGTAAAAATTAAATTAATAAATCATTATATGATATTAAATTCATTCCCAAAAATTTTATAATGAAAATATATATATCGTAGAAAAATATTCATAGCTGAATAGAAAACAAAGTTGGTTTTCGTTAAAAAATTCTTTTGTAAATTTATGTACATGGAAAGAGTGAAATTAAAGGCTAAATTTGGATTTAAATAAATAAATAATCTATAATAAAATGTATATTATTTTTGAGATGTAGACCATATAATTTCATTATCAATAAATTTTAGCATAAATAATCCAGGTTAAAAGTGACATTATAACATAAAACTGTTGTCGCTTAGGTAAATTTTGAGTCATAAGTACCATGAAAGAAATGAATTCAAATGAAAAATTAAATTACCTGTAAATAAGGATATTCATGATATAACATATCATAGGGGAAGTAGATAGTCCTCATAAAATAACATATGTGGATAACAAAACATATGTCTCAAAGAAGACAATTTGAGATGATAAGTATGTACCACTTTTTTCACTTGGGAATTAAAATCCCATGGATGAAATAATTTTAAATATCATGAATTAAGAATGATGCATGATATAAAAATTCTAATTTCTAGTATATAAACTTCATAAACATAGATAGGTTCATAACATCAAACATGTCTTAATGAAACAATATTGATATGAAGAACCATTACCTAATGTACGACTTGAATCATAAGTGATCTAAAATTAAATATATTAAATTTATATATATTTTAATTACATAAAATAAAAATTTAAATATTTATAATATCATATATTATCCAATTATAACATTTAAATACCCATTTATGAATAATTTCTTACTAAAATCCTCACATTCGGGTGTTAAATCTTACATTTTTCATGAATGTTTCATTTTGGAAATTATGGTCCTTTAATGTTGGTCAAGGTTTAATAATATCTAGAATATTATTAATGATATAAATATCATATATATTCATTATATAAATATTTATAACAATTCATAAAATTTGGACATATAAAAAGGAATTACAACATTTGTGGTCATACTAGTTCGTACATACACATGGACATTATTTTCATTTTATAATTAAAAGAAGAAAAGGAAGATAAATAATAATTTATTGTTATAGAATAATAATTACATTATAGTTATCATTTATATTTATTAAATTCATATTTATAAACATCCATGTGATTTGGTTAGAGAAAATGAATCACATTGCAATGAGGAGATGGTAACCCACACATATTCACGAGCGATGATTTCATTTCCCATTTGATAAAAAATAGATAGAAAATGGTAATACCATAATAATAATAACTTATAAGTATATTTATGATAAGTTATTAATTATTTTAATATGGAAACAGTAGATTTATAGTAATTAGATAAAGAACTAATATTTGAAAAAGTCGGGTGTGAAAATTACATCTTCTTTGAGAGTGCCCCTTTAGCTAATAACTTAATCCCTCTTTGGGTGGTATTTTGGGAATTACCCTGGGATGTAGAAAGAATTTATGGAATATAGGAACATATTTGAGTAATTATTGGTCAATGTATAGTGCTTAATCATTTTTAATAAATAAAAAGATGAGCTTCCCTTGTATAAGTTAGGAAAACAGAACACTTGAAATTACATAAAAGATTTTAATACATTATATATAATAATAAATTAAAAAGCCACAAAATGGATAATAATTTTGAATTTATGAATTGATAAGGTATATATACATTCAAACAATAAAATTTATATATTTTTTTGTTTCATTTTAAACTGTATTTCCAGTTTGGAAACCTAGTTAACCATTTTTAACATTAACAGTGGTATCACATTTTTTAGGGGTCATAAATTTAATTATAAGGGAAAAATGTAAATAAATGGTATATGGGTGAAATTTTAGACCATTTTATATTATACCTCTTCTCTTGAAAGATTTTTATTTTATTTTTAAATCATTCAAAAAAATCACATTAACATAAAATATCATTATATTCATTTATGGGGCTATTAAGTGAATTTGAATTCAAATGCATCAATACAACAATAGAATTATAATATAAACAAATTTAAAAAAATTAAAATTTATAATTACATATTATATTCTAGTATTATTATTATTAATCCAAAATATATTACTTTCATTTTTTTAAATAATTTACCTTGATTTTTTATACTAGTTACGCAAGCACTATATCAGTGTTTCATAAGCAGATAAGGTAATTATATCATCGCAAAAATTAAAAAGTAAATTAAAATAATAAAAATAATATATTTATTTTCAAAATAAACTTTTATATTCATTAATTTCATCTTTTTATACTTATGAAAACATATAAGATAAATTAAAATCTATATATTGCATTTTGTTTTTATCCATTTCTTAAAATAATATAATTGTTATAATCAAAGTAATATGGTAATAAATTTCCATGTATTAATTTATAGGTTGTATTTTTTCAAAAAAAATCATCCAATAGGATAATGGATATCCTTTTGTTGATTTTTAGTCCTTATGTAAAATAATAAATCTTGTTTTACTCTTATTGAGGTGACTAATATTTACCACAATTATTATTCATAATGACTGAAAATAAAAGTTTCCTATTTTAGAAATTTTAACCTATTGATCCCAAAATTTTAATTTATCATTAAATATTAAATTTATCTTAAAGGAATAAATATATTTTATTATAAATGTGTTAAACATAATGAAAAACGGTTTGGAGAAAAATGCCTTTTAGCCCTAAAAATAAACATAGAGAAAAATAAAATATAATATTTTTTTATATAGAGTTATTTGTATCATGTTAATTAAAATGGATCTTATTTTAATTTAAAACAAAATTGGACTTTTAAATTACATGATTTAAAAAATGGAATTTTTATGAAAAAAGGTATTTTTCACTATTCAATGGAAACTGAATCTTCTTAGAAAAATCCCCAAAAAATAACCCTAATATAATATTGAAATTATGGTTTAAAAATTATATTAGTGAAAATAAATTAATGTTTTAAAAACTTATAAATTATTTATAACATCTACACACAAAATTCAATACAAACCATTTTGGAAGAAAATATAATTTGGAAGCAAACGATGAATTTACTAACAATTGAAAAATTATTTATTAAGAATTAATAAAAAAAATTAACATTATATAAAACCTTTATAGATATGTATAATGATTTTTTATTCATATTAATACCTAAAATTTAGTGTCTTTTTCATAATATATCACGGTTCATTTTAAGATCGGTGATTCATGTCAAACAGGAAATAAAATTCTTAAAAATTATTTGACAAGAAATATATTCTAAAATAATAGGGTATTACATTCTTTTCACCTTAAATAAATTTCACCCTATAAATTATAATTAGAACTTGCTATAATTAGTGTATCATTACATGGTTATAAAATATGTTGTCGATTCTATCATGATAACTAATTTCTATGTCACTACTCTAAAACATAGTATTTCATAATTAAGTATTTATAAAACAAAGAATTTATCATGATAAGACTAATGAGTTTCCAAAAAAATACCTTGATAGATGAATGATACCTTCCATATATGACTCAATATATTTACCTTCCTCTTACTTGATTTTATAAAATCATTTACCGTCAAGGTAAACAGTACAAGATAATATACCTACTGGATTTCTTTACATACCACAACAATAATTTTACCATTTTATTGTGCTTTGAGGAATTTTATATCCCTTATTAATTTCATATTTCTTATTTTAAATAACCATTATTAACTTTTTTCATTCATGATGTACTAAAATTCATTTCTAACGAATCATAAGAACCACAAAAGAATGAAATTTCATTTCTCATATATCTAAATATTTACCAAAACCGAAATGGTTATCATAAGTTATCCAATATGAATACATAATCATACAAAAATATCCAAAATATCCTTAACAATATGAAAAATTTAACATAAATACTTCCATAAATAACAAACCTTAAAACACTTTAAAATATTCCAGACCAAAATTGAAACACAAGAATTAGAATGATTTGATTACATATTGTTCCATGATCAACATAACGATTATCTCCAAATAACGTAAGTACATCATAATATCCTATACCAAAAATGTATATTACCTAATAATATAATTGCCCAAAATTTTCTAATCATTTTTATAAATATCTCAAATCACCATAAATCCCCATTAAAAAAATATAAGATTCCAAAAAATAACTCTATAAAAAGTATCCAATTTAGTTTATCAATATCAATCAGATATTTATCATAAATAATCATTATTTTCTCAATATCAGGTATATATTAAGGGTTATATATCCTTGAATCAAGTGTTTTCCAAAAATATCACCTTACTACTAAATCACTTGTCCAGGCTACTAGTTCCATTCAATATATGTTTTCAAAACCAAGTGAAATCAGTCCTTAGATGTTTCATTATTATTTTAATGAAAATATCATAAAAAATATTTCAACAACATAATTCATGAACTTAAATACATAAACACTAATATAATTTTTATTACTTCTTAAACCACAAACCAAACATTTTCATCATATTCCATAATACTTCTTTCATTTTATATTTCATTCATAATCTCTTCATCATCAATACTAAAACCTTGATAGATAAAACCTAGTTAATCATAATTATACGATTTACCTCTAGACTAATTATTTCCATAATTCCCATACTTTACATATTTAAAACATTAAACCATATATGATTCCTTATTGAAACCATTATTCCATTTCATTTTGCAAACAAAATATTTCACTTTTCCTCAATAATTTAATAATTTATGCCCTTTTTTAGACACAGAAAACATTTTACTATTCCTTTGATATATTCCCTTAATATCTTCTTTCCACATTGTATAAATTGATAAATTTTATTATTCTTTTAAATATGGTCCATATCATAAAAACATTAATAAAAACCATTTTTCTCTTATTAGGTTTATCAGGAAACTCACCTAGGTGGACATTGTTAATAAAAAATCAAGATATCTAGTTAGGAATATCCATAATATTTTCCACTCTAGAATTTGCCTCAATTGGATTCCCATTTCATTTTTCATCAAATTCTATTTTAGTAGGATTCCTTTTGGTTTCAACCATTGACTGAAACCAAAATTCATACTGTCAACATCGAGCAAAGATAATCTGAGCGAGAAATCATATAATCATGAAAATAATTCCTCATATATCTTAAATTATAAAACCTTATTATCAAGCTAAGAATATTTTAGGTTTAACCTAGGTCATTCATGGCCATTATCTATTAAAATCCTTTTTATGGTTTTGTAAATATTATGCGAATTTACTCAAGCATATCCCCAATGAGTGTCTAGTGAGGTGTGTACTCATAGTCTAACTCATAGTTAACTAGTGATGATAGAGTTAATACCTAATATATCCCTTTTAGAGTCATTACCCCTAGGTGTATCTCTATAAAATCTGTTTCCACTTTACAATATCCCAAAATGGAATTAATTTCTATTAAAACCCCATAATCTCTACTTCAATAAAATTTTAAGATGTTATGCTATATGTCAACCAATACCTAGTGTTTTCAAAAAAATTATATACTACTAACTTATAAAAATAACTAAACCCTTTAATGATAATAGTCATGGATAATCTAACATAACATACATAAGGATTATGTCATTTTATATAGATATTCAATACATATCATAAAAATAAATTCCAAGGAATAGTAAGGTTTAGGGTCTTTGGAGACTAAACACATAATCATCTTGTTTCATAAAATATATCCAACCTCTCCCACAATTTTCTTCTCAAATATACCACTTCTTATTCATACCCTAATTAAAATGATTTTTCATAATCTGGGGAAAGGAAACATAAGAAAGGGTGAGTTATGATGCTCAGTGAGGGTCATAATGGGAGATATATATCAATGATCATATATAATCATATCATGAGCATAATGGTATGATAGCATGATCGTGACATTTTGAATTCATATCCAAAAATTTATAGATGATAATAATGACATAAGGATTTTTCCTATTATAATACATGAACCATATAATAATCAAAGATCATGTGCCATTATAACATATAATAAGAATAAGAACATATCATATATAGTGTAAAATATTTTTGAATAATCATAATCAAATAAATCATATGTTTAGGATACCCACCATGAAATTAATCACATACTATTCCTGGGATAACCACTCGTGCACCTACTTTAGAGTTTGGGATAACCTCTTGTGAACCCTCTTTCAAGATTGGGAAAACCTAATTCGTACCCAAATGTAGTATTGGGATAATCTCCCATGCACCATTTTGATCTCATGAACAATAATCATTTCCCAAAACACTGGATGGAAATAATGAACCCACTGGTCACATAATACATTCATATGCATTCCAGAATATCTAAAAACATTTATCATTTCATAATAACTTAAACCATGTAAAATACAACTAGTTTCATCAATATATCCTCATAATAATCATAAAGAATATATGGAATGAGTAATGATGATCTCAGTAGATTATATCCATAGTGAATCATAAGAAACATCAATGGATGTTTCTAAAAAAAATTAATGTATCACTAGAACATTTAATGGGGGAAGAGCCTTTTAATTTTCAAATAACATTTTTAAAATATAAAAATTTCCAAAGTTTTAGGGAAATTTATTTCTTTTGAAATAAATATGGAAAATTATAAATTATTCTTCAAATAAAAGATTATTCAATAGGGTTGGAAATTTCATTCGTGTGGTATACATTAAAAATGATATCATTAACACCTTTTTTAAAAAGGGCCTCATTTGGGAAATGATTAAAAATTATGTTTGAACATTTTTATAGATTAAAACATGGTTAAATAATACCTCAATAAATATTTTTATAACAATAAAAAGTATCTTGAGAAAATCTTAATGAATATTCAGACAGGGAAGAAAAGATTCCCGTTCAAATATAAAATTATTTTTGTTTTCCTTAAAAATATCATTCCATACCATTGAGTACATATATAGATTAAAATAAAAAATAAAACATTTCATTTAAAAAATTTACAAGATTTTATAAAACTAAAAAATATTTGTCATAGATATATCTTATTAATTCATCATCATAAAATTTATGTTTAAACAATCCCAGTAGAAAGTGATATTATGATATTAAACTCTTACTGATGTGGTATATTTGGAGTCATAAGTACCATGAAAGAAATAAATAAAAAATGAAACATTAAATTTTATAAGAATAAGTATATTTATGGTAAAAAATATAAAGGTTTCAGTGGATTCACTTCATTAAGGATGATAGATGTATCACATAACATATGTCCCAAAGAAGGTAATTTGAGATGATAAACCCTTACCACTTTGGTAACATTTGAATCACAATCCCATGGATGAAATAATTTTTATTATGACTTTAAATAAATTTAATTAATAAGGATACATAATATAAAATGTCAAATGTATATTACATAAAACTCATAAACATAAATTGGTGTATGACATCAAACATGTCTCAATGAAATAGCATTGAGATGAAGAAACCATATTATATGTTTGACTTGATTTGTAATCACACTAAACTACTATATAATAAATTAATAATTATTATAATTATTTAATATATCCATTTACATACATATAATATCTTATATTATCCACTTATAATATTTCAAAGCTCATTCATTAATAATACCTTATTAAAATACTTATATTTGTGTGTTAAATATTTCATCTTAATGAATGTTTCATTTTGGAAGTTGTGGTAATTGCATATTGGTAATGGTTTCATCATATCCATAATATAATTTATGATATAAATATAATATATATTCATTTTATATAGATTTATAACAATCCAAAATAGGTGGATATAAAAAAATTACATCGTTCTTAGAGATGATAGTTCGTACGTACATAGGAACGTTGTTTTGATTTTATAATGAAAAAAATAAATGGAAGATAAATAATATTTTCTCATTAAAAATATTGATTATATCATAAATAGAATATATATTTATTAAATCAAACATTTTAAATATCCATATGAGGTGGTTAAGGAAAATGAATCAAATCGCTTCATAGAGGTGGTAGTCCACATGCATGCACGAGAAATACATTAATTTTCTATTTGATGTAAAGGAGGTGAAAATTATGGGACCATAATCATAATAACATATAATTATTTTTTTATATTTATGTCGTTATTTTATAATGGATACAATATATCTATAGTAAATAGAACATAAAATAAACTTTAAAAAAGTTATGTAATATGATTGACACTTCTTTGAGAGAACTCTTTAGCTTACACATTAATCCTTCTTATGATTGAATTAGTGGAATAATAGAGTCTCTAGAATATATTTATGTAATATATGAAGGAAATATGGTAGGTATTTTTCATTATATAGTGATCAATCTTTGTTAATAATTGAGAAGAGATAGTTTCCTTTTATATGTTTGGGAAAGGACACAATTGGAATTACTTAAATGATTTAAATATAATATTTATCATAATATTATAATGTGTCCCCAAATAAACATAATTTATAATTTTTTATATTATAAGTTAAAAATTACTTTAACCAATAAAATTTATAGATGTTTAAGTTTCATTCAAAACCATATTTTTTGACCCCCTCATTAACCCTTTTTAGCCTTAATTGTGGAAATAAATATCTTGTCCTTTAAGGGTCATAAATATAATTTTAAGGTAAAATTTAAGTGACTACATAAATTTATTTGTACCCTTTGCATGTTCCTAAAACATTTGGTTCTTATAGGAGGCCTATAGAAGGTCTAGCGGTGTTTTGATTCTAAAATCTAGGAGCTGGGAGAGTTCACACTGTGTAGGTGTTTCACATCATGAATGTGCAGTTCCTGGCCTAGATGAGATCCTGATTCATGTCCCTAAAGAAATTTATAACTTTTGTTAGGATATTTCACAGGTTTAATCTTGGTGTGAATAAATTCAAGGTTAAATGGTCTAAAGTAGTGTGCTTTTTAGCCGGACTTAAAATATGATACCTTAACAACATGAAATTGTTTTACAAAAAGAAAATCCCATAGATAGTGGAATGACATAATTTGAAGTACCTATGGTATTTATCTAACCTAAATCATTTATCCCAAACCCCATACAGCTAGTATAACACTCTCTAGGTGTCTTGGAATACCTTTTATAGGGATCGAATCTCAATTTCCCATATTCAGCCTATAGTGATCTGAGGTACATTCTACCTCTTTCCTTATAGTTCTCCAATATAGATCCTCCCACTTCTAATTTCCATAATATTGTGGCCTCTATCCATATTTATAACATATTTTTCTTGGTTTTTTTGGGTATTATTGTGGAGTAGTGTCCTTGGATGGATATGGCACTTGCGGGAGGGGTGATCAGGATCAATGATGTTCTTCCATTCTTGTGTAAAGAATGGTGATTCATTTGAGGTAGGTGATTTTTTGTTCTTATATTTATTTATGATCAATTATAAAGTTATCATGGATTATATCTTTGGATATAAATGAAATTAACCTAATACTTATTAAATAGGATTAATAAATAATTGTTTTTTATCTCATGTTGTTTCTTTCTACCATGACAACGGTTTGCCTCTTGGTTTTCTAAATAGTGTGCTATCAATTCTATTCTTGGTTATCATGTTGTTATACTCTATATCTCATGTTGAAATTAATGAAAATTTTAAAGAACTTAAATCATGAATTAATTGATTAATTGTATTAAAAGTAATTATAGAAGAGTCATGTTATAGTAAAACTATTGTTTTTGGTAATTTGATGGTAATAAAATTGATGCAATGTGAATGTTTAATTAAATAAATTATTCCATGATAATAAAAATGATAAATAATGTGAATAATGATAATTATTTGGGATAATGTCAAAATATAAGGCATGTTAATGAGAATGTTACATCACTAAGTTTAATGAAAATGGTTTTAATTATAATGGCATGTTTAACATTTGATATCTTGTTATAGCCTAATGTCTTAGGTTTCCCATAGTTGGAACTTATGAATAATGAATCAATTAATTCAGTATGGAATAAAAGCTGGTTCTTTGATAGAGGTGACTACTAGGTCCTGAGTTTCACATTTTCTTGATAAGGTCAAGTACCTTGAGTTTCGATCTATGACCACTCATTTTTGTGTATAGCATGTATTCCTTCTTTTAGGGAATAAATTTCTCTATTATCTATGATTTTTTGTTTCCTATGGATTATGTGATTTTATTTGGATTTTATCTTTATTGTGCGATGTGATATGAGCCTAGGATGGGTGATTCAGGTATGGACGATGTGATATATAGGTGGGAAGGCCTACATGATGTAGCAACAGTTGATTACTTTGATAGAGAGATGAATTGGGATATGCATCTGGGTTTTGGGGATGGAATTGAAGATAATGGAATTAGATGAATATGCAATTACCTATTTATGTGATAAATATCTATTATTTATTAATATGAATCTATTTAACTATAAATGGATAGGTTTTTTATTTAATATGCATTTATTCCCCAACTACATGAGGAAAATGGGTGTGCCTAGTAACATGTTTTCTCTTGGTGGTAGATTAGGATGGTTTTCCTAGAGTAACTAGATAATGGATTGATTCTAATAATGAACAAATTTTTCTTAAACCAAGGGGTTGGTGTCAATAGAATGAAAATTCTGAAATGATGTTAATCTTAAGAAACTATGGAATGGGTTTGGATTAGGCCTAGAGGGCATACAGTTCACATAGGTGGTTAATGAATATATCTTGAAATAATTTTAATAGTTAATTTAATGGATAAAAAAGGAATTGAAAAATTAAATGATAAAAAATAGAAGAATAAATTTATTTATCTCTTCAAATTATTGTGTGCTTATAGGATATCTATTCCCTAGTAGTGGAAATTGGGTGTCTGAGTGATGATAGCTATTGTTGAGATTAGGACTAGGTTATGCACATAGTGTGTTTGTGATCTATATTATAATATTTATATTCTATAATTTATAGTGTTTCCTCACCATTACCATTTAAGGTGACTGACACCCAGTGGACTCTGGGAGGGTGTTTTTCCTAACATACTGATGGGAGGATGTATGGATGAATACCCCCTTATGGACCTACAATCTTCTCCTACTAATTACATGCGTTGGTATGCATATAGGTTAGTTTCTAACTAATGTTCATATTGGCAAATGATAGATTGTGGTTATCTCATACACATGTATCCTCATATATAGTATCCAAATTATTATTATATGCATGATGTGTATAGGATGTGATGGATTTAGGTACTTGGTTTATGGGTTGTAATGGTTTGTAGTATAATAATAAATGTATGATACACATTATAAAAGCTATAGTGGCTCCTTAAAACTACATGGTTACTATATTTTATGATGTGATATATTTTGATGTGATGATTTGATTCATGAGGTTCATGTTGTGATTCCTTTCATATGTGTCTTTGGGTTAGATTATTTTAGAGTGAGATGGATCAGGATGTGAAAACATTGGCGAAGAGGAGAAAATCAGTTGGGAAGAAAGAGTGTGGAACCCTTGATGTTTCGTTATTATATTATAGTATCTCTTTTATGTTATACTTGTCGATACTTATACATGGTTAGTATGGTAAATTAGTATACCTTTTTAGGTGATGAGTTAGTTTCACTATTGTTTACTATGATTTAGCATTCTTTCCTTATCTTTTATATGAGAGGCTCAGGGGAGGATCCTTTGGAGTATACAATTATGCTCACCTTATTTATATATAAACTAATTATTAGGTTCTCTAGATAAGGTTGGATATCATTCTTGATTTTACTAACTCATGGTTTTATGGGAGTTGTTTTGTCTTCATGGTTGCTGTCATAATTTCCTTTTTAAAGTTGTATATTTCCTTTCAATTATTTTAGAACTTTTTGAAATTGCATGTATGCACTTGGGATTTTTTTTATATATGTTTGAGTATGTTTTTATTTTTGTATCCATCTTATCACTCTCTTCCACATTTTTTCTTATAGGTACATACCTCCCATTGTATGATTAATGTACCCTTGGTTCTAGTCTCCAACCCAAATCCTACTAGAGGTGGGACCCATGCAGTCACAATCTCTATTCTATCATTGTTGGCATAGTAGGGGTCTACATTGGGGGGAGGTGTCCTAAAATTATGGTATCAATGATTTATTTTTATGGATAGAATGGAATTTGGAGTTAGGAAAAAGTGAGGTTTCAAGGGTTGGTGGGGAAATGACGTTAGGGAATCTTAGTGAGTAATAAAAACATGGGAGGATAGATGAAACATGGGTATTTAGGGACCCCTATTATCTAAAGCATTGGCCTTTAAGTTTACTAGGCCTACTAAATTAAGTGATACTAGTTTTTGGGTAAAGGCTTAGTAATGGATCATGACTAATTCTTCTTTGCATATATGTTTGAAATGGGTATACCTTAAGATAGGTTAAAATCATAACAAGAAAAAAAAATTTAATTAATTACTATTTAATATTCTATATCCTATGTTTTGGAGTTGTAAAAGATTTTTATTTTTGCAAGCATGGCTCCAGGTCGATGTCCTCGTAACGTTCTCACTGAAGATGTTTAATAACATATTCTAGTAGATCATTGTAGAGTATAGGCCGATAATGAAAACACGTTGATGAGTAAACTCTGAGAGTTTTAGTGCTGTATTCTATATAAGTATGAGAGCTCTATTTAAGATTCAGTCATAAAATACTGGTTGGAGGAGGTTGAGATAGCTTTCTGTTTGATCCGTGCTTGGAATGATCATTGGGTTTTTTTGGCTGTAAATATGTTACATGCAGTAACAAGGCAGTATTACTTATTATTCCTATAGGATCTAGAATAATTAATGGTCTTGTGGGAGAATTTATAAGACAAGTTTCAAGAATTGTTCCATTATATGGCATGAAGTCAACCAATTTTTAGAAGCTTCTTACCCTTCAATAGGTGAGTTCATGTATGTGGGATTTTGGGATCCATTTTAGGATCATTCTGCTACATGATTTAGACATATTTCTCGATGAGGAGGATATGGTGAGGCATTTTGAGCAGGCTTTTCATCCATATATCCAATTATATATCACCCCATTTATGGAAAAGATTTATCTTGATATACAAGATAGGGAATATATTATTGACAGGACACTAGCTAGAACAAAATCGTGATGATATGGGAGTCATCAGGATTCATCACGAAGCATATCAATGTTTTGGGGTTTCCAATTTCCTAGATAGGGGTGATTTTGGTTAGCGGTGGAAGGATACATATCTCATAATATCATTTCTCTAGCGTGGAATCTCTCAAAACTATACCAAGGGATCAAAAACATGTCTTCTTGGTAAGGTTGAGGTCATCAGAAATAAGAGTTCCAAGTCTTTCTGAGCATTCATCATGTTCCAGGTGTTCTTCTTCAAGTTCCTCTCTTTAGATAAGACAATGGTAGTATGGTTTTTTAGTTTGGGATTAGTAGAGAAGATATGGGGTAGGAAGAGTACATACCTAATACACTCATCATCCTCATAGAGTATTGTGCGTCCCTAGAGGTGGTCATCATTAGGGTAAAAGAGGTCATAGAGTGGGTCTTGGTTAGATTCATGCTTTAAAATTTCTAGAATTGGGTGAGCCAAATGTCATTCAAGGTACCCTTTTATTGTTTTATACATGGGTTATTACATTGTTTGATTCAAGAGTGACACACTCATTATATTACCTTCCTTCATCCATGCATTGGGAAATGAGGTAGAGAGGATTCCAATACCCTTGGAATTCACTACACAAGTTGGGGGGTCAAGATGACTTGTATGATGTTTGTAGAGACTATGATCTAGTGTTGGGTAATCACTACACATAGGTATATTTCCTATGTTTATGGATAAATCCTTATCACATCATCGTCAACATGGATTGATGGTATTCAATGCATGGTTTCATTGATTGATTTAGGATTTAGTTTTTTTCTATGAAACTAATGCAAATTAAATGGTGTTTATTAATTAGAGAGAACCTCATATGGGTCATAGTAATATTCATTACAAATCTTCATTTATGTAAAAGTTGTTGTTAATTTCATCAGAAGGTCATCAGTTAGTGTTTCCTAGGGTTATATAATAGTACCCCGGTGTCTTTCTAGAGGAGGTTTTAGGATTACCCCCTTTACAGAAGATAGAGTTTAGGATATATCCATAATCGAGCGTATCTCCTATCTCAATTTCTCTTTATATTGTAGAGGCTTCTAATTTGTGAGAGCTACGAGTATATCTCAGTGATTTATTATAGTGTGGTTTTGTTCGGATAATTATGTCACCATAGGGTGAATCATTTTTTTTTTGTAAAGATGTTTGATGTTGGTTTGTGTATTTTTATTGATTATCATCTCTTGAAATAGATGATAGTAAATAAATTCTATCATCTTCCATGGATTGATGATTTATTCAATCAGCTTAATAGAGAAATTTGGTTCTTGGTGATCGGTATTCATTTAGGATATCATCAGATATGGGTGAAGGATGGAAATATTCAAAAGACCTGTTTACATTATCAACATGGATATTACGAGTTCATTTTAATTCCTTTCAGTGTGATTAATACTCTAGTATTGTTCATGGGGTTTATACACATAGTGTTCATAGAGTTCATGGATAAGTACATGGTGTTTTTCATTAACAACATCCTTGTATACTCTGCATCTAAGGAGGAGCATGAAGAGTATATTCATGCCATTTTGGGAGCTATTTGTCATGATAATATTATTGAGAAGTTTTAAAAGTGTGAGTTTTGGGATAATAATGTTTGTTTCTTCGGTAATTTCATTTCTTATTAAGGATTTTTTATAAATCATTCGAAGATAGAGGTAGTTAATTCTTGGGAAGCCCCCAAGATAGTGGCATAGGTGTGGAGTTTCCTAGATCTTGAAAGATATTTAAAGAGGATAACAATTAATTTATCTTAGTTTGTCACTCATATGATATCCTTTACCAGAAATGATTAGGAGTTCATGTGGACTAACCAATGTTAGGTGTATTTTCAGTACATGAAGTAGAATTTGTTCAGTTATTCATTCCTTTATTTACCAAAAGTGTGAGTTTAGTTTTAGGGTTTTTGTGAGGATTTTCATCTTATATTTTTTTGTTCTAATGTAGCAAAGGATGGTTGTTTCTTATGTATCTTGACAGTTAAGTCCCCCTAAGAATAACTATTCAACCCATGATTTTGAGATGAAGTTGTTTTTTCTTTGAAGTTGTTGTGAGATTACCTCATCAGCGAGTGTTTTCTGGTTTTTAACAACCATAATATACTAAGGTTTTTTTTCTCCTAACATGAATTAAACTTGAATTAGTGTTGGTGGATAGAATTTTTAAAATATTAGAACTTTATGTTTTCATATATTCTAGGAAATTGAAATATTGTAGTTGATGTTCTGATCAAGAAGTCATGTAGTGATGTTATGTTTGAATATGGATATTCCTAGAGAATGATGGAAGAACTCCCAATAATGTATCTAGATATAGGATAGGTTGGATAAATAGGTTAACTTTTCCTAATAATTGTATAGTTTTCTTTGGTGTATCACATGGAGGAGTCCCAGTAAGATATTCGTCAGTGCAAGTGGGAGGTCATCTCGAGGGATGTCATTAATAGTTTTCCTTAAGATCAGAGAGGATATGATTATTTATGGGAAATAGTGTATTTTTTGATTAATTCATCCCACTTTATAGTGACCAGGGATTCAATTTCAATAGAGGTTCTATCGGCATAGTATTTGGAGGAGGTGGTGTGACTCGATAGAGTCCTGTAGAAGATCATCCCTGATTTGGATCCTCATTTTACCTCTAGGATATGGAGAGGTATCCACAATGATTTTTACTCTATATTTTTCCTTATAAATACTTTTAATCCATAGATAGATGTCCATATATAGTGTACCATCAATAATCTTAATGGCATGTTGTGCTCTTATGTCTTGGATTTTGGAGGATTGTGGATGAGGAACCTTCCCTTGGTTAATTTTTCTTACATTAATAGTTTATAATCTTCCATTCATATGGATCCATTTTATTTTTTCACATATGACCATTTAATTATTTGTTGTACTAGCCCAGGGTTAGAGAGGAAGCATGTCTTGGGTTGGAACTAGTATAGAATATGATAAACATGGTTCCAGTAATTCATGAGAGAATGAAATCTATGTTGGATCATCATATATCATATATTGGTCATAGGAGGAGTCCACTGCAATTATAATAGTGATATCGTGAGTTCTTGAAACTGAATCCTAGTCATGGTATGTGAAGGCTTGGTCATGGGAGTAACATTTATCCCAGTTTTTTAACCTTTCAGGTTATTGGATCGTGTTGGAGTTGTGGCGTATTATATAGAACTTCCCCACAGATAATCTAGTTACATGGTATTTTCTATGTGTTATAGATTTGTATTTATCTTTTGGATGGCTCTCATTTCATTGACTTGGGATAGATCAATGTTACTGAAGATGTGACCTTTATAGAGCGACCTATTGAGATATAGGACCACTAAGATAATGTGTTTCATGGGAATTATATTCCAATGGTTCATGTCATGTAGTAGCACAGTTGCATGGAAGAGTGTACCTTGGAACATGATTCATCGATTCATACTCAGTACCTTGATCAATTTACTGGTTATATATACCCATGTAACATTGTTCATTTTGTGTATGTTGACCTTTTTGTTGTGAGATGGTTCCCTATTGTTTCTTTTTGGTAACCTTGCCCTATTTTGATAGGTATCTCATACAAGAGAGTGTTTTGGAGTAGATTTTTGTTGTTTCATAGTTTCACATTGTTCCTATGATGAGGTGGTTGAGCTCTTTTGTTGATGAGATCATTAAGTGGTATCACACAAGGAGGCTTTTCAGACAACCCCTTTTAATTTTCAATCAATGTTTGGTTTTTTATCTTCAAGGGTAATAATTTTTTGATATTTGTCTAATGTAAGGACTTGGATCTATGTAGTTTGACCCTTTTTGTATTTCTAAATATTATAGTGATCGAAAGAATCCTCGTGAAGTTATAATGGTGTTTGGATACTAAATGTTGTGAGTAGGGAGAATTCACTATGTGTAAATGTTTCATGTCATGAATGTTCTATTCATGGATTCTGTGGGGGTATAATTCATGTCCCAAAATCCATACATGGATTTTCTAAGGCAGGTTCACGGGGTTCCTCATGGAAGGAATTAATTCATGGTTAAATGGTCTGAGGTGATGTATTTTTTGGTGGGCCATAAAATCCAATAATTTCACTACATGAAAGGGTTTTACACGATTAAAATTAATTGGATAGTTTTCTAATATAAATTACATCACCTTAGATTTTTCTCAAACCTACATCATTTCTCCCAAACCCTAAGTGGTCACTGTCTCTCTCTCCAAAATTCTTTGAATCCCTTGGATAGATATCGAAACTCAGCTTCCCATGTTTGATATATTGTGATCTAAGGTATGTTATACTTATTCTCTTATAGTTATTCAAACACAATCCTCCCACATATTCTTTCCATGTGATGGTAGTTTCTCTTTATCATTATAATAGAGTTTTCTTAGTTTTTTATTGGTGTGGTTGTGGCATGGCATACTTGGAGGGATACAACTCTTGTTGGATGTGTGCTTAGGATCAATGATGTTGGGTTGTTCCCATTTTAAGAACTTTAATGCCTGTAATGTAGGGGATTCATTACTTCTCCAATTTATTTATGTGAAATCATAAATTTATCATGGTTTTCCCCTTTGTATGGTAATGGAATTAACCTATTAATTGTCGAACAATATTAATAATGAATTGGTTTTAGTGATCGCATGATGTTTCTTTCTAATGTGATAATGATCTGCTTCTTGATTTTATTGATAATTTGTTATCTATTTTATACCCATTTATCATATTGTTATTCTTGATATATAATATTAAAATTGATAAATTTTTTAAAAAATGTAAAGTTGGAATTAATTTATTAATTGGATTAAGAATTATCAAAGAAGAGGCATGTTATAGTGAATCTAATGTTTCTCATAATTTGGTGGTAATCGAATTGATAAAATGCACATGATTAATTAAATTTGTTCTTCTTGGATAATATAATTGAAAAATAATTTGATTCTTGATAATTATTGTGGATAATGTTGAAATAAATTTCATGTTAATGAGAATAGTACTTATCTAATTTTTTGGAAACTAGTTTTAAAGATAAGATAATGTTTATCATTTGATAGATTATTATAGATTGATTCCTTAGGATTCCCATATGTGTAACCCTCTGAGTAATGAATCCGTTAATTAAATATGGAATAAAATATGGTTGTTTGATGAAGATAATTTCTAGGGCCTGATTTTACAATTTTATTGAGATGGTCGAGTGCCTTTAGTTTGGAGTCATGAGAGCCCATTTTTGTATGAAGGTTGTATGCCTTGTTTTGGGGCCTATAATTCCCTATTGGATGTATTATTTTTTTCTTGATATGTTTTGGTTGTTATCTATATGAAATCTTCACTATGAAATTTTCTATGATCATGGGGTGGCTATGCTTGGGATTTCTACTTTGATATATGCATGGGAGGGTTGGATGATGTAGATCAAGTTAATGCTTGTGATGGTGGCATACATGGGGATATGTTTGTGGGTGTAGGGTATGGGATCAGAGATTATGGTGTGGGTTGAAGCTAGGATTTAAATTTTTTTATAAATCTAGATTCATGAATGACATGAATCCATTTAATGTTCAATTGCCGAGTTTATTGTTTTATATGCATTTCTTTCCCCACTGTTTGAGGAAAATGGGTGTACTTGGTTGTATGTTTCTTCTTGGTGGTTGATTTAGGTGGTTTTCCTAGAGTAAATGGCTTTTGTAATTATTATAATAATGAATAAGTAAATATTAACCCATAGGGTTGGTGTTGATGGAATGAAGGTACTAAAAAGTTGTTAATCTTGAGAAACCGTGGACTTGATTTAGATTATTCATGGAGTGAATGGACTTCATGATGGTGGTTAATGAATGTATCATGTAATCATTTTAATATCTAATTTAATGGATAGTAAATAAATTAATAAAATGAAATAAAAAAATAAATAAATGTAGCTCTTTAAAGGATTTTGTGATTATAGGATATCTAGTCTCTAAAAGCGGCAGTCTAGTGTCTGGGTGAAGATAGTTGTAGTTGAGAATAGTAATTTGTTATTCCCACAGTGTGGTTGTGAGATATATTATATTCTATATATTTTTTTATTTCATATGATTAACCACTCATTTTAGTTAGGGATACTAACAGCTAGTGGGATCTAAGAGAGTGTTTTCCCCAACATCCTGATGGGTCGATGGATGGGCGACAACCCCCTCTAGGCCCACCCTCTTCTCCTGATAGTTACTTGCGCTATTATGAACAATGATTTGTTATCCATATATATGTGTATTGGATTATGATGGATTTTTTTTATTTCAAACACATTTATTTCTAGATATAGTATTCAAAGTATTATTATAGGAATGACATGTATTAGATATGATGGGTTGAGTTACTTACAGAATGTATGGGATGTGATGGATTGAGGTATAACACTCAATGTATGATACATTTCATACAGACTATGGTGGATCCTAGAAAATACTTAGTAACTTTATATATTTATGTGATATGGGATTATTTGATGATGTGATGTGCGAAGTTCATGTTGTGATTCCCATCCAATGTGTCTTTGAGATGGATTTTTTTAGAGAGGGGTGGCTCAAAATGAGTGACATTGGGGTAGAGTGGAAAATAAGTTGGGAAGATAGATCAGGGTACCCTTGATATTTCATTATTATATTATATTCTATCTTTTATGAGATAGATAATAATATTTATCCATGGTGAGTCTAGGAACATAGTACACCTGTTAAGGTCATGAGTTAGTTTCACTATTGTTCATTGTGCTTTAGCATGCATTCTTTATCTTTTTCTTGAGAGGATCCAAGGGGGATACTCTTGAGTATATTTTTATTCTCACTTCACCTATATATAAAAAATTAGGTTATCTAGATTTGGTTGGAGATTAGATTGGATATTACCATCTCATGGTTTTCCAGTATATGTTTGGACGTTGTGGTTATTGTCATCGTTACATTTTCATACTTATAGTCTTACTTTCAATTTTTTTAGTACTGTATGATATTTCTGCTGTGCACTTGTGATTTCAATATATATGTGTGTGTGTGTTTGTGTATTTGTGTGTGTGTGTGTGTGTCAGAATAGGTGTTGATGGGTGAATCTACATCATCTCCTTCTTTTTCATGTTTTATTAAAGGGCAATTCCTCCCATTATATTATTATTATACCATAAGTGCTAGTTGCCAACCTAGGGCATATTGGAGGTGGGACTTGGGTAGTGAATATCTCCCTTCTCTCATAGGCATCCTAGGAGGGGGTACACTTTGAGAGTAATGATTTTTTAAATGAAAAGTAGCTCAAAAATGTTACCTGGATGAAATTTTTTATCATTTCACAATCCACCTGTCCACTTTCAATATTTTTTTTTAAAATTTTTAAATAATTTATTAAAATATTATTTAACATAAAATATCAGTAAAATTATTTTTAAAACTATTCATTTAATTTGACTTCAATGAAATAAATCAAGAAATTAAATTAGAATATAAACACATTTACCATTATTTATACTATATAATTACCTATTAAATTTGTTTCAAACCAAAATTAATTGAAAAATATATTAATTTATTTTTTTAAATCCTTTTTTATGATTTTTCTACTCCTTGAAACAGAACAATAATGGGGTTGCGTAAGATTTTAAGGTAATTATATCATCACTGAAAAATAAAATAAAATAATATCATAAAAATCCTTTATTTATGTTCAAAATGAATGTTTATATTCTTTCACAACATCTTTTTCCCTATGAAAACATATAAGATAAATTAAAATCAAGAGAGTTAAATTTTTTATTTATCATTTTCTTAAAATAATTTAAATTTTATAATAAAAAAAGTTGTAATAAATTGTTCTAATTTCTTATCTAGGACAGACATGGTCAAAACCTCTCATACAATTTGATAAAGAAAATTGTTAGGGAGATTTTTGGGCCATATCCAAAACATTTTACCTCATTTTACCCTTACTGATATGACAAATATTTACCAAAATTCTTACTCATAATGAAAAAATAAAAGAGACTTATTTAAAAAAAATTAACACCATGATTCCAACTATTTTATTCATTTTTTAAGATTAAATTTCTATAGGTTTTAGAGATCAATTTTAATATAAATGCATAAAATGTAACAAAAAACTTTTTTATGAACATAAAAAATGATCTTATACCAAAATTAAATTTAATATTGATTGAAATGAAGTTATTTAGATTATTTTTAATTAAAAATATCTTATATTACTTTGAGAAACCCAAAATATAATGGGACTGTTCAATTACTTGATTGAATGAAAATAAATTGCAGTTATAGAAAAAAAGGTATTTTTCATTATACACTAGAAAATATATCTTTTAAAAAAAATATAAAAAACACGCAAATATAATATCGAAATACTTATTACAAAAATGATGTTAATTATACTAAATAAAATATTAGAAAATATTATATTTTAATTATAATTTCTACACCCAAAATGTAATAAAACCAATTTTTTTAAGATAATGTATTTTTGAAGAATAAAATGACTTTATTAAAAATTGGGTACAAAATTATTATGAATTTATAAATAAATATCAATTATATAAAACATTTTTATATATTTCATAATGTTTTTATTCCAATTCATACCACCAATTTAACAACTAAGTTGTAATATACCGTGGTTCATTTTAAACATGGTGTTGTGTGTCAAGCAAGGCGTTAAAGGCATAAAATTTATTCAAAGATAGATATTTTACAAAATCATGGGGTGTTCCAAATTTATGTTCATATGGATATCAATTGAAAATTAAATTCAATCCATATGTTCAAATTCTTCATTATGGATTATAAAGGGCATTTGAATTATCCAAAGAATATCCCCTAAGAGTGTCAAACATGGTTTATAGGTAGGACACTTTATCATATATCAGGTGATGATTGAGTTAAAACCAAATATTTCCTTTTCAAGTTTATTACCCATATTTACATATATTCTATTTATTACAAACAGTTTTTATCCATATATTGATTTCATTTATTGGAAAATCACACACTCTTTTCTTTTTGAAGTTTAGGATGATTTTATATCAATGATAAATTTTGAACATTATAATATCTTATAAAGATTGTACAATGAGATGTAATGGTCATGTATCATTGAACACATAAAAAAATAATAATAATAAATTATAAAATTTCCCATGTTATGGAAAAGTAATTAGAAGGATCCCAATGTAAAGGGAAGGAGGGGTGGGGAACCCATATTTTTTGTAGTAACAACTAAGGAAAATGTTTTAATGAGAAAGAGTAAATAAGATATAATTATAAATATAAAAGTTTTAAAATAATTTCCTGGAATAAAAATACTGGAAATATATGAAAATTTATTTAAAAATAACATATAACAAAAATAAGAGACTTAAATAGGAAAGAGAAGGATTGGGGAAACCCTTACGTAGCTTGGGATATTCTTAATACTTGATAGAGAGATATTAGAACCTTAATAACATCTTGGATAGATTTTAGATATGGATAATGAGTTATGATTCATTATTAATGGCTTTGGAGTGGACAGTTATAGGAGAATGAGTGTGTATTAATACTTGAGGTGGGAACATTTGAGGGTTAAATATTGTTTATTTTGATATTTAAGACAACCACTGGTGGGTGGAATTAATTTAATTGAATTCAAAGTAAATTTTACTATAATAAGAGGATTATTTTAATATTTAATTAGGAAAAAATTTAAATTATGATTCAAACTACCTCATTTAATACAGAGAATCCAAAAATATATTTTTATTAAAGAAAAATTATTAAATTTCAAAAAAATAAAAAAAAAATTATATTTTCAAATTATATACATTTTAAATTTATTATTATAATAATTAAATTAAGTTTTTATTGAATAAAATATTAAATAAATTTTTATGTAATTGGTATATCATAATAATATCATCAAAATCGAGGTACCTGTAAAATTGTAATTTTCCCTATTTCAATAAAAAAACATTCTAAGAAAAATACTAAAAAATGACATAAGATTATTTTGATTGGTTGGTTCAAAAGTAAATTAAATTAATTAAAAATATGTATCTATATATCTAAAATATAAAAATACCTCTATATTTCAAAATTGATAATAAAAAAATCATTTAGTATTTAAATTTATATTTATGAATGAAAATTTATCATGACATTCATTATAAATATGGTATGTTTCTAACTAATACTTTCTAGGAGAGGATATACCATGGAAAAATTGAATAAAAATATAAAATATATTTTTAGATATTCAATAAGGGGTACATTATTTTTCCATTTTTTGAGAAAATATCACAAATTCTAGTTTATGATATGTTCCTCCAGAATTTCCTCTTCTATAAAAATAAGTTGGATAAACTGGGTATGATATATATTTGTGAATAATGCTCAATAGTGGTACAACAAAAGATTCATCCAAAGCTCTAAGATCTATGTATCCTTTATATTATTTCATGATTAGGTATGTGCAATGAAAAAAAATCCTTTTTGATATTATAGAGATTGTAAATATAATGCTACTGAATTTTTTCAAGAATAATTGCTTAAGTAATAAAAAAACCTAAGAGGGTATAGTTACAGCTATAAGATGGATCATTGAAATACACCTAATTGAATCCTTGAAGGAATCCTGCTGAATGTAGGAAATTTTTACTTTCCTACTAATTTTCTAATTTTAGAAATATAAAAAAGAAGGATAGGTATCAATCATTCAACTTCAGTCTTTCCAAACCTCAAGGAAGGATCTCATTTATGTAAATCAGGGATATATAACGTATTTTATGGGAGATGATTAATTCAAATTTGACCACACCATTTTGCTGAATCATGGAGTTAAACTATAATATTAACCTATAATAACTATCATTGTGGATAGATATAGATTTATAAGGACCGAGGCTGAGAAAGAAGTATTATTAGATGAAAAAATAATTTTAATAGAAGATATTTGTAGTGAAGTACTGGAAGTAGAAAAATCTCTAAAATATTTTATAACATATTTTTCAATAGTTTACTCCCACTTTTTAAAAGGCATAAAGGATGGAACTAAAGTAGCTCCACAAAATACTATCCTACCTATTTTTATAATAATTCAATGAAGTTATATTTATTTTTAATACACCCCACTCTAAATATAATGTGTTTTGATTAATGGAAGTGTTAATAAAGTAGGAAGGAAATATCATGTAGAATTGATGATATTAAATGTATCAACCCCTCTGTATACACCCATAAATTCATACTAGAATAGGGGAGGAAACTGACAAAAAACCCCTTGTAAAGGTTGAAACCCCAAATGAAGGGGGTTGTGAATAAAGAAGTTTCAAATCTAGTGGATGACAGTATCAACTTCCTCATTTAAGACATCAAATTGATGATTCAACTTTATGTCTTCCATAGTAAAGGTGTCATGATTGTTTTAAAGAATATTAATGATCATAACTCCACCTATATGGTAATGAGGTGGGGAGTTTGTGATGAAAATGGAAATCTAAATGAGGAAACATGGAAGGATCATTTTTTGATTTCATTCATTGACAAAATATTGGATAGGAAGGTCAATCATGAGTACTTTTATTTTTTGGATTGTTATTCTGGTTATAATCAGACTACAATAGATCCAATAGATCATGAAAATCTTACATTCATCTTACCATATATAACCTTCACCTACTTATTCATGTCCTTTGGCATGTTTAATATACCCATAGATTTTCAGAAGTGCCTGAAATGTATCATTCAAGGGATGGGGGAGTTCCTTGATATCTTAATAGATGAATTCCCTATCTATGGTTTGTATTTAAAATTTTATTTTAGGAATCGAGATATTGTGATTGAAATATGTGAAGAGATGTTTCTCTTTTTAAACTAATTTTTTTATTTAATGTTAATGGATGGAATTATACTTTACTACCAAATAAACTATAACATAATTGCTGTTGACCCCATAAAAATCAAGGTGATCAAGGAGTTACATGATCAAATAAATTTATGGGTTGTTAGGATTCATTAGACCATGATGGATTTTGTTGTAGGTCATTCAAAGACACTTCACATATATATTGGACACTTATTCACCTTCTATAAAAGGATGTGGATATCTAATTTGGAAAATAATGAAACGTATTTTTCTAAGAATTAATAAATTGGGTGATAACTTATCCCATTATAAACCCACTGAATTAGGATGAACCATTTGATTTTATGTGTCACACCAATTATTATTTGATAGGAGTAGTTATTGGTAGTATAGGAACATTATTTACCATCCTATATACTATAGAGGTTGTACCTTTATATAGGACTGATAGAATTAAATAGCTATGGAGAAGGAATTTCTTGTTGTAGTTTTTATTTTGACATGTTGAGACCACAACACATAATTTCTAGAGTGCTGGTTTATACCGATACTATAACCAAGATTTACTTACTAACAAAACAGATTCTAAACCCCACTTGATCTGGTGGATTCTATTATTACTATATTTTTACATTGATGTTCTAGAAACAAAAAGGTTGGAAAATAATTTTGTTAACCACCTATCAAAGATATAATTAACCAATATATCTAGAGAATAATAAGTGGTGATTTAAGATGAATTTTTCATTTATCACTTATTAAATGTTGAACAAAAAAAAGTACATGGTCCATTCACATAAAAAACTTCTTCACGATATGTATAATTTGTACATATTTATCTCACTAGGAGAAGAAAAAAATAGTAACTGCCATTAATTATTTCTTGGATGAATCTATACTATTTATGAATTTTAGTAATGGTTTGATTTCAATATGTGTTCTTAAACATTAAATGTAAAGTGAACTTGATTTTTTTCACTCCTAACCTACTAGAAGACACCATGGACTAGATTGTAATGTATAAAAAAATTGAAAATCATATTCTTTTAAAAATCAATGTACTTGGGTGAATGAAACATTATGGAATCTTATAATCATTTTAAATGTATTTGTAAAATTTAAAATAGAGATAAAATTTTCCATCATCCTGTCAAGTAATTTTATGTGTTCAATGTTTAGTGAATTAACATCATGAGAAATTTCCCCAACACTTACAGTTACTCCTATATCTTGATGTGTGTTAATTAAGTCTCAAATTGGGTTGATTATAAGGACTCTTCAACAATTACTGAAAATGTATTTACCAATATTATAAAGAAAAAAATATTCTTTCAATTTGGGGTGTCAAGGTTGTTTGTCAATTATAGGGAAAATCACTTTGACAACCATCTCTTTAGGTAAGTGTTGAAGAAGTATGGGCTTCATTATGACACAAGAAATCTATATCATCCATAAACCAGTGGATATGTAAAGATATCTAATGATGAGTTTTAACAAGTCCTTGATAAAATCATGAATTCAATTATAAATAATTTTTTGAGAAAATTTTATGGTCAATTGTGTGCTAAAAAATATATTACAATACACTATTTTGGATGTAACCATTTTGGTTGGTGTATAGGAAACCATTCCACATTATAGTGGGGCTTTCCAATAGATTATTTTTTTTAGTTAAATATGTGATCTATATAAATGATGTAGATGGAAGTAATAGACTCTTGGATTTAAAAAATAATACATAAATTTGAAGGGATTATTACAAAAAATATTGGGATCTATAAGGAGAAGGAAAAAGGATGGAATGACCATTTTATGCAAAGGAAGCCACTAGACCTGGGATACGTAGTACATTTTTTAACACACATTTGCATTTGTTTCCAAGTAAGCTAAGGTATTAGTGGTCAGGTCCATTTGTGATCACACCCTTATCCCTTATATAGAAATGGAGATTTATAGAAATAAATAACCCCATCTCAAATACATTGTTCGTCATTATAAAATATACCTAAACTGTACTCTACTTGGAAGAATCATTTCCTTCAATTTTCAATGATGAAAAATGTATTTTAATATTTTTAAATTAAATAAAATGTTTACTAGGAGGCAACCAATGTATGTTTTATAATTTTTTTCAAGTATTTTTTTTAGTGTTTTGGTCATTCAATAGGTTTTTAAGGTTATCTAGTTGGTTTATAAACTCCAAAATTATCTCCCATAACACCGTTTTATGTGTATCACACCTCTCCTGATGAAAAATAATGTGTACTAAAGTATTTGGTTGGGTGAAGAGAAATTTTTACAATTGTCCAAGTTTTCCATGTTTTGATCAAAAGGTCAAGTCGTAATAATGAAATTTTGGATGAATAATTTTGAAAATTTTAGATTACCATAGTGTAAATTTGAAATTATTTCTTTGTTTTATCAGGATTTAAGATATGGAATGGGTTTCCCCTAACGGTTTGATTGCATGGGGTTTATGAATTACCTCAATTTCTCACGTCAGGATTTGTATATATTTAGTATTACCTAGAAACTCCCAACACTTCCCACATCCATAATTGGGTACGAAACTACTTTCCAAAGGCAGATGGTCCTTTGGGGTTTCATTCAAAATGATTCTTAGGAACACACATTGGTCGATAGAATGGGAAGTTAGGCTCATCACACCATTTTTGGGGGAATTATTTCCTATTATGGGACTCTCTTATAGATTTAAGATATGTTAATGAAATTCTTCCCTAGCCATAATATAGGGCTAGTTACCCATGTTCCAATGACCTGATTACAAACACATATCGACCGGAATAATGAAGTGCATATCAGGGGTTCTATGTTTCCCTCTTATTTATTTATGATGCTTTGGTTTTTCTCTATAGTTGAATAATATAGAGTCTATTTTTGTGTAGGAAGGAGGTTGGTGTCTTGGATATGGGATTGAAACACTATAAGGTATCCTACGTATCTTATGAAAAGAAGACTCAAAACCAGCATAGTTTGTTTGGCATAGTTTAAGGTCATGCGACTGGACCCATCCATGCGGTTTAACATCATGTGGTAAGGGTGTGAGTAAAAATATCATACCTTCATGAGGCATCATAAATATCTGGTTTGAGATAGGAATTAGAGTCTATGTTGTTCTTATAATGGGTGTCTGTATCATGAGATATACGATAATAGAGGCCCAATGAGGGACTTATTCATATGATTCTGCCCTGGATTACTTCTTCGGGAATATGGCCATTTGAGTGGGGATGAACTGTAATCATACATAAATCCCAATGATGAGACCACACTAGGGGAATTATCGACAATATTTTAATATAATCATCATTGGTCTCTAAGACAACATAAGCTATTCTCGGTGTGAGAAACATGGGATAATAGTAAATATGACACATTGCATGTGAGCATATCTATACAGGGATGAAACATTGAATTTTCCCTTTTTGGGGTATGTTTTCCCATATCAAAGAGGATATGGTATGGACATCGGTGCAAAATAAGGAATTATATGTATTCAGACCATATTGGTAATCTTAGTTCTCATACTTCATTTCATCCTCCAACCCACTGATGGGTCTGAGGTACTTGAGGGTATGATCGAGGATTATACTTAAAATGATGCCCATGCATGAGTCCTCTTCTCATATGTTGTTGTACGAGGAATAATGGAATACCTATGGGAGAATTTAATCCCATAATTTGGGAATACTTAGGAAAAGAAAGGACTTACACCTAATTGGATTCCCATTGGAGCTCGGATATTAGGAAGGCATCCAATATATCCCGGTTGTGGTGGGAATCAGAGAACTCATAGTTCAATTTTACCCAAACCCACTGATGGGTTTAAGATGATTCATCACACTTGAATATATTACTATTATCCCTAAGGTTTCAGGGATTCCATGTACTTATACGATGATGTATTCCCATTGGTCTAGGATTACACATCATGGTTTCCCATATTATTGAGGAAATATTATATTATGTTGATAATTAGGGCTTATGTACTAAGGATTCCCATTTATTGGGGATTATGCACTGATACTTCCCATTGATGTACTCATTCTTTATCCTCTAATAGATTAAAGATTGGTGGAACCATAAATGTTCTGTTTGAGAGAAAAACATTGGTTGGGTTGTCTGGGTGTGTAACCGTACCTCATCAAGGACATGTTCCTTGAAAAATGGGTATGCGGATGAAGGCTCCTAGCTGTGGTCCATATGTCATGAGTTCAAATGGGTATGCAAGAAAAACTGGGCATGTCATTTGGGATTTTTCTAACAAGACTTGGATTATTTTTGGACATGTCTCGATTTTCTGCCTGATGTATTTTGGGTGTCAATTTGTTATGGAAGACATGTCTATGGTTGTTGGCCTGACATGAAAAATATTCTTCACATGATCCAAGAGAATGTATCTAGGATATTTCCCATGATCAACTAAATTATATTTGATTCCTTATCATAATCAATGTAGACGTGTACAAGGTGCTTCACATAACCAAAGATATTGTGTCTAGGGTCTTATGCATGATCTAAGTAGATGTGACTATGCACTGTCACATAATCAACATAACTCATCTTCAGAGTGTTGTGTGATAATGCAGACATTTCAATGGGAAATTTCATTACCATGATGGCATGTCAATGATACTTCACAACGTCATCCTTTTTTGTCCTCAACTTGTCTTGTGATAATACAGACATGTCAAGGGGTTGTTTCCATATTGACTTTGCTTGTCCTTGGGTAATCATATGAGAATGGAGACATGTCAATAGGCGGTCATGAAATAAATATAACTGATATGAGACCTATTACATGATCAAATTGACACTTCCAAATCCACCTAATGACATCATGAGTCTCAGGAGGAATCTTGAAATCACATTCCCTTAAACTATTCACATGGTGGGCTCTCATGAATGTGCTTAAGATCTTGTGCCTTTTCAAATTCCAGAATTGCTTCTCTTTTTTACTTAAGTTTATGTAAAAAATTATTTTTCTAAGAATAGGGTTCCATGGCTGTGGAATAGTTTTACCATGAGTCCTCTAGTGGGTCAAGGCCTAATTTAGGATTGGGTATGTACATATGAGGGAGCCACATGAAACCCCACCATTCATGTGATTTGTGTGACCATAAAGGGGTCTTGTAAGGGGTTATATAAACATACCCTAGAGATTCCCAATAAAACCACCAACATGTGTGGGTTACATTATTCATACAGTAAAGGGTTATACCATTGGGTACCCTACACATCAGCTGGTGTCTTTATTACGCCTAATGATGTCCACACGTCTAGGATGTGCACGACCTTCATAGGGTCATACAATAGGTTTTTATATGCAGTGGATTCACACCTAAACCACAAAATTCATGGGTGATGATGATTATTTCATGCCTAAAAGTGCATGGAATATGTAGTGGACATCCCAAAACATGCACAGTGAGGACGAGTAGGGGATATCCTAAGACCAGGATTGCTTCTCCTTTGTGAACCAAGGACCCACAACGAATTGTACATTGAAGACCTTTATCCCAAAGGTATGTTCAAGCATATTGTGACTGAGGGTTCGTGATGTCACAATACATTCACATACTAGTGTTTGGGTTGTATGTATAAGGACTTGTGACACTGCATAGCTGAGGGACTATGTAACCATTGTTGTATGATCATGGAAAACATCATGGGATCACCTAAAAAATGATTATAATCAAGGGATGCATGTGTGATTGGGTTTTCCAAACCTCCATAGGATCTTTGGATGAACTCTCTTACTATAAGGAGGCGTTCTTTTCTAGGATGGTCTCTCTTAGGTTGGAATAATATAAAGATACACAAGAGGGGGTGAATTGTGTCTTTTTTATAATATTTAAAGATTCTAGCATTTAACTCTCTCTTAGATTTATGCAGATAGGTATCATTATCTTATATATGAAATATGACTAGATGATAAACATAAATAATGAACACAAAAATTTTTATAGTGGTTTGGGGAACAAAAATCACATATTAGACACTACCAACACTCTCTAAATGAGTTTGGTTAATTTCACTAGAAAGGTCCTCTTAATAAAGGACATAAAATTCCACAACTAAGTGCATATATTTGAATCATTCACAATGAGTATAAACAGATCCATTTTATTCTTTTATAGGGAACCGGTAATCCATATCTTAGAAGAAGAAACCAACACTTAACCACAATAATGTATGAGCAGTTTAAAATCAAATAAATCAAAAGATTTTGATTTGTCTATGAAATAAGTGGAACTTTATAACTATAGCAGAAACTAATAGAATATATATATTATTCCTAAAATATGAATGTATTCAAGTAAGAAAAACTCTAAAGAGATACTGTTTTCAAATTATATTTAATAAGAATGGGAACAAACAACAGTAGTAGTATGAGGTTGAAAATATAAATCTTCAAAGTGTATCTTCTTCAATAAACAACAAAGTAATACATTTTTTGAAGAAGATATTTATATAATATATATACAAATGTTTGAAGTTTTATTTTTATAGTGTATCACAAACATATTTCTAAAATACTCTAATCAAATATATAGCTTTCTTTTGGTTTAGTAGATCCAAGAGAATCACCCGATAGATCAATGATATTCAAATTTAAATCATATAGTAGATTTATAACAATCCTTAGGAGTATGAGTGATTTAATCTATTGAATATGGTTCTTTGAATCGATCATAATGAGCCTTTGAATCGGTTATAAAATTTCTTTCAACAGATCTTTACTTCTATCACGACCGTTGCAGAAAACTCAGATAGAATCGTAGATTTAAATCTCTGCCATTGAATAGTTAAACATGGGGTTCAACTATGTAGTATAGGGTTCATTTTCATAGCATAGGGTTCCTTTTCATAATGTAGGGTTCCTTTTAATAACACAGGGTTCCTTTTTTTAGTGTGTGGTTCCTTTTCATTGTGTTGGGTTCCTTATCCATACGTTCATTCTCCGAATGTTGGCTATGAACAATGATTCCAATCATTAACAACAGATTGTTAGTAAATATGTTTATTCAAATTTAGGGTTTAATATTCATATGTTTATGCACCTAACATAGGGTTTCTTATTAGTAACTTTATTTACAAAACATAGTATTTTTTATCTATACATTTATTTACCAAACATTGGGTTGATAATCTATACTTTTATTTACAAAAAGCTGGGTTTGAATGGAGTTTCCATATCATATTACATAACATTTTATTCTATCAAAAGGATATATAGAGTCATTATATATATATTCATGGTTAATAAATAGATACATTTTATTATAAAACAAATGAGGGTATTTGTGAGCTTCAAAATCAATAAGATTTAGAGATTTTTGTATAGAAAATACGTGTCATACAATATCCCCCATTTTAATGATCACAAAACCCAAAAATTAATTTACATAAAATATAGTATTTATATACAATAAATAAATAATATGTTAAAGAAAATATCTATTGTTCTGAAAAATAATTTTTCTCATTATTATTTTGATTTAAAAAATATATTTTGATAAAATAAAAATAGATATTCTTTTAAATTAGGAATATTGTGATTACCCAATTTCACCCACTTTTTGTGATATCAAAAATAAAGTATTAGAAAAAGGATTAAAACACAATAAATTTGGCACATAATAGTAAATTAATGTTATATTATACTATATAGAAAAATAAGACATATGACCAGGAAGTAGAGATGAAAAAATAATAATAATATAGATAATGTAAAAAATAAAGTAAATTTCTAAAAGAATATTACATTCTACCATCAACTTAAGAAATATTTTAAAAATATGGGCTATGGTCATATTGGTGGGATGGATCAAAATATATGGTTGGAGAGGATGAACTAGGGAGAGGATTTGATAGGACAACACCATGTATATCATATAACATTACCAAAAAAATCTAAAAATTATTGTTGAATACTTCTATAAATTACTGTATCTTCTTCCTTGAGTCTTGACCTATCCTCAAACATTCAAAAAAAAATTAATTTTACAAATTCATTAACTGATTCTTCATTCATAATGAATGTGGACAACTAGTATTTCAATTGGTGAAGAATTTTCTCTATCAAAGATTCACTAGAGGTCAGTTTACTAATCAGACTTCATTCATTATCCAAAAGAACATTCAGAGGAGTATTATCACACTTTAGAGTTTTATGTCTATTATTTAAATCAGATAAAACTGTAATTATTTCTTCACTTCTTTTAATCATCTCTGGAGATTTTTTTTGAGTAGAATTTGATGCTTGATGAATTTATATGAGATATTGAAACACCCTCCCTAATAATTTCTTTAGCTGAACAAAATTAGGTTTCCTAATAGATTCTTCTTTTAGCATTCCTAAATTACTCATTAAATATCTGATATAATCTTTAATATCACCCATAGAAACAAGAGTTTCTTGATTGTCCATAAATTTACTCTGAAGTTCCACAAACTCAGCACGAGGCATAAATGAACTCCTAATTTCCTTCACTTTCATCTTTTGAGCTTCTAATTATGGTCTCAGGGATAATTTTTTCATATAATTGATTGAACTTAAGGATTATAGCATCATTATTTCTATTCAAGGAGTCAGAAGACTCAATAAAAAGAGTTTTAGAAGGTTGACCAACTAACATCATCCTTAGATCTTCCACATAAACTATAGTTTCAAGAATTTATTTCTTTTCTCTTAATTCAAACACTTCTACATCAACATAACCAGAAATATTAAGTGATATATTAATAGGTGTGGATCCACTCTGAATATGGACAACTTCCCTAAATCGATCCTCCTTGAGAGCCACTTTCTCAACATCCTCATCCACTTGAGTAGCGTGCTCAACTCTTTCTTCATTTTCCTTTTCATCCTAATTCAGTGCATCATAAATGTTAATCTAAATTCTTTTCTATTAAGGATGACTAGCCTCTTCAATTATTAATTTAGCTTCTTTTTCAGGAATGGGTCTAAAATAACCAATATATGGAAACAATCTCTACTTCCCCTAAGAATTGGCCATCAACTTTTCTTATTTTTATATTCCAATATGTAACATACCAATACAATAATTGATCCAAAAATATCCTAATTTATGTATTGTACCTGCATTCAAAATATTACTATGATGGAATCTCATACCTAATGATATGTCCACAACTTTTCTCAAACCTGTAATAAGGGGAGAAAGAATCATTCCATTGGGATAGAAATCCATTTTTTCTTTTTTATGATAGCAATGATGCATGTACCTTAGCATATACAGATTGAAATTCATCTTGATATTATTTAGAAACAAAAATAATATATATATATATATATATCTTAATAAAAAACTTTTTATAACTCAGTAGTTCTTGGCTTAATTGTTGATTTAATAAATTTTATTAGGACATTTTGATCAACATAGAAGCCTTTTTTATCATCTTCTTGACATTTTTTGTTCCAAATAGGGATGACATTATATCCTATTATATATATTTTTCATATCCTATACTTATTAAATTGAAATTAGATTCCCCCTCATGGGGAAAACCCAAAACATAGTTATTTTCCATGATGAAATAGAGAATTTATTATGGTAAATCTTAGAAACAATTGTATCATCATCATCTCAAAAAATAAATGAATCATTTCTATAAAACTCATTTAATAAAATTTTAAACACAAATGTCATATTATTATATACAAAAAAACTCTAAGACATGGAATCTAATTTTTTTCTTCAATAATATATTTTTTATTTAACCAATCAAAATATATTATATTTTCTTGAAAAACTTTTAAATACTTCATATGATGGAAGACAGGCTTACTCATATCAACATTGTCAAATCTTCCCAATGTTTATAGTGATCAAGGTGTGAGGATTGAAGGTTCAAATTTTAGTGTTTTGAAAAATTGGAAGGAGAGATGATATGTAGTGTGAAGGGTTGTGAAGGAGTAAAAATGACAGTGGGATAAGTCAAATAGTTTGGTGAAGTGGTCTAGTTTCTCATATTGATTACGTGTGATAATCATTAAAATATTTAATTTTTAAAAGATATTGTTTAAAACCAAAGATGAAACAAATATTTTATTTAATTAAATAAAAAAACAATTACTAAATAAAACTAATTAAAATATAAATTAAAATAAATTTGTAAAAAAATATTTAAAATTAAATATCCATAAAGCCCCCTTAATAAAATAAAAACTTATAGTGGGATGTGCTTTAGTAAAAATATAAGATAATTGATATTTGTTATTTAAAAATACAAAATATATATAATTTTTAAGAACATGATCTCTTAAAAAAATAATTCCATATATCAATATTCATAGTCCTAGAGTGACTAAAAGGATTTTTTTGAAATATTTGTTGCACTTGTATTATCTCATAAAATATGAATATTATTAAAATTTTCTGAAAATTCAAGTAAAGTGTGTTTCATTCACAACACATGTGTATAGAAACTACCAGTAGATATATATTCTACATCAGCTATTGATAGGTCAACTTAATGTTGTTTCTTACTCAACCATGACACTAAATATTTCCCTAAAAGTGACAGATTCCTAAGGTGATTTTTCTATCTAATATAAATCATCCAAATTCAACACCGGAATATGAAATGAAATTAAATTCAAATTTTTTTGGGTAAATTAGAGATTGAAAAATATTTTCATTTACATATATAAAAAATATGTTAACAGAGGTAAGATGGGATTCATTTGGATTTGACCAAAATCTATCACATAAACATAAAAAAACATTATGTCTAGTCTGGTAGCAATAAGATATAGTAAACTTCCAATCATACCTCTATATAACTTGTTGTGAATTGGTTTTCTAATTTCATCCAAATCAGATTTTACATTTGTACACTGGGAAATTGTGTAAGTCTTACTATTTTCAAGTGCAATATTTTCAATAAATCTATACAATATTTATGTTCATTTAAAAAATTTACATAATATTTTTGATAAATATGGAATCCTAAAAAGAAATTTAATTCCCCAATCATACAAATTTCAAATTTCTTTTTTATTAGATTCATGAAATAATTACAATGATTTTTTTTGTTGATCCGAAAATAACATCATCATCAGATATTTTTACTAATAAAATATTAAAAAAAAATTATTAAAAGGATTATGATATACTAATACCATAGAAAATCCATTTTTTAATAAAAATTGGATTATTCATTCATACCAAGCTCTATGTGGTTGTTTAAAAAGATAAAGATCTTTAGTAAGGTTAAAAATAGAATTTGGTTTTTGACGGTTTTCAAAACTAGGGGTTATTCAATATAATCATTCTCCATTACATATATATTTAAAAATAAAAAAATTAACATCCATCTGATATAATTTAAAATTCATATGAGATGCTTAAGGAAGAAGAATTCTAATTTCCTATAATCTGGAAATAGGTGTGAAGGATTCCTTGTAATCTACTCTTTATTCCTGATTATATCCTTTTTCTAATAATCTATCTTTATTTCTTATTATTATCCCTTGATCATATTTTTTATTTCTAAAGATCCATTTGGTTCCTATCACGGGATAATTTGATGGTATTTTTACTTATTACAAAACATTATTTCTACTGAATTGGTTTAGTTCTTCTTTCAGGGCTAACAACCAACTCTCATTTTATAAAGCTTCTTCAATAGAATTTGGTCCTATCAGAGATATAAGGAAAGTGAATTCAATTATGTTTCCTATATTTATTCATGTTCTAATTCCTATGTCTAGGTTACCTATATATGTTTCAAAAGGATGGTACATTAAGGTTCTAGACTATCTAGGTAAAACACTTTTTGGTTCTCCTATCTCATGGTCTTTTGTACTGGACCACATTTCATTTATATTATCTTTAAAATCATTCTCAGGGGAGTCAACTATCATGTTGTAAAAAGAGTCATTTTTATCATATGTTTGATCATTCTCTTTATTTAAAGGGTTAGTTTCATCATACTTTACATGAGTAGATTCTTCAAAAAGTCCTTGAATTTTTTTTGAAGCCCTCTATTGGATTTAGAAGTAGTATAATATCCTAGAAAGATTCATTTAGTATCTTTTGGATCAAATTTATCAAGGTTATCCTTAATATTTATTAAGTATACCATGCATCCAAAAACATTAATGAATTTACATTTGGTTTTTTGTTATTCCAAATTTCATTGGTTGTATTTTTAATAATTGGTCTTATTAAAACTCTATTCATGGTATAGAAAGTTGTTCTTATAGATTTTTTCTAGGAATAGGTAGTTATACTGTATACATTGATTATACTCCACTCAATATCTTGAAAAGTTCTATTTTTTATTTCAATAATTCTATTTTTTTAAGATGTTTTTGGTGCATAGAAGTTGTGTTTAATACCTAAATTTGAGAAAAAAGAATTAAACTCCATATTCTCAAATTCTCCACCATGATCACATCTCAATGAAATTATTTTAAAATCCTTTGTGTTTTTATCAATTTTAAAAAATCTTTCAAAAAATGGTAGAAACTTCACTTTTGATTTTGAGAAAATAAACCCAGGTAAATATAGAAATATAATGAACTAAAACATAAAAATATAGTTTACAAGACAAAATTTCTATTGTAGATGGTCCAAAAAATCCATATGTATAAGTTCTAATGGTTTAGATGTAGAAATTTTTTTAATTGATTTGGAAGATGATTCATGTTGTTTCCCAATTTGACATGAATTTCAAAATCTTTCATTATAAAACATAAGACTATGAAAATAAGAAATTAATTGTTTCTAATGTAATTTATAATGATCTTATATATTTCAATGTTCAAGTCTTCTATTCTATATCTATGACTCATTTTTCTTCTTAGTTAAAAAACTCACTTTCTGTTTATAGAAGGAATTGAAATCCAAAGTATAAGAATTTTCAGTTCTTGGTGCCCTAAATTTTAGTTGTTTATCATTAAAGACTAGTCAAGAATTTTTAGACAAATCAACATAAAATCCATCATCCAAAATTTTATAAATACTTATCAATTTTTGATTTATCCCTTTTACATGTAGTACTTTATAGATTGAGATTGACTTTAGATCTCTAACTGATCCAATTCAAACTATCTTTCCTTTTCAATTTTTTGGAAAAGTGACTAGGAATACTTCTAGTTTTGTGAGTGTATAAAAGTTTGAATTGTCTCTACTCATATTCCTTGAGTATCCACTATCCATATATCATATATAATTTTCGTTCCTATGTAATTTCTCCTACAAAAACATTTAAACGCATGTTTTTATTGGTTCCCATATTTTCTTGGGTCTAGCTATGTCAGCAAATAAAGATTTGGGAATTCAAATGTTCCTATTTTTTCAAATTTTATATTTCTTTCTTCATAAATGTTTTAAGAAATGAAATAAATTTTAATACCCCTAATTTGTGAATTTCTTAAATAAAATTTTTTAGTGTAATGTCTTTTTATTCCATAGTAGTAGTAGGTATCACTTTTAGAATTGGGCTCAAAATAATTTTTTTGTATTTTTTATTGTTTACCCTCTCTTCCTATTCTATTATTTTTATTTTAAATAAAAAATTTTCCAAGAATTTAATGTGGTGTTTTTTCTCCATTAGTTAAAATAATAATATAACTCTTATAATATTATACTTCATTCTATAATACTTTTATCCATTTTTATGAATAATATAGTTTGATATAGATGAATTGAATTTTTCAATTATTTCTTGATCTGGTTTTAGCATTGTGTCTCTTTCACCTAAAACTACATTATGAATATTTTTTCCTGATTTTTTCTTCTTTAATAAAGAATCATATTTATATTATAGCATTGAAATTGAAGAAGCTAATTTATTATTTGAGAAGATATCAAAGTGAGAGGTAGAAGAGTAAAATGCTTGTACCTATTCTTATTATTTATCCATAATGAACATATTTGCTTTCAGATTTTTTGGATATTTCTCTGAATCAAATTTGGAAGACCATTGAGAGTCTTTAGAAAATATCCACATAGCTTTCATATCTCTCTTTTATTTATGTTCTGAATCAGCATTCCTCTGATATTTCATTTCTTTCCTTCTTCTATAATATTCCCATTAGGGGAAATATAGTCTAATGTGACCCATATTTTTGTAATTCGTAACATCTTACTTCTCTTAGTTCCTTTTTATCCTTTTTAAAAGATTTTATAAATCCTCTTTTCTTCTTGAAGAATTTTATGAACTTTTTTTCTAGCGAATCTGGTTCCATTTCAGATTCTGAACTGTCTAAGTATTTATCAATTTTGACCCCTATTTGGATTTTCTTTCATGTTTCTTAGATGTGAATTTTAGGTTAGTGTATTCCCTTTTAAAAATCTTGTGATATTCATATTCTTCTTTGATTTCTAATTTGTACATCATCAATGTTCTAATTAATTCCTTTATAGTAAAATTCCAGACTGGTGATTATTATTGAATAGCTTGAGATATTCCATTCAATTTTGGCAGGTGGTACCCTGAGTACTTTTAGCAGCTGATTTTATTGAATCATGGGATTCACCATTGCAATAATATTATTGAAAATTCCTATAAATCATCCATTAACTTGTGTAATAATTTTACAATCAAGAATTCTTAAATTTTTAAGGGTTGGTTTGGTATTAGAATATCTCATCTATCTGATATTATCTATTCCTTTGTATGTGATAGTGATTATCTACCACATTTAATAGGTAGTAATGCATTGTGATATACGATTAAATTCATCACTACATATTCTACAAATGATAGCATTCATTTCCTCTGATTTTTTTTTTAAATTTAGCTTTTGTTGCAGCCCCTACCACAAAACTTGGTTTTCGTAGAGCCACCCTTTATCAGTGCTAAAAAACTTGCTGATAAAGGGGGGCCTTTATCGGAGATAAAAAATCACTGATAAAAGTGACCCTTTATCGTCACTTTTTTTAGTGTTTATAAAGGCACCCCCTTTATCAGTTCTTTTTTAGTGTTGTTAAAGGGGTCCCCTTTATCAGCACTTTTTTTAGTAGCACTCATAAATGGGGGGGATTTATCAGAGCTTTTTCTTAGCACTAATAATGTGTATATTTCAAATAAAACAAGAAAAATATTATATTGATATAAAAGTGTACTTATATTGATATATAAGTATATTTATAATGATATAAATATAATATATATTTTTTAAATATGTTTCAGATAAGTATAAATAGACTATTACATTTAACATATAATAAATTTAGTGAAAATGAGATTAAAATATTTTTTAAAATATTAATAATTAATAATTGTCTCATTATAATCGACTAATAATCATTTAATAACAATTTTAAGACAAAAAAATAAAAAACAAATAATAAAATATTTAAAATAAGTTGAAATTTAACTCAAACTTCAAACAGACATAACTTTTGATCCGGGTGTCCTTTTGAGCTGTAAAGCATATCAAATTGAATCCTACGACGAGATCTACGTGCTAGAGGCCCAACATAACCTTTTGTCACATTTTTCAAGGCCAAAAAGTCCTAGAAGGCCTCCAAAACTGAGTTTTTAGTCTGGATACCCCAATTTATTTACATTCAAATATCTATAACTTCTGATATGGAGGTCCTCTTAGCCTTTACTACATATCATATCGAAGATGGTTTAATTTTCTTCAATGTTACTTGTTGTGGAGTTGAAATGGACATTGTATTAGAATTTATGGCCGTTTTAACATTCTATGTCTTTTAAGATACACATATATTTGTATTTATTCATAAATATATATGTGTGTGTCTGTGTGTTGTATATATGTATGTATTTATTTATATATAAACACACATAAAAAACATATTTTATAAATGTATTAAAAACTAATCTTATAAATATATATTAATATCCAAATAAATATGTAGATAAAAATTATAACTAAATATATATATATATATATATTTATTAATATACAAATAAATAAATATATATATATATTAATATATGAATAAATATATATTTATTAATATTACTAAATATATTAATATTAATATGAATCTATATTAATATATGAATAAATATGACGATATATATAAATAAAAAGATATATCATTGAATGGAGAAAAAACAAAATGGATTAGTGGTAAAGGTGAAGGCGCGCAATGGGGTAGGCCTCGGGTTCGAGTTCTGGAGGAAGCGCATGGGCAAGTGGGAGGGGGTTGCATGGGGCAAGTGCAGTGTGCAATGAGTGGGACGGGGCTTTTCCTAGCGCTGATAAAAGGGGGGGTCAGGAGCTATTAAAAACTCCCTTCATTATAGATTCTTTTTAACTTTTTTTATTTTTATTTTTTGACTTTTATCAGTGCTTAAAAATGTATTGATAAAAGGGGTCATTTATCAGCGCTAAAAAAGAGCTAATAAAGGATGTTTTTATCAACACTTTTTTTAGCACTAATAAAAGACCTCTTTTATCAGCACTTTTTAGCACTGATAAAAGGGGACTTTATCATCGCTTTTATAAGTACTGATAAAAGGGACCCCCTTTATCTTCACATCGATTAATAGAATTTTTCTAGTGCTGTTAATGCCCTTTTCTAGCACTGATAAAGGCCATATATTTAGTAGTGAGCATCCCAAGACTCTGGTTTTTTAGGTATATCATAAGGAGTGATGATATTTGAATAAAATTTGAATCCCAAATTCCTTAGGTTGATGATCGTGTGAGATTTCCCCCATCCATATCTTTCGCTATTAAAATATGGAGCATGAATCATAAATATACCATATTTTGGATCATCCATTGAAATCCTCATAGTATAAACCATATTAATTAATTCTTTCTAGAGCTTTGTCTTCTTTATCAAAAATCTCACTTATGATATAAATTGTTAGTTTGAAATAATACAAAGAAACACAAGATGGGGATGAATTGTGTATTTTTTATAATCTTGATAGATTCTTTTGTTTAACTGTTGTTGTGATTTATGCAAATATGCAGTGTTCTCTTCTATATGAAATATAAGCTGTGGATAAATAGAAATAATGATCATGGTAATTTTTATTGTGGTTCAAGACACAATGATCCCCTAGTCCACTCCACCAATACACTCTTGGCGATATTAGTGAATTTTACTAGAAATGTTCTCTTACCACAAGAACGTCAAATCCAAAACTGAGTATAGGAATTTGACATGTTTACAACAATACCAAATAGATCCATTTGGATCTTCTATAGGGAACCATTTATCCACATCTTAGAGGAAGATGCTGACACTTAACCATAACTGAGTATGAGCAGTTGAAACTCCAATAAATCAAAAGAGTTTGATTTGTTGAAGGAAAAGGTTGAACATCACAATTTCAATGGAAACTAAAATAATATAGATTTTATTCTTTAAATACTATTGTATTCAAGTAATAAAAGCTCTAAATATATCTTTATTTCAAATTATCTATAATAATAATGTAAAAAAACAAATAACAGTAGTAGTACAAGGCTGACAATTTAAATCCCCAAAGTGTATATTCTTTAGTAAACAATAGATTCATTTGTTCTTCTAAGAATATATTTAATTAAAAGATATATAAAATTATGTATTTATATTTTTATCGTGTATCACACAAATATTTCGAAAATACTCTGATCAAATATATAGATTTCTTAAGTTTAAAATGTTCCAATAAAATTACCAGATTGAACACTGATATTCAAATTTAAATCATTTAGGAGAGTTTTAGATTTACTTAGGGGTAAGAGTTATTTATTCCATTTAATACATTTCCATAAATTTAACATAATGATCCTTTGAATTATTCATAAAAATATATTCAAATAGATCTTTACTTATATCAATACAATTGTAGAAAACTCAGATAGAATCATGGATTTAAATCTATGTTGTTAAATAGTTAAACGAAGGGTTCAACTGTGTAGCGTTGGTTTCCTTATCCATATTTTCATTAACTGAATGTAGGGTATGAATAATGATTCCATTCATAAACGTTCAATTTTCATATGGTGCATGCCTATCGTTGGATGTGGAAAAAGAAAATTTATATTCCTAAAACAACATAGTGGATGACCAAGGTTGTCTTACTTGAGGAGCATTTCAGTCGGTTCAATCACTAATTCTAATTCACCTAATCGAATTCATTTTTGTTTTTTAATATTTATTGAAAACAATGGTTTTGGTTTTTTTTAAAAAGTGAAATTAAAATAATGACATGCAGAATTTAAATCTAGATGAAAACAAAATGAAATCAGGGAGGAAAGGTCTTCGTCCAAGGGTTGGATAACTCATGTTCATTCATTATTTATTTATTGTTTAAATTAAATTTGATAATTCATTTAGTGAAACATAATTAATGAATTACTTTCCCTTGATTTATTTAGTGTGTGATTTTAGCATGCGTTTGGTAGACCAAACCACATCTCCTCCAATAGACAAATAGGGTAACACCTCAACCGAGAATGCTATCCCACAAAAGATGCCTCAATCATTTTAAATGTTTTTTAAGTCATATATTTGACAAGTTCAAATGAAAGTTCTAGTAGGTGACATGTCCCAAGGTCACACTAGACATATGCTCAAGAATAAATAGAAAGTATATTGTCTAGAAATCCTTTCGAGAATGAGTCATATGAAATTTCGACCATCACTCGAGGCATGATCAATAATAAAAAATTAATTCACATAAATTTCAGAAATTAAATGAATGAAAAATTATAGAGAAATTTAATTTACATGAATCAATCAATTCCCTCAAATCACATGTCATCATTTCAATATCCCTGATTCACATTAAACATTCAATTTTCCATTTTAAACATTCAATATTGTTAACATTGAAATCTAAAACATGGAACCTCTATATTCCTAAGATACTCATGTCTCCTAGATATGTCAAGTAGGGAATAATTTAGGTGTGGGCATGAAATTTTTTCTTTAAAGCTCAAATCATGATTTGGAAAAAAAATTAAGGAGTTTAAAAGATAAAAATTAAAATTGAACTCCCTTTCCCATGAAGCATATTAATTATATTCCATTATTTGAGGATTCCTTTTCCTATTTATGAACCTACAAAAGATAATTACTCACATAAGAACATGGATCATGTCATTTCATCTTAAAAAGATAAGGTGGATTGGGATGCATGCTAAAATACTTCTTAAAAAATGAAATTGAAATCTAAAAATATTGTAATGATAAATCTAGGTATGATCCCCCAAGTGGGCCCTGAATTTTTACTGCCTCCAGTGGGTAGCACCATCTATTACCCATAATCTGATGGTGGGTGGATCTTTTTGACATAAACCACCACATATTGTTCATCCCAGATTTCAGTTCTCTATTCTTGTTGAGGAGGACTCCATGGATTGAGTACACTAGATCCTCCCCCTTCACAATGTGGTACTACATTCATCGTGGGGGTAGGATGAAGTATAGAACCTCTTCTTATTTTGTATCTACTTGTTCAATGTTATCTTTCTTTTCTCGTACTCACTCTAATGAATATTCAAAGTCATTAGGGAGCTTCATGTGTTCCTCAACAGGTGAATTTCATTTTCATCATCTTCCTCTAGGGTGTCATACATGTTGGATAATATATGAAAATTTAAAATTATTAGAGGTGATACTCAAGTTAGTTTCAGTAAAATTAGAAGTGTTTTAGTTCATTATTATATCATCTCCCTCATGTGGTTCATCTTTAATCTCTTATTCAATGGAACGTTCCTCTTGGAGTCAATCTTCACTGGAAGGAGGTACGTATTCAGGCTCCTCCACCTCGATTTTAGCCTCTACTTCTTGGATGTATTCAGTGAAATAAGTGAATACCGGGGTCACTTCATTCTTGGTCGTGAATCATTTCAAGTCAGTTTGGAGTTCTTTGATCATTGTCATCAAAAATTGCTGTGAGATCCAGGTCTCTTGGACTTTTTGAAATAGTCTGAACATTTTCATAAGAGTGCCCCCCCTTCATTAGAGTTACTGCTTGGTATAATCTATTTCTTATTCTTGCACATGTGAGTAATCATTACATGAATTGAAAGGACAATCATTTTAAAAAATCATGGTAAAAGATATTTTTTTATATGTTTTTAAGAAAGAAAAAAAATATTAAGAAAAATGTGAATTTTGAAAAGTTGATTGAAATAACTATTTAGCTCCCTGATAACAACACCAGTTTTGGCACACACTTTTCATACGATGTGGAAAAAAATTATATTCCTAATATAGCATAATGGATGATCATGGTCATCTCACTTGAGGAGTGTTGCAGTTCGTTCAATCACTAATTATAATTCCCCTAATATAGTTCTTTTTTTTAATGTTTATTAAAAATAATGGTTTTGGTTTGTTTTTGGAAAAACATTAATTAAAATAATGACCTGTAGAATTTAAATCGAGATGAAAACAGAATGAAATTAGGGAAGAAAGTTCTTATTCCTTGGGTTGGATAACACAGGTTCATTTATTATTTATTTATTGTTTAAATTAAATTTGATAATTCATTTAGTGAAACATCATTAAGGATTAATTTCCCTTGATTTATTTAGTGTGTTATTTTATCATTAGTTCGGCACACAAAACCATACCACCTCCAATAGTCAAATAGGGTAACACCTCAATCTAGAATGAAATCCGAAAAAGACTCGACTCCACTATATGTCATTTCATTCCTTATGGAAACCCCAACCCCACTATATAAATGGTTTTCTTAAGAAAAGGGAGGTTAAATCAATTAATCAATGAAAAGAAATGGATTGGTAAATATTGTCGTGGTGGATAACTGCACCCCACGTGCAATAACCCGGCATCCACCACAAATACATTTTAAACATTTTTAATAGAAGCATAAAAATAAAGAACACTATGAAACCTCCCCTAGAGTCAATCCTTGGTTTATTCGATTTCTATTTCAAAGTGAGAAGATATCACAATGGATAGATGGAAGAGAGAGAAATATAAAATTAGAGTATGAAGACAAAGAAAGATGGAAGAAGAAATCAGAAACACTTTAATAAAAAAGATGAATGTGTTACATGTAAAATAAAACTAAAATAAAAAAAATAAAGAAATAAAATTCCCAAATAGCCCTTGGACTCCTCTCCTTGGTTTCCGGAATGGGATGGATTGGAATGATTTGAGAGGTAGGAGCTCATCTCCTTTTATAGGAAGATTTATGTCCTCTGAAATTTTACAAATTTTTGACCCATTAAATGGACGGTTCATGTGTGGTCCCCTTCATAAAAGTTTTCCCCCATTGTCTTTGGAGACTCATCTCAAAACTTTATCTCATTTAATAACTGAATGTATTAGTTATTATTTTTTGGTTAACTATTAATTTTTCGAGAAGAAGGTTCAGGGAGCTTCCTTCAAAAGTATAACATCCAATAGAAACCATAATTACTTCCAAACTCACGAAAATTAATTAAGGAAATTAATATATGTATCCTAGTTCCATTATAGGTAAAATAACCTTAATTAGAGGTGTTTAGACTGAGTTGTGCTTTCGTCATAGTGGTGGGGTCCATGCTGTTCGTTTGGACAATTCTTCAACTTCATTGATTTTTAAGGCCTCTAGATGATCAAATCATCCCCCGATCTAGAATAAAATGTTTAAGGAAATAAAATAAGTATTTAAAAAATAATCTCTCAATTTGTAATTATATTTTTAAATAAATGACTAATATACTCTTGACATAAAAATCTACAAAAATCTAGAATTAATCAATTTTCATCATTTTTCCCAAAATACATCCTAAATCCAAAATTTATCCACATAACCTAAAATAGATAATTTTGGGGGGTAAAAACAATTAAAATGAATACAAAAATTGTGGAAAATATTAGCTCTATCATCATTCCATACATTTATTCAAACGTAGTGTTACTGATCCATATGTTTATTCATGGAATGTAGGGTTGTCAATCCATTTGTTTATTTACCGAATGTAGGGATGTCAATCTGTACGTTTATTTACTGAACACGGGGTTTGAACAGAGCTTCTAGAATATATATCGTAACTTTTTATTCACTCATAAGAATAAATATAGTCATAATATTTAAATATATATATATATATATTCCTAATAAATTATTAAAGAGACATTATTAGAAAAAAACAAGGGTATATTTGAGCATCAGAACCAATAGTATTTATAGATTATTGTTGATACAATACATACCCATATCTCTATGATTATTGTGAGACAAAAGGCGGCGAAAGGCGGGACTGTAAGGATGGTCGAACGTCCTACATAGTGAAGCCTCAATCCTCACAGGTATTACGTGATCGCACAAACACCTCAAATGAACTAGGTATCATATGATCCTCCTTCAATAATGCGATAACCTGATCTTCAAAGTATCATGTGGTAGGTTCTCACAATTACTTGAGGGTGGCTCTCTAGGGATGATCACTAGGGCACTCTATTCTGATTCTTACATATTTTTCATAGTTCACTCTCCTTTCCCTTGCATGTGTTCTTGGGTATCTTTTTTCATGAGGGGATGAAGAAATTTATATGTGAGGATTGGTCAAAGGTGGTTCCTCTTTTTACATGGTGGATGTTGTGTGCACTAATTAGGTGGAAAAGTATTTATCAATATCGACACCACGTAGTTGCGAGGTTGCTTCACATGATCCTCATCAACTTGGTTTCATCCTGTGACATCGGATGACCTAATAAATTGAAATATGTTCAATTTAAAAAAATTAAGGAGGAGGTAGTGTTGATGGTCATAAACTATTTTCGAAAACCCTAATTATTGTATCATCTTCAATCAATGATAAAAGGATGATCATATGATGGCTTCAATCATTAGCGGGAGCTCTTGCGGTATGTCACTGGAATTATTGATTGGAGCTCTTGATGACATGTCCTAGATGCCTCGAACTCACTCATATATTGGAGTGGGTCTTGAGATGGAGTTGATGTCAAAAAAGTATCTTTACATGTTGAACTAGTGGTGCAAGATGATAAAATTCAAGCGGGAGGTTAAAGACATAGTTCTTTCACTGCACGAGATTTATTTGAGTTTGAAAATCATGGGTTCAGATTGATTTTGATTTTGTGTCATGTGAGATCAAAGAAAATGGATTAGATGGGCATGATTCCTGATCAGATGGTCTTTATTGGATTCAGCATGTTCCACATTGAAATTCTACATCGCATTCCCTATAGTATATAAGAAAATGTGTGGCTACTATTCTCTCCAATCGGTAGTGGGGTTTGGAACAAGTATTATATTCACGACCTCCACCCGAGATTCGGACCACCAAGCTTCTGTCTTGGACTATGCACACCTTCTAGATCACACACTTTAGTCCCTACAAATGATCCCACTCCCTTTCAGCGGGATTTATTCTCCCCTTCTAGTCCACCAGATGTACCAAGATGGATCCTCTTGTGTGTGGCTTTACTTGGCCTCACACGTGCCTCTGGTTGAGCCTAGAATGGCTAGTTAGTGCGCCTTTCATATTTTGTTTTAGAAAACTCTAGTGTGAAAAATCTTATAATAAAATTCTAATATGATTTCAACAAGGGACCAAGGTATACCCCCTTAAACCATATCCGTGGCCATCATGTATTTCATTTCCAAGTTCACAATGAAAATTACTTCAATGTTTTTCATGGTCATCACATTCCTCGAATCTTTGACAAAAAAGTGAAGGTTTCATGATTATGGGTTCCAACAACCCCCCCCCCCCCATTAGAATGATATTTGTTCAGAATGAAAATAATGTGATTCTAAGGTAAAAATTGATAAAATTTCCACATATCTGAATATCTAATGATATTTTTTATTTCATATTCATAAGAGGATCATTCATGAGTATGTCACTAAATAATTTGAGGTGTTTTCAATTGAATACTTATAAATATGAGTGATTAGGTAAATCTGGGATAGGAAGTGGATTTGGTTGGGGGTATAGATACCCTAAAATTTTAATGTTTATGAATTATAGAATAGAATAGTGATTGAGTGGAATGGAACTTGGGGTTGGATCAAAAGTAAAGTACTTGGGAATCACTTTGTATCCCATGAAGATATGAATCAAGCCGCACATAGTTCTGTAATATACCACTACGCAGACCAGACTCACGCATAGGGAACATGGGTTTATAGAAAAATAAATCTATGATGAATGTAAATACATAGATCTAAATTATACATAAGAAGGGGAATATCAATATTTTGTGATGAAATCCTATGTAGGGATCCTTGTTTATGTGGAGATGTTTCTTGGACCAACCACCAAACCCATCCTTTGTGTGTAATACCAAACAGATCCAATAACCTGGATTTGAGTGCTTGAATTTCAATATGTTATTCTTTTATAAATTTTCTTAAATTCCCATTGACATGAAATTCTTCATTGATTCACCGGCTCCACTAGTCTTGACATCATCTGACTTACAATGAAAATTTTGATATGATATCCTTCTCTAATGCTCTAAATGTTTCTTAAGTCAGGGGGCTTAGAGATCATGGAATGATTTTATCTAGGGCCATATAGTGAGCCCAATAAGATTTGTATATTTTTAGTTGTTTTTCCTTAACTTTTATTATGTTTTACATGAATGAATACATAGCATGCATGGAATTGGATTTTTCTTAGGTTTCCTTCTTGCAGATACTCTACTTGAAACGTTTTTATGCCTCTTCCATTTTATAGATGCTCAAAATTGCATGGATCACATAGAATTAATTTAAAATGTGTACATAATTGACATTTTCCCAAGATTCCCTTATCAGTTTTTTAATCCTTTGAGAATTGTGTCTCTTTCAGTTCACTGTCTTAAGGTCTTATAATCTATACCATCATTGTGTAGTTGTTTAGGGTCGTTTATCTCATAGTTTTATTGTATTGTAGTTTTATGATATTTTAGCTCAGACCACTATTATACTGTTTCTTAGGGTCTTTTTTCTTGGACTTTTTTGTACTATAGTTTAGGGTCTTTTAGCTCAGACCATTTTTGTAATTTTTTTGAGGACTTTTATCTCAGACCTTTTTTGTACTATAGTTTAGGGTATTTTAGCTTGGACCATTGATGTATTTTAATTTGGGGTCTTTTATCTCAGACCATTGTAGTACTATAGTTTATGGTATTTTAGCTAGGACATTGGATGTATTGTATTTTAGGGTATTGTAACACAGACCATTCATGTGTAGGTAATATGGGGTATGCAGACTAGGGATGACTCTAAACACTCTCAGGTGCTGGGTTCCACTATAGTGTTTCCAAGGATCACGGGGATTGGATTTTCTTTTCTAATAAGGAGGTGATCCCTTTAGTTGGTGGATTAAACCCCTTATGTGTTGATATCATGTCCTAGAAAATATTATCCCCACTATTTTCCAAGGGAAATTGATGATTTATAGAATTAATATTGGTTGAGGGTGAAATAATAAGGATTCTAGGTTTGCCTGTATAGTTGGAATGTGGGTGATATAAATCATAACCCAAAATTTTGAGTCTTTGAATATGGGATGGGGAATACATGGAAGGTATGTCCCGTAACATGTTGATATGTTATGTTCCACCTTGGTGTCATTGGGGATCACAAGGATTAGAAATCACTTTATATTGGGCCCCAATGTTTTTGGTTTGTGGGTCCAAGTCCTTCTGTATAAATATCATGGCTAAACCAAGAGATTTCATTTAATTTCCAATGGCCATGAAGGAATTGAGGAGACACATGTTTCTAACCAATGAAATTAGGTATTGAAATAAATCTATCCAGGTAGGGTTCTATCACCCTAGGGAAATTTATCTCTTAATTGGAATGCTCAAGACTTGTGCCATATTATTAAAAATCATGAGGTGTATGTTTGGTCGTAGAGGATGGCAAGAGGGGGGGTGAATTGCCTTTTCAAAAATAATTAACAATTTAAAATAATTATCAATGCAGCGAAAATAAAAAAAGGCAAGACACAATTTGATAATGAAGTTCGGCTTAATTCCCAAGCCTACGTCTTCGCTCCCAACAAGAACCGTTGAGAGATTTATACGTCAGCTTGCTTTTTAATGGTTGTAGTAAAAAACCCACTAGCCGTTTTAAGGTAGGCTAGAACACCTTCGTACAGCTTTCTTTTTTATTATGGTTGTAGCAAGAAACCCAATTGAAAGAAAGAATGGAAATGAGAGGTTTTTTTTAATCCAAACCCAATGAAGAACTAAAAAATGAAATAATACAAACACACGGAATCCTTGAGCGCCAAAAGTGTGAGAGCAGCTGATGGAGAGGGAGCTCAAGATTCAAGGATGGAAATGGATCACAAGAGGCCTTAGAGATTTGTCGTTAGAGCGTCAAGACATCAAAATATGTTTCGGTTGTGTTCCCAGCATCCATGGTTTCTTATTTATAGGAGAAATACCCATAAACACTTCAATATGGCCGTTGGAGGGCTTCTGGAGCCGTTGGGGGTCAAAAGTACAAGTCTGGTCAAAGCCCAACGGCTAGTTTGACTGGGCACACCGGCTGGCCGGTGGTGTCTCACCGGCTGGCTGGTGGTCCACCGGCTGGCCGGTACTGAGCTCCCGGCTGGCCGGTGGTCCAAACAGAGCAGGCTTTCTGTCTGGGTTCCACCGGCTGGCCGGTGGTTATCCACCGGTTGGCCGGTGGCACCAGGCAGTGGGGAAGCCTACTGCCTGGGTCCTCCGGTTGGCCGGTGGGCAAGACCCGGTTGGCCGGTGCCCATACCGGCTGGCCGGTGTGCTAGCACCGGCTGACCGCTGGCTCTGGCATAAAGCAATTCTTCTGCCAGAGACCATCGGCTGGCCGGTGGTAAAACACCGGTTGGCCGGTGGACTCAGAGAGTCCACTATCAGCCTTCTTGGGCCAACTCCTGGGCAACCTTTTTCCTAGCATCAAAACACTTGAAATCAAGTTAGAACACAATGAGGGTGATTGTGATCATTAAAATCCAAGAGAGAGGGGTACAACAATCTCCCCCTATTTTGATGATCACAATCACAAAAGAGAAAGCTTTAAAAAGGATATGCCAATTGAAAACTTAAATAAACAATTTTGGACATGAAAATATATTAGAGATCATTTCAAAAAAAAATTGAAGAGATGTACCATGTATTGAAAATGATCTTAATCTAAAGAGAATGAGTCATTTTGAAATTGTAACCGTAGGTCATTTTTTTTAAAAGGAACAAAATCAATAACTTGCCTGTTTAAAAAAATGAACTTTCAAAAAGAGCACTTTAATCAATTGAAATATGAAACTAGTAAACAAAGACATTTCTCCCCCTTTGGGATTATCAAAATAGGAGGAAAAAAGAAAAGAAATGAGAAGAAATTAGATAAACAAAAAAAAGAGGTAAGCAATGACAACAAAAAAATTGAATTAAAATAAAAAAGAGTTAAATATTTAATAGTTCTCATTGACGAATCATTCCTAACTCCCCCTTAATAAAATCAAAACGTTCAACCGGGAGCGGTTTGGTAAAAATATCAGCTAATTGGAAATCAGTAGAAATGAAGTCCAAAGTGATATCCCCTTTTTGAAAATGGTCATGAAGGAAATGATGCCTTAAGTCTATATGCTTTGTTTTAGAGTGTTGTATTGGATTCTTAGAAATACTAATGGAACTAGTGTTGTCACACCAAATAGGGACATGATCGTAGGAAAGGCCAAAATCCAAGAGATTGTGCTGCATCCAAATAATTTGGGCACAACAATTCCTAGTGGCTACGTACTCGGCCTCGGCAGTAGAAAGAGCAACACAGTTTTGCTTCTTGCTACTCCACGATACAAGGGACTTGCCTAGCAGATGATAGGTTCCACTAGTACTCTTTCGATCTAATTGACATCCGCCAAAATCAGAATCCGAATATGATGAAAGTTCTAAAGAAGTATTAGAAGGATAAAATAAACCAATGTTTTTGGATTCTCTTAAATACCTAAAAATCCTTTTGACCGATTTAAAATGAGATTCTTTGGGATTGGCTTGAAAACGAGCACAAAGGCAAACACTGAAGTAGACTCCCGATCATACTCCTATAAAGCTTGTTATCAACCGGTTTCCCGACTTCATCTAACGTAAGCTTACAGGAAGTACTCATGGGGGTACTAATTTCCTTTACTTGATCCATACCAAAACGACTTAAGAGCTCGTTTGTGTATTTGCCTTGGCTTAGAAAAATACCTTTTGAATTTTGAAAGATTTGAAAACCGAGAAAAAATTTCAATTCCCCCATAAAGCTCATTTCAAATTCTTTTCTCATTAAATCTGAAAAATCAGTACAAAGTGATTCTTTGGTAGAACCAAAGATAACGTCATCGACGTAGATTTGGACGATTAAAAGATCTTTTGAAGTGTGTTTTAAAAAGAGGGTACAATCAGCTTGACCCATTTTAAAATAATTTTCTAAAAGGAATTTTGTTAACCGCTCATACCATGCCCGAGGGGCTTGCTTTAAGCCATATAGAGCCTTGGTTAATTTAAAAACATGATTTGGAAATTTTGGATCTTCAAAACCGGGAGGTTGTTCAACAAATATTTTTTCTGAAATAAAACCATTTAAAAAGGCGCTTTTAACATCCATTTGAAAAAGTTTGAAATTTAAGTGGGCGGAGAAAGCCAACAAGATCCTAATGGATTCCAATCTAGCAACGGGTGCAAAGGTTTCACCATAATCAATTCCTTCTTCTTGATTATAGCCCTTAGCTACTATGCGAGCCTTGTTCCGGGTTATATTTCCTTGATCATCAAGTTTGTTCCTAAAAACCCATTTAGTGCCAATAATTGGATGATCATTGGGTATTTCAACAAGAGTCCAAACATCATTTCTAGAGAATTGATTTAGTTCATCTTGCATTGAAAGAACCCAATTCTCATCATTAATGGCATCATTAATTGTTTGAGGCTCTAGGTGAGAAATGAAGGCTTGATGTTCAACCTCGTTGATGATTGATCTTCTAGTTTGAGTACCGGCTTGAAGATCACCTATAACATTTTCTAATGGATGGTCTCTAGAAGGTTTCCAAACCTTAGGCAAGGGGGAAGGAAAAGAAGGTGAAGAAGGTTCATGATAATCATCCTCCTTGAGAGGAGAAGAGGAATCATTTAATTCAAGTTTATCAATCTTATCTTCAACATATTCAATGACCGGATGGGGTTTGGAAGATTTTCATCAAACATGACATGAGATGATTCTTCGATGGTTTTTGAACGTTTGTTGAAGACACGATAGGCTTTTCTTGAGTTGGAGTACCCAAGAAAAATACCTTCATCGGATTTGACATCAAATTTCCCTAGGTTATCTTTTGTGTTAAGGATAAAGCATTTACAACCAAACACTTTAAAATAACCAACTTTGGGCAATTTTCCTTTCCAAAGTTCATAGGGGGTTTTCTTAAGAAGGGGTCTTACAAGGACTCTATTGATAGTATAACAAGCAGTGTTAACTGCCTCGGCCCAGAAAAATTGAGGGAGGTTTAATTCACTAAGGAGGGTTCGAGCAATTTCTTGGAGAATTCGGTTTCTCCTTTCAACCACTCCATTTTGTTGTGGAGTCCTATGGGCAGAGAAGGTGTGATTGTATCCTTGAGAGGAACACAATTCATCGAATTATTTGTTCTCGAATTCACCTCCATGGTCACTGCGGAGCGATATAATTTTATATCCTTTTTCGCTTTCTACTTTCCTAGAGAATTTCAATAAGGTTCTACAAGCATCATTTTTATGAGCTAAAAAGAAAACCCAAGTGAAATGAGAAAAGTCATCTACTAGGACAAAGGTATAGGATTTTCCACCTAGACTTGCTACAGGGGTAGGACCAAAAAGATCAAGATGTAGGAGCTCAAGAGATTTTGAAGTGGACACTTCCTTCTTAGATTTGAAAGAAGACTTGTGTTGCTTGCCAAGTTGGCATGGCTCACAAATCAAATCTTTCTTAAACTTAAGTTTAGGAAGGTCACGGATGAGCTTGTTCTTATTAAGCTTTTGAAGTGAATGAGAGCTACAATGCCCCAACCTTCTATGCCAAAGCCAAGACTCATTGTCAAGAGCACTTAAACATTTAACATTTTGGCTAGCTAAATACTTTAAATCAATAATGTAAACATTTTGAAAACGGGAAGCAGAAAATATCAATTTGTTTTGAAAATCAAACACATTGCATAAATCATTTTGAAAATTCACCGAAAAACCACTATCACAAAGTTGACTAATGCTAATTAGATTATGTTTTAAACCTTTAACAAATAAAACATCTTTAATTAAAGAGGTGCTACCAAATCCAATGGTACCTATTCCGACGATCTTGCTTTTTGAATTGTCACCGAAGGTGACGTATCCTCCATCGAATTCTTCAAGGGATTTGAACTCGGAGGGATCGCCACACATGTGCCTCGAGCATCCGCTGTCAAGATACCACGAGCCTTTCGAAGTCCTACTTCTTTGGTGTTTATCCTACAAAATCAAGAGAGAATAGATTTTGGTACCCATATAAGTTTAGGTCCGGAAAGATTGGCTAAAAGATACTTTTGAACCCATATTTTTCTAGAGGGTTTCCATCTAAAATACTCATCCGAGTAGGTAATGGTTTTGGGGATTCCATACCTTGCATTTTTACAATCACATTCATAAATCATGTGCCCGGTATTTTTACAATAATTACAAAATTTATATTGAGAGCTCCCCCTTACAAAAGTAGTGGGTGCTCTAGAAGAAGTGTCTTGTTTGTTAAAGCCAAGTCCATGTGTTGTTCTAGTCGAACGCTGAGAACCTAGTAATTTGGTCAAATTTTGTTCACCTTGGGTGAACATGGCAAGAGACTCCCTTAGATCTTTAATGGTTCAATTCAAATAATCAACATTTGGAATATCGTGGATCTTAAGGGTAAGTTCCTCATTATTTTTGAGAAGTTGTTCTTTTTCAGAAATGAGAATTTTATTTTTCTTTTTCAAAGCCATAAATTTAGAGGTAAGTTCATGAAAACCTTCCTCAAATTGATCTCTCGCATTTTGGAGATCTTCATAGGACATGTCATTATTGAAAGAGGAAGATGAGGAAGAGGAGTCGGAAGAAGATACCTCATCAAATGCCATTAGGCATTGTTCACCTTCATCGCTTGAGTCGCTTGAAGACATGGAGTCATTACTTGCACTCCATGTGGATGCATTGAAAGCCTTCTTGTTTTTCTTTTCTTTTACCCTTTTCTTGAAAATGGAGCACTCCGGTTTGATGTGGACTTTCTTTCCACATTCAAAGCATGTAACTTCATTCTCCACTTTGGGCTCTTCCATTCGTGCCCTTCGAAAGTTCTTCTTTTTCTTCATGAATTTGCTCATTTTTCTTGCTAGTTGAACAATCACGGATTCGCTATCAGCGGAGGAGCTTTCTTCCTTTGCTTTGAAAGCAATGTTCTTTTTCTCCTTGAAGGTTTTACCTTCTTTATCGGCTTGCCTCTTCATGGTGATCTCGTAGGTCATGAGTGATCCAATGAGCTCTTCAACCGGCATTTTCTTGTCATCTTTTTCTTCTTGAATTGCGGTCACCTTTGGTGCCCATGAGCTTGGTAGGACCCAAAGAATATTCTTGACCATCATTTCTGCAGAAACATCCTCACCAAGAGATTTTCTTCCATTGCAAACGTCAGTAAAACGAGTAAACATTTCAGTAATTGATTCATGTGGGTGCATGGTGAAACTTTCAAAATCGTGGCGATACATTTCTAATCTAGTGTCTTTGACTTTATTAGTGCCCTCATGGGTTACTTATAAAAGTTTCCAAATTTCATAAGAAGAGGAGAAAGTAGAAACACGGTTGAATTCATTACGGTCTAGCCCACAATGAAGAGCATTCATGGCTTTTCCATCAAGCTCAAAATTGGCAATGTCTTTGGGGGTCCATTTGGACTCATCCTTGTTAGATAAAGTATATCCTTGCATTACAATCCTATAGATAGGATAAACAACGCTTCTAAGAAAAGTAATCATGCGAGTTTTCCAATAAGTGTAATCGGTTCCATCAAAGAATGGATCCCGAGTCATATAATACCCTTCGGGAGCATGCGAGAAATTATCCATCACTAAGGATCTTAAGATTGTAACCGGTTAAGGTATTACACAAACTTACCCTTCGATACCAAATGTTGGATCGTAGAGGATGGAAAGAGGGGGGGTGAATTGCCTTTTCAAAAATAATTAACAATTTAAAACAATTATCAATGCAGCGGAAATAAAAAAAGGCAAGACACAATTTGATAACGAAGTTCGGCTTAATTCCCAAGACTACGTCTCCTCTCCCAATAAGAACCGTTGAGAGATTTATACGTCAGCTTTCTTTTTAATGGTTGTAGCAAGAAACCCACTAGCCGTTTTAAGGTAGGCTAGAACACCTTCGTACAGCTTGCTTTTTTATTATGGTTGTAGCAAGAAACCCAATTGAAATAAAGAATGGAAATGAGAGGTTTGTTTTAATCCAAACCCAATGAAGAACTAAACAAATGAAATAATACAAACACACGGAATCCTTGAGCGCCAAAAGTGTGAGAGCAGCTGATGGAGAGGGAGCTCAAGATTCAAGGATGGAAATGGATCACAAGAGGCCTTGGAGATTTGTCGTTAGAGCGTCAAGACATCAAAATATGTTTCAGTTGTGTTCCCGGCATCCATGGTTTCTTATTTATAGGATAAATACCCATAAACACTTCAATATGGCCGTTGGAGGGCTTCCGGAGCCGTTGGGGGTCAAAAGTACAAGTCTGGTCAAAGCCCAACAACTAGTTTGACTAGGCACACCGGCTGGCCGGTGGTCCAGACAGAGCAGGCTTTATGTCTGGGTTCCACCGGCTGGCCGGTGGTCATCCACCGGTTGACCGGTGGCACCAGGCAGTGGGAAAGCCTACTGCCTGGGTCCTCCGGCTGGCCGGTGGGAAAGAACCGGTTGGCTGGTGCCCATACCGGCTGGCCGGTGTGCTAGCACCGGCTGACCGATGGCTCTAGCAGAAAGAAATGCTTCTGCCAGAGACCACCGGCTGGCCGGTGGTAAGACACCGGTGGGCCGGTGGACTCAGAGAGTCCACTATCAGCCTTCTTGGGCCAACTCCTGGGCAACCTTTTTCCTAGCATAAAAACACTTGAAAACAAGTTAGAACACGATGAGAGTGATTGTGATCATTAAAATCCAAGAGAGAGGGGTACAACAGTGTAATCCATCAAAAGTTTCAGGAATGGATTTTCACATCCCTCCATTGAGAAAGGATACAAAAAAGGGTCACATAACATTGTGGATCTTGAATCCACGTGAATAGTATAGTTATGGAAATTGTGTATCATGGTCCTTGAATATCTCTGTGAACTAGATCGATAAAATAAAATCAGTGGGTACATGTCAATCGAGCCTCAATTATTCCATGAGGTCAAGAAGATAACTCTTTTTTTAAGGGGGGACTTCTTGGGATCTGATGGTCTATTTGGAAGAGCGAGTCCTTATTACCAGTATGTTACAGGGAGGTTTTGTTAACTCAAACTTCAAAAGAATGATTGTGGTTTATGAAAATTTTAATATTCAAGAAGGTTTTCATAACCCTAAAATTTGTGTCACTACTTAGAGAAAATATTCTCATGGTGAGGAGATGTGACAAACCATTACACTAATTTGTTCCTATACCAGAGGGTCCAGTGACTGTAACTCAACTTTTTTTAGATCCATAAAGTGGAACCTGTAAGTTTTATGCCTTATTTATTTTGTCCCTTATTTTTTCCTAAACCTTGTATGTGGAGAGTTTACTGAGAAAATAATTGACTTTTTCTCAGGCCTCCCTTTGCGGGTTTTCTACCTGAAAAGTTTTATGTCTCTTTCACTAACAGTTTATGGTCTTGTGATTTGTACCATTATAGGTTAGAGTTTAAGGTTGTACATCTTAGACCAAAGTGTAGGTTTTTTAAAGTCATGAATCACACGGACCTGATATGGTATATTTTACACAAGAGCCTAATTAGGATACCCAAGGTCAAGAGCACTCCAACATCCTTCTGGGTGGTAGCAAGAAATTTTTTAAATCCCAAATTGAGGTTATCTGGTTTTTAGTAATGATATAGTACAATCGTACTAAGGATTACCCAAAATACCCTTTGTTATTGAGTTCCTATATAGTGTCTTCAAGCTCACATGGATTGGAAATCCTTTTATTTTGGTCCAAGATATCTCTGTTTTTCGGGTTTCAAGCCCTTCTACGTCAATTGCAAGGACAAACCAATATATCAATTTTCTTTTCCAAGGGATATAAAAGGATTGTGGAAACCTGAGGTACTCATGACATGAATTTTGGCACATGGATTGAGGTTATTTTAAAATATGGTAGAAGAACCCCATACCCTGGTTGACCGAGTTAAGGATTGTGTGGCCCTTCAATAAAGAATAAAAAATGTGTGATGGTCTATATGGTTTATCATCATGTATTGGAGGCATTTAATATGCATTTCAACATCATGTGGCAATAAAATTTGTCATGAAATTTATCATCATATGGTAATAACATATTTGTTGAGCAGTTTTAATGTCATGAGACCAAGATTTTTGTCTTGCAGATTGATTTCATGAAGTAAGGATGTACTTCCATGCAGTTTGTTGTCATGTGGTAATGACATGGGAACCAACATGAAAAATTTATGCATGATGCATTAGGTAAACTATAAATACATATGTAGATATTCCTCATACGTAGGAAAAATGAGCTCGTGTGACATGGTTTCTCTATAGTTGGGGTGAATTTCTCATTGGTTGTTGCAGCTAGGCCCAGGATTAGAGATTTTGATGTCACTATGTATCCCATGATGATGGGAATAAATACACTTGTAGTTCTTGAAATTCCATTCATCTTAACATCATGTGGGGAGTACTGAGATGAAACAACATGAACAGATTGAAATGTTTCAATTGGTCCCAAGGATGGACGTTTAGGCATCACTAAGTATCTCATCCAAATGATAATCAAACTAGACGTAGTTCTGAAGAGCCATGCAGTTTAACTTAATGAAGTGATGATGTGGGTCCCCCAATATGAAATTTTGGTATTGCATCTGGGCTAATGAATGGAATTATAGGTGTCACTATGTATCCCATGTTGAGGTAAATCAATCCACACATAGTTCTTAATGGAGTTCCTTATGTTGTTCTGAACCATACAAAAAGAGGGGGGGGTATTTATATTTTTTATAGTGATTTGGCCTGGTGTTGTAAATGTGGACATCTCTACATATCTCACGAATATTGGAATCAATTCACACATAGTTCTTGAGTGGGAAATACTCTATTAAATTCTAACTCATATGTAGAGGTGGGAATTATTTCCGTTAATTATTGTATCTAGGCATAGGATTGAAGACACATGCATCATTATGTATCCTATGATGGTAGGAATCAATACACACATAGTTCTTAAGAAACTGTGTAGTTTGACATCATGCAGTAAAGATGAATATGGATACATATGAAAAATTGGTGATGTTGTGGCTCGGCCCAAGGATGCAAGTATGGGCGTCACTATGTATCTCATGAAAATTAGATTCAATCCACGCATAGTTATTGAAGAGATGTATAGTTTAATGTCATTTTTAAAGGACATGGGCTTCCATAAGTTAAGAGGGATATAGTGGATGGAGGTAGGATTGGATAAAAACACTAATTGTGGTCGTCCTCTTGTGTGAGGTCCACAGGAGTGAGCAGTTTCATGGTATGTAAGGGACATTAATTGTGCAGTTTAACATCATGTGAAAAGGACTCATGGTATTCCTTTTAGTTTCATTCATTCAGGACCAAGATGGGACTATAAAAATAATTTATTCCATGTTTGTGTGGGGAAGCCATTACTAAGACTCCTAAACATTTGTGAGCTATGCTAGGTGTGAGAAATAAGGAATGACAATGGTTCCTCTCACCATGCAGATGAATTTAAGATTAGGACCTGAGAATTTTGCATCGTGTGATGGATGGACCATGATATAAGGTCGATGCATGCCTACATATCTCATTGGAAATGAGAATCAATCCATACGTAGTTCTAGGAAACCTATATTTTTTAATGTCAAGTCATAAGGATGTGGGTGACTCAGCATGAATGAAGATGGATGTTATGGATTCGTGAAGTTTTACATCATGGGGTAAGGATGTGATACATCGTGTAATTTAACACCTTACCTCTAGGATGTCTCTATATATTTTAACATCTTGGGGATAGTATGATCTTTTACATTTTAACCTCATGTAACCCAGAATAATTATGGGGCTTATATTAATGTGGATTCCCAAGAGTTATGAATTTTAACATCTTGTGGTAAGAACACAATCTATATTGTTTAATGTCTTAAGGAAAGGATGATGGAAATGTAGTTTAATGTCTTTCGGTAAAGATATCAATGGTGAAGTTTAATGTCTTGTGATAAGGATATCAGTCGTGCAGTTTAATGTCATGTGGTAAGAAAATTGGGAATAACCTCTTAGGAGAGTGGATCTTCTGAAGGAAATTGGGAAACTCTTATGCATATTTCATGAGTTTTGGGATCTTTTAACTCTATCAGACTTTCATATACATGTCTCTAAAACCAATAATTTATGACAAAGTATCTTTATTTCGGGTTCCTAATACATTGATGGTTGGGGAAATGGTTTTCATGACCTGTCAACCCTACCTTATTTGGCCTCTCAATTGTTGGGTGTTTCATGAAACTATTTTCCATTCCATATTCAAAATATTTAAAGACATACTTTTTTGGGAATAAATAGGGTTTTTTTTCAATTTCTCATTGAAATATGGTTGTTTTCCCCTAGGAGGTAGGTGGATCATTCTCTTCTACACAATCGGTGCACCCCTTCTCATATATATCAGGTAACAATCATGTGGATATAAGTTTTTATAGTTCCAATATACCCATGTACATCTTTATCTGAAGCTAGTCTTTAAAGGGAAATTGTTCTTCTAAAATGTTCCCAAGATATTGATTGTAGGGATAATTATTTTCATTGCATACCAACCTTTCCTCACTCAGATTTATCGTAATTGGGAGATCTATCAAACAAGTCTCCATGGCATAGTTGAATACCCAAGAACATGTTTGGATTTGAGGGAATATACTTTTCATTTCCTATATTAAAGAGATGGGTGACCATGAAACCTCTCTCGCATGTTATCTATGAAAATATTTTTACAGTCTCATGGATGATCCTAGAGTCTGGGGTATAAAGTTTTTATATTTATTGGTCTGAGTGAAGGTGATTAAGAATTAGGGGTCTTGGATGATGCAGGCGCTTCTCATTGATTAAAATATTCTGACTCTCCTATAGGTCTTATGGAAACATATCTAGGTAGATAGTTTCTAGAGTATCTGCGATTAGGATGTGGAAAATATGGAAATTCCCCTAGCCCTATGGGCAAGGGTGAGGTGGAACAATTTTTGGATTTCCCCTAATGAGGGGGTGAAAATATGAAAATCCCCCCAACCTTGTGGGATGGGGTACTTCACTGCAATGCAGGCTTCCATAAGCATACATGGGTATATCATCCTAAGTTAGGGATCTTTGGATTATTCCCAAAATTATCTCCCAAATATCCCAATTCTCTTGTTTTATTTGAGTGATATGTTCTTATGAAGAAATTTCCTTGTTATCCTCAACATGATTGTTGGAAGGTGCCAATAAAATTCCCTTTCCTTTGTTAGTGGCAGGGTGAGTGGATGATGATGGGAGTTTTAAAGTGGACCATAGAGACTAAATCAATTGTTTCCAATGTCCATATACTCCATTTTTATTACCCTATAAAATACCAACATAGTTGGTAACAGCTTATGTAGATTCCCGAAAGATACCGTAGTGCCTTTCTTTTACAATGTCAGTGGAAATAGGTAGGCCAACCTGCTAGGATTCAGATGACTATATAAGTTTATGAATATAATATTTTGGAATGCAAAAAATCTAGATTTTATTAGGAGTATTTAGGTATGATTGATATCATATTGACTGAGACACATGTTGTAGCATCTTGTTCCTCGACTGAGTATCTCATTTGGAGGGGCGATTCTCATGGTACTGTTTGAGGGATCAATTCCCATGATAGCATTTGGGGGGTCAATTCCCATGATAAAGAAAATACGAAGTTAAAATATGATGAAAATTACCCCATACCTATGGGATGGGGTTATCCCTCAAATTACAATGTTACTAAGGCCAGTTGTGATGAATTCAGAGGCTCTAGGTTAGCGATGATCTAGGATTGATTTTGGGCCATTGTCAGTATATACTGGTGGGCCTTAGACGGTTTGGAAATTTCAGAGATATAAGACTAATCGAGAGCTTCATCATTTGGATACTCCTAGTGGTATATCATACTAGATTCCCCAACATAGAAATTCAGTGTATGAAAGACATCGTCTATAGATCCTTGTAGAGTCATGCTCACATGATGGTGATGAGGACCAGATTAGATCGGAGTCCACCAAGGAAGATCCTGAGTTTTTGGATTGACTTGATGATCATCCTCATCCACCTCCCTAATGTAGGGAATGAGTTTGGTACTTTTCTCTTGGGATAGGATCCCAAAGTTGTTGAATGGTTCCACAAGGGACACTTCCTCTCTTGTGGCCTATCCTGGGAAAGACAGTTGGTTGGAACTCATCCTCTAAATGATTTCATGATCCAATTCCAAAGTCCGTATGGAGCTGTTGATGTGGTATTTCTAGAACAATATTTTCACTAATCTATACTAGAAGTGGAGTGTTCTTGATAATGTACATCAAGGCCTCTCGGAGAAAGTAGCTTGTCTAGTGATCTCAAAATCCATTATCACATTTGATGATGTCATTTCAATTGCAAGGAATCTTTATATGTACTGAATAATAAAATAAGACACCTTATCATTTCAGCATCATATATAAGAGTACATTTTTTATCAATAAATTTCACAGTTAAAGGATAAAGATGCAATCCCTTCTTTTTACATGGGGTTCTGTGCAGTTAAAAGAGAAAATTCTGGTTCACCATTTTGTTTTGTAATGAGAATAACATAAACTGGCCTAACAGACAATGGGAGATATATCCTTTTGGAACTATTAAAAGGATAACATAGTTAAAGTAATTCTCATCAGGTTCGCCATTTTTTCCTTGGGAACATGGATGTGGAATGGGTTTCCTCGGATAGTTTGATTGCGGGGTGGGAGGTTAAGGCTTAACTCAAATGCTAGCATCGGGTTTTCAATCTGTTTAGTCTTCCCTAGAAACTCCCAATGGTTCCCACATCCATAGATAGGTATGAAACTTCTTTCCAAAGGTAGGTGTACCTTTGGGTTTTTATTCCCAATAGAGCTTAATAACACACATTCATCGAGTGTATGGGAGGTCGGGCTCATCACACCCTTTTGTGGGGAATTTATACCTACTCTGGGACTCTCTTATAGATTCAAAATATGTTTTTAAAATCCTTCTCAGACACTAATATGGGGTTGGTTACCTCTTTTCTATTGACCTGATTATGAACATGTTTCAATAGAAATAATGGCAGGTGTGTCACAAGTTCTCTATCTCTCTATTATTTATTTATGATGCTTTGGGTTATAGCAATTTTAGAACACTTTGGATTCTATTTCCATACAATGAGGTGTTTGGGGTCTTCGATATGATATTGAACCTCTATGAGGGGTCATATGTATCTTTGGAAAATAATAATTAATACCCATGTAGTTCATTTGGCATAGTTTAAGGTCACGTGACTGGACCCATCCATGTAGTTTAACATCATGCAGTAAGGGAATGAGTAACGAGCTCAGACCTTAGTGATGTGTCCTACATATCTTGATTGAGATATCAATCAAAGTAAACATAGTTATTATAACGGGTGTCTTTGTAGTGATATGTATGAAAATAAGGTCCCTAGGAGGGACTTATGAATATGAGACTACCCTGGACTGCTTCTTTGGGAATATGGCCCTTTGAGTGGATATGTGATGTAATAAGACTCGTATCCCAATTATGGGGCCACACTAGGGGAATTCTCAACATGATTTTAATACAATCATCATTGGACTCTATGGCCACATGAGCCATTCTTTTTGTGGGAAACAATAGATAGTGTTATATCAGACACATTTCAAGTGAGCATATCCATATGTGTATTATACATTGAAGATTCCCTTTAAGGGGTATGGTTTCTCATCTCACTGAGGATATGGTATGGAGATCAGACCTTATTAAGGCATCCTTTGAATCCTAATTATGTATGGAACCAGAGTTCTCAAAGTCCATTCCCCCCTACTCGTGATGTGTTTGAAGTACTTGTGGGCATGATTACGGATTATACTTAAAATGATGCTCATGTATGAGTCATCTTTTCATCTTTTTATGGATGAGGAAGAAAGGAATACCTATTAGAGAATTTAATTCCATAAGAAAAGAATACTGGGGATGGGAAGGGACTTACATCAAAGTTGATTCCCATCGGAGATCAGCCTTATAAAGGCATCCTACATATCCGGATTATGGAGGGAATCAGAGTTATCGTAGTTTGCATTGTCCCCAAACCTGTTGATGGGTTTAAGGTTCTTGATCACACTTGGAGATATTATTGTTATTATCAAGGTTTCAAGGATGTTATCGGCTTGTACTAGGATGTATTCCCTTTGGTTGGGGATTACACACTAAGTTTGCCCTTATTGTTAGGGACATATTATATTATGTCGGTAATTGAGGCTTATGAACTGGGGCTTCCTGTTGATTTGGGATTATGCACTGATACTGCTAGTTGACACAATCTTTATTTATCCTCAGATAGATTAAAAAGTGGTAGCAAACATTGAAGACATGTCTGAGACAATTACATTGGTAGGGTCGCATGGATGTGTAACCTTAGCTCATCAAGGAAACTTCCCTTGTAAAAGGGGTTTGTGGCTAAAGGTTCGAGGTCGGGTCCACATGTCATGAGTCCAAATGGGTCAGCCAGACAAAGTGGACATGTTATATTAGATTTTCCTGAAACATATTGGATTCTTCTTGGAAATGTCCCAATTTTCATCCCGATATATTTAGGGTGTCAATATGTTATTGCAGACATGTCTAAGGGTGTCTTCTTGACATGCCTATGATGATGTTCCTGATGTAAGTGGATGTATCCAGGATCTTTCACATGACTAATTAAATTATCTTGGATGCCTTCGCATGACGGGAGAGGACATGTCCAAGGTGCTTCGATTAACCAAAGCGGTTATGTCTGTGATCTTATGCGTGATGAAAGTAGATGTGACCATCAGATGTCTCATGATCAAATTGATTCATCTTTGTACTTCTGCATGACAATGTTGAAATGTTAATGGGAAATTTCCTGACTATGTTGACATGTCAATGATGTTTCATGATATTTCCCTAGATTTTCTAGAGATTTTCTTGTGACAATGTGGTCATGTCAAGGGGATGTCGCCTGATTGACTTGGCTTGTCCTTAGGTCATCACGTGACAATAGCCACATGTCAAGGGGACTTCGTGAGATTAATCCGACTCATATGAGTCCTATTTTTTTTATCAAACTGACACATCCAAATCATCATAGTGACATTTTGTATCCCCTGAGGAACCTTGAGATCACATGCCCAATAATGTTTCTTATGGAGGGGTCTCATGTATTTGTTTAGGATCTCATGATTGTTCAAATTCCGTAAGTTCACGTCCAAAGGTATCATTCACTAAGTTTATAAAGACAATTATTTTCCTATGAAGTGGGGTGAATGGATACAGAATAGTTTTCCCATGAGTTATAATGGGGTTCAAGGCCATATTCAGGTTGGGGTATGTCTATATGAGGGGTCCACATGAAGCTCTTCCATTAATGTGATTCGTGTCACCCTGAATTGTTTCCACGAGGGGTTCTGGGAACTTTCCCATGGGCTTCCCAACAACACCATAAGCATGGGTGGGTCCATGATGAATACATTCGTGTTTTTTCCATTGGATAACCTGCTTGTCGGTGAGTGCCTTCATAATGTTGTGTCATTCCCACACATCTGTGATCCACACGACCTTCATTGCCATTGGGTCTTGGTATTGGTTTTTACACACTGGGAATTTATACCTAAACCACACAATTCGTGGGTGATTATGATTATTTCATGTCTTGGAGTGCGTGGAATATTAGGCGCACATCCCAAAACATTCAATATGTGGAAAATTTGAGGATATTGCGAGACCAGGGACTGGTGGGGTGTTTTACCCTGAAGCCCTTACTCCCAAAGCTAAGTTAGAGAAATGCGAGATTGATGGTTTGTGACGTCACAAGATGTGTGCCTACTAGAGTTTGGGTTATATGGACAAGAACTCATGACACTGATTGGTGGGAGATATTGTCGTATGCCACTGTCTTTCTTGATTGGAGCTCATTATGGCACGTGCTGGTTGCCTTGGACTCACTCAGATATTGGCGAAGGATGGGAGATGGTGGAAATGTCGAGTGGGTGTCTTACCATGTCGAACGGGTGCGGGAAGGTGATCGTCGAGAGAGGAGGTTTAAGATGGAGTTCGCATGTTGTGTAAGATTGATTTGAATTTGTGTATTGTGGGATAAAATTGATTTTGTGTTCGCGATGTTCAAGATCGAAGGGGACATCTGAGATCAGTGTGAGTCATGATCGGATGGTCCAAATTTGATTTTCCATGTCCCACATCAAAATCCCACATAGCCTTACCTCAAGTATATAAGCAAAGGAACAACCACTATTTGGTTGACCCAACAACGAGTTTCGGCACTGGTACCACATGTATCACCTCCACCCATGCATTTTCCAACATGTGCCTCTATGTGATCCTAGCTTAGCTAGTTATTGTTTAGCCTTTTTTTTGGAAATGGAATCTATGAAACTCTTAGAATAAAATTTTAAGATAATTGAAACAAGGGCCCAACGTATATCCTCTTAAACCAAAGCCCAAACCTTCATTTATGTCATTTCCAAGTTCTCCATGGAAATTACTATGATTTTTTGCAAGGTCTTAACATTCCTCAAATCTTCAATGAAAAAGTGAATGATGTACAATGATGGGTTCCAACAATCATAGAGATCATCTACATATAAAATGAGAACATTAAAATTTTATTGAATTTTTAGGACCTCCACGGTGAAGCATGTCCACAATGCCAAAATCCATTGACCACTTAGATTGGGTAAGGTAGGTCACATTTCCATGAATTATTATCCTTATTCACACCATAGAAACATGATGGATAGAGGAATAATTTTCTCTATACACTCTGTAATATTCATCTCCCCCACGCCATAGACCTTAGATCATGATGTAGGGAATATAATGGTTTTAATTGCACATTATCATGATGGGGAAACACACTTATTTATTTAAGGTCATGACTAAATGGTTAATAAACCAATACAAATGTGGGTAAACCTTAATTTGACACTGAAACCCTCACCTAACCTACTCTCAAGCTATTAACAACAAATTTATTCAAGATGAATCTTTATCTTTCTATTTATGATCCAAAATGAGTAAGGAAACTTTTTCATCTCTATTTTTGATCATATTCCCCTTTTATAAGTTTTTTTCTCCTTTCTCTTTCTTATTGACCTAAACCACTAACATCCACTATTTTTTCCAAATGTTACCCCATTTCTCAATACACCATCCACAAACCCTTCATAAACCCATTCCTTAAACTCTCTCTTGCATTCCCAGAAATCTTTCATGGTATGTATAAAATAATCCACTATTGAGAGCCTATATTGTCAAATTTTAAGTCTACTTTTAATTTTAAATTTACCCTTTAATGTTGATAAAACTATGGTAGTCATATCATATTTGATACTTCAGTGAATTTGTATTCAATTTTTTAAATGGGTCAAATAAAGGCTTCAAATTTTTTTAACAAATTTTTGGATTAATTGTGAATCCATGCATTGATATTTGATTCTAGAATTTCTTTGTTTATGATTTTATATATTATATTAAAAAATTTCATCCATTTTGAGTTTAGTTTTGAAAAATTCTATAATTATTTTTGTGTTTCCATGGGTTGTAAACCTGAAAAATGATAAATGTTTGAGGATTTAATATTACATTTTCAAGGCCCATAATATATGTATCCCCATGTAAGATATTTCTAGGAACATATAAGACATTCAGACTTTGATTTTTTTTTGGTTTTAACCATATTAAAATTTTCCCCCACATAATAGATTTCAATTTCTATATGAAATTTCATCTACATCATATGAAATTTTATAGGGTATACTTGTATCATATATCCACTATCTGCATACAAATTTTCATGAATCGTAAGATATTTTCCTTCATGTATGACTTCTGACTTTTCCTTTTTCCAGTAGTGGGGATTAAAATCAAGAACACCCAAATAAAAATGGGGATTTAATTTAAATAAAACATTATTCTTATTTTCAATTCCAATATTTAATAAATACTCAATAGTTCCACATAATTATTATCCAATGAGCTAAACAAGATGAATATAATGGGATGGGAGTATATCAATAATAACATTTTAATGATACTCACCTTAATAAATCAACACCCTTGGCCTTGACACATGGAAGGAATATGATGCACAAGGATTTTTCTTGGATCACTGGATAATATATTTATTTACCAAGCTTTCAATATAGTGTAATACCATTGTTCATCTCGAGGTAGCCACGTACACAAAAAATAACTGTATTATAACTATTTATAAACTAACAAATAAACTTCTAATTATAAATCTACAATAATATATTGGGGTTTAGAATTTTAAAAAACACATAAATATGAAAAAAAAACCAAAGAAGAATAGAATAAAAAAGAAGTTAGTGAAGAAGATTTGTTATTATTAAAATTTCATGGTGATGTTATTATGGTTCTTTTAATAGAGTCTCACTTTCCAATTCAATGTGGTGATCATGACATGTCACACTACACCCTCCTTATTTGAATTGTTACTAACCCATAGTGAGAGCTTCCCATGTGTGGTGGTAACCTTCCTACAAATAGTTATGAGGTTTATTTTCTAGCCACCACTATTTAATTTGTACTCTACCATATACAAATATTTAATAGTGGGGTTGGAATAATTTTGAACAATGAAGAAAAAAATCAATTATAGAGGAAGAAAGTGAACCCCCAAAAATCCAATTTAAAAAATATTTAATTATTATAAAAAATATGTTAAATCGTTATTTCACATTAAAATAAAATACCCCCCCCACCCACACACAAAACATTAAAGATTAGTCCTCCATTTTAATGAAGAACAGAAAGTTTATAGTGGGAGAAACAGAAATGTGAAAATAAGACAATAGGTATGAGAGGAACGAAACTAAACTAATATATATATATATATATATATATATATATATATATATAATAGACTATTACATAATCTTATCACCCAACCTAGCTTCTAAAATGGATTTCTCCATAAAATGGGAAGGATATAGATTTTTATTGGCAAAGAATAACAAGATTTCTCTCTATTTTTAATCACCAAATGTTTGAATGTGGTTAGGGTAATAAATGGACTCATTTTGGAAAGGGTTATTATTTAATTATTTACCTAAATATCATTCTCATGCACCCAAAAAATTAAAACTATTTTGGTCATGTGTAACTAAATTAATAGTCATATTACTAAAGAAATTATTTCTTCACATAGAGACTCTTCAAATTCCACTTCTCTAAAATTAGATGAATTCATTCCCATAAAGAGGTAGAATATTGTAAAGACACATATGATGAAAATGTTATCTGAAATATTAATTTTCTCAATAAAATATTTTATCACCTTTAATTTTTCCATATATGAGATATGTACCCATATTTTTAAATCACCTGAATTGGGAATTAAAACCAATGACTTCCAATATTTCTTCTTTTGGGACTCATAATGTTTGATTTAGCTCATGGTCCAGTTGAATTAAATGTATCCCAAATTCATGTAATCCAAAAAAAGGAATTTAGTAATTTTTATCATTATATAATAATTTTCATTTGAATTATAAAAACTAATTTAAAATATAGAAAATGAAAAAAATAATCCATTTTCATAATTAAGAAAAAACTTCTACTAAACAATAAAAATGTGATAATTTTAAATAAAATAACACATTTTTTGGTTTAAAATTTTCAAATTAAAATAAAAATTATTGAAAAGATGGTCTCTATCAATACACCCATAATGGACTGAATGCCTTCTTTTTATTCATTTTTTATAATCCCACATTTAAGGGTTTAAGGGGAACCCTTAGATGGCCCATAGGCTTTGTGACATTACATAACCTCAAGGTCTTAGAGGAACTCATCTAGATTATAACTACATGAAACTTCCCCTCTCCAATGTCTACATCATTATGTCATCTCTCCACCTTTACATTGTTATTCATCTAGGCTTCCCATGCATGCACAGGCTGGTCCTGATGGCTATTATAATACCCTCTGATTCATTCAAATATATTGTCTATGCTCTAGTGAATGCACCTATTCTGAATCCTCAACTAGATATTATTCCTTATAGAGTGTTCTTAGAATATTTAAGTACAATTCCCCCATATTTAAACATTACACTCTTAGAAAATAATCTATATTAAGTTCAAAAAAACTTCCAAAAGGTTTCAATGATAACAATACCCAATTATCACAATAGTTAAAAATATCACACCTTCTATATGGATTATAATTACATAACTCCTCACCAATATTATAATTTCATTGATTTTAATATTAATCCTAACATTAATTTCCTACCTACCTCCCTAGAAATTTATTTCTCTTTCACATATGTTTTCTAATAGGGATATTATCTCATTTTCATGAAAATGTTTGATCTCTAGATTATTGTTATTCTTCATGTATATCTACTTCCTAGAGTTAAAAAATGTTCCAATAATGAGGTTTTTTATATAGGTTGTTCTGATTATATGGGATATAATGTTTTAAATGTTAAAAATATCATAAGCACAATGGGGATGGTTAGGTTATAAAGTTAAGTAAATGAATGAAAATAGTTTTTTTCTCAAGAATGTTATTTTATTCAATCAGATAGAAAATGATTCACCCCCAAGAACCTATTGAACTAATTAGTAAATCAACAGTTTATCATTTTAGTAGTAAAAAATTATTTCTTCCCTATTCCCCTCAATTTTCAACTTTATTTTGTTTATTTAATTATAAATTTTAACAAAAATTTTTGTTTTTTAGAGTAAGAGAGGAAGTTGATATTAAAAAAGTGATTTTAACTCAAAAAACTATCCTTGAAATGATATTTATGCCACCCAACTATCCTTCCATATTGAAATTTCTTCCATAAAAGAAGAAATAAATATGGCACCAATTTTTTCATTACAACTTAAACAAATTCTTTAATAAATCATAATTAAACTCATACTCTTTCTCCCCCAAGCTTTATTTCAATAATAATCATGCATTTAACTTCTAAATAAGGTTGGTAAGTGCTCCATGGATTTTAATGTGACATCTTAAAAAGGTATTTCGTGGATACTAAGTTATTAATAAAGGTCATATATAAAATTTGTCCAGTATAGGAGTTAAGTGGAAAAAGTGATTTTAAATTAGTTCCTTAAGCATACTTAACACGTTTCTTAAACTCTAACAAATTGTAAAAATAAAAAAAAATAGTTTTATATCAAAAAATATGGTTCAAGGATCTTAATAAATAGAAAAATGTAAATAATATGTTAAAAAGGTTTAGAAATCTCTTAGGTTGAGAATGATTTCCAATTTTGACCATACTAGTGAACATGAGTTTCAAATTCAATAAAACTTTATTATAAGAAAATATTATTAATCAGGAAATAATAATCTATTTTAAAAATAATTTAAATCCTAAATCATTCTAATAAATCAATTTTAAGAAAATACCATGTTGGATTATGTTTTTTAAAGTATTCAATTTTCCCCAAGAATCCTAAAAACAATCCAGAAAAACAATAAACATGAAAAATTATTGAATGAATGAAAAAATGGAAAAAAAAAAAAGAAAACTAAAAGCTTATTGAAATCCCCTATAAGCTTAATATTTAACTACCCATTCATTTAAGCTTATACAAAATAGAAATATAGGAGAATAAATGATGAAAATAAGGAAATACACAACATGAGTTATTTGATGGTGACAGTTTTGAGTTAAGGTCATAAATAATACAACATAGAAACCTATAAAGTAAGAAAAAATGAAACCAAAGAAAAATAATTAAAAATAATGTTAATGGGAAAAGAATAGTTGTCATGATTGGTTTACCCATCTAAGAGGGTACTAGATTTTTATTTCCCTGAGTCAGTAAATTCCAGTGGGTTATCCTTAATCCAATGGTGGATGTGGTTTTTTACTCATGATACACCAAATAGGAAATCACATGACATCCTTAAATGGATTACAAGAGTCTAAATCCTCAAATAAAATACAAAATTTTCAATCCCTATGAAAGAATAAAGTGAAAAGTAGAAGTTTAATGTAAGGGAGGAAAATATAGAGGTGCTCTCTATTGATTTACAGTGTTTCCTCCACCATATGATGTAAACTTTTATATATAGGAGGTAGTAACATAAATACAAGTTCTTCAATTGCTTCTTTTTCATTGATCCCCAAAACGTGGGTGGTTCCTTCTTCAACATTATTATCCTAGGTATTATCTATGTGTAATATGTCAATGATTTCTGAAAAAGATAAGTCAAAAAATAATCCAAATTTAATAATATTAAAAAATAATAAATCAATACAAAAATATTCCCCTTCATTTAAGTTAGATTAGAAAATGGTCTCTTCTAGAAGTGGTCACTAGAAACTTTGTCTCAATATGTTAATCTTCATCATCTTCTTCTAAATTAAGAGATAATTAGAGACATTCTAAATTTTAATTATCATGGATGGGAGAAACACATATCTTTTCAATTTATATAAAATTTGACCAATAATCATCTACATCATATTTTTATACTATATAAACATCATATGGAAATTATTCTTTAGGAACCTATTTTAGAATTGGATATAATAGGTCAAATGAATATTCTTTGTATTCCTTGAATGCCTCTTTAATATCCTTAATGGAAAAGATTAGTAGATAATTTTTTACATCACTATTTCTTCTATTTCTTCTTCCAACTATTTCTCTTGAGATAGAAATACATATTTAGATATCAATTCTATTTTTATCTTCAAGTTATACATATCATATCTAATTCATTACATCTAATATTTTCTATCATTTTTAATTTTATATTCTTTTCATTTCACCTATGTGTAGTATGTACATTGATAATAATTGTAATTTGAATACATAATGGGAATTTTTGGTTTTTGAAATTTTTTATTTTTTTAATTGAATTTGGGTAATGGAATGGAATTGATTAGTTATTTGTGGTTATATATAAGTTGATGTTATATGAAGTGATTCTTTATGATGTGATATTTTTTTAATTGAGATCATTATTGTTTTTAATAGGTATTATAGGACATGATAACTACAAATAACGATGTGATAAAAATGTTGGTTATATAGAGGTTATGTTGTTGTGTGATGATAGGAAATTATAAGGAAAATATGGTTTGTTATGTAAATTTTAGGTAGATGTCCTAGGGATATGGGGATTACTTATTTTGTGAGGAAATGGGTAGGGATTAATTTTTCTCTTTTAGTTGTGGTCATGTAATTTGTTAGATTTGGTTCTTTCATATATGTATGTTTCTTTTAGGATTTATATGTTTATGATTTGAATTTTTTGATATGAATTATCTTGATGATGACAGAAATGATGGAGGAAATTTTTATTCCTTGGTGTTTGTTTTAAGGTGGGATGTGGAACTCCTTATTGATATTATAAATTTAGATATGTAGTATTCATGTTAATGTTGTACACCCCCAAGTTATAATTATTTTTATCATAGATATACTACTATAAATATGTTGTTATTATAATTATATAGTCCTCAGATATAGTTCTTTTTTTATTTATAGCGGTGGTTAGTTTTTCTCATTTAAGTTATACCTTCATTAGACGTGTGGATAATGAGATGTATTAGTTGATACAAAGTGGTTTTGGAGATACTTATATGGTGATGTGGTTTTGGTTTTGTGGATGTTATAATGTGGTTAAAGTAGTGTATTCCATGTAGTGGATGGTTTCGTATACTATTGTTTCTCTTTATTATTGTGCATAATTGATTAATATTAATATATATTATTTAGTAAGTCTTTATTATTCCTTTTCACTTGACATGGTGGAGGCCATCATAGGAAACATATAGTTATAGTTTTATACTCAAATTATTATTACTTCTTTCACTTATAGGATCATTTCTATGGTGTTTTCAGGTGATATTAGTTCAATATTTAAGTAATATAGTAGGTATTGTGATGATTCATATTCAAATGTAATTCATTTTTAGAAGCGGTGAATTATTTTTCCATTATATTTTGATATACTCATGTGTGGGTCCATTTACTGATATTGGGAATGTTTTTTGGTTTATTGTAGTTTTATTTTATGCATAAAAAGGTAAGGTAAATTCATCCCTTATTATGATTTATACACTTAGTTCTAGTCATGTCTTCATGACCTATTAAAGGAAGGATTTTAAGGTCAATCTTATTCTTGTTGTTTTCTTAAGAGGATCCTCTATAGGGTGACAAAAATTGTAACAAATATCATCATTTCACATTAATCGCATATATGAATCCAATCATTACATATCACAATGTTTTCAAATACATTGACATATATGATAAGTAATCATATTCATATTTCAGATAATCAATATAATAATTGAAATAATTCATCAATATAACCCATTTTAAGTTAATCCAGGTTTCCAAATTTCATTTCTATTTTTATCATTCCTTTATATATCCTTACCATATCGATCTTAAGGAAATATTACGAGAACAAATTTGTAACTCATGTTACTAAAACATAAAACATAAAGAAAAAACATCATATATAATGGTCCAATCAACTGAAAAAAGAAAAATTCATCATAAAATTCACTAAATGATTATAAAATATTTCATTATTTATTTATTTTAAATGAATTTATCATGTAGAAAATAATTTTTTTTTATTTATGAACATGTAATATATTAGCATGACATTAAATAACTCAATAAATAGATTTTAAATATCACTTCTATTTTAAATATCATCTCTGTTTGTTAGAATTTTCTATTAGAATAAAAACTAGACCTTTTATCATGATATAAATATTGATGTTTGTTAATCAACATAACACATTTTGAAAAAACAATTAATAATTAATATAAATAATCAATAATATAAAACAATTTTTATAACTTTTAAAAATACCATGGAAAAATCATTCAATGTTCCAAAAATTATCATTTTAATATAGAATAAATTTTTATATTTTGATCTTTTGGGGTGTATTAAGATACCTATTCACCCATCACTCATGAAAATAGAACATTTTTAAATAATTTTATCCTGAGAGAGGTATAGAGTTAAGGGTGACTCCGTATTGGATATATTTTCACAAGATGTATAGATATCTCAATTTACATTCAGACATTATTAACATGTTGGTGTAGTGAAATAATGGTTGGGTGAAACTAATGAGAACTTTTATGTTTCATAGATACTAGGATAGGAATTTTTTTAACTTTTTAATTTTTTTATATCATCATCTGGAACTTATTCAGTCATGTTTATATTAATTTTTAATTCATGTTAAATTCAATATGACATGATTTATATTCCTAGTAGATTACTTTTTATTTAAATTTATAATATTGGGATTTATGTGCTCCTATGGAATAACAAGTATCGTATTGTTTTATTTTCAAAGGAATTTTTTTATTTCTTATTTATAGTTACTTTATACTTGATTTTTGGTATAATTTGAGAATGAAGAAATAAGTGTATATGATAGAGAATCATCCCCTGATGGTAATAAATTAACCATTATATGTATACACAATTATTTTTTATCATTGGATTGACCTAAGTTATATTATAGAATTTTATTGTGTGATTGAGTAAATATGTAGATTGGTTTGTTACAAATTGTATCATAGATATGGTTTATGATTTCCAGGGTTTTTTTCTAGTGGTGGGAATATTAATTCATTATAACATAATAGGTAAACTATAAAAATTACAAATAAATGTCATTATAGTAAGACTCAAATTACCATAGTGTACTAGGAATGTGTGAAAAGTTTGGGTACTTCTTATCAACGGGAGATAATATTATTTATTCTCACACCTCGTGTATATAAATGTAGGGAAATGTATATACATGTGACTAGGTTTGATTGATTCTATTAGGATACAATATTTATTTTTATAAAAAATAGGTAAATAGTTATCTTTTAATTTATTAAATGACCCGTATAAATTAATAATTATTTATTATAAAATTTATTAGCAAACAATTTTAAAATTTTAATGATTCAAGATTATATGTTAATTCATTTTTCTCATTTTCCTTCAAATAAAATGTTAGTAGGAAACATGTTGATTAATTGATAACCATGATTCTGTGGTATTGAGGAGGTAATGTATTATATATGAATATATTTATTTTTTTAATCATGTTAATTGAGATATAATTTTATAATTCATGGTTTATATTAAAATTAAATTAATGGAAGGAGGAGGAGAATTTTTTTTAAAAAAAATATTGTAATTAAAATTTAATGTGACTATGCCTTCATGATGGATGAATTTTATTCATATCTTATTTTTATTGTGTTGTATTTGTTGTAAATGTGAAATAATTTTAAGTGATAAAGCACTATTAAAATTAAATCATATTAGATTTGGAATGAATTATTCTTATTTATGTACTCAATGGATATTGTTGTTATGTTTGGTTTCATTCCACTATTTTTTGTATACATAAAAATGACATATTTGATACTTATGGGAAAGATTTGTGTGCATAAGGGAGATTGGTACATTCCTTACAGGATGTGTTTGATTTATTATTAAGGATGTAAATTTTTTGAGATTATCCTAAATATTAAATGAATTCAAATACCTTGGAAAAGTATTCATTGGATTTTTAATATCATATATTGGAGTTTACTATCGAATTATATTCCATGTTATCTATTAAGCTCACAAAAATTATAGAGTTTTTCACATTGTAATGAACTAGCTCGAGCTACCATTGAATATGTACATCAACCGATTCTCCATAAGGATTAATGGGTGATATTGATCCCTATGGGATAGTGAGAAGTTCTAGGTCATCATACATGACTAAATTGGAATTAATTCACTCTAAAATCAGAGTTAATAAATATAAAATCAATTATACAGAGTTTGGTATTGAGTTTTCATATATAGTACATCTTTAAAAAAACAAATTACAAGAATAAAATAAATAGAAAAATAAAATGATTCATTACTATTTAATATGATTCAAAAAAGTTCATCTTATCCACTATAAAAAACCCTACATAAAATAAAAACTCAATTAATCCTCCAAGGACTCCACCATGAAACCCATGGATACTCATCACATCCCAACTCACCCTCAACCTATGAAAATGAGAGCCAATCTAAAATGTAATCTAGAACCTATATAAAATATAGGAGGTGTACACACACACATGATTTTTTATTGACGGTGTGAGATAATAAGCCCATTATGATCTCTCCAAGGAGTCAATTAAATTATTTTCATAAAATATTTCTTAAATGTTAGTTTAAAATATAATAAAAAATAAGTTATTTCATTTTATAATGTCAAAATTATTTTAAACCACATTCCTTTAATCCAAATTAAATTAACATTTCTATTTTTAAAATCAATTTGAAATCCCAAAGAAAACAAGAGCCTTTAATTTTAGTAAAAATAAGAGAAAAATATTTTACCCTTTTCAAACACAATATAAAATCAAGATCATAAAAAATTATTTTACTTTTCATTTAAAATAAATTAAAAAATCATTTTGGAGAAAAAAATCAATCATATAGAAAATAAAAACAATAAAAAAGGAACCAAAATAATAATTATCACAAGTAGAGAGAATAAATAAAAGGTTTCATAGGTATAATAAGCATAAGGGAGTCCAAACAAATATGAAGAGAGTATCCACTACATGGAACATCCCAACAAAGAATATGTGGCATGTGATACATTCTATGTCAAAATGTATGTTGATCCTAATGATACTAAAATAACATGGAACAATTTTTGTCCTACGTTTTATAAAAAATAATCAGCAAGCCCCCTGATAAGCTCACAATGGAATCATCTAAGAGGAACATCCCAAATAATTCTGCTATATATCAATTTTAGAGTGACACTAGTAGTTTGCGTATAGTGTAGAATTAATAAAAAATACCAATTAGCTTATTGGGTTCCCAAAACCAAAATAAAGTGGAGCATAGAAAAAAAATTATCAATAATTGATACATAAATCAAAAAATCATAACACAATTCATCTCACCTCACCTTTAGTAACCTCACCAGAAAAAACTATTTTTTGCACCATACAGCCATCAAATATGAATGAAAAATATATTAGGGGAGAAAAAAATAGTGGAAAATAATTCATGACTCCCAAGAATTAAACCATTTAATTTCTATGGTCATATGTAGACCTTACAAAAAATTTGACTCTAAACTACAAATATTTTACATTTCTTTAAAATATTAACATTTAAAACCCCTATATAAATTATTTAGGTAGAAACGATTATTTTAATCCTAAAAATAATTTCAAATATACTTTTAACCCCTTTAGAATTTAAAACATGTTTGTTTCCATATATTTTCCATGAAATCATCTTTAAAAAAATCATAATTTTTTCAAAAAATACTATCATGAAAAAATATTATTTCCCAAAATATATCTAGAAATTCATAAAGAACCCATTTTATGCTAAGCCTCGGTTTCATTGAAAATAATTTACTAATCCATCTTGAAAATCATACAAAATTATACTTTCATATGAAAGAATTTATAAATTCAATGAATCACATATATTTATAAATAATGAAATTGTAAAGAAACCCCTACCTCATTCTATGTGGAAATAAATTATAATGTTCCCCCTTCCATGGAGAACATCAAATCACACAAGGAAACATCTTCTATGGGAACTAACTGACCAAATCCCAATATTAGAATAATCCCAAAACCTAAATACTATTTTTATGATGATTATATTTCCTAGGGGGGGTAGAAACCTAGGAGAAATAGAAGATGGTATATAGAAGACAAAAAATAATGAAAAGAGGGAGATATTACCAAGAGGATTCACATGTAAAACATGAATAGAATGTTATAAATGATTGTAAAAGGATGTGGAGATCTCCCTTGAAGATTTCTAAGTGTCATATTAACTAAATAGGAGATTATATAGAGGATAAACCTTATAATTTATATGGAAACAAATATAAATTCACTTTTTATGTGAATATGGGAAGGTCGCACCTTTGGGCCACATGATTGGTCAAACTATGCACCAATCGTGTGGGTAAAACTAGAAAGAACGCCACACCCCACATAATTTGGTCCACACAATTTCCCTAATCTCTATACCAACTATTTGGGTCACTCTGATGTAAAATCTAGGTCCTATGATTACATGTACAACTTCACATAGTTCGAAAAATCATGCACAAATCATGAAAAACACCACTGATAATAAATTGTATCATTTTCAGAGTTTCCTTTTGAATCGATGGGGTTTTCCAAAATTATATGATAAATGTGTAGTAAAAAAACTTTAATAAGTTTATAATTACAATCCAAAACTAAATAATTGGCTATAATTAAATAATATTAAAAATAATAGTTTCATTAAGGTGTTATAGTTCTCCCCACAATTCCACTTACTCCCCTAAAAAAACCTTGATCAAAGTATAATATAATAAGAAACTAAAAAATGAACACTTATTATAGCACCAGAACTCCCACACAATCCTCGAACAATAGAACCTAAAACCTCAAACACCACCAATAATCTTCAAGAACAAGAAAAACCACAACCATAAATCTTAGATAATGAAAGATAAAGACTTCATAAAGGCCTACCCACCATTTATTATTTATTTATAATTTTGAAACAAATGGAAACACTCCAAAAAGTAGAACACTAATATTGATAAACAATTACTATTTAATACATCGAACAAGTGAAAACCTTATACTATTCACTAGTGACTATCCAAAATTATCTAACCAAAACCTCAGAGAAAAACAACCCAAAAAAACAACCAAACTTCCACAAAATTAGAAGGTATCATCAAAACCATTTAGGTACCTACCAACATCTACCCAACCAAAAGGATAAATAAATGACTAAAACTCGCCTTAATGGATAGATACATTGTTCTAACCTCTTTTCAATAAACTAAATTTGATATGAAAGAGGTAAGGAACTCATATATGGAACACCGACTTAGGGTGAACCAAATAAAATCCAAACCAAACACTCGCTAGTATGAAACATGAATCAATGTATCATATTTCCAAGATACCCAAACACACATCGAAGGTTCTCCCAATTCCATTCCTATCAACAAATGATCTACAACATGGACAACACCTAACATTCAAACATTGAGAACCAAAATCCAATCCACCAATCATAAAAAATGTTATAAAAATGTTGATATCAAATAGAATCTGTAATATAGGTACCCAAAATAAGAATCCAATAAGAACTACAAAATAAACATTAACTAAACCCAAATAAACTAATGGAAACCACAAAAATTGAAATTCAACATAGATAATATTACACCCAAGACATATTTCTAATATTATACTTAAAAAACATCTAAACATGAGTGAAGCATCTACAATAGAGGTATGTCCTTATATATTTTTTAAATGAGGGATGTGAGTTACCTATAGATTCACAATAGAAAAATGTGAGATGAATATTATTCTTAAAAGGGATAATAAATCCCAAAGAAGATAAACCTTCTCCTACCGCACTTCTAATTTGGTCCCATTCCTCTTCTTCTCTATAGCTGATGGGTTTCTTTTAGTCATATTAGGTAGAAATGTGGTGTCACCCATTACCAGTTTCTATTAATACTTAGATTCTTCACACATGGACCTCTCAAATACATCCTAAAAATATTTTTGGAAATAACTAGGTACATCTAATCCAAGATCTAGTAAAATACCACCACCAAAAAAATATTTCATAAAATCATCTATTACTATGTTGGTGGGAAAGAAACCAACACTGAAAAATGGTCTATATACTCATTAATTGACCATTATAACTAAGAAACACCTATAAAATCAAGATCTCTATCCACCTTAAAACATTTTAATAGAACTATTGAACTAACATCTTATTGAAAAATGTCAATCCATGTAGTTACACAACTGAGAAGGGTCCATAGACTCTCACACACTTGGCTCATTATGATAAGAAAACTTATAATATCACTCACTCGTGAAGCCTTTATAGATTTAAGAGAATTTTGGAATACCTCATTCCTTTATAAATATTTCATCCCTTAAACTAAACCTTGATTAATTTAAAAATAATAAAGATAGTGATTTAATAATTTTGAGATAAGGTCCAACATCTGAGAAGGTTTTGAGTCAACCACTCTTTTGAGAGTTTGGGTAGGGTCTAGAACTGAAGATATCTTCTTTAAAAAATAAGAGGATTCAAAAAGATCATCATCCTTCAAAATTATCCTTCTAAATTCACTCTCAACATTTATAGTATGGATTTTATAAATAAAAAAACATGAACATAATTAATTTGGGCCTCAAAATTCAAACTATAATGTCCCATTATAAACCAATGGATAAATCCAAAAAAAACACAATACCTTTAAAAAACTACATTAATTAGACAGTACAAAAGTTTTCTTTCTTTAAAACCACCATCATAAATAATAATTTATAACACCTTTTCACCAAGGAATACATTTGTAAAAAAACAACCAATTTAAAAAAAATCAACCTTGGTAGAACACACCACTCCATTTGATGACTAAATGAAATAATTTTATAATTTATTACAATTTAAAATAATTTAAAATTTTAGTAAAATTGTTAAAAAACATTAATATAAGTAGAAACATTTATTTAAAAATGTTTTCCAAATACTATAATGAAATCAACCATAAAATAAAATACCTCATGAAAAATTATAAATATATATTCAAATAATCTACAATTTTTTTAAAATAAATATTTTATAAAATCCCTCCTTTTTACCCCAAAAAACCATTAAGTCATAAATAATAAACAAAACAAAACATAATAAATTTTTAATAATAATCAATTTCAATAATATTAACATCTCATCAAAACCCTCTTTATTCATATCAAATAAGTGGAAACCACTTTTGGAGTAATCTAGAATAAAAAAAGGTCAAACAACATATCTAGTGGGGATTTTTAGCTATCTATGGTTTAGAATCATGGCATAGTGGAGTGTGATCCAAACATATGGTAGTCTATGTGAAGTCATTAGAACCATTTTCATGGGCTCCAAACGGTTTACCAAACTATTTGATCTAACCATGATACTCAAGTTCTTCATCCATTTTCACCCTAAAAGATAAAATTACCCCCCAAAAATCACTCAATGAGGATTAAAATTAAACTTTTTAACATAAAAGTACATCAAACCACTAAAGAATGAAAGAAAAATTAGGGACTCAAAACTAGACTAACCATGGAAAATTAATGCTCTGAATGAGAAAGAGCTATCTAGAATCTCCCTACACCTTCCACTCATGACACAACATCCATATCTCCAAACTAATAGAATCTATAAACAAAATAGGATATTTTAGAGGATATATAGATTCTAAAAACATTGTCTCTAATACTATTTTGTAATGAAATGGCACAAACAACCACTGAATCGGTACCAAATCTAATCTTTCACAAGGACCAAAGGTTGTTCCCAAACCCCATGGTATGGTTATAAGATATAGGGAATCAAATGAGACAACATAGGAATGATTTATCCCTAAAATAAAAGCTAATTAATAGAAGATCGTTTATTGAGAATCTGAAATTGAGTTCTTCAATTATTGGAAGTACATAAAAAACTAGATAAGATGGACTAAATAAATAACTTAGAAATGATTCATAAACAATTAATATGATTCAATATTGGTTATGTTTTATTCTATAACACATCACAAAATAAAAAATAAAAAACCTTAAATATATTACAAGTACACTAACAAGAAACCAATTGTTTATCCTAACATCCCAACTCAACCATCGACACAATAAAAATATAGACGATCTAAGAAAATATCGTACCTATATAAAACATAAGAGCTAAAAACGTTCACACAAGTGTGTATTTTCTGTGTGATTTAAAAGTCCCAATGTTATCTCCCCAAGGAATATAAACAATTATATTTACAATGAAATTCAAAAATCATATTCTAAATACAATAGAAATTGTGTTTTTTATTTTATATTTTATAAAGAAGAAAAATAATTTTCTTTCAATAAAAACTAATGAAACATTTACATAATTCAAACTAAACTAAAATACATAACAAAATATGTGACTTTAATTTTATGGAACTCAAAACTAAAATAGTTTTTTGATTTCAAACCCATCATAAAATATTGATCCCAAAAACCAACCATTTTCTTTTTAATTTAAAAATGTATTAAAAAAACCATATTTTAAAACAATATGGAATAAAAACCTAAATCTTAAAATAAATAAACATTATATAAACACCCAAAAAATATAATTGAGTACAAATATAATGAATAGATGAAATGTGTATTTGGTATAATAAGCATAAAGGGGTACAAACAAATGTGAAGTGAGAATCCCATACAAGGAACCACCAACAAAGGAATGTGTTCCATGGGATAATACCTAGTTCATAAATTGATATGATCCTAATGATACAATAATAACATGAATTAATGGTCATCTAATTTTTTATCCTATAAAATTCTACAAGACACCTAAAAATCCCACACAAGCATCATTAGAGAGGCACCTCCTCCCTATCCATATCATATAGCTCAACTAGGAGGACATTATTATCATGTGTACCAACAAATGTAACGTGAATAAATATCTCCCACATAGCTACCTAGATTCTCATGACCAAAATAATGTGGTGGAAAGTGAATAATTGAGAAATGATCAATACATAAATCAATTAAGCATATTCAATACATCTCACATTACCTCTAGATCATTATCAAGAAAACCACATTTTTACACCATAAAACAATTACATACTAAACCATAACACATAGAGGAAGAAAAAACAATGAGTAATAATGAGGGTCCCATGGACATCAAACCATTTTCATTTTAACGTTCTAAAAAGGCCATATAAGAAATCTGACTCAAAAATCCAAATGATTTACATTTATATAAAATATAAACATTTAAAACACCATTTATAAATAAATTATATATAATAATATCTATTAAATAAAAAACAAATACTTTGAAATATTGTTTTCACCACCTTAGAAATCAAAATATGGTTGAATAACTAAATTTTCCATGAAGACCTATTTAAATAACCTCATAAGCATTGTCACAAATGCATGACAAGGTAAAAAAAATATTTTCCTAATTAAAAATTGAAATTCCTAAAGAAAAACTTTTATTTAATGACTGTATTTAATGTTAAATAACTTATAAACCCATATTGGATATCATATATAATAATAAATTTTCAAGAATGGGTTTTTAAAGTCTAGGTATCACATGAATTTGCAAATAAAGTGATTACATAGAGTCAACTACCTTATTCAAAGCATAAATCAATTCAAATGTGTTAAAATTAATGGATAACACTTAATCATGTAAGGAACTACCCTATACAAACCCTAAAAACAAAATCCTTATGATATAATCAACCCAAACCGTAAATACTTTTTCATAATGATTAGGGTTCTTGGTAGGAAGATTTCCCTAGGAACAATAGAAGAGGGGGAGAGTAGAAGAGAAGGAAGGATTGTAGGGATATATTTCCTTGAGGATATGGGTAGAAAACATGAAGGGGAGGCTAGAAATCAAGGATGAAGGAGATGGATCTCTTACTTGGATCTCCCCATGTATCAGATAAACCAAATGGGGGAGGAAATGGGGAGAAACCCTATAAAATCAAGAATAGAAAAAACTTAAATTCACTTTTTATGTTATTCTAGAAAATCCACATGGTTTGACTATATAGTTTTTAAAAATATAAGCCAACTGTGTTGGGTCCACTAGAAATAACATCATGACCTTTCTGGTTTTGATCATTTGGTTTCTCCTACCTATGTACTAACTATGAGGATCACCCCAACATAAAAATTAAGTTATCTGGTCACATGGATAACTCGAAATTATTTTAAAAACCATAAACCAATCATGAAAACCCCCACTATTATGAAATTTCATCATTTTTATGGTTCCTCTCAATTTTTTATGGTTTTCACCAATCATGCATTAACCATGAATTAGAAGAAAAATTCAATAATTTCAATATTCTAACTTAAAACTCACAAAATTAAAAAATAGGCTACAATTAAATAATACTAAAAAACAGCGACACTGGGTTATTAAACACATGAATTGAATTGATCACAAATAATTTTTAGATAAAAGAGTATCATATATAGTGTAATGAACAAGTTGGATTTTGTGACTTATTATGATGACCATGAAGTTTAGTTTTTCCACAAGAATACTTGCTCTTTGAGGGATAAAGATATTTTACAAACACTATCCAAATATATAGTGTAATTAAATGAAGCTCTAAATGTAATTGTTTGTGATTTTTATCTATTCATGAATAGTTCATGACACATTAACATAATATATATACAAAATATTTTTAGTATTGTTTTTTGGTACTATTAAGGATATATTTCTGTATTAAAATGGAACTTGATATATTTATTAACATAAATCATGATTTATAACATGCATGTCACCTTGATAATGAAGAAATTTAATGAATAATTATGCTCATAATTAGAAGTTGAGTTTGAGTTTTTTTCTAAGGAAACATTAAGAAGTTTAAATAAAGTAATAGATAATGAATGTGATGGAAGGAAGAGTGAAAACTCACAATTGAGTGAAAAGTTTTTAATTTTCAATTAGAGTACAACATTATACCATGGTGAGAATTAAAAATCATTTTGGTGAGGTATTAGAGTAAAATAACCTATAATTGAAGGTTTATAATGACCAAATAGATCTCATGGTTCTTGGTATGATTGATAGGCCATGAGGATGAAAAATGGGTGGGGTACGACGCTCCTAAATCATAGTGTATAATAAAAATGCATTGATCCTATCTAGTAAGGGTTTGAAAATTAAAATGTGGATCATATTATTTACCTCAATGAGTTGAAGTTGTAATGGGTGTTTTTATCATCATGCTCTCATGAAAAATTTGATGATGTTTTTAAAAACCATGATTAATTTTAAAACATAAAAGTCCATGGAGTACCATAGAAACACTAATTAATTAGAATTCATGGTTAATAAATTTGAGTGTAAAAGAACAATGTGATATAGAAAATAGTCTTTATGGACTTATTATATTATTATTGATCACAAAATAGGTGTAGCACAAGTTTTGGTTAGAAGAATAATCCTTATGCACGATGATCAGGATAAAAACACTTGAGGATCTACCTGTTTTAGTATTGTAAAAAAGGGAACTATAACATGGATATATGAAATATTTATTGTTTTTTGATACAAATACAAAAAATAGATAAAATTTACTATTTGAAAATTAAGATTTGATGATATAACTTACTCTAGTTTTTGGATTTTGATTTGACCAATTTCATTATTCCATGGTGAATTCCCAAGAATGATGGGGTATGTCAAAATTTAGGATATATATATTAAATTCATTACCTTTGGGGATTTAATAAGAACTTAAATTTATATTTCTTCCTAATATTCTAGATGAAATTTATTGGGAATTATTCAAACATGACATATAGATTAAAGAGAGAAAATTCAAAACTCATGGATTGATAATGATCATTGATTAAGATATATATATATTAAATTACTCTATAAATGAATCATCCATGCTATTAATTGATGATGTCATGAGGTACTCAATGTGAGGTCATTATGAATGAGAGGGTTTTATAACACGATTTCCTTGATATAAAAACAATGTTTATAATATACATTGACACAGAGACATAGGAGGATGATATAGGAATCCCACCCATGTAAGAAAATAGGTTTTTACTGATCTTTGTTCATTTTATTACTATTCAAAAAGTGTGGGAGTGTAATATTATATTCTAATAATATCCGTAGATTCATTTATCTTTGATAATGATACTTTAAAGTGTATGGTGTGATAATAATCATTAAACAGAAAGGATGTGGTCACTCTATAAAAAAAGTATTTGAACATTGTAATCCCTCAAGTCATGGTATTTTCATTCCTATTCTCCCTCTCTCGCATTTTTTTATTTTTACCATTCCCATATCGAAGGAGATCCAAAAAAAATTTCATTGGGTAATAGTTATTGTAAGAATTAAAAAACAAAGATGGAGAATTTGAATATTATTTTGAACATTTATTTACACCCCCCTCCCCACTTATTGTTTCATAATATCCCATCTAGGATTATCATTTAGTATCAAATCCTAGTTCAATTTAGAGGATCTCTCTCCAAAAAAATTAAGAAAAATTAAATATCTATTCTCAAAAAATAAAGGACTTAAGTTTACTCCTGATTGGATCTTGAGTTTTATTAATTAAATTATGATTTCATATCTTTGATACAATCCTATAAATAGTCCATTGCATATTTTCATTAATATATATTTCATATATAGATTTGGATCATTTTTACAGATGTTGAGCCCAAATTTTTCTATAGAAATTTTGATCTGATATATTCATTAATAGAAATATCTTATTCTTAAGGTTTTATATCTTTGCATCAATGGATTTATTAATTTATCCCTGGAATCATAAATTGAAATTTTAGTGAGTGTTAAATAATATCTTTTTAAAAATAATCAAATGAATATGTGGGGGTTATATACAACAAAAAAATTAAGGAATCAAAGGAAAATAGAGGCAAATAAATTAAGGGAATTAATGTATTCCACTAAAAATTTTATTATGGTGATTTAATAAATTACTATGGATATTGAGTAAGACAAAGAATAAGCTTATGTTTTCAAAAAAATTGTAATGGGTTGGTGAATTCAAGGGAAATATGGATTTTTTTTGTAGGTGGTAAACCATTATACAACAGGTGGGGTTTTTATATAACATAGAGTTTGTGTAATATTAGGTCTCTAATTATTGTTGGATATTAGACCAAAACATTAGGTATTGCATCGTAAATTCTAGGGCCATGTCTTAATGGGTGATCATTATATCTTAGTACTTATTTTGAGAGGGTTTTTGAACCATATTTAATATATTTAACATATCATGGATCCCCAATGTTGGGAGTTCCATTGCAACCCTATTGATTATGCTGTAATGGACCCCTAGGTTAGTATTTTAATAGGGGGATCCACTCTTTTTCAAGTCATCACCCCTAATTTTTAGGCTTACTAACACTCATGATAGTACTTTTTAGTCATCCCTATCCCCATGTCTCTACCCTTTAAATTTCATTTTCACTCCCTTTATCAGAGACTTGTTTGTATTTTTTTTATTTTTCTAGTTCAAGGTAAACCATACCTATATTCCAATTAATTACCCTTATTATCCTTCTTCCAATTTAGGAGGGATCGATATATAGATATTTGGATGATTCCAACAAATTATGGTGGAAAATATATCAATATTGGGTCATATTGGGGTGACTGATAGAGGATGCTAAGAGAGGACGAACATTACCCATCTCATGTTGTTTCACTAAAATTAATCTAAATGATGATTTCATTTGAAATTTTTTGAGAATTGAGATGAAATATACATAAAAATGAGGTTATCAATTGGGGGTTTTCTTATATCATGGTCATGTATCTTCAATGAATTATTTGATGTTTTTCAAATTAATTGATTATAATTAATTGATTGTGTTTCCTAATATGGTATAGAGGTTTTGATCTCAATGGGTCTTGGATTAATCTTAGATGAGTTTGTATATCATTTATTATGGAAGGGGATAACTCTATTATGAGTTAGGTGGTCCCCTTAAAACATAACCACATGTTTTTTATGAATGTTATTATTTTTTCAGAGTAGATTATTATATTTTAGATATTTATTTGGGGTCATTAAAATAGGATATATTCTATTTGGAGTGTAAATGGTAATCCATGTGTTGTTTGGGAAATTTAGAGGAACTTGAGAACTACACCACCAAGGGGTGTTATGGTTTTTTATGTGTAACAAACCAATTTGAGGTCTTAGTTCATATGATGAACCATGAGTGGTTTGAGATGAAACATAGTTGAATGGGAAGGGAATAAAAAGAGGGAAATTCCTTAGCTAGTATGACGTTTAGTGTCTAAGTTACTGGTATATTTTGAATGTATTCTGAGTATGGACATGGGACCATTAGATTTCTCTAGAAGTGAATGTATTGATAGGAAAGGGTATAGTGAACCCTGAGTATACCACAAATTTTAGTGTATGTGGATGGTTAGGTTGCATAATCTAGGATGAGGGTACAAAAACTCACCATGGGTTTTTATAGTGGCACTTTAAGAAAAAAAAAATATTGATTATCATTTCCCTTGGGAATTGTTAATTCTTTATTGTAGGATTTGGGAGATGATGAGATCAGATCTTTAATGGGAATCCATAATAAACTTGGTTTGTGTGGGTGAATTTTTGGTATTTGAGTATGTGTGTTGCTTATTCATAAATGGTTTTTACCGACATGCCTTGTAATTATCAATGTGGAAAGAAGTGATTAATTGTGAGAATTACCATGAAGTGGTAGTATAAGGTTTGGTAATATTAGAAAACTCATTAGTATTTCCATGTGAACTGTTATAATATTCCTTTATATGGGAATAATAAAAATAATTTATCTAGTATAGTATGATATGTAGCTCAAGGTGCATAGATAGATCATTTCTTAAGGATTTATGAAATTATCTAATATAATGGTTAGAGTTATAGGGTTTATGTACTGGTCGGTTTTGAGTATGATGAGTTAGTGTTGAGGTAATTATTAATATATTATATAAGAAAATTGGGTATGGATGGGTTTCCATAGGAGATCTAGGATGTGGGGTTATGTTTACTATAATTGTTATTTATCCTTATTATATTAATGTGACATATTTAAGGATTCTATAGTTGATAAGATAGTGTGTCTTAGAGGTATGGGGTTTGGGGTTTAATGTTACACCTTATAGTTTTTTATATATATTTTTTTCTATATTATGAATTTTCCTAATAAATTTTTTATTTATCAGCCTTTTTTATAGAAGAAAATTCTAAGATGCCATGTGGAATTTACCACACATATTTAGGCAGATATAGTCTAGTACATGATATTTCATTTATCATCCACGGATAGATTAGTAAATAATATAGGAAACATCTATAATTTATCACCCATGTACATACTAATTGAGTTTGGGAAACCATATCTTATTTACCACCCATGGAAATATAATAGTGAATCTGAGATTCCCCTCATAATTTTGTTACCACCCATGGTCATACTGTTAGAGAGTCCGGGACACCATTTGGAATCTTCAGAGTACAGCCCCTTGTTATTCTAGATGTATTATATGGATTCCATGTTTTCCACTATATCTCATCAAGGTACAGTAGATGTGGTACACTGGAAAGAGAAAAAATAGGTGGGTTCTGGTGTTTTAGTGGTCTGGGATACACATGATAGCTCGAGGAATTTGATTACCTGTTGTATGTTATATATTTAATATTATTTTCCGTGAATACATACATAGATATAATGAATATATAAGGGATTCTATTGGTGGTAACACAATGAGTGTTATGATTATACCCTGTGTTCACATCATGATGTTTTTACAGACCCTTATGTTTGACTTTATGTCAATGTTTTTGTAGCTGATTTTCCTGGAGAATCTTGATAGTGTTTTGGAGATGGGACCAAGGAGGGTCTAGTGTTCTTATATTGGTTTCTAAACTTATATTTTTTAATTTATTTTATACTTGACCATCCCAGTGGATGATTTTTGATGTGTGTATGTGTGTATGTTTAGGATGGGTTTTTATTTTAATAACATGTGGAGGTTTATATGTTATTGACATTTTTTTAAGATGAAATTTTTTATGCTTACTCTGATGTTATAAGATGATTTATTATTTACTTGTTTTAATTATTTATTATACTAAGATTATAGCCTCCATGTGTTAATATTATAATCTCATTGATATTTTACATTCTCTATCATATAGGGAATAATTATTTTGGTTACATGAAACCCGTATCTTGACTATGGTTAAAACACTCCAGGGTAGGGGAATTACAAAATGGTATCATAGTATTATTTTGGTTGATTTACTATTTAGGGACTTGGTCGATTGAGTAGATAATGGTCAGATATTGGGATGTACACCATACATTGTATCCTGAGAAAATCTATTCAGAAATCCCAATTAACCATATATATTGGGTTATTATTATTGATTTTTAGTGTTATTGTTGAGATGTTTACACAATTATGGTGATTCGTATTGATGCTGATATTTGTTGTTTTACTCTTGGCTGAGAGAGGAAATAGTGTGTGAGTTCATACGAGATACACAACACATAGGTGTATTGTGACTTGTGAATGACTATTGAAGAGTGTGAAATCGTTCATAAAATGAAAAAAAACATTTTCAAAGAAATTTCGGGAATGATATTTTTATTAACTAATATATCAATAACAAGATGGTTTGAATTTTTAGAAATAACCTTTTGGTAGGTAATTAATTAATTGAAACGACCACGAGAAATTTTTTATGTATCTTTTTTAATATGATGAGTACATTTATGCTTATGGAATTTTATAACCTCATAGTTAATAGGTTTTAGAAGTAGATATCGTGGGTATGGTCGGTATAGGTAGTGTGCATCTAGGATGTGGCCTGTTTAGATAGGGATGTTTTGGATTATGAGATACCTTTGAGTAGGTCATGTGGGCTTGTGATTTTACCATATGCTGGGAATATATAGATATGGATGGTTTTATTTGAGATGATTTTTAAGAAAAGTGTAACAGCCCGAGATTTTATGAAAAATATTCTTTTTTATTTTACTAATGTCTTATGTTATACGCTACACCAAAAGGAGCTTGCACAACACGCATCCTTGACTTGCCTTGCATTACACGCAATCGCAACCTTCCTCGATAGCGTGTGTGGTACGTAATCCTGAGTTTCACGAAACAATGATATGCTATTAAAATATTATTAAAACTAGCTGTTATGAATAGTAATAACCACTTTTTAAATTTTAGAAATTTTAACTCTCAAAATGGACTTCATTTTTGGATTCGGAGTATCGAATTTAGCCTAAGGTGAAATTTTGGTACTTTTCGGATAACTTTCATATTCTGATGAATAGTGAAAATTACTAAATTATAATTGAAAACAACTTTTTTTAATCGAAATAATTAATAGTGATAAATCATTAATTTGATTGGTTTTAAAGTATATTTAGAATATATTTTTACAATTTAATACAATGTTGGTCATTGGATGTAATTTCACATTTAAACCAGTTATAAACAAGTGTCAATCTTTTGATAGTTATTATCTCTTAAAAACACGCTATTTGTTGTAACAGCGGAAATTAATTATAAAATTAATTAATGCAACTTATATGTTTGGAATTTTGTAAAATAGAAATCATTTTTGAATTCGGAATATCAATTATAGCCTAGGGTGAAATTTTGGTACTTTTCTGAAAACTTTCAATTTTTGATGAATAGTGAAACCACTAAGTGGTAGGTTAAAAACTGAATTTTGCATAAAACTTAATTTTACCGCTTCTGTGAATGGAATTTCGAAAATCCGAGAGACACGGTTAATATCAAGGACTAAAATGTGGTTCAATGAGATGAAAATGATTTTTTTGTGAATAGTAACTTTTTACTTTTTTTACCACGGTTAATAGTAAATAGGGTAACTAAGGGTAAATATGATATTAATATTACCCTAACACATGTCCTAATTCTATTGGACAAGTGTAATTCGACCAAAAACAAACTTAGGAATAAAATATGACCATTTAGGCCCACTTGGATTAGATTAGGACATTTATTATTAATTTATTTAAAGAAGGGTTAAAATAGTTAAATTTAAAGTTTAATAAGTAAATCATTTTTAATATGGGGTTATACATAAGATAAATTCGATTGTAAATATTCATTAGAAAGCTAAAACGATTTCCTACATTATGGTATTTTATTTGTAATTTTTAGACATCAAATAATTTAATTTATTTATGACACAAAGATGATGCAGTAATTATCTTATTAATGAAATATTGACATAATTGATAATATAAATACCAAAATAAATGTAATTTAAGACTTTTTATGAATTACACTAAGTTTCTAGGTTACTATGATATATTAGTGTTGATTTAATCAACTTGGTTCGAACATATAATTCTGATATGACTTTCACAAAAATCATATATCAAATAGTGTCAAAATTGACACAAAATAGTTTTTAAATAAAATATTATATTATTAATTATTATTTTATTCCTAAAAATCTAAGGTTCGGCCAAATGACTTAGATAAGGATATATATATTAATAATAAACAATTTGGGGTTCGTTTGGCATGTTATAGTAAGTGTATTAACCATATAGTGAAAGAAAACAAAAAGACACGGTAAATGTTAAATTATTTAACTTAGAGTTAAATCTAATTGATAAGGTTAAAATAATATCCTGAACTTGTCTAAATTCTATTGGTTGATAGGATTTCTACCCATCCCCACTTTATCTTCGAAATAAGACCCTTTGGAACCATTATAAACCGATTTTGACTTTAATATAAAATAATATTTTGAGATATTCCTAAGGTGCCCCTCTCCTCCCCTATAAAAGGACACCTCCTCCCCCTCCTCCTCACACCAATTTGAGCACTCAAGCTCGGCCAAACCCTGCCAAAATCTCTTCTCTACTTCCCTAGAAACATCCTAGAGGTTCTGGTCTTCCTCAAAGACCAATTTTAGTTCCCTAAGAGGAGGTCTCCAAAAGGCGCTTCAAAGAAGAGGTAATTACCGTTACCAATTCTTTAATCTTTATTTCTTCTTCCACTTCTTCTTATTAGGTTGTTTCATTATGAAGTAATAACATCAGTATCACTCATATACTGATATGTTATTATAAGTATGAAAGAACCCTAATTCACCTCTTATCCATCCTACGGAAAAATGAAATCACCGCGCGTGCGTACGTACGGAATACCGTCTCCACGCCGTGGTGTAATCTATTTTCCACTACCACCTTACATGGATAGGTATAATGGTGTAAAGAATAACTATACATAGTTATTACAACATCATATTGATTCTTATATATTGTATAATCCACTCCAATTCAATTCAATATTTATAGAAATGATATCATCGCTCGTGTGTACGTACGGACTACCGTCTCCACGATGCGATGAGATTCATTCTCCATGTTAACCATTTAAGAATGATTATAATGTATATATAAGAAATAATAATGAAATATATGACATTATAAAGCTACTGGATTTATGTATATATATACATATGTATGTCATCTACTTACTTCCATTTCAAGACAATAAGGAAAGGAAAACAGCGTTCATGCGTACGTACGGACTACCGTCTCCATGAACGGTGTTTTTCATTTTATTTATCTACCTATTATATATATATATATGCTGAATATATATGATATATAAATCATATTTTATATTCTGGAAGTAAGTAAATCATGATATAAGTAATAATGATGTCAAGAACAACAAGTCAAAACACCTACGATAAATGAAACGATTTTACCCAAAACGCTTCTTTAACATGGAATTTACAAATGAACGGGTAATATAAAGTCATAAGTGGACCATATATGATATAATAACAATGAATATGATTCTTTAATAAGTCAATAACATGATGAAAATCATTATACAGGAGGTTCGGACACTTACAAAGCAAGTCGGACCTAAGGTAAGGGAAATATCACAATCTCATTTTTATCCGAGATTGTTTATTCGTAAGTATTTACTGGGGTGTATTTTATCATCGACATCCATGTTCCCTCAATATGTAATATTATTTCCATCCACCTACAATTGTTTAAATCCAATTTTACCCTTCTATGAGTTTTTAGTAAAGGATATGAAAGGAATCTTTTTTCGTTTTTCGGACGAGGTACTTTTTGACTTTTCCGACAAAAGTACGAAGAATGTTTTTTTTAACTTATACGGCACGAACGGATTTATACTGTTTTATAAAGCCTTATTTTCCTGAATATTCCTCTAAAAGATTTCATGACTATTTTCAATAAAATCTCTTTCTTTTAAAATTGCATGATGTTTTGTGAAAAGAAATTGATTTTGAAGAAGAAAGGATATTTTCCTCAAGAATTCAATTCAAGTGTTTTATCAAAATTATTTTCCATATAAGATAATAAAGGGTTCTGTTTCTATCCATATTTTTACATTGATTTGACTATGTTGTGATGGAATTATGTTTATGAATTCCTTTATCTTATATGAATGGTTTTATGATGTCATGTTGTTTAAGAATCCCATTTTTATTACATGGGTTATGCAATGATGTATGATTTATGATTTTGTGGCACACATAAGAAAGGATTCATTAAGAGATGGGTGGGACCTATATCTCCCTCCAATGCATTGGGTAAAGATTTTATATCTCATGAGATAGACATGGCTGGAATGGTAGGTTATACCGGTTCAGTGAAACAGGACTGAAACGAGGATTACTCGATTCAGAAAGGGACTTTGTCCACTAAGATAGTCTTGGCAATGAGTCTTGACTAACAAGAAATGATTCTCTATGATTATGTGTGTATGACACAAAGTTTCATGTTTTAAGTTATGATTATTGGGATTTCATTTCACTACTATGATTTATCCCATGTTATGAAATTATGCTCTCTTTTGCAGGTTAAGATTTCCAAAAGTTATGTTCTTATGAATATGATGTGATTGATTTTTCTTTTGTATACCCTTACTGAGCATTTGAGCTCACCCTTTTATGTTTTCTTTTCCCCAGGATATAAAGAAAGGTTTTTAGGTAAAAAAAAAGGGAAGATATTTATGGGAGATGTTGAAGATCTTTCCCCAAAATTAGAAGATTTTATTCCGAGTTTCCAAAGACACTAAACTATTACGATCCTTGTGTGTGTGTTTTTGTTATGTACTAAGTATTCCGCAAAAGTAATGTAATGTCCATGTACGTCAAGCTTCGGGTCTCTACAGTTGGTATCAGAGGAAAGGTTTAGTCAACCTTTGGAAACTAGGATGCGAAAACGTTAGTGAGATCCCTAGAGATATTTCTAAGGTATGTCTAGGGATGCCCCTAAGGATAAGTATACGTATAGGATATAGTTCTAGAACTATGGTAACGATATTAGATTAAACCAAAGATGATAGATATTTAAGTTACTCCCCCTTTATTACGATTTTTACATCTAACACTATTCTGTTTGGGTTTTAGAAAATGGATGGAAACAAGATGATTCACAATAATGGAGGATATGATGGACAATGGAATGATATTCTTCATGAGCAACCAAATGAAATGGGATTTGGATGTCCAAACATCATTATTATGCCGAATCAGCAATCTCACAACATGATCAATAATGTAAAATTTGGTAAGTTTCCTGACTCGACTAATAAGAGAAAGATGGAGTTCCATGATGATCATAGAGGAAAGAAAGTTCAATTTCCCCTATGTAAATCATGTGGGAAGAGGCATCAAGGAGAATGTTTCAAGGGAACTGGACGATGCTTTGGGTGTGGAAAAGAAGGACACAAAGCAAGTAAGTGCAAAGTAAAAGGGTCGGTTAACACCATGGATGAGGATAATGGTATTGCTACGACATCAAAAATGGTTAAGTGTTTTAAATGTGGAATGTATGGGCATTATGCAAACAAATGCCCTAAGGGAAAGACTCATGACGAGAATCAGTATGGCCATATGGGTAGTATTTATGTGGATGATGATGAAGAGACTACAAATGATATGTGAGATGAAAGAATTTTTGAAGCTCGGTCAATGGTTTGAGAATGTAGTGGAATGATTACATGTTTATCATGTGTAATTTTGGAATAAAGAGACATCTATGGATTGTTACACTGTTGTCTTTCCTTGTGTTTTGAAAGTGTATGATTAATGTTACCAGTATCCAGGAAAGGTTATTCAGATATTTTTGGAATGTAGATGATATGCGCATAATGAAGGGATAAGGAGAAAATTAAATGTTTGATAGTATTCATGAGCTCATGATTGATATAAGGACTAAGTGATATCATGGTTTGATTATATAGAATTTTGAGGATTTTGGAATGTGAAAAGTGTTAACTTTTAACTGCATTCATGTTTTCACTACGGTTCAATGGGTATTCAAGACAGTACAAGATTAAGGCCTTTGAATGTTTGGAATGTGACCAACAAGATATATGGGGATCAACGACAGTATTAAATCTCTGGTAATCGTTGTCACTATATTATGAGAGTGGACTGCAGTATTATGTATAAGCCTAAAGATTAGACTGGATTATGTTGGACATAAGTTAGTATTGTTTAAGGATAGAAGATTTTCGATATTATTGATGGGATGTTATAGTAACATAGTTTTAGAAAAAGGACAACCTACAGGACGGGCGACAGCCCATCGCTTCGGACAAGGCTGTAGGAATCGAACCCACAACCGAAGTGCGACTGGCCTTTATCGCCTACCACTGACCTACAGGAAGTCCCTGTTTAGTAGAAACTAGTTTTATTATATTAAGCAGTATGATATATGAAGTATAAGTCCATTTTAGAAACCATATGTGATTAATCTCACTATAGATCGACTTATGTATATAATTTTGCTAACCTTTTGTTTGAAACAGATGGAATGACCCGTCATTCTATCACATGATCTGCTAACACTTCACGAATAACAAATTCAACTTCATTTATTTAAGAGATGAAGTGGAAATTGTTAAAGGCACGAACAACAGTGAGATTGTACCAAAATAAAGTAAGTATTTATTCTAATTCAAATTCTTTAACTTTAGGGAAATGATCTTGAAAACCAAAAATGTTGTCCTAGTTCTCTTATACCTGATGAATCAGACGGTACCTTAGATCGTCACAAATTTATGGATTTGTGATTACTGGCTTTTCCATAGCCATGTTCTCTACCACTCTCCATCAGAACATGATGGTTAGATTTCTCTTCCATGTCCATATTTTCACCTATGTGGAAACCCAGTGATTAGTTTATTTGGGTAATCGTTACATTTCATACTTTAGTTTTTAAAGCCAAGTTTTGGTATTCCCTTTTACGATTTGGGTTTCTATTAAAGAAACTTTCAAATAGTAAACCATTTATAACCCCGACGAATTTCGAGGGCGAAATTCATTTTAAGGGGGGTAGAATGTAACAGCCCGAGATTTTATGAAAAATATTCTTTTTTATTTTACTAATGTCTTATGTTATACGCTACACCAAAAGGAGCTTGCACAACACGCATCCTTGACTTGCCTTGCATTACACGCAATCGCAACCTTCCTCGATAGCGTGTGTGGTACGTAATCCTGAGTTTCACGAAACAATGATATGCTATTAAAATATTATTAAAACTAGCCGTTATGAATAGTAATAACCACTTTTTAAATTTTAGAAATTTTAACTCTCAAAATGGACTTCATTTTTGGATTCGGAGTATCGAATTTAGCCTAAGGTGAAATTTTGTTACTTTTCGGATAACTTTCATATTCTGATGAATAGTGAAAATTACTAAATTATAATTGAAAACAACTTTTTTTAATCGAAATAATTAATAGTGATAAATCATTAATTTGAGTGGTTTTAAAGTATATTTAGAATATATTTTTACAATTTAATACAATGTTGGTCATTGGATGTAATTTCACATTTAAACCAGTTATAAACAAGTGTCAATCTTTTGATAGTTATTATCTCTTAAAAACACGCTATTTGTTGTAACAGCGGAAATTAATTATAAAATTAATTAATGCAACTTATATGTTTGGAATTTTGTAAAATAGAAATCATTTTTGAATTCGGAATATCAATTATAGCCTAGGGTGAAATTTTGGTACTTTTCTGAAAACTTTCAATTTTTGATGAATAGTGAAACCACTAAGTGGTAGGTTAAAAACTGAATTTTGCATAAAACTTAATTTTACCGCTTCTGTGAATGGAATTTCGAAAATCCGAGAGACACGGTTAATATCAAGGACTAAAATGTGGTTCAATGAGATGAAAATAATTTTTTGGTGAATAGTAACTTTTTACTTTTTTTACCACGGTTAATAGTAAATAGGGTAACTAAGGGTAAATATGATATTAATATTACCCTAACACATGTCCTAATTCTATTGGACAAGTTTAATTCGACCAAAAACAAACTTAGGAATAAAATATGACCATTTAGGCCCACTTGGATTAGATTAGGACATTTATTATTAATTTATTTAAAGAAGGGTTAAAATAGTTAAATTTAAAGTTTAATAAGTAAATCATTTTTAATATGGGGTTATACATAAGATAAATTCGATTGTAAATATTCATTAGAAAGATAAAACAATTTCCTACATGATGGTATTTTATTTGTAATTTTTAGACATCAAATAATTTAATTTATTTATGACACAAAGATGATGCAGTAATTATCTTATTAATGAAATATTGACATAATTGATAATATAAATACCAAAATAAATGTAATTTAAGACTTTTTATGAATTCCACTAATTTTCTAGGTTACTATGATATATTAGTGTTTATTTAATCAACTTTTTTTGAACATATAATTCTGATATGACTTTCACAAAAATCATATATCAAATAGTGTCAAAATTGACACAAAATAGTTTTTAAATCAAATATTATATTATTAATTGTTATTTTATTCCTAAAAATCTAAGGTTCGGCCAAATGACTTAGATAAGGATATATATATTAATAATAAACAATTTGGGGTTCGTTTGGCATGTTATAGTAAGTGTATTAACCATATAGTGAAAGAAAACAAAAAGACACGGTAAATGTTAAATTATTTAACTTAGAGTTAAATCTAATTGATAAGGTTAAAATAATATCCTGAACTTGTCTAAATTCTATTGGTTGATAGGATTTCGACCCATCCCCACTTTAGCTTCGAAATAAGACCCTTTGGAACCATTATAAACCGATTTTGACTTTAATATAAAATAATATTTTGAGATATTCCTAAGGTGCCCCTCTCCTCCCCTATAAAAGGACACCTCCTCCCCCTCCTCCTCACACCAATTTGAGCACTCAAGCTCGGCCAACCCCTGACAAAATCTCTTCTCCACTTCCCTAGCAACATCCTAGAGGTTCTGGTCTTCCTCAAAGACCAATTTTAGTTCCCTAAGAGGAGGTCTCCAAAAGGCGCTTCAAAGAAGAGGTAATTACCGTTACCAATTCTTTCATCTTTATTTCTTCTTCCACTTCTTCTTATTAGGTTGTTTCATTATGAAGTAATAACATCAGTATAACTCATATACTGATATGTTATTATAAGTATGAAACAACCCTAATTCACCTTCTATCCATCCTACGGAAAAATGAAATCACCGTGCGTGCGTACGTACGGAATACCGTCTCCACGCCGTGGTGTAATCTATTTTCCACTACCACCTTACATGGATAGATATAATGGTGTAAAGAATAACTATACATAGTTATTACAACATCATATTGATTCTGATATATTGTATAATCCACTCCAATTCAATTCAATATTTATAGAAATGATATCATCGCTCGTGCGTACGTACGGACTACCGTCTCCACGATGCGATGAGATTCATTCTCCATGTTAACCATTTAAGAATGATTATAATGTATATATAAGAAATAATAATGAAATATATGACATTATAAAGCTACTGGATTTATGTATATATATACATATGTATGTCATCTACTTACTTCCATTTCAAGACAATAAGGAAAGGAAAACAGCGTTCATGCGTACGTACGGACTACCGTCTCCATGAACGGTGTTTTTCATTTTATTTATCTACCTATTATATATATATATATACTGAATATATATGATATATAAATCATATTTTATATTCTGGAAGTAAGTAAATCATGATATAAGTAATAATGATGTCAAGAACAACAAGTCAAAACACCTACGATAAATGAAACGATTTTACCCAAAACGCTTCTTTAACATGGAATTTACAAAAGAACGGGTAATATAAAGTCATAAGTGGACCATATATGATATAATAACAATGAATATGATTCTTTAATAAGTCAATAACATGATTTAAATCATTATACAGGAGGTTCGGACACTTACAAAGCAAGTCGGACCTAAGGTAAGGGAAATATCACAATCTCATTTTTATCCGAGATTGTTTATTCGTAAGTATTTACTGGGGTGTATTTTATCATCCACATCCATGTTCCCTCAATATGTAATATTATTTCCATCCACCTACAATTGTTTAAATCCAATTTTACCCTTCTATGAGTTTTTAGTAAAGGATATGAAAGGAATCTTTTTTCGTTTTTCGGACGAGGTACTTTTTGACTTTTCCGACAAAAGTACGAAGAATGTTTTTTTAACTTATACGGCACGAACGGATTTATACTGTTTTATAAAGCCTTATTTTCATGAATATTCCTCTAAAAGATTTCATGACTATTTTCAATAAAATCTCTTTCTTTTAAAATTGCATGATGTTTTGTGAAAAGAAATTGATTTTGAAGAAGAAAGGATATTTTCCTCAAGAATTCAATTCAAGTGTTTTATCAAAATTATTTTCCATATAAGATAATAAAGGGTTCTATTTCTATCCATATTTTTACATTGATTTGACTATGTTGTGATGGAATTATGTTTATGAATTCTTTTATCTTATATGAATGGTTTTATGATGTCATGTTGTTTAAGAATCCCATTTTTATTACATGGGTTATGCAATGATGTATGATTTATGATTTTGTGGCACACATAAGAAAGGATTCATTAAGAGATGGGTGGGACCTATATCTCCCTCCAATGCATTGGGTAAAGATTTTATATCTCATGAGATAGACATGGCTGGAATGGTAGGTTATACCGGTTCAGTGAAACAGGACTGAAACGAGGATTACTCGATTCAAAAAGGGACTTTGTCCACTAAGATAGTCTTGGCAATGAGTCTTGACTAACAAGAAATGATTCTCTATGATTATGTGTGTATTCCACAAAGTTTCATGTTTTAAGTTATGATTATTGGGATTTCATTTCACTACTATGATTTATCCCATGTTATGAAATTATGCTCTCTTTTGCAGGTTAAGATTTCCAAAAGTTATGTTCTTATGAATATGATGTGATTGATTTTTCTTTTGTATACCTTTACTGAGAATTTGAGCTCACCCTTTTATGTTTTCTTTTCCCCAGGATATAAAGAAAGGTTTTTAGGTAAAAAAAAGGGAAGATATTTATGGGAGATGTTGAAGATCTTTCCCCAAAATTAGAAGATTTTATTCAGAGTTTCCAAAGACACTAAACTATTACGATCCTTGTGTGTGTGTTTTTGTTATGTACTAAGTATTCCGCAAAAGTAATGTAATGTCCATGTACGTCAAGCTTCGGGTCTCTACAAAAAGGTTGATGGTTATGCATTTAAGATAGATGGTTACATGTTGGTTGGTAATGGGTTGGTTAATCCTAATCTTCCATAGAAGTAAATAAGTGAGAATTTATTATTATATTAAGTTTATGGGATGATGTGTACTAGATTAAGAGGATCATGGGTACATTATTCAGATTTTAGAATGATTATTTATTGGTGTAAGATCAAGGATTATGTTTTTTATGACATTCTTTTTTTTTTGAAATAAAATCACTGCTTATGTTTTGTAAGAGATGTGTTGTTTTTCTTAGAATAAGTATGTTATGGTGATTGAATTGATTTTTCATCTTGTAAACCAAAGTGGGGACTTTGGACATGGTGGGGACTATTTTTATGTCTCTTAATAATGAATTTGATGTGAATCATGGTGGTCTAGTGGAGTATAATGATGTAACATCCTCGTGAGGAATGTTTTGAATGACAATGGGGTTTAAAGTATTGGTTTAAGAAGATAAATTTTTTTATGGTTGATGTTATTAGTTAGAGATGGATAGGTAATTGGTATTGATCATGATGTGAGAAACATGGCATTGGTGGGTGATGCTCGATAGGATTCCATTCATAGAATGTAAATTAAGGTGAGGTAACACCTCCAATGGGTAGTACCCATGTAAACTAAATTAGTGTAGGAGGGGTATAAATTGTTAAAGCTGTATTTATTGGGTTTATGTAGGAAAATAAATGGAAATTTTATTGTTTTAGTCTCCATAAAAATCCAACCAAGTCTTGGGAGAATTTTGGGATGTATGGTATGCATTGGAAGGTAAATCCTTATTAGGGAGGATTTCTTTTTTAGAGGAGTGACAGTCTCATGGGTATCTTGGAAAAGTGATTATATTAGATATAGAGATTAATAGAATATGAAGATCCATCTAGGATCTCCAATTATAAAATTTTATATTGTTATATGTATGTTTGGTAAGTATGCTATAGTATATAAGGTCGTCTAGAATCAGTTTGGATTAGTACCATGGATGAGGTATGATGTGTCCAGAGGGACTACATAATGTTTATAATTCATGATACTGATCAAGGGTTGACTGAATCAAGAGTAATCCATCTGGGATTTATTAAAATTATAGGATTGAAATGCAAGGATCATGGGTTGGGGTTATAGGGTTTTAGTAATTTGGTCTTGTGTATGGTTATTTTATAAATATTAGTTTTTAGGAATGTGTATTAATGAGATGGATGTTATAATAATACTATTGTGGGGTGAATTTTGGGATCTTTTGGACAATAACCCTTGTGTCGTGGGTTGATAGTCAATATCAGGGTTTTTCAAAATGTTGATCATGTATAGTATGAGGTTAAATTTTAATACCCATTCTATGATAAAGGAATAGTGAACCATATTAGATCTTAGAACATATTTGGTTTTGTGATTCATTTATTGTGCTTAGTATCACTATTATGTTTTGTAGTTGATTAGTAGTATGTTAAGGTAAATATAATAAGTGGAGATCATTTTCTCATTTTTTTCATTTGGGTAGATAAATCATTATTGTATTAAGAGCTGATATCATGGAGGGATAGTTTCAGCATTTAAAAAGTCAATGTGTGTGGATATGGTTATCTCTTTCATGTGTAAATAGGTATGGGAAGATGGTTTAAGAATCTATTACACTATCTAAAAAATATTGATATAAATATAGTATCGAATTTATAATTTTAGTGAAAAACTATTTTGAATTTATTAAGAATATGTGTAAATATCTATATTCTATTCAGAATCAAAATTGAGAAGTGGCATCAGATTATGATTGTTTATTTAGGGGTTTGGAATCATTTTTTCACATATTAAAGATGGGAATCCATATGTTATAGAGTTATTAATTACATATATTGATATAGGTAATAGAATTCAAAGGAATCAAGACTTTTCGGATTATGTGGAACATCACACCATAACTAGAGGTGTTCTGGCAAGGCATATAGGCTATGTTGGATGAAGTCACTGGTTAATAGGGGAGTTCTTTCTATAATGTGATGTGTTTATTTTTAATGTTTTGGGAACACTTTAATGGGTGATTTTGATACCTTGATTCTTATCTTTATATGGGTGTTTTATTGTTAATCATATGGCCATGCCATAATGAATCTTAGGAGTGGGGCATTGTGCTGAAATCCCTTTGGTCACGCTATAATGAACCCAGGTACTAGTTTTTTTGGTAGGTGTAAGCCTGTCATTTCCAGGTCATCCCCCTTCACTTTGGGTCGAGTGCTACTGATGTGAGAATATTTTTTCCTAATACACTCACCTTGTTTCTCCCATAGGATCCACTTTGCTCTGCCTTCAATAAGAGGCTTCTTTGGAATTTTTTTCATTATGAAGAATAAATCAAAATCCTACCTATCTTCCTCTTGTCCTCCACTTATATTCTATCAAATTTTGGATGGACATATCTAATGATTAAAGTGATATTCCACCATAGGATTCTAGAATCATCTTAGAATATAAAGGTTTCATAGTGTTATGAATAGAATACACCAAAGAGTCCATGAATATGATTTTTCACATGACATTTCACAAGAGGTAAGCGACCCAAAGTTTTTTTTGGATTTTGGTGAGTTATTGTAAAATTTTCGGGAGGAATGGAGAATGAAATTGGGGTTTTTTTTCTTATACTAGGGTCAAGGGTCATCAACAAATTGATTTCCACCGATCGTATAAGGATTTTCCCATGGGTGTTTACTCAGTGAGTTTTTGTTGATTATGAAATTTCAAAATAAATGCAAAAATTAATTATAAATTTTTATATTTAACTGATTATATCTTTTGAAATGAGAGAGAGGCACCAGATCTTGAAAATGCTTGGTCTAAACTTAGATGAGTTCGAGTAGCATGGATTATGGAAGGATATAACTTCAATTGGAGGTATGTGATCTATTTAATAATTAACCATTTATATATATGCATGTTATTGTCCACACAAGATTTTTATGTGGGTTTGAGACATTTAATGGGGATTTTGGGCTTGAATATATATTATTTAGAGTAGATTGGGTATTTTTATTTGATTTATGTAATTGAGATATGTGTTACGGCTAGTTATGTGTAAAAATTATCTATATGGTTTTAATTTGGGTAATTAACCATGAGTGGTTTGGGATGATTCTTGTGTGCATTAAAAGGAAATCCCAAGTGGGTATGTCCTTAATTGTTGTGACAGATATTATCTAGACGGTAGGTTGATTTAGAAGGGAGTGTGAGTATGGCCTTGGGACCATGAGATCTCCCTTGTAGGGGATATATTGATGGGAAATGGTAAAGTAGACCCTGAGTATCTATGAAGTCTTAGTATATGTTAATGGTTGTGTTATATATGGTGGGTAATGGTTATGATCACCCTTAATGGGTTTTCCTAATAAAAATGATAGAAATAAGTGAGATTATGGTTTCCCTTGGGTATTGTGCTCTGTATGAGGGAGGGGTTGGGATATGTTGGATATGGAGTTTAGTTGGAAGTCATCCATGGATTAGTCAGTGTGGGTTAATATTCAAACTCAAAGTATGTGGGTTAGCTTATTATATTTGGGTTTTAACCACATGATTAGGATGCACTATGGTGGAAATAAGTGATCAAATGTGATTGTTTCCATGGAGTGACAATACCACAGTTGGTAATAAAGAATAATCCATCAATAACTCTATATGAAGTTCATGAAACACAAGATTTAATACACGAAAATATACATGGTCAAATAATAAAAGATAATATACTCTCAATCATTACTTAATCATATCATGTATATTCATCATAGTTTTATGGAAACATTGTTTAGTTTTGAATTAATTCAGACCCCACCATCTAATTTATCAACAAATTAATGAGTTTTTCTAAGTTTCAGACCCTCATAAACCATTTTATCATCTATTAAATTCGACCAAACATTTAAAAAATATTTTTTTTGTGATTTAATAACTCATCAAAAAATTTATACTATTAATGGGAAGGGAACTTTTTGAAGGGATGTCGATGTAGATTTTAAAATTTTAAACTCTTGGGAATGAAGTATAAGAGTGAACCTCAGGGATAATTCTATCAAGGAGTAATTTTTACATCATTTATAGTATCCTATATATTTATTATCTTTTTTATGTTTTCTAAATATTAATTTATTTATATACTTTAAAATAATTTCAATGTGGGAAAAAAAGAGAAGTGACGATGCTTAAAAAAATAAATAAAAAATGAAAAGATAAGAAATATAATAATGGAATGTGGTGATGAAATGTATGTTAGTGGGAAGAAATATTGATGGAATTATACTAAAATGATTTATCTAATTTATTAAATTAATTATTATACTCTAAAAATATGATTCAATCGAGTATGTGATGTCTCAATTCACTCGACCAACTTCATTATCTAAAACTATGAAAACTCCTTACAAGAAGATACTCCAACTAAAATTTTATTAGTCTAATAAGTGAAATAAATACTTCCTATTATCTCATATAATCTCCGCTAAAACTCTCCATTTAAATTTTTATTTAAAAATATAAATAAAATATAACATGATGAAGTATTATTCATCTAATAGAGATTTTTGGGGTCTATCCACACTTCACTAACCATAATATGTAATCTTTTAAAAAGTGAACAAGAGAAATAATGAGAGTATTTGAAACACAAAATTATAGTTGCATTATTCTCCCATTATATAAAAATAATGTTTTCCCCTCCATTGATTGAGGGTCAATATTATGTAACTAATAGGAATAATAAAAAATCATAGAAATATTTAGTATGTGGGAATAATTTATAAAAAATAGAAAAAAAATTAGGACCAATGATTCCTATGTTTTGTAGAAATGAATAGTAATTCTATAGAATCCAATTTTAACTTTTTCAATGGAATATCACTTCTATACAACTTTAGGAAAAAAGAAATTTCTCCCATTAGAATTATTTTTTTGAATTAAATATCTCCATCCAAACTACTAATTCTTCCTCATACATTATATATTCACCTTCTATCTGTCATCGACCTGTTTTTATGACCACTAGTGAATTAATTATCATCTATTCCAAAGACACACATCCCCCACCCAATAATATCTTCACCATCAATAACCACCAGACAAAAATAGAATTTGGTGTAGAGGAAGTAGGGATGGATATTTACAGAGATTAAAATGATGGTAGAAGCAACCTTTCAATACTGGTCCAAGAGACTATTAGTAATGATCAAAATATTTTCTCTATCATTGCACACCTAAAATTAGTATTGATGAAAATGAGTTGAAGCAATGGAGCTCAGATGTCTAAGTATAGAAATTGTGGGGGATTAAACAATGATGTTAACATGTATCTATAGCCATGAATGATTTCAATGTAAATGGATGAAGTGATGGTACTCTAATAATGAGCCCATTTGATAAGTCTAATTTATACACCCCATTTTCCCACAATTTGAGAATATTTTTCTGATTAAAAAGTACCTCATATCTTTAATTTTCACTGAATTCTGTCTAATTTGTATTTTTATAGTAAATTTTTAGATTTAGGATATTTTTTTTAATAATGGGTGAATTAAACCATGTCATAGCCTCTGAACTTGAGCGTGGTCGATAATGGGAAACCATAAGGAATGAATCTGTAAAAGGGACCACGACGCTACCCAGGAATCCATTGAATAGTATCCCCTTATTGGAATGAATTTTGGAGGATTGAGAAAGTATTTGTGGCATGGTAGAACTTATGTGCTGTAAATTTGTCAAGACTTTGGTAAAAAATGCAGAAAACTTAGCCAAGAAACAAAGTAGCCAACCACCATGATTCAATGAATCGATCTTAACTATTGGTTTGGGTTGGGTAGCAATGAAGGGGAATATGGCATGCATGGGTTAGTGCTATCATGAAAATTATTATACCTAATTCAAGTTAGCATGAGGTGAGTGGTTGGAGCGGTGTCATTCAACACCATGGGAGGAAGAAAATGATTGAGGATTAGGTGCATATATGAAGTGTTCATCCCATGAAAAACTTCGATGTGGTACAAGAGATATGTAGGGTTCCACTAAAAGAGCCTTATACCATATTCTTTACACCATTGTTTCAGGGGTCATGAAATAACAGGAACTGAAGAAGGGATATCGGATCATTTCACTGTAATAATTACACCATGGAATTAATGATCATGAAATAGAAAAGCCATGGAACTTAGGATACATGAACTCCAGGCCATAAAAAATATATATGCCACAATCTACTTGAAGATACATTAAATATGGTTAAATCTCTATTAGAGATCTTAGAATAATATGTTGTGATATCCAAAGGATCAATATTTGAATTGTGATATTTTCCACCACACCATAGTAACCCATTTCACACCGTAGATATTTTCAAACACTTTATAGAAACTTCTAATGTATAATAATCTATTCTTTAACACTTCCGGAGATTCCATGGTGAATACTAAACTATGTAATATACAAGAAACTAACTATATAATAGTTCTAGTTTTGTAACAAAAATAAATAGGAGAGTTATTATAGGTCCAAGGAAGTCTATGATAAGACTTCTAAAGGGTTATTTAAACATTATTTTATGGCTTTGATTCTTTGATACATGTTTATAGATTGATATTATAGTTTTTATGGTAGTAATGTTTTTTCATTCTATGAATATGATTTATTTTCTTTTTTTCCCTTAAAGTATGTATCATCATCCCTAGAGTCCTCTATTTTAGTTTTCATGGATGAAAAAACGTTATTAGTTAGTAGTTTATTAGGGGATGGGAGATCAAGATTACTAGGATAATACTTCAACATTAAATGATAAAATCTCTTTTTGAATCACTCAGGATAGATTAATATCACATTTTTTATTTTTAAATCATATTCCCTAACCAAATATAATGTGTGATAGTTATTAAGGGACAAAACCTAATGTGATAGAGGGGATGAGGTAGTGAGAATCGACCATAACTCATCCCTTTTAATTTTAAATTGGATCCAAGAAACCTAGGTCCTACTAGGTTACCTTTTCCAAGGGAATTAAATGGAATTATATAGTTCTAATTGAACTAACTGAGTGGATTTTTTATCAAAATAATTATTTTAATTAATCACCCTTATCGATTCGTTAAATGAATTAACCATACATATTTCAAAAAACATCCTCTATAATTGGTCCCCCATATTTGTTTCTCATTTAAAGTATAATTAAAATAAATTTTCTATTATCCCTAAAATCCTTATGATTAAAAAAATCACCTTATTCTATTGTGTTCAACCAGTCTACCTCCATTGATTCATCCAACTCAATAACTCAGAATAGTCAATTGGGTTAGGATCTACTGTGTTCCCTATGGTTTACCCTTAGGACTATGAATTCCTATACTACATTTTCAAAGTTTTGAGGATTATATTTTATGTTTTAGTTTATAACATCTGACCAATTACACTAATATTTGACAATACCCATGGATAAGACATGTTTTGGAAACATTCCACGCGAACATAGCACATAACTAGCTGATAAATAAAATATTAATTAATTGCATAATTATTTTCTTTACTATTTATATTTTCTATTTTTTATTATTTTTAAACTTATAGGCGTTTTTATTTTTCTTATTTTAAAAGGATCATGATATGAACACCGTGAATGAGATAAATTAGTTCATATTTTGTGAAGCCCCTTGAATTCTACCATAATATCGAACAATATATTTCATATAATCGGAGAGCACCAAAGGAAAACAACCAAGGAGATTACACTACATGATAGTATTTATAGGGAACCTGAATTTTCATACATTACTATTACATAATTATAAATATAAAAAACAAAATAGTATTACACCAAGAGGATCCAGGGGTTTAGTGTCTTGGGAAAACTAGGAACAAAAATAAAATTTAGAATATCAAAACTAAACATTTATTTAATTCAATCTTCTCCAGCTTCTTATTAGAACTTGACCCCCCCTTATTATATGTATTCAACTGAGGATATACATAAAAAATGGGTGATATAAAATCCCAATAACAGGATAGATATGAGCAATATAGCATGGGGTAAGCATAAACATAGCATAGGCAATGGATCATGAACAAAAGAGGGTGCATTAATAAAAGACTTGAAATGAGGTAATGTATAAAAATAAAACATCATGTCCTAGTGGTTAACTACCACACATAGTTGTGAACAATTATAGAATCATTTTTACGCATCATTTTACTTTTACTCATGAGATTCACCACCTTACCCAATGCATTGGAGTGATGTATAATTCTGGGTGCACCCATCACATCATAACGTTCATTTTGTGCTGTATAATTCTGGGCGCACCCGTCACATCATAACATTATCATTATCAATCCTGACTCATAGAACATATATCAATCATAACCATGGAAAGGAATGGGTTTAAACACATAATAACACATTCATAAACTTTGAGTTCCCAAAAGAAAGAGGGAATAACATACTTGAAACAATAATCATCATCTACGAGTGAGAAGTAAATGGTTTTTTCTTGAAAGAAGATTTCTTTTGGAAAACATTGTGTTTGACATAAAATTCAATGGAGAAAATTTATATACCATAACAGTTAACATAATTATTAACAAATGATATATATGGAGTAACTATACCAGAAATTGAGTGAAATAGGGAGAACCCTAAGAAAGAAAGTTGGGTTTTAGAATTTCCCCTTACCTTGTATCTGAATGATTTAATCACTTTAAAGTCCTTTATAACCACTTTATATTAATTAATTTACAATTCCAGAACCTTTTTACATTTATATGGTTCATTATGGTTTCATTATATTATTTTATGGGCCTTTGGATGAGTTATAGAGTTTAAATCCATTGTTTGGGAAGGTTCATAGTTATGGTTTTCTTGAATGATTCTCTTGTATTCATGAATGGAAATTCATGAAGAACATGGATAAACATAAAGAACTGATATTACATGTTATTAATGATTTTAAATGAGTTTAAATGATATTATAATGAATTATGTTATATATCATGTGGATGAATCTTTAGTTAAAATTTAATGATGACCGTTTGGGTTAATTCAGGCGATTTTTTGACCACAATGAACTTGTTTTGTTTATTCATTTATTAATACGTACATAAGTTAGTTCCATAACATTAAATAGGATATAATACATATAAAATATTCTGTGTTAACCATAAAATTGGTTTCAAGACCAGATCTAAAGGTATAAATGGAAAAAAGAAAACATGTCATCCTGGAAGTTGATAAATTAACACCCCACGAACTTGTTTTCTTTTATAAAATAAAAAGAAGATGAGAAGGGGTTGGGTGATATATTATCCCATTATTATTATAAAATTATATTATATGTGAGATAATGGAGTTACTATACCTTGTGGATTAATAAATGTGGGGAGATATTAAAAATTAACTTGAATTTGGAAATAATTTAAAGGAAACAGAGAGAGAGAGAGATAGAGGAATTATATCTTGAATCATCCTCTTGAGATCCTCCTTAAGCAATCTAGGATTGGTATTTTGATGAGACTATATGATTCTTGGATGTGGGAGAGGGGATAGAGAAGCTGTTTTTCAGAGTTTATAAAAGTATTGAATCTTGAGACGTGTGAGGAAATGAGGGTGTGAAAGGTGGTATTTATAGTGGAGGGGAGAGGGGTTTTCCCATTATAAAATTCATTAATTTATTATTTCTCCACAAGATAAGTAATAGTGAGTCTTCTATGACCAATTACAATACTTTTACCATGTGAATCTGAACCAATTGGGCTTACATCAGCAAAACATCATACATGAATCTCTAATTAGTGTTTTTAGATTATTTTGTAAATCCTTGTATTTCATTATTCATCAAAAATTCAAATATTTCAAAAAAATCCTAAAAAAATCACCAGAAATTTTTTTTGACGTGTAGAATGAAAAAAATAATTCAAATTTTCAAAAATAATTTTCTGAATATGATTAATTTAATTTTTAATTATATTCATAATTTACATGAAAAATAAAGTTTTTAAATTTTTTTTACTTATTCCAAAACATAGGCACATAATTCATTCAGTTAAATCATAAATATATACTATCATATGTGAGGTTAATATTCATAATAGTATATTACTATTCATAAGGGTAACATTGCTATTTATAAGGTTATGTTACAATTCACCAAAAATTAAGTTTGTTCTATTAGACTCCAAACATCTTACTGATCACAACCATGTATGTTAGATTTTTGAAATTCAAAACATAGAAGTGGAAAAATTATGTTTAGTGATCAAAAAGTATTTAGTATCATGATATGTCATTTTTATTACTAATGTGATTATACTATAAAGCATAATCATAAAAACAAAATTCCATTGATAAAACTTTGGGTTGTTATAGTATTTCTCCCAAACCATAGTAAAATGAAAAGAAGCATAATAAATTACCCTTATAGAATAAATTCTTCTTTATATATATAAGGAGATACTTCTAGAATAATTGGCATTCCTATTTAATTAAACAATTCCAATCAGAATCCAAGTGTCTTGAAAGGGATTCAGAACTCTTGAGGATTTAATTGGAATGAAAAATGACAATCACCACAGTCATATTTTGAGTTTCCTTGAAATTTAAAATACCATTAACAAAAATGTAATCTCATGTAATGAATTTTATTTTTGAATTTATTACATTATAATTTTATATGGATTATTATCAGATCTAGGCATGAAGTCAGAATGAGATTTATAGGACTGGTCATCTTGAAATTATAATTTGAGAAATATTAAAAATATTAATATCATGTGAAAGAATTTTTCCTAAAAAATGGAATAACTCTTAAATCAAGTTTTGAATTAGAAATATGATACCTCTGTTGAGTTTAAAAAATCGATTTTATCCTAGGCATGACATAATCTATGTTGGAATTGGGCATTGGTATTGATCTCCTTAATGGAAGAATAATTAAATAAATTTAATTATATTTATTCCGCTTTTTAATTAAGATCACAAACCTAAAAATATCCTATAATTATACTTTTATGGCCAATTTTTTGGGTTATCTTCATAATTATACAAATTAATAGAGAGATTTAGAGGATATCTTTGTGGGAGATATTGGATCACATTGAGTATGAGGATCTTTATGCCATCAGAGTTCATATATCTCACCAATGATGGAAAAAAGGACTATTATTTTTTAGTGATTGGTCCAATCTCTTGTAGGATGTTTGATTTTTGTGATTCCATCTCATTCTTTTATCACAGTCAAACATGGATTCATTCCATGAATATGAATTGATTTTCACATCGATGACTAATTTATTTATGGTAGATTTATGTATTCATTGATTATTCCAAATTTGTTTATATAATTCTTAGAAAATAGATTAGTGGAAAAATTAAAAAAGGATGAGGCTTCTTTCTCATGTTTTTGATTTATAGATTTCTCCCTCATTTCTCTACACATTCATCTTAGGAAATTTCTTTATCCCACGGTTTGAATAATACTAGGTATATGATCATTGTACATCCATTATTCAATGTAAAAGAACAATATTGTTCCTTAAGTTCTTGATTGATGGTTTGATTGAGGATTAAAGACAATAGAGGATGATTGGTGGTAGATCAAATAGACTGGTGATTCCCATTCTTCCCAGTTCAATGTGTGATGGTGACAGTGTGGCATGACAGTGTGTTTTTTGAGTTGATTCGAATAAAATATTTAGATCCCTAGTGATGAGAGGTTTTGATGACTATAAATCTAAAATTTTCAATCTTGAATCATGAAATTAGCATTTTGGGTGGTGACATGGAGATGATTCATGGGTTCTGAAAATTCTCATGTTACACAGCATGTAATCTGAAGGTACACTCTATGTGCAGTGATAGAGTTTCCATAAAGAGGAAAAATGTAACATTCCATGTGAACCATGCTAGAGAGTTAGTATGTACCTCAGAGGGTATAGAAGAATAGGTAGTCCATGGTACATGGACATGGATGAAGTACATGTGCAGAGTCATGTACTCAGACATAACCTTGTATACAAAGTCATGTCCAATTATACAAGGGTTAATACATGGGAACTACTATAATCACATGAGCATAGATAGATAGAACATGAAGGGTGTTAGAAGTCCCTACACACAATGTATACAAACTTACAGGACATTTATTTTGAGGACTACATGTCATATGCGGAAGCAACACACAAGCATACCAAGAGTTGGCTAAACACACCTTAGACTACCTTGTACACACCGTGTACCCCATTTGAGGGTGTTTAGACACCTTTGTTTTCTCAATTTGGACTAGTATCAGTTCAGTACGTTCTCTTGGTTCATCCCATTGATGTATAGTGTGGAATTGTGTCGACAAATCTGTATTGTGATACCCTCATAAGTATGAGTCTTAGATAGAGTTTATCATGCCCCTCTACGAGACTGGAGTGTGATCCTCTATCATTCCTTCTTATACCCTATGTGGGTTTCATATAACTAGTGTATCCTCCTTGAGAAGAGAATTTATCCTCATCTAGAAGTATATTTTAGTAGGGTTCATGGTATCATTGAAATTGATCCCGTACATAGTGAGTTGATTAAGATTGGTTTTTTGGTGTCCCCCAATAGTTTTGGGTGTGATCCCCTATCTAAGTATTGATGTATTAAAAAACTAGTGAATTTTCTTGGGAAAGGCCCAATGATATTAACGCATTGGAAGAGTTTATCCATTGATAGCATGTCTTATGGAGTATAATCTACTTCAAAGATAATTTTTTAAAATCTTTGAGAAAAATCTTGTGGTTGGAAATTTGGTTGAGATCGCCAGGAGGTGCGGTGACCTTCCTAGGTATATCTCAATTTTTTGCTTTGACTGTTATATTCCTATTATAAGATGAATACTCTTGATGATTTGTGTTATGGTTTTGGATAGTGTCCTACTGGGTATTTTTATACTCAACCCTATAGGGGATCTTCCCATAGGTGTTTTGTCTTATGTAGAAGATGGCCCTTTAGATGTTATACTGGGAGGATAGGGACCAGGATCATCTAAGTGATATATATGATAAAAGGTGTTTTAGGGGTGGTTCAATTCAATTGTAGTACCCTCCTTTTGAGTAGGCTGGACTTTATAGTTTTGGTTGGGCTTGTATTTGGCACCTTTCTCGCTTTCAGTACATTATTTTCATACACTGATTGTGTTATTACAGATGTAAGCATGCATTGGTTTCATTTGTTTTAAATTTTAGCATTGTATAATCTTGGAGATCTGTGTGTGTGCATGTACAATCAGTTAATGCCTCCCATTTGTTTGATATTCCTACTCAGCACTGTTCGTAGTCCTCTAGCCAATTAGAGGTGGGATTTGGGTAGTTGTGGTTCGGGGTCAGTTTGGTCGGGTCATGATAGAGTGGTATCATATCTAAGTTCTACCTTAGGACATGACTCTGTGAGGTTGGTTTTGGTTTTTTGGAAATAGTGTTAACTATTTTGAGTTTTGATTTCAATCTAGGGACTCCAGTGTTGTCATAGAGAAGGATGTATCCATACACCAGGACTTTGATCACTTGCCTTTGGACTGAGTACATGTCGACATTGGATTCTAGGAAAACATTGGTACATAAAATATAAAGGAATGGTATTTGATTTCCATTTTCTTCTTTATTCATATCCCAAAATATAATGTTTTACCGTCAAACATATTTTTTATTTTCATATTCCTATGTGAAGATACATAGCTAGGAATCCACTATAATCTCATGAGGATGATCTTACAAGTGAGGAGGCTTCAGTATAAGGGTTTGTATAGGAGATAGTACCTCCATGTGGTTTACCAGCTATACCACCACCCTTTGAGTAGTAGTTAGTATTGGTTGTACCAGATAGGGATGCACACAATATGAGTGTGATTCATGAGTTTCAGAGTTAGTGACCTCTTGATTTCAGGGTAATCTATACACCCAAGCAGTTGATTATGCGCTGGAGGTATTCAATCATGTTTTTCTCCTTGTGAGGATTTCTATAGATTAGATAGAAGTCCTCAGGGATAGTATTCTTTAGGTATACTCTAGTAAATGGTGGAGTCTGGTGAATCAATCACATTACCATAAATCTTTATCCTAGTCAAAAATTGGGTGTCTCTTCAGGGAAGAGATTTATCTATCCACATTTTAATAAGTACCCATCCATGAGATTATTAATATTTAGTAAAGAATTATGAATTTGGCAGAGTATTTGGAGAGATTTAATGATATATTTTGGTACTCCATGGATATATGGAAAGATATTTCTTCTAAAAAAATATTTTACAATGTATTACACCAATATATTAGGGATTCAATGATATCTCTTTGCACTCCCACATATTTTGGACTTCTTGAGTGATATATAGTAGTGGATTTCTTCCTGGTAGAGCATAGGTTGATAGTGGGTGTTGATAGGTGGAACCTAGGAGATAATACCTTAGATAAAGGTATTTGATGGAATTAGTAGGTATTCTTGCATTCAATATATTCAAGAGATGATCCGAGGACATAGAATTAGTAGCACATGCCTCTCAGGATGGATCAAGTCAATTGAGGGAGGTGCTGTGTTTATCCTATGACAACCTGGAAAATAATTCATGGGGTTGTCTAAACCATCATATATATGATTGATATACGATTCAGGGGCCTCCTGGGAAGAGACAGAGGCAGGATCATGGAGTTATAAAGGGTATAGGACATAGAAAAGGGGTAGGTATAGAAGCAAGAGGTGGTTAGAGTTTTTTCCTATTACCAGCGCTACCCCCAGGTGGTCCACTCTAGGCCCAGGGAGATGGTGGTCAGGGATGAGGATAATTGCAGGATATGGAGGCCAGTGACCCCAAAGATATGTGGATGATGCAAGGTATGATCTGTGATTTTTATAGCTTAGTTTTAGTTCTTATATATGTAGGTGTGAGTCATTCCTTTCATTACACTTCTATGGTTTGAGACTTAAAGATTTCAATTGATCTTTTAGATCAACCATGTTTCATGGAGGCTCTTATAGAAGGTGACTTGGTGACTTCACACTTCTACTAATACTGAAATATAACACTTGGAGGAAATAGATTTATATGGGATCTATTTATATTAGAAATGAGGACTTTTGATGTTATCTTAGGTATGGACTATCTTCCCATTGTTTATGCCCAGACTGATTATTTTAGGTGGAGGATGTGGTGTGTCCATGGTGATGGGATGAGGTTTTCCCTTGTGGGTGAAAAGGAAAACTTGACAAAGTAGGATGTTCTTAGGAATATGATAGTGAATCTGATTACTCACTAGATGTCTAGAATGACTCTTAGAGTAGTGGATACTTTAGGCTACCAGTTCCCTATGGTGATGGAGGAGTATGAGGATGTATTTCCTAAGTTCATTCTAGGAATACCTCTCTATCGTGGTCTAGACTTATGCATTGAATTGCACCCCAGGATGACCCAAATATATGCACTAGCATATCAGATGGCTCCCACATAGCTTCATGATATGAGAGTGTAACTGGTGGACTTATAGAAGAATGGATTTGTGAGACCCAGTGCTTCACCCTGGGCATCCCCAGAGATGGAATTAATATGTTTCTATGGGAATTATGAGTACTTAGTGCTTCCTTCTGATATGAAAAATTCCACATTAGTTTTCATGGGGATCATGATCCAGATATTTCAATATTTCATAGATCATCTTACGATGGTCTTTATCGATGTCATCCTAGTGTACATGGAGTCTGAGAATGATCATGTGAGAAAATGGATTATGGTATTGGACACAATCAAAGAGAACCAACTTTATGGGAATCTCTTAAAGTATTAGTTTTTAATTCGATAGGTCCCCTTCCTAGGTCATGTCATCTTTGATGCAAAAGTGGCAGTGGACCCAGTAAAGGTTTAGGCAGTGATTTCTTGGGATCCACCCAAGTGTGTTACGGAGGTGTGGATTTTACATGGTTTGGTTGGGTAATATTGGAGGTTTTTACCAAATTTATCTTGATTTGAAGCACCTTTGTCATATTTGACCCAAAAGGGGAATCCTTTCATGTGGATGGAAAGGTGACAACAATGTTTCTAGGACTTGGAGAAGAGGTTGAGAAGAACCCACAACGTGAGATTGTCAGAGGAAGGTGTCAAGTAAATAGTGTTTTTGTGATGCCTCATGGACTATACTTTATGTTTTCCTAATATAGAGGTAAGAAGTGACTTCTTATTAGTCCAGGTAGTTGAGATCGCATGATCAGAAATATGTGACCCAGGATCTTGAACTAGTAGAAGTAGTCTTCACCCTAAAGATGTGGTGATAATACCTTATGGGAGAAATTTTTATTATCTACTCTAATCATAAGATTCTCAATTATATATTCTATTATAAGGATCTTAACATGATACATAGGTGATGGCTAGAGTTTCCCTAGGACTATAACATTGTGATAGTCTATAATCCTAGAAAGGGGAATGTAGTGGACGATTATCTAAACATGAGATCTTGTTCTATATGTTGGATGAGGCATCAGAGCAGTTAGCTTTATTGAAGTTATCCTTAGTGGAAAAGGACAGTGATTCAAATCAATATTTGATGGTTGTTTCCCCATTGCTTTTGTTGTGTGTTAGGGAAGCTAAACATGGAGATACTGACTGTGAGACATTATGTACTCAAATATCCACTGGATGAGCTCCTTGTGGATTTTATGAATATGGGGAGCATGTTATCTTTTTTATCGGATATGTGATGGTGCCAGTGAAATTTAAGGAGGTGGTGATGAGGTAGTTTCATGCGTTCCCTTTTCCGATACATCCAGGTGTGAAAAATATGAACCTGCACCTCTGACATCAATTTTTCTAGCTAGTCAGGATGAGTTGTGTTGTAGAGTTTGTCTCTATATGCCTCACATATCCACAAGATAAGGATGATCACCAAGTTCTAAAGGGTTTAGCTCAACTCTTTTAGCTTCTAGAGTGAATGTGGGGTGTGCTATCAATGAAATTCATAATGGGGTTTCCATGTACATACATAGGACATAGTTCCATCTGTGTGATCATAGACTGACTCACCAATTCATCCCACTTCCAATCCATTCAAGAGATGATTTCAGTAGATATCTTGGGATTCTTATATGTGTAGAAGATAGTCCAGATCCAGGGAGTTTCCTCAATTATCATCTCAAACATTTATCCCACTTCACATCACACTTATAGAGAGGATTTAAGGAGTCCTTTGGGACTCAATTTCGTTTGAGCACTACGTTTCACCCTCAGAATGATGGCTAGATCGAGTGAACCATTCAATTCTTGGAGTACATGCTTCATGATTTCATGTTGGATTTTGGATGTAGTTGTGAGGATCACCTACCCTTGGTGGAGTTTATGTACAAAACATCTACCATTCCACTACGGGTATGCCATTATTTGAGACCTTATATGGGAAACCCCATAAGTCACCACTTTTTGGACTGACCAGGTGATTCAGTAATAATGAGCCTAGAGTTGGTGTGAGCTATAATAGAAAATGTGGATATCATCCCGGATTGGATGAGGAATACACATATTTATAAAAAGTTTTATGTTGACAGATGATAGAGGCCTTTCAAGATCTAGGAGGGATACCATGTGTTCCAAAAGGTCTCATCCTGATATTGATTATAGATATTTGACCAAGTTAGTACGATATATTTGAGATTCATTATCCCTTTCTAGATATTTTGTAGAGTACATGAGGTGGAATACCACTTAGCTCTACCACCACATTTATAATGGGTACATGATGTCTTCCATGTGTCACGAGTGAGGAGGTATGTAAATCAACTATCACATGTTATCAACTAGGCTGGGATGGACATCGATGATGGGGACACCTTTGTTGAGTACCTTTTATAGATCAACAATCTATAGGAGACAATCCTACATGGTAAATGGATTCCCCTAGTGCATGTCCAAGGGAAGCATGGGAATATTCAAGAGAGAAACTAGGATTGGGAGACCAATATAAGAGCTCGTTACCCTCATCTTTTTTTATAGTTTTTTTTATTTTTTAGGATGAAAATCCATAAGGTGGTGAGAATATTACAAACCTTATTTTTTCATGTATTACTTTAGAATATTATATAGATTATTTTCGATGTGAGGTGCTGAACTAGAGTGAGATTTTGAGGCCCATTGATCCCAGGATTGATATTTAAAAAATATTAAAAATATTAATATTTCATGCAAGAATATTTCCTAAAAAAGTAATAACTAGTAAATTAAGGTTAGGATAATAAATCTGAGTTCACTATTGAGTTATTAGTGTAGGTTTTACCCTAGTAATTACATAATCTATGTTGCCATCTAGAACTGGGCTTGAGCACCTTCATGGTTGACTAATTAAACAAGTGTAATTATATTTAATTAATTATTTAATTAAAATTATATACCTAATAGAATTATATAAATAGAATTATATGTCCCATTTCGATGTATATATGAATAACCCTGAAAATTGAGAGAGAGAATTGGGGGATATCACAGAGGATGGGAATAGATCATGTCAAGATTGAGGTTCGTTGCGCCATCAGAGTTTATGGATCTCACCAATTATGAAAAAACGGGATCTGTATTCATCATTGATTGATCCAAACTCAAGATAGGATGTATTGTTTGTTTGATTCAATCCCATTATTTTATCCCAGTCAAAGGAAGATAAATTCATGAACAAGAATTGATTTATGCATCGATGATTTATTTATTTATAGTAGATGTATTTTTTCATTAATTATTCCCTATTCATTTTTCTAATTCTTCAAAAATTTATTGAGGATGAAATAAACATAGGCTGAGTTTCATTCCTCATGTTTATGGTTTATGGATTTATACCTCATTTCTTTACACTCTCATCATGATAAATTTTTCTAGGTGTGGTTCAATGAATATTGAGTATATGATAATTGTATGCCCATTATTTGGTAAAATGGTTAAGTACCGAAACTGTGTTTCATGATTAAGGGTGTGATCAAGGAGTTATGATAATGAAAGGTGTTCATAGGTAGATTATATAGACCAACATTTCTTGTTATTTCCAGTTTAATTCATGGTGGTGATGAAATGTCTCAACAGTGTGTTCTCCAATAAGATTTGAAGCTCAGATTTAGATATCAGGTGATTGTAGGGTTGGAAAACCTCAGATCAATGAAAACTAACTATAATCACAATGGTGGTAGTGTCAAGATATATGCAAAGAATATCTATAGGTTCTGATGAATTATGAGTTACACAACATGTAATCCAGAGATACACACCATGTTAGACCCTCTATGTGACTCTAGGGTTTTTGTAGAGAATAGAAATATCACACATAGTGTGACATATGTCATAGATTGTAAGAATCTTTCTAGAAAATAAGAATGTTCCTCAGAGGGTACAGAATAATGCAATGGTCGGGGTACACAAACACGGCCATAGTACATGGGTAGAACCATGTACTCAGACACATCTAGGTATACATGGGTATGACCAGGTGTACATGGGTTGGTATATGGGCTTGGATAGAAGTACATGGGATTGGATATAAATCATGGGAATGGTGTTGGAGGTCTTAAAACATCTTGTATACATAATTACACATTTTTTATTTTGATAATTACATGTTGTGTGAGGAAACAACACACATGAAAACTAAGGGTTAAATGACACATCATGTACTCCATAGCACAAATTGTATTCCCCCTTTGAGGGTGTTTAGATCCCTTCATTTCCTAAAATTAGACCAGTATCAGTTTACTATGTTCCCTTATTCCATATCCTCAATGATACATTGCGTAATTTCATTCAAATCTATGGATTATGATCCCCTCTAAAAGAAGTTCCTCAGATAGAGTTTGTGGTATCCCACTGTCAGATTTGAGTGTGATCCTCTATCATTTTTCCTGATACCCTAGGTGGGGTTAATGGAATTGGCATGAAATCCTTGACTAGGGAATTGATCCTCCATCTAGTATACTATTTCAATAGGGTTTGAAGAATCATTAGTATATAATCCCTAATATAGCGGGTTGATCGAGATTGGGTTTGTGGTGTCCTCCTAGTAGTCTTGTGTGTGATCCCTTATCTGAGTATAAAGGTATTTGGAGACCAATTAGTTTTATTGGGTGGGTACCAATTATAAAATCCTCTTTGATGAATTTCTCCAATGATAGCAGGGCTCATTTATTTGGTTCCCCTAGAATGAGAATTTCCTAGAATCTTCGAGCATAATCCTATGGCTAGTATTTTGGTTGAGATCACCTGGAAATTTGGTGTACTTATTGAGTACATATAGGTTTTATATTTATGGGTATATCCTTGTTATGTGATGACTATTCTTGATTCTTTTTGTTTAGTGTTTTTGGGGTGCACTACAGGGTATTTTTATACTCACCCCTATATGGGATATGCTCACACAAGTCATGTCTAATGAAGATGATGACCCTTTTAAATTTTTCCTAGGAAGAAATAGACTAGGTAGAGCTTAGTGCGCTAGATAGATAGAGGTGATTTTCATATTGTTTCAATCGATAGTAGTTCCCTCCTTCTGAGTGGGTTGGACTCTCTACAATTTTTGGTTGGAACTTTATTTTACCCATTTATCACTTTTAGTGAATTATTGTTGTACTCTGATTATGGGATTATATATTTATTCAAGCATTAGTTTTAGAATCTTTACATTTTATCATTTTATGGGTTCTAATATCTATTTGTGTGTTTGTGTGTGTGTAGGTACATTAGGCTAATGCCTCCCAAGTGTGTGATATGTCTAATTGGCGCTGGTCACTAACCCCTAGCCTATTAGAGGAAGACTTGGGGTAGTCGTTATTGGGTACTTGTTGGGCTAGGTTGTGACATCTCAAATGAAGCTATTTGACTCCCTGAAATCATAGTACCATTAATGGGTAATTGTAAAGAGTTTTTGAAATCAGTGTTTCACAGATCTTCACAACATAAAAAGAACTCTCTCAAAGATTTTCAAAAAAAATATTTTCCTCTAGGGAAGATGGAAAAGCTCATATGTGATATACAAAATTTTTTATAGAAAGATTGAAAATTGATTTATGAGGATTGGGAGATATTCAAATAGATACTATAGAGGTACCCACATAATGGAGACTCGTTATTAATACATTTTTAGACCTTTTAATTCAGGAAGAAAAAAATTATAAAGACGTTCTAAATTCAAGAACATGAAAAGGATTGAAAAAGAAGATCCTCATGGAATTAGAATCCATTTTTTAATGATTTTTCATATATTATTTTGAAATTGAAAATTGAGATAGGAATAATCAAGTGATATATGTTTCATTTCGATGTGCTAACTAAGATAAATTCTCAAATTAAGGCCTTATCCAAGAAGATGTAAAATTTTCTAGAAATTCAGAATTAAGGGTCACCCTTGAAGCATCCTAAAGTGATTTCATAAAAAATGTATAGTGGAACTCGTATTTTTCATGATAGTCAATATAGATCATAAGACACCTTGATGGGAGAGAAATATTTGTGAAATACAACTAGCCTCAACCATAATACCACAATTAATATGGACAAGGGGTGAGGCCAATTCTGTAAACACAAGGTTGGAGATCCAATTGGGGAATAATATTGTCCACAATGAAGGTCATTTGGTGTTCCCACAAGGTAAATAGCCATTGATATCCACTATTTAAATCCCATATTACCAAACCACTATTTCAATAATAGCAGCAAAATACAAAAAATGTTTAAGAATCGTGACCATATTTCAAAGGTATGGGTACAAAATTCAAAAAATAAAATGACTAGAACCTTTTCCAAGTTGAAATAATACTAAAAAATAGGTATAATTATTTAGATAATCATTATTCATTTCCCTCAAATATAGAAACATATCTCAAGTAGCTTTCCTAAAATCTGGTTGAGATGTGCCTTTGAGTTTTCTTTGGAAACATTGAAGTCTTGATAGAAGAGGGTATGGGGATCACATTGTGAAGTGGATAAGAGTTTTAAGTGAAAACATAGTCAAAAGAATATGACTAAGGGTAAATTAATAGTAAAAAAGAAGAAGTTGGTAGAATCAAAGAAAGGGAGGTTGAAAAACGAAGTCAAACAACTCAACAAGACAAGAGAGTGAAGTAGGAAGTGTAGCCATATCGACCACCTCTAATACACTATAGACCAAAACTTTTAGAACTGGTACTAAAATATTCTTACATTTTATACATAAAATTAATTACAATAAACTCCCAAAATAAAAGGTTTAGTATATTTGGTAACTAGGTACATATAAATCTAAACTCATGGTACAATATATTTTTCTTATAAAAATATTCTTCACACATGTAATTATTCTGTACGTATCACCTTTATTGAAAATCATAGGAAAAAGAGGAAACATAAGAAAGAGTGAGCTCAAATTTTCAGTATGGGTAAACATATGTGAGAATGATAAAATGATCATAAGTGACCATAAGATAAACATGTGGGTATGTGAACATATTTAAGGTGAAAAGTAATAAAGTAAAAGAACCATACCCAAAATAACATAGATCATAAGTCATGATTCATTGCATAAGGATGTTGAAATAAATAAGTAGACATCATATTATCATGAAATCATATGATTGTGGAAACAACATAAAAAAATTGCATCATAAGAACATGAGGAATAACATAGAAATGTGGATATAACATAAATATGATACATTCATAATCATATCACCATGGTGTCATAAACATATTAACATGGTTGTTCACTAATGTATCAAAAAACATTACCAAGGACTGTTTTCAAATGTTCATAATCATGTAATATTTATAGATTTACTATTTACATAAAATTATTGGAGAGATGTTAGGGTGAACCCTTAATATACCTAAATTCATGTGTGCCATATAAATAAAATCACATATGAAAAAATTAATAATTATGAAATATAAACCCATTGGAAATTGAATAGGAATATAATGAAATTGGGTAACATTATAGGTCAATAAATTTCAATCAAGATAATTAATTATGAGGTATTTTCATGATATATGATGAATGGTATGTGGTTTTTTCACTAATCTCAATAGTCAGACATCGAATAGGTATCTAGGTGATCTGTAGTGACCCAAACATTAATTAATGAAAATTCCACTTGATCTAATTAAATTACTTATTATGGTGATATAACATATGAACTTATTTGGTTTTATGAATTTGGATTTCAAAATACCGTTAATAATTATTATTTTTTCTAATATAGTCGTTAAACAGTGAACAATTGATTAGTATAAATATAGGGCTTTAAAAAATCCAATTTACTCAGAAAAAGGAAGTGATGGCCTCATCCAGTTGAATTTATCCATATGATGCCCATTTTTTAGAGATCAGAAAGGATATGGCATCAATGGGCTTCGATCTTGACCAATACCAAGCCGAGCTTCAACATGTTATGCTCAAAAGGAACTGCTTACGAGATAATTGAAAGTTGATAGATATAACCACCAGAGTGATGTTATCAAAGCCACCCCAAGAGTTTGTCACCATCACACATCTTAACATTAGGTATTATGTGGGTGTTATAAGGGGTTATGTAACAAGACCTTAGAACTATGATTTTTTGTATTAATGTTTTTTATAGAATAAAGAAAATATATTCATTTTTTTATTATTACTTAGTAAATGGTTTCAAAAGCACAAATAGTATTTTTTTAGTTAATATTCAATTATGAAATCTATTTTGATGAATTAATGTATTTTTGAATTAAATATTATTTTAATATAATATTATTAATAAATTATTTTTTAAATATAAATTAGCATATAATATTTAGGAATACAATTGTAATTTTTTTTACGGTTTGAAATCCATTTTTATCAAAAACCCATGAATTTTCGATAAATGTCCGTTTTTATTTTAAAATTAAAAATTCGTAAATTTAGAAAATTATTTAGATAAAATTAATATTATTTTTGGAATTGGGATATCAAAATTATCCAACACTAAATGTTTCCTAATTTTCTGAGACAGTTGAATTTTTTGGTAAAAATTAAACACCATTTAATTATATAATGAGTTTTATGACATCATAATGACCCAATAGTGATGTAATAAAATACTATAAGAGGGATATTAAGCCAATATATGTTTTAAAATTAAAATAATGTGATTTTAGGTTTATTTGATTTATTTTACAAAGCTATAGTGAACCCTCAAAGACTTACAGTACATTTTGTCATTTTTAAAATGATTTCCTTGAGAGTGTGACTCACCTATACATAGGAAAGACTAATATTTTAAGAATTTAGCCCATTGGAATTATACAATTTTTTTTCAACTCCCCTTGGGAAAAAACCATGGGCATAAACCATGAGTTGGTTTGTGGTTTTGATTAGTTTAATGTGTCGTTCCCAAAACCAAAAAAATAATGAATTCCCTCCCTTTTCTTATATAAACCCACCCATTCTTCCACTTCCTCTTCACTAAAAGTCATTGGATCTCGACCAATCCCTGACCTCCTATCTCTGTAAGCCTCCCAAGGAGCCCCAATCCCCCAAGAAGCTTCTCTAAAGCCACTCCCAAGACTTTGGATCACACGTCCAAGTAAGGGATTTCTTCCTTTCTCATTTTTTTCAAAATTTCATTATGTTATTATTCCATTTTATTTTCAATTAAAAATGATGGGGTTTGATTTATAACCTCAAATATACTGACCTAATATTTTTTGAATGATTATAGACCAATTTCTCCCTCATTAATGCCTCCCATGTACACTTTTTACCATGCTAAAATTCCGTGGGGGATTTCTCTCTCCTCATTTACGTCCAGGAAATTCTTTTGTATTATGCATCTCAATTCCATTAAGATTGTTGGGACATGTATCTATATGACCCCCTTATATTCCATTTCATTTAAATATTATGAGACACCCATTTATCACACATCAACCATTTTTATGAATTCTTATGTCACTTCGTTACGCTGTTAAAATTGAACTGCAATTTTCCAAGCCAAAGTCATTGTGTAATGAATACCATGCCCATTTATTTATCAAGTGTATTAACCTTTATTCACGTTTTCATATTGATTTAAGTGTTTCGTGTATGAATTCCACATTTCTTTATCATGTAATAAATTCTTATTTTTAATGAATCCAGGTTATATGATCCATGTGACACAATTATGCATGAAACGAAAAGATTTAGAAGGGTGCGCCCTGATAGCGCTCCAATGCATTGGGTAAAGATTAGTATCATGATATGTCAAGTGAAATGATGGGTTACTCATTATAATTAAATTTAAATGAGGTTTTACTCATGATACATGTTCAATGATCATTGGCCCATTCTAATATCATGTTAAATGTTGTTTTCACATTTCCATGTTATGATAATCATGCTATATCATGACTTTATGATCATGTTTCTCTTATGATACATTGTTATGCCTATTTCCTAACATGTACTTTATTCTTCCAATTATTCCTTGTTTACTCCCTTACTGGTCTTTATAGCTTACCCTTTTCTTATGAATGTCCTTAGGTTATCCCATGCAATGCTAAGTACGAAGGAATGTTGTGGTCATGTAAAATAAGTTTTCAATAAAGATGTTGTGTTTTATGTTCATAGTTGTTATATAATGTTCATAATCCCTATATACACTAGACCTCTATATATTCTATATTATATCAAGTAAATATTTTATTTAATAAATTATGTTTCAGTGTTAAATAATGACCAGGGTCGTTATATGGTCTCCCTTCAATAAAAAAATAATGCAATGGTATCCATAAGGTAATGGAATAAGAAGAAAAATTATGTATAATTGATGATAAGGAAATACAAAGTTAGTAATGTATCCTTACCCCTAAAGATCTCATTTCCACCATACCACATGTAAATAGAAACATGGATAGGGATTATAAATTTATAATCCCTAATAAATATGGTGAATGATATATAACATAATCATCAGTTACAAAATAAGTGGGAAATAACACCTTTCAGTGGATTATTGTGCCTATCTATATGAATATAAAAAAGTAAATTTTAGAAAATATAGGATATTCATAATGTTGTGGGTATTATCCCACTAAAAGAGATGTTATAAATAACTAGTTGTGGGTAATTTAATGGCACTCAGATATCAATTTAAAGTGATATTTAATCCATATTTTCCAATACATCATTATGGATTGTAAAGAGCATATAATTTATCCAAATAATATTTCTTGGGAATTTCACACCAGATAAACCCTAGACCAAAAGTTCTAGAACTGGTACTAAAATATACTTATCTTTTATACATAAAATTAATTACAATAAACTCCTAAAATAAAAAGTTTAGTTTCTTTGGTAATTATGTACATATCCATATAAACTCATGGTATAAAATATTTTTATTATAAAAATATTCCACACACATGTAATTCTTCTATAAATATCACTATTATTGAAATTTATAGGAAAAATAGGAAAAATAAGAAATAGTGAGATCAAATTTTCAGTATGGGTAAACATAAGTGATAATAATCAAAGGATAAGGTATATGAACATATTCAAGGTGAAAAGGAATAATGTAAAAGAAACATACCCAAAATAACATAGATCATAAGTCATGTATCTTTGCATAAGGATTTTGGAATAAATAATTAGACATCATATGATCATGAAATCATAATATTATTGAAACAACATAAAAAATTCCATCATAAGTACATGATGCATGTAGACGCCGAAAATTATGTAATTATTGAAGGGAGTTTCGAAATGACAAAGCGAAGTCATATGAGAACTTGGAGACCCGGTCCGGAGGGCCCGGAAGTGTTGTGCGGAAAAAAGGGGAATGTGCGTGAAAAAAAGTGTGTCGCGCGAAAGGGGTTAGGGATTCGTGAAGGGTCCCCGGCATAGGTGCGCAATAATTGCGCGCCCGCCCTCACGCAGTTAAAATTCCACACTAATGTCTCTGGCGTGAAAATTTTGCATGCCACCCTGAATTCTACGCCATCATATACCTATAAATAGAAGGAGACCCCTTCCATTTCGGGGTTGTAGAATTCAAACAGGCTCTCGGGTGCGAAATCGGACTTCCGCACGTGCAAGATGGCCTTCAAGTACTGATCATTTTCGCGCCACCTCACCCCGGGATCCATCTTTCTGTGCAATCTCTCTGGCTTAAACAGAATTCCAAACCCTCCAGGGTTCCTCGCTTGTACACAATTCTTTCCATTGCGCACAAAACGGTCCAATTACGTGCAATCCCTTTCGCTGGGTGCGGCCTTACCTTTGGGTGCAGCCTTTTCCACTTGCGCGCAATTCATATCCCTTGTGTGCGATCCTACTAGTCGCGTGCAAGCCCTCTACCCCGATTATGCGCCATCCCGGTATTTTGAGCGCCAACCATTTCTTTGCGCGCAACCCCCAGGACCCCTCGCCTTGATGATCCCTAGGTGCATCCCTACATAGGTGCCAGATGTGCTCTTTCTGGATGCCCTGGGCACACACACCGTGCATACAAACCATGCATTGTTTTCCCATACGACCTTCTAGGATCGTACGAAGTAACCTCAACGTCCCTTGGGAGGTTTTTCCTGTTGTGTTGCTTTGCCTCATGCTTCTTTGCATAGGCACACTAACGTCTATTGCTTCTTCGCATAGCCACACTAACGTGGACACCTCGATGGTTCGCTCTGCGACCCCCCTTCACTACGGCCTTGCCAATGCCTTCCCTTCCACAAGAAGTAGTGGGCATGGGTTATGTAATTTCTAGGGGTGCGGAGTAAACCCACCTTGTTCGAGCTACATGACATTAAACAGCTAAGCACCTCATCCTCAACACATGACGTTAAACTGTGATATGGCCCCATGCCTCACACGCAGGGTCCCCCCGGCTCGGGCATTCCTTACACCCCTTGGTCTCCACGGGGATGGGATCACCCCTCACAAGGGATTATATCCTCCTTGTGGGGGTGAAGTTTGTCCACGGGGGAAGGGAATCCATCTTGGAATAATCCCCTAGTCTTTCTTGCGAGAGGTAGTACCCATGCACCCCTGTACTTCCCCGGTGCCAAGGACCAAGGGAGGAGATGGACATAGGGGTATTTCGTTACCTTTTCCTATCCCTCTATGCTTTGTCTCCCTCAGGCCTCCATCCTAGAGTAAGTCCCGACGCCATGGGCCGCTCAACACGTAATCCCCTCTTTACTTCCCACAGATGCACCCTTCGCGATGTGATCATCAGGTCTCTGCTGCCTCTTTTTTCTCACACTGAGAATGACTAACGTGAGCTTAGAGTGAGCACCGACCCTGAACCCCACCTATAGTGAACTACGAGGACTTTGATCCTTGCTAAGTCATTGTACGTAGGAATCCTCCATGAGGTTCAAGCCCACCACCTAGTCGTTCTGACCCGTTCACATCAGTTCACCAAGACCTTGGGCCGCCTAAGAGCGTAAGCCCCAAATTCCCTGTCCAACCCGACGTTAAATTGTATGCCCCCGTCCCACATTACATTAAACTATACCAGCTGAACTATGTGGACATTGATTCCCTACCACGAGGATACGTAGGAAGCCTCCACGACATTCAAGCCCCATCACCACGGGTTGCCTCAGAGTGTAATCCCCATCCATCCTGAACTATAGGGACTTTTATTCGTGCTAAGGCATGGTACGTACCAAGCCTCCACGAGGTTCAAGCCACATCACCATGGGACGCCTCAAAGTGTAATCCCCATCCATCCCGAACTACGGGGACTTTGATTCATGCTAAGGCATGGTACATAGGAATCCTCCAAGAGGTTCAAGCCCCATCACCATGGGCCACCTCAGAATGTAAGCCCCATCCATCCCGAACTACGGGGACTTTGATCCGTGCTAAGGCATTGTACGTAGGAAGCCTCCTCAAGGTTCAAGACCCACCACTATGGGTCGTCTTAGAGTTTAAGCCACATCCATCTAGACCCCAGGTCCCTCTTCATGTCGGTTCACTGACCCCATATCCTTGGGTCATCTCGGAACGTAAGCCCCAAAGGCCCCATCCTGCACGACATTAAGCTGTATTTCGTCAAACTACATGGACTTTGATTCCCCACCATTGGGATACGTAGGAATCCTACACGAGGTCCAAGATCATCACCCATGTCTCATCCTGACCTATCCCTCGATCCCACGTGCCTCGGGAAGATCATGCCCTAACCCAGAGGTCTTACTCCCTCTAGGTCTCATCCATGCGTTCATTCTCACGGGTCTCCCTTTCAGGTGTCCCACTGTATCATCTCGAACTATGTGGACTTCGATTCCCTACCACGGGGATAAGTAGGAAGCCTCCACAAGGTTCAAGACCCTTCACTTCATCACCCATCCTGATTCCTACCTAGGCCGCCACATCTCGGTGGGATCATGCCACATCATTCCACCACACAGCATTCGAGAAGCCACCCACATGTCGACCCCAACATCGGGGTTCCCTTGAGGGGTTATTCAATATGATGCACTCTAGTCAGTGTTCCGATCAGTCTGATCCATCTCCGCTAGATGTTAAAATTGTGGCATACCCTGTGTTAAACATGGTAAGCTGAGGAAAACCTTTGATACGTTACTATGTCATAAAATTCCCCGCATTCGATGTGGGGTTCCTCGGGCTTCTGCACCATCAAGAAGCCCTATAATAAGGGACCGAAGATAGCCATTCCAATTCCCCAGCTTCAAGACACGTCAATGATGCCTCAGTGTGACCACTCCCCTAACGGATGGTTGCTACCCTGACCACACCCCTTGGATCATATCGACGAAAGAAGTGTAATTAACTAGTGTCCATGAAGATATGGCACCGGGAAGAGTTTCATAAACATTTCTTAAATCAATGAGGGTGACCCGGACTAGGTGATGAGTTCCAAGGAGGAATCCACAAAAGGAAGAACCAACATCCCATCATCCCAGTTTCGATCAAGGAGTAGACATACCTAAATAAGGATCGAATGTCATCCGCCTTTGGAAAGCGGGAATGTGGGGTGTCAAGCCACACGTCCTCTTCGTGACGGACGCACACACGTGGGCGCCCCTGTGGAAAGCATCGAAAATAGAAAATGGTGAACCCAATGTGAATCTCTTCTCCCCAATATGAAGACTAGTATCATTTGGGGCGTCGAAAGATTAGCATGTCACCAGGTCTAGGCACCCAGCACTAGGACGTGAAACCCGCTAGGGGTTGGGGCAGTTAGGACGTTGAGAACTCTGTACTACAACATTGTCAGTGTGGATCCATCTTACCGACCACGGAAGATGGAATGGCACTCAGCTACTGGTTTTCGATTTCTTTTCCTATCAGTGTTAATGGGTTCATCTCCCTGCTTTTAGGAATCAGAATGCTACATCCGGAGCTCGATCACCACCTGCCCACCGGTGCAGGGGTAGGGGTAGTACCAACGTGGCCACCTCGCACAGTTCTTCCTCTTCCATAGCTGATCCGACCACCACGACTGTTGGGCGCTCACGCCCCCTCTCCCCATCAGAGATTATCCAACGAAGGGTGATCAAGGACCCTATGCGTAGGTACGAGGAGGAGGGGGTCATCCCCACCAGGTACATGGTCCCTTTGGACCTCGAGGCAGTTGCGCCTCACTGCCAATGCCTCCCCCGAGGGCCACGTAGGGAGATGCTACTCCCCACCCCGATATTCAACCATTTTGGGAGCTTATCCTTGGAACACCTTGACACCTCCCTCCCGAACACCGACGAGGTAGGGGATGTCTGGGTTGTACCAATAGGAGACCCGCTTCAAGGGTTCACAGAAAGGGCCCCCACTAGGTCGCGTCGGCATCGCCGCCCAACTCCCCTAGCCAAGGAGCAGGAAATTCATGTGACCGCACCACCGGCTCCAACCCATCGGACCCGACACCAGCGTCGGGCACGAGCGGAAGATGATGATCGCCCCAGGGAATCAACGTCAGCATCCACTATGGACCGAACCACCACTGACTCCTATCATCAAACCCCTGCACACATTGTGCAGGGGCAGTTATATGCCTGATCTGGATCGAAGCCCCAACCGCCCCACGAGCAGGTTTGGTTGACTCTCCCGGTCGCCGGCACAGGCAATGGCCGCTGCTGACCAATTCATGGTAGTGCCATCCAGTGTGAAGGCCTACTCCGTACCACCGTTTTGAGAGGTGTGGGATCTCCTTGATTCTAACCTCGGCCTGGAGGCCTGGTTGGCACCACCCTCACTATAGGTAAGGGGATTCCCCATGACAGCAACACTCTAGTTGGGGCTCTCTCCAATGCTCACTACACTGGGTACGAGGTCACTTCCCCTATCACAGAATGCGAGTATCAATCCATTGTATATACAGCCACTCACCCACATGGAGGTCCTCCCCTTGTCTCTTTTGAAATTTTCCCCGGTGCTCCCTGCACCCCGGCCTTAAATCCTCTCCGCCCGAGCACCAGTGCGTCTAGAGGACTCTGTGACGGAAATCAGCCCTGCCCATAGGATCCACCCAGGGGTAGGAAGGCGGGACGTCGACACCATAAGAGAAATTCCAAGGAAGGCCGGATGGAAATCAGACCGGTCCATTTCTTAGACTCCGAGGTGGAGTAGGACACGATAATGGAGCCCTCTCCTCAATCCTCTGAGTCAAGGTCTGGGATAGGGACGTGGCACATCAGCCTCGTACTCCCCGAATGAGAGATCCATATGATCCCCACCTCCCTTCGAAGGTATATCCAGGAGGACGAGGACTTGGCGTACCCCCATGGATCGAACTTGCAGTCACCATCGGCCTCTTCGAAAGCACCTTCCACCTTGGCCAGAGACAGCTGAGAGCTTTTTGGGGGGTCTATGGTGGAAGAGTCGTGACATAGCACACCCCCAGCAAGCACCGCCACGGTGAAAGGAGGCTCGTTTGTTGTTCCATCCTATCGTGGCATGGTAGCCATGTCAATTCAACCCTTGGAGGATGACCTAGGATTCGGTGGCCAATCGGCCTGCTCGTCGTATTCTCCACTGGTCAGCCCACCAGCCCAGTAGCCTGCCTCGGCACTGATTCCAGTTTCCCAGCCATTCCTAGTTGATGAGCGGGGCCATAAAGGGCCAGATCCTGAACCTAAGTCATGGAGCTTCTAGACCATCCTCACAGCGGGACACTTCCCCGAGAAGTTTCATCTGGTCACAGGGTCGGATTTTGATACATCAGAATCACTCACCCTGGGAGAATTTGAATGTTTCCGCTAGATCCTCCGGGTGACTCACGCCTGTCTTCACCACCAGCAAGTTCCTTATCCTTGGAGCCAAGCACACCTCAAGGATATCGGAGAGCAATGTCTTAGGGTCAACCTGGACATGCTCCTCGCGGTCTGGTACTCTGAGTCACTTGGCCACCACAGGGCCCTCCAACAATAATACGTTCTGAGTTTTCAAGTACTCCGCAAAGTTGTAGAGGACGCCACCCCCCACGTGCACTTCCGTGGAAGGGGGACGTATGCAACCCTTCTATTAAGTGTGATTCTCTGGAAGCCTGACATACTGGACAGCTCTGAGGACATGCCTCCGAGGGCAGCGGCAGTCAACATGGCCGATCTGTTGGAAGAGGTGAACAGTATGGAACTTCTTGATGGGGACTTTCCCCTTGACGACGAGACGCCACTGGACCCATCAGGAAGGATTACTCGTCATCAGAGGAACCTCCTAGGTCTCCCCGCACCCACTGAGGAATTAATACTGAGCTGGAATATTGGAAAGGGTAAAGAGTATGTTGGGGCTGTCAAGCTCTCCGACCCGTCTGCCTCAGTGAAAAAGGTAAAGGAAGATCCCGAGAAGGCCACGATACACTAACAGGTTGCTGATCAGAAAAGGATGGTTGATGAGCTTCTGGCTGAACACATTGCAGAGTGGCGACCCAACTATGGTGATCCTAGGTTAGGGCAGCATGGGTAGGAACAACTACCCATCAGCGAAATTCTCCCAGGAAACCATGATCATGTTGTGTTCATTGACAGAGGAGAGGCTGGAGCTCATGTCAAGAGGGCACAATATGTTTCTCCAAACCCTCCTGAGAGGTGTGACCACCCAAGAGACCCCGCTTGAGTTCCTCCCGCCACCCCAAGGGACTCTCCACAAGCTTCTGAGCTTGTCTACCCAATTGAAGAGCCCAAAAATGCGCTTGTGGTTAGGGATCCCCATCAGGACATGAACCCGCATTCAGAAGATCTGATGGCAGCACTCATTTCCTGCTTGGAAGATTTGGAAACTCAGAAGGTGGCGATCCCACCAGACGGAAAGCCATACCCAGCATGGGTGGATGATATGCCAGCACATTCGGGATTTGGGAACCCCACTTTCTCCCCCTTTAACGGGACATGAGACCTTTCGCAGCACCTGGCCCACTTCAACTCATGGTGTGGGATTATGTTAGGGACTCCAACACAGCAGGAGGCCGCCAAGCTCCGTTTCTTTGTTCAGACACTAGAGGGACTGGCGTTCGTCTGGTACAGCCAAATCCCTGTTGGATCTGTGACTAACTGGGAGGACCTTCGTAGGAAATTCCCCTACCAGTTCAGTTCCACAACCTGGAAGACGAACATCACAGACCTTTTCAGGTGCAAGAAAAGGCCCAATAAGCGAGTCACAGACTTCATCGCCCGGTGGAAGGGGCTCACATACTCCCTTGACATGCCACTAAATTAGGAGATATTACTGACAATGTGCATAGGGAATCTCAAGGCAGAGCTAGTTCCTTCTCTGATCACTCATAATTACCTTGTAGGGTTCTGGGACTACTCAGACAAGGCGCATCTCCTCGAAGAAGCCCTGAAACAAGTCAGTCAGGCACGCCCACTGTCTCTTATAATCCCAGCATGGAGAGCTTCCAGAGATGAGCCCGCTGTTGTGGCCCATATAGAGGCCCCTAAGTAGCTAGAATTGATACCATTGAGGCCATCTCCATAGTATCATAGGGGTCCTCCCCCACAAGCACAGCTTCTAGCCCAGCAGCGACTGCCTCAAAATTGGAAAGCGCCTCCGCGTAACACGCCGCCACCGCCTAGGAGACATAATCAAGTATATCCTCCTCAGTATTCTCCTCCGGCCCCCCGTTAGGTTCATCCTTCTAGAGCCCCCCTCCAGACAGAAGGAACTGGACCAACTTGTTTGACGAGTCTCAGGTCCCAGGTTACTTCTGCTATGCCTTGGAGCAAAGAATCCTGCGGCTGCCTGAGTGTCGGAAGCCAGAAGAGGTGCATCTCACTGATCACCCCAACTACTGCCCTTATCACTGTATCTCATGTCACACCATCAAGAGATGTTACGTGTTCAAGGACTGGATCTAAGACTAGATTGACAACAATATAGTCAGGTTGGGCCCAGCCCCAGCACAAGTGGCAGGTGTCTTTGTGAGATCGGATTGTAATAACGATGATGAAGGTGAATGGAAGCAGGTTTCTGATCATGGGTCCTAGAAGTATAATGACTGGATGGCACAAAAGACGGTCTCCCGCACCCATGGCATCATCTATGCATGCCTGAGTCAGCCAGAGCCCTCAGAAGCTGTGATTACTACTTCGGCATCGTCGTCTCAGCCAGTCTCTTCCCAGAAAAGCAAGAAGCGGCGGCGCAAGAAGAAGCAATGCACCATTCCAATGTCGTCGTCGACCCGCACTCTTGGTGACTTTATGCCCCCCAAAATTGGGATCCCTCCAAGACTTCTCCCGGTATTGGACGAATCCTCAAGTTACAGTTTGGGGTATGCTTCAGTTAACACCGTAGAGTTGGTAAATCCCTATATGACTCCCGGCGAGGGGGAATTCTAGGTAGACCATCCCAATGTCCCCAGTCATCGCCAACATCGTTGGAGCCGTGGTTACATGAATCACCAGTGCACGATAATTGGCCCCTCCAGTTAGGCTGTGCACACCACTGAGACCAGACATCAGGCCTAGTGTAGAGCTTAGCATATGCGGCCCCTTCATCTGGTGTCGACAGGTCCTCCTCCACCACTGTTTGTGTTACTGGATCAAGCGGAACCACATCGGCCTTTCTGCGACCAGATGCGCCCTGCCCCCAGCCGACCCCAGCCTTCCAATCCTCATCCAACATCCACTCTTCAGGCTTCGAATAGTGAACTACGAGATATACCTAGTACCAGTCAGCCGCTAGTCCAGTCGATAGGGCCTGCCATGCCTCCAATTGCATAGCAGCCTCCTATAAGAAGATCCTCGCGTCTGGCCCAGAAGTATTATGTTCTGAAGTACCTTGTCGGAATTCCAGTGAGGCTTTCTATCCTTAAGGCTCTTCTCCTTTCATCTGAAATGCGTGAGGCGCTTTCCAAGACCCTAAGAAGCCCCCTCTAGTTCGACACGGAGGTAGCAGCTGCAGAAGCCTTCCACGCCGAGGCAATTGAGAACACTGAATTCCAGGCAGTTATCTCATTCTATGGTGAAGACGAAGACCCTCTTATACATGGGAGCATTTTTCCACTATACATCATTGTCTGGTTCAATGGCGTGGAAGTCTGTCATTGTCTTGTTGACATAGGTTCTAGGATTAACCTAATCTCGACTCAAACACTGTAGAAGCTGGGTTTGTATGAGGATGATTTAACTCCCTCCGACCTCAGAATCCAGGGATACGACAAGACCGAGCAGACCCCGGTCGGCATGATCCGTTTGAAGACCTAGTTTGGTGGCCTAATTTCCAGCACCGAATTCATGGTTGTCTACCAGGACACTGTGAACAACGCATTGATGGGCAGACCATGGATCCACCTGCATGCATCAATACCTTCATCGTATCACCAATTCCTCAAATACTCCCTCAATGGTCGAGTAGGCATTCCCCAAGGAGATGTGTCTTTTTTTTCCTCTTGTGAAGCATGTTATCTGGATGTTGACTATTACAAGAGCAAGGATAAGAAGATTCTGGAAAGTGAGGTTGAGCCCGCCACTGTCACAAGTGATCCCTGGGCAGGTTTGGATGACACCTACATCTTCCTAATCCATCGGTTGGAGGCCACGACCCCTGACATGGGGAAATGCTTTGTCGTTTCAGGTACAAGAGGAAGGCTTATTCCCATGTCCAAGCGACGGTAAAAAATCACTTCGTACTCCTACACCAACCAGGCTTGATTGATCTCAGAACCTCCTGCCCTTGTACGGTATCGGGATGTCAGGATCATGGCAACGGCGGTACATCATACGTGTCTATTTTTTCGGGATAGAATTAACCATCTCAAGCCGACATGCCACTACTACTTTGATTTTATCAAGCGCGGCCCAATGGGCCGAAGGCCAGATGGGATTGGATTGATTGCCTTCATCGCTATGGTCTCAGTGGAGCATGAATCTCCTGATATGATAACCCCTACCGCTCAAGCCGGTTCCAGCCTCCCGTCAGAGTCTGGTGGCGTGGAAGAAACTCCCCCCCAAAAGATCCCTCTACAAGTGGAGAAAAAGATCTAGAGGATTCTCCCCCCACCTTTGAGGAAGGCGTCTCCACCATGGTCAACGAGTTGGTACAGGTGAACCTTGGTAGAGAGGCGGACCCGAGACCCACATTGGTCAGTGCCGCCATGCCCCCCGAGGAGTGGAAGAAGTATGTGGACTTCCTCATATAGCACGATGATGTGTTTTCCTAGAGTTACAATGAGATGTCAGGACTAGATCCTCATGTAGCCCTTCACCATCTCGGTCTTCCAGCAAGTCATCACGGATTCAAGCATCCTCCAAGAAAGATGCACCCTTCTAATGGTTCCATGGTCGAGGATGAAGTTGATAAGCTCATCAAATCCACCTTTGTTAAGGAAGTCCAATATCCCAAGTGGCTAGCCAACATTGTGCTAGTCATGTAGAAGAACAGGCAAATCAGGGTCTGCATTGACTTCCACGACCTCAATCGCCACTATACGAAGGATGATTTTACCCTTACAGTGACAGAGTTTTTTATTGATGCCATGGTCGGGTTCCAAGTCCTCTCCGTCATGGATGGGTATTTTCGGTACAACCAGTTATGGATGGCCCCCAAGGAAGAGGATTCTATTGCCTTTAGGGAACCCCCAGGTACATTCTGTTACCAGGTTATGCCCTTCGGCCTGAAGAATGCGGGTGCCGCCTATCAGCGGGCCATGCATCTCATATTCAAGATGATTCTGGGAACATTGGTGGAATGCTACGTAGATGATCTGGTGGTCAAATATTGCCAGTGCTGGGACCATCTCAAGGACTTTGTGGAAGTGTTTGGTTTCCTCTATTCCCACCACCTGAAGATGAACCAGTGGAAGTGTGCTTTCGGGGTCACCTCCGGAAAGTTACTTGGATTTGTTGTCAGATACCGAGTCATCGAGATCGACCAAGAGAAGATCAAGGCCATCATCCAAATGCCTCCCCCGAGCAATATTCAGGAGCTTTGAGGTCTCTAAGGCCACTTAGCCTACATATGTCGATTCATTGCAAATCTGGATGGAAAGTGTAAGCCTTTTTCCTAACTCATGAAGAAAGGAACCACCTATGAATTGGATGAGGAGTGTCAGACCGCCTTTGAGGAAGTCAAGTAGTATCTGCTCCAACCTCCGGTATTGATGCCACCTATCTCCGAGAAGCTGCTGGTCCTTTACGTGACTGCCCTGGAATGGTCCCTCAGCACACTTCTCGCCCAGAAGAACAATGAGGGGACAGAGAACAACCTCAACAACCTCAGCCGCATGCTCCTCAATATGGATACTAGATATTCTCCCATCAAGAAGAGCTGAATGGTGCTTGCGTTTGCCATACATAAACTGTTGCACTACCTGTATAATCATGAGGTACAGTTGGTCTCTCGGGTAGACCCACTGAAGTACATTCTGAACCAACCTATGTTGACGGTCCAACTAGCACGGTGGGAGGTGATCCTCCACCAGTTCGACATCATGTTTGTGCCTCAGAAGGCTATCAAAGGACACGCATTGGCATTATTTCTAGCTTCCCACCCAACCTCTATGGATAAGCCACTAGACCTAGGTTTTCCTGATGAGGCAATCCTCTCAGTCGATCATGTCGTCCCATGTTGGAAAATGTACATTGATGGAGCCTCCCAGAGCCCCACCGGGAGGAGACTCAATGACCCTAGGCTCAACAGAGTAGGCCTGGGTGTCATCTTCATTAATCCAGCATAATCCATCCTTCCATATTCATTTATGATATTGAATGGTTTCACCAACAATGAGGCAGAGTATCATGCCCTCATTACTGGCCATGAGCTGGCCCTCGAGATCATCGTGCCCCATCTGCATGTGAAAGGGGACTCTGAGTTGGTCATAAAGCAGGTCAATGGTGACTATTTCGTTAGGTAACCAAAGATCGTGCCATTTTTAGAGTATACTCTCCGGCTAATGGCTCAACTCCCTTCTCGACCGGAGATTACTCATGTTCCTCAGTCATAGAATGGTCGGGCAGATGATTTGGCTAGTTTGGTTGTGTCACTCGCACAGCCCGAATAGGATGAGTTAATTATCCATGTGGCCCACTAAAGATTCATATCTCATGTTACCCCAGATGATGATGATGGCTTGCAGGTAAGCCATATCACCACTGGAGCCTCTACCTCGGAACTCCCGGGTCCCCCGGGTGTAGTAATCGAGATGATTCCTGATTAGAGGACACCCTTGGTTGAATACCTCCAACACGGTAATCTTCCATTAGACCGGGCAGAGTGCGAGCGAATCTGACACCGCGCGCTATAGTTTACCCTTCAGAGCGGTCTCAGCATTGAGAAGATCCTTTATAAATGCGGATTTGATGGTGTTCTCCTCTGTTGCCTTCAAGGAGTCGAGATTCCACAGGTCATGCAAGAGGTTCATGCTGGTTCCTATGGCGCCCATCAGGCCGGGTCAAAGTTGTTTCACCAGATACGGAGGCTGGGGTACTTTTGTCCCTCCATGATCCATGACTGCATCGAGTTCTCCAAGAGGTTCCATGTGTTCCAAGTCCATGCTAACTTTGTGCATCGACCAACGGAGCCTCTCCACACTACCAAGTATTCTTGTCCCTTTTTAGTCTGGGGGTTGGATGTCGTAGGCCCTTATCCACAAGCAATGGCTCGCCATGTCGGTTCATCGTGACCGCTACGGACTTCTTTTCCAAGTGGGTGGAGGCAATTCAACTCAAGGAATTAAAATATCGTCCTATCACTGACTTCATGGGTTCCAATATCATCTATCTATTTGGAGTACCTCACGCTGTCCTCACTGATAATGGAACAAACTTCTGAGCAGCCGAGCTGAAAAAATTATACGCCAAGTACAACATTCTCTCTAACCTACCTCCCACTATCATGTGCAGAAAAATGGACAGATCGAGGCGTTTAACAAAACCCTCTCTAACATTCTGCAAAAGATGGTTGTTCAGAACAAGAAGAGTTGTCCGGATAAGCTCCAAAATGCCCTCTGGGTTTATCGGATGACGATTCATAATTCCCCCTAGGTGACCCTGTATTCCCTGGTGTACGGAACAGAGGTTGTCCTGCCTGTCGAGATTCAGTTTCCCTCATTGTGCATAGTGGTATACGACCAGCATGCGCCATATAGAGATTCTGAAATCCATCTAACTGAATTGGAATATCTAGAAGAGAATAGGCTTAGTGCTTTGCACAACCTAGAAAGGAATCAGAGCAGGATGGCTCGAGATTTCGACAAGAAGCTTTGCCTCTTCTCCTTCCTGCATGGTGACCTGGTACTGGCCCTCAGAGTGCCAATGATCCGTGGTAGGAAACCACCCATGTTAGAGTCCAAATGGGAAGGACCTTTCATTGTCCTTAAGGTTTATCCCAATGGTGCATACTCCCTGGTGACCATGGATGGTGAGGGTATAACTTCTCCCACCAATGCCAAGTTCCTCAAGAAATAATTCACTTGAGCCACACTGTCCTGCACAACCTTAAACTGTATGGTCCCACACGACCCTAAATTGCATCTAGTCCGACATGACCCTAAACTATTGGGTCCTCCATGACCTTAAACTGCACACTCATCCTGCATGACGTTAAACTACAAGCCGGTTAGGCCTCCCTGACCGAGGCCCAGCCTCGGGCCCCCAGCCCAGGCTCATTCATGTGGGATTGTATGGTGTGGTGTAGGATTATGTCCTCACTCATGTTGGGTTATCGCCATGCCATACACATTCCTGGATGAAATGCCTTTCATTGTCCTACATGGCTTTAAACTATTCTTCTAGAACTACGTGTGGCTTGATTCCCATCATTATGGGATATGTAGGACCGCCAGAACACCTAGGTTTTAGGTCCAGCCCCGTCTCTTATGATATCCCACGATCTCCTAGTCACCTCGGGCTCTTGGTCTGTCCCTCTCCACGAGGGGGATATATAGGTGTGGTATAGGGTTTTTGGCGCCATGCCCCCTTCTCCCAGGAATTTGCCATCTTTTGGGCACTCTCAAACTGATCTCTTAAACCCTTTTCAATGGTTCGCTAATGTTTTCAGAGTACTCTGGTCTAGGACCTGGAGTGTCCAATTCAACTAAGGCATGTTTCATCCACTTGTCAAGCTTTGTGCTCCCCTTTATTCGGGTCCCCATTATCTTTCATGCCTGGAGGGACCCCCAAGAATGGCTTGGATATAATGCCTAACAGCTCTCCTACCATTATGGGCCAACTCCCCCGAGGGTTTCAGATAACAAATTGATACAAATCCTGTATTTCAATCATTGTCAGCGGTCGATGCTCATTTGTTTGTCCCCATTTCAAGCTAACACGATAGGATGCTGTGTTGCGAACATGGTCAGCAGTAATCCTCCGTCGTCACACCGAATCCTTTAGTTCCTGAATGATGGTTGCATGATTCATATTATGTTCCACCCCATCGTGTCATGGTGGAATCTCGACACTCTTGACACTATCCCTCAGTGCACTTCCACACGTCATGCGGACAAAGCTGCGTTACGGCATCTCTCGGGCCTCCTGCAATCCGAGAATTAAGATTATGGGCTTGGGTCTTCTCTAAGAACCATGCACAGCTTGAACCTTATCCCCACATGAAATGAGCGGTTTTCTAGACATTGCATTTCAAGTCCAGCTCAGCTGGAGGCTAGTGTATCCTGCCCGTTGATCTTTAAACCCTCATCGGCACCTTGGCCCGAGGCTCCTCTCCCGGAATCGCGCGCGGTGATGGTATGGGATTATGTCCTCCTCCACGGCGGGTATGCTTTATCGCATTGTGCACATTCCCCCGTTTCCAAGCCATATGACCTTAAACTGTGCTGGTTGGTCCTACCAAATGACCGTAAACCGTGATGATATCGTCCTGGACACACGACGAAAAACGACAGGACATTGTGTTGACCTCTCTATAGAGGAAATCACATTGGGTATTGGTCATTTACCCCACCATTTTTCAATGCCCGTATACGGCATGATTATTGTGGCGATGCCAGGAATTTCCACCCTAGTCCTGTCACTACACAAAGAAAAATCCCATTCACCTTCAAGGAGAAACAAGATACATCAAATGTCTCTTATTTTGGTGTGAGGGCTAGACCCGCACGCCCCTTTCATCCTTTGCACAGGTACCATACCGTGCCATGCCACCCTCCAAGAACTATGTATGTCTTGATTCCCATCCTTATGGGATATGTAGGAGCACCTGGGCACTTCCCCACGGGCCCAGCCTAACGTTCGTGTTCAGTCCCTTGGCCGGAACACTTCCCCAGGGAACACATGGTAAGTAGGGCTTATGTCCTCATTCACTTCATATTTCGTTACCACCTTATCGTTAATCTCTTGCTCTCCTTACCCTTTGGTCAGAGTTCTAAGACCTCAAACTAATATCCTTTCCAGAACTATGTGTGGCTTGATTCCCATCCTTATAGGATATGTAGGAATGCCCGAAAATTTCGTCTTGGGTCTAGCCCCAGGAATCACAAGTCTATCCCCCCCCCCTCACTGTCGGCCCATTGGCTTGACTTCTCGGGGAGTTGTGTAACTACATCATTAGCCCTGAATAAGTTCGAGATGCCCCATATTGATGTTGGGAAAAGACAGTTCCCTCACCAGAGAGTTCCTGTTTAAAAAGTTGGGATGATCCGTGATCAGATTAATACATCTGCCTAATGTGCCTCGGCCATGGTGGTGTAATTTTGGTAGTGTTGGATTCCATGAGAACAAACCATCACTCCGCTTTCAACGCTTTGCATGCCCCCTTATTTGAATCTTCATCCTCTTTCACGTTTGATGGGACCCCCTAACAGTATGGATGCTCGACCTATGGTTCGCCTGCTGTCATGGGCCAACGTTTCAGAGGACTGGTCATGTTTGGAGGGACCCCCTAACAGTATGGATGCTTGAACTATGGTATGCCTGCTGTCCTGGGCCAATGTTTCAGAAGACTAATTGATGATATTTGAGTTAGGCCCCGTGCTGCGAACATGGTCAGCAGTCAGCCCTCATTTGTTTTCCCCATTTCAGGCTAATGTGATATGGATGATGTGTTTCCTCCATGGTTAATAGCTATCCTCCATCATCATTCCCCTCCCACAGTGATTCTGAATTTTGGGTAACGTGATTCACCTTTTTCATATCCCTATGTTTGGATTGATTCTAATGTCCCTGGCATTGCCCTGTTCGTGCACTAGAGCACATTGAGAAGACGATACATCAATCAGTTCTGAGGTCCCCTTCCTTTGGATGGGCCTCCCTCTTCTCCTTGGAAATCCGGATTCGAATTTCGAATGCCCGAATCTTGGTTGGTGCTCCCATGATCAAACGAAGTAATAGTGCAAGACTCATTTGTTTCTCACGGCCTATGTGAGTTTGGGTGTGGATTGTTATTTATTTCGGGATTATGGTTGAGCGTATTAAACCAAAGGTATAGATAAATGGATTTTTCCATACATTGGATGAAAAAAGATCATGAGCTGGCCAAAATAGGTCCCTTAAGGGTCAGCTTCTTGGAGAGATCTTTCCAGCGCCACTACCCTTTGGCCGGTGGCCTCCAGGACTGTTTCCCGCCCCCTGAAGACTCTCTCTTCATCAGCAGCCGCAGAGCGTAGTTCGTCAACCTTAGCTTGTTCCCACGCCTAATCAGTTTGAAGCATGGTCATCAGGTGACTCGCCTCCATCATTTGTTCTTGGAAATCAGCCAACTGGGTCGTCAGTTGATCCACGAGCTCAGATAAAGTTGCAATGAAGGCCTCCTTCCCTTTTTCCAGCTTTTCGAGGCGTCTGACTTCATGCTCCGCCCTCAGGAACACTCGGGTGCTCACCGATTCTTCTCGACACAGGGAAAAGTCGGTGCACCAGCTGCTCTCACGTATCATCTCGGCCATGTAATCACAGACCTTCAGATGAAGGCGTTGAGCGTCAGCCCCTCCAGCACATAGGAAACACAGTCGGGGTTCCACGCTGCATGGAAAGATGATTCTGCGCCAGCCTTCGTTTTGCGCGCCATGCCGTTTTTTGCGTGCAGGGGGGCCATGAAGCACAACGCTTTGGCTTTTTTGAATTTCCCTCAGAATCAGATCTTTGCGACCCCCCGCTGATCCAATTCTGTGCGGGAATTTATAGATGCCGAAAAGTCGGTAATTACTAAAGGGTGTTTCGAAATGACAGTGTGAAGTCATATTTAGACCCGGAGACCCAGTCCGAAGGGCCCAGAAGTGTTGCACCAAAAAAGGGGAATGTGCGTGAAAAAATTTGTGTCGCGTGAAAGGGGTCCGGGATTCGCGAAGGGTCCCCGGAACAGGCGCGCAATAATTGCGCGCCCACAAACACGCAGTTAACATTCCACGCCGTCATCTCTGGCACACAAATTTTTCCCGCCACCCCGAATTCCGCACCGCCAGATGCCTATAAATTGAAGGAGAACCCTTCCATTTCAGGGTTGTGGAATTCGAACCATCTCTCGGGTGCAAAATCGGACTTCTGCGCGAGCAATATGGCCTTCAGGTACTGATCCTTTTCGCACCACCTCGCCCCAAGATCTGCCTTTGCGCGCAATCCCTCTGGTTTAAACAAAATTCCAAACCCTCCAGGGTTCCTCCCTTGTGCGCAATTCCTTCTGTTGCACGCAAAACGGACCAATTGAGGAAATACCTTTTGATGGGTGTGACCTTACATTTGGGTGTGGCCTTTTCCACTCGCGCGCAATTCATATCCATTGTGCACGATCCTACTATTCTCACACAAGCCCTATACCCCGATTACGCGTCATCCCGGTGTTTTGTGCGCCAACCATTTCTTTGCGCACAACCCTCAGGACACATCACCTTGATGCTCCCTAGGTGCCTCCCTGCGTAGGTTCCTGTTGGGCTCCTTCTGGATGCCCCGGGCACACACACTGGGCGTACACACCATGCGTTGTTTTCCCGTACGATCTTCCATGCTCGTACGAAGTAACCTCAAGTTCCCTTGGGCAGTTTTTCCCATTGCATTGCATTTCCTCATGCTTCTTCACATAGACACGCTAACGTCTATTACTTCATCAAATAGCCATGCTAACATGGACCCCTCGATGGTTCGCTCTACGACCCCCCTTCACTACGGCCTAGCTGATGCCTTCCCTTCCACAAGGGGTAGAGGGCACCGGTTATGTAAGTCCTAGGGGTGCAGAGTAAACCCACGTCGTCTGAGTTATAGGACGTTAAACTGCCAAGCACCTCGTCCTCAACACATGACGTTAAACTGTGATTCGGCCCCATGCCTCGCACGCAGGCCCCCCCCAGCTCGGGCATTCTTTACGCCCACTGGCCTCTACGGGGATGGGATCACCCCTCATAGGGGATGATATCCTCTTTTTTGGGGCGGCATTTGTCCAAGGGGGAAGTACAGCCATCTTGGCATAAGCCCCTAGCCTATCTTATGGGAGGTAGCACCCATGCACCCTCGTACTTCCCTGGTGCCAAGGACCAAAGGGGGAGATAGACATAGGGGACTTTCATTACCCTTTCCTTTCCCTCCATGCTTTTTCTCCCTCAGGCCTCCATCCTGGAGTAAGTCCTGACACCATGGGCTGCTCAACGAGTATGCCCCTCTTCACTTCCCACAGACGCACCCTTCGCGATGTGATCATCAGGTCTCTTCTACCTCTTGTTTCTCACACCAATCATGACTCATGTGATCTTAGAGTGAGCATCGACCCTGACCCCCACCTACAGTGAACTATGGGGACTTTGATCCATGTTAAGGCATGGTACGTAGGAAGCCTCCATGAGGTTCAAGGCCACAACCTGGTCGTTCCGACCCCTTCACTTCGGTTCACCAACACCTTGGGTCGCCTCAGAGCGTAAGCCCCAAATTCCCCATCCAACACGAGGTTAAACTGTATGCCCCCTTCCCGCATGACGTTAAACTATACCACTCGAACTAAGTGGACTTTGATTCCCAGCCACGGGGATATGTAGGAAGCCTCCACGAGGTTCAAGCCCCATCACCACGGGCTGCCTCAGAGTGTAAGCCCCATCCATCCCAAACTACGGGGATTTTGATTCGTGCTAAGGCATGGTACGTAAGAAGCCTCCATGAGGTTCAAGCCTCATCACCATGGCCCGCCTTAGAGTGTAAGAGCCATCCATCCCAAACTATGGGGACTTTGATCCATGCTATGGCATGGTATATAGGAAGCCTCCACGAGTTTCACGCCCCATCACCATGGGCCGCCTTAGAGTGTAAGCCTCATCCATCCAGAACTACAGGGACTTTGATCCGTGCTAAGGCATGGTACTTAGGAAGCCTCCTCGAGGCTCAAGCCCCACCACTATGGGACATCTCAGAGTGTAATCCCCATCCATCTAGATCCTAGGTCCCTCTTCACGTTGGTTCGCCGACCCCATATCCTTGGGCCATCTCAGAAAGTAATCCCCAAATGCCACGTCCTGCACGACATTAAACTGTATTTCGTCAAACTACGTGGACTTTGATTCCCCGCCATGGGGATACGTAGGAATCCTCCACAAGGTCCAAGCTCAACAACCATGTCTCATCCTAACCTATCCCTCGAACCCACGTGCCTCGGGAAGTTCATACCCTAACCCTAAGGTCTTACTCCCTCTGGGTCCCATCCATGCATTCATTCTCACGGGTCTCCCTTTCAGGTGTCCCACTACATCATTCCAAACTACGTGGACATTGATTCCCTACCACGGGGATACGTAGGAAGCCTCCACAAGGTTCAAAACCCTTCACTTCATCACCCATCCTGATTCCTACTCGATCCACCACATCTCGGTGGGATCATTCCACCTCATTCCACTCCACAGCATTCGGGAAGCCACCCACGTGTCGGCCCCAACATTGGTGTTCCCTCCAGGGGTTTCTTCAATCTGATCCACTCTAGCCAGTGTTCCGATCAGCATGATCTGTCTCTGCTAGACGTTAAACTTGTGGCATACCCTGTTTTGAACATGGGAAGTCCAGGAAAACCACAGATACATGCCTATGGCATACAATTCCCCACATTCTATGTGGGATGCCTCAGGCTTCTACGCCCTCAGGAATCCCAATAATAAGGGAAAGGAGACAGACATGCCAATTCCCCAGCATCAAGACATGCAAATGATGCCTCAGCGTGACCACTCCCCTAACCAAAGGTTGCTGCCCTGAACAGACCCCTTGGATCTTCTCGACGGAATCAATGTAATTAATTGGTGTCCATGAAGATATGGAACTGGGAAGAGTTTCACAAACACGTCTTAAATCTATGAGGGAGACCCGGACTAGGTGACGAGTTCCGAGAAGGAATCCACGGAAGGAAGAACCGACATCCCATCATCCCAGTTTCAATCAAGGAGAAGACGTCCCTGAACAAGGAGCGAATACCGCCCGCCTTTGGAAAGCGGAAATGTGGGGTGACAAGCCACGCGTCCTCTGCGTGACGGACACACGATCACGCATGTGCCCTAGAAGAAAACGTCGGAAACAACCCACAACATTTAAATGTTGCTAAAACATAAATATGGTAAAATCATAATCATACCACCAAGGTGTCATAAACGTATTACCATGGTTGTTCACTAACGTATCATAAAACATTACCAAGGAATGTTTTCAAAGTATCATAATCATGTGATATCTAGAGAATAATTCTTTACATAAATGTAGTGGAGCACTATCAGAGTTTACCTTTAATATACCTAAATTCATGTGTTCAATATAAATAAAAAGATATATGATACCATTAATAATCATAACATATAAACCCCTTGGAAATTTTATAGGCATACAATGAAATTAGGTATCATTACAAGTCAATACCTTTCAATCAAGATAATGAATTATGAGGAATTTACATGATATATGATAAACGGTATATGGTTTAGTCACTAATTTCCATAGTGAGACGTTGAATAGGTTTCTAGGTGATCTACATATAATAAAAAAAGAATACAATGGTATCCATAAGGTAATGGAATTTGAAGAAAAGTTATGCATAGTTGATGATAAGGAAAGACAAAGATATTAATGGATCCTTCTACCTAAATATCTCATTTCCACCACACCAAATGTAAATAGAAACATGGATTGGTACTATAAAGTTATAATACATAATAAATATAGTTAGTGATATATACCATAGTCATTGGTTACAAAATGAGTGGGAAATAACCCCTTTCAATGGATTAATGTTCCTGTCTAGATGAATATCAAAAAGTCAACTTTAGAGACTATAGGATATTCACAATGTAGTGGGTAGAATCCCAAATAAAGAGTAGTTATAAATAATTAGTGGAGTGTAATTTAAAGGAATTAGGATATCAATTTAAAGTGATAATTAATCCATATTTTTTAATCCTTACTTATGGATTGTAAAGACCATATAAATTATCCAAATAATATTTCTTCGGAGTGTCACACCTAGTGTGCAATGGTGAACCTATAATTCACTAGTTTAAGATTATCTTAACTCCCAATACACCATTATCAATTTTATTACTCATAGGTAAATCTGTGTTAGTGCCTATATCCACTTATTATATATATATTGGGATTTGATCTCAAAGAAAATCACACACACTTTTTTATACCATGTTTAAGATGTTTTTATAATTATGGGAAAGTTTATGATTTATAACAGCTTATGAAGGTAGTATAATGATAGTTTATAGTGATATACCACTTATAGAAAAAACAAATTATAAAAATGAATCATAATAATATTTTCTATTAGAATGGAAATGATTTAAAAGGTTTGTAAAGCAAAGGGGTGGAGGGGTGAGGAACCATTATTTGAAGGTAGTTACAACTTAGGAAAAGGTTGTAATTAGAAGGAATAAATAAAATAACATCATAAATATACCAATTATAATATAATGACATTGAATAATAAGATTGTAATTATATGAAAAATTATTTTAAATGACCATATAAAAAAAGTAATGGACTTGAAAAGGAAAAAGGGGGATTTGGGAAACACTTACCTTCCTAGAAAACTTCTTAAAGCATGGGAGGGACACATTAGAACCTTGTAGTTACTATAGAGAGTCTTAATGAGAGGGGATTCACAATCAATGACACTAGAATAGAGAGTGAGGGGAGAACGGGGGATACTTATATTTTAGGAGAGAGGTATTTAAGGGTTAAAATATTGTCTATTTTATTATTTAATCTAACCAATATTAACCATCTAACAACCTCATTTAATGCATATAATCGAAAAATAATTTTTTATTGTGGAAACACTAATTAAGGTTCTAAAATTTAAATTATAAATTTATGAATTCAAGTTAATATTTTTAATTTCATTATTATACTACTTAAATTCATTATTGATTAAAGAAAATATTTCATTAATTTTATGTAATTCTTAAATCATAATGATGTCATCAAAATCAAGGTACCTATAAAACTGTAATTTTCACTTCTTAACTAAAAAAATCAACATTGTCAGAAAAATCACAAAAATTCTCCCTAAGATAATTTTTATATTATTATTACAAAAAATAAATTATTTTCTCCAAAATAATTCTGTATCTATATTTCATTTTATAAATATTTGTGTATTTTAAAATCCAACATTTCTTTCATAAAATTAGAAAAGACATTAAATTTAAAAAATCTAATTTAACAATGAGATAGGTGGGTATTAATATTACTATTGATTTTTTTATATTAAATTAATATAAAATGATTTTATTCTTTTTATAATTTTATTCATCTGAATCAGTGTAATTTATTTTCTAAATACACAATCAAGAGAAGAAGAATAAAATTTATATTTCATAATTACAATTACAGGTCAATGGCCATTTTAATTTTATAAAAAAAATATTTTCAAAACATAATAATATTTTTTTGATAATAATAAACAATTATTTTCACAAAAAATTATTTCATAATTTTGTTTTATTACGAGACATGTTACTTATCATTTTTTAGGGGAATTCTTATAGTAATAAAACATGTAACCAAATTTGATAAAAACCATTTGGATAGTGAATGTCCTAAAATATAATTAACAATGTATGATAAGTTATTATGTTATATTAAAAATAATATTTAACAATGATATTTTAATAACTAAATTAACATAAAAACAATACTATTAATAAAATTAATTTTGTTATCAAATATATATATATATATATATATAATTGTAAATATAGTAATAGTGATATAAGAATATATATTAAAAATATGGATGATGGAAATAGAACATCACATAGTCCAGTGATAGGAATTGTGCCCCTTTTTTCCTTCGTTCATGGGTTTGATCCCTATGGCCTTTCTGGATGTGATGGGTTTTCATTCCGGTTTCAATTTTCCCATTTTCTAATACCATTTTAATAAATTTTCATTTTCCATGAAAAATATGTAAACTAGACAATTAGGTGATAAATATTTGTGTAAATATTTGGTTGATAAAAAATTAATTAATTAATTTATAATTGATATTTATATTTATTGAATAACAAATAATATACTTTCCATTATAAATTTGAGATATTACATTCTACCACTCTTAAAAAAATTCCTTGCAATTTTAAAAATTGAAAAACACTTATTAAACCAAAATGTTAACGTAAATGTTATCTATAAAAATTCACATTATAAATACTAAAAATATGTCAATCATATGGGGTTGTACTAATTTAAACTAGTCATCCTAGAGAAATTGGTTATCTATCTAAGGCACTATACCCAAATATTATGAATCCAAATTCCCAAACAAAATATGCTCTGATACCAATTGAGACACCTCAGATCTGTACGTTCTGGGTGCAACATAAGTGTGGGAGGGATGATGCCCCACTTTTCTTTCTCCCATTATTGATAATAAATCCAAGGTCTATTCCGAAGAATAAAATTGTGACCAACCAAATTGAATCAAAGAATAAGCAAGGGATAGAAAACCTAGAACCACGAGAGAGTAGATCAACACATATTTTTTACAATTAACTTAATTAAATAAGAATTACCAACAAGATTATTATTTATTCATTGATATCTCTAACCATTCATCTTTAGTGCACCACTTTAGTGTTGTATAATTCAAGTGTATGATTCACCTAGCGGTGATCCACACATGTTCTACAAATCTTTGAATGTCACTGAAGGAGTCTTCGAGTGCTAGAACAGAAGATCCTTGTGATTGTGTTGTCTAACTTTGATCGCCTTGAAAACCACATCCATAGAATTCTCCTTGATCTTGTGGATGGGGACCACTCTGGTTTGTGAGATCGTTCTTGGAGAGGGAAGAACTCTTTAAGCTCCTGATTTTTTCTCCTAAATGTTGTGCATAACACCCTTAGAGTCGTATAGCCTTACCCTATGCTAATGAGAGAATAATATAACTAGGAATTTATGTCACTAGGGTAATAATAAAATAATTTTCACAAGTTACCTAATTATTTTATTAATCCTAGAGAAACCCCCATGTAAAATAACAACAACAGAATTATTATTTCTTGACATGTTCTTAACTTTTGAGTTATAATTAAAAATTATTTAATAAAATAATATTCAACATTATTATTTCTCACTGGACCCTTAAACATAGTCCGCCAATACTCTTTAATATTTATTGTGCCTTGAATAATGATTATTTATTTATTAAATAAATATCACTTCATTATTTTTCGATAAATAATGAAATAATATATTCACCAAATATAAAATAAATATTTATTAATTATTTCTTCTGCAACATATTCTCCCAAATAACTAGTGATAGAATAAATATGACCAGGCATACATGAATAGTTATTAAACCATGATTGAGAATAATATTTATTCAACTTGTTAAGTGATAAATTATTTAACCGAGATTCTTGATACACTTAGTGTGTGACCCTCTAGGCCTCTTTCTCAGTGGTATTAAGCGAACCTGCCTAAAGTCTAAGGTCAGTATCTAGGAACATGACAAGGCATCCATAGAGAAATAATTTAATACCATAATGACATGTCACCTCATATGAATTCTTACCATGTAATATAATCCCATTATCAAAATATCTATAATCAAGCTGGTTTCATTCCAGTGCCATCAACCTATATGATCGATATCACTTTCTTTGGATTTTCATAAATATAACTTGCCTATTGATCACCATGTCCATGGATTTATTTAGGTTATATCATTTCCATAAAAGGTCCTAAGATATTATCTTCCATTAAATAATTTAAATGATAATTCCTTTCTCATATTATTCATCAATGCAGTGTTACTCATGATGCACCCAATATATCCTACCTCACCACAAACATCTATCGTCATTGTTTTCATCAAAACATCAGAGTGTGCAACTCATAATACTCATTAACTGTAATATTAAAGTCTAAGTATCAACACACACATCCACATATAGGAATTTACAATGACACTTATAAATGTCGATTTCCTACTTTCAACTCTTCCTCTCACAATATCCTACTAGATATCAATAAGGGCGTACACCATGAGAAGGTCCCTCAAAGTCCTATAAGTCTCTACCCATGATATCATGTATCATTTTTTCCCACAAATGAAATCATTCGTCCTTATAACATATATATATATGAATAGTGTCATAGAACTTCCGTGTTCTCATCATAGCGGGGAACTACTATGTCCTTTTAGTGCGACAAATACTCAGGGGAAATTATCAGATACAATGTCACATAGAAGAAAATCATGATATGATAAGGAATTTATTAATATTGAAACCCATGAATATAAGTTATCATAAAGTACAAAAGATGTTGGTTCTAGGGCACCAACACCAATAAGACCCACACTTTAAGATCTGGTAAAAAAATGTACTTAATTTCTATAGGTCACATGAATTACAACAAACTCTCATAATAAAAATTTTGGTGCCTTTGGAAACTATGTAAACATTCATATAAAATCACGGTACAATGAATATTTCTTCCAAAAATATTCTCCACAAATTTAATTCTCTTATATGTATCCCCAATATTGAAAATTATTGGGAAAATAGGAAGCATAAGAAAAGGTTACCTCTAATACACATTAATGGTAAACATAAATGATAATAATAAAAGGATCGTAAGTGAGCATACGATAAACATGTGCCTATGAGAAAATATACATTGTGAAAATAAATGATGTAAAATAAATATACCTAAAAAACATTAATCATAATTCATGAATCATTAAATAAGAATTTTGGTATAAATAAGTGGACATCACATGATCATTGAATCATAAGAATGTGTAAAAAAACATAAAACATTCCATGAAAAGTATTTGGGGCATAAAATGGAAATGTGGATATAGAATAAACATGTGACATTAATAATCATATCACCAGGGTTCATCACCAAGATGTAAGAAAATATATTATCAAGGTTGTTCACTAAGGTATTATAAGACATTACCAAGGAATAATGTCATGTTATCATAAGTATATCATATATATATATATATTAATTTATTACCCAATGAATTGGAGTTCTATGAGTGTAAACCCTTCATATTCCAAAATTTATGTGTTATATCTAGAGAAACAAATACATAAATTGATAAATTATAATGGCATGATATACTAATTTGGAATTAAATGGGTATCTAATGAAATTTGGTAACTTTATATGTAAATATAATTCAACAAAGATGATGTATTATGAGGTATTTATAGAATATAGGATAAATATTATATGGTTTAGATAATAATTTCCTCAGTATATAAATGAATAGGTATTTATGTGAACACCCTTTAATCAAAAAATAATACAAGGGTATCCACAAGGGAAATTCATTGCAATAAAATTTATGCATAGTTGATGATTAGGCCAGAAAAAGGCAGTGATGGATCATTCTCAATAAATATATAATTTCCCCTATACCAATTGTACATAAGAATTTGGATATAGAACCGAAAAGTTTAATCTATGTTTAATATTGATATTTATAGAGAAAATAATCATTGGTTACAAAATGAGAGAAAAATAACATCTTTTAAAGGATTATTGTGGCTATCTAGGTGAATATTCAACAATCAACTTTAGAAACAATACGATATTAACTATAAAATGGGTATTACACTAATCAAAGAAATGAGAAAAACATTGTAGTGGATTTTAGTTTCATGGAGTAGGGATATCAATTGAAAATGAAACTCCATCAATGTTTTCTAATCCTCCATTATGGATCATAAAGACCACGTGAATTATCCAAAGATTATACCACAAGTATTTTAATCCAAGTGTTTAGTTAGGCCTATTTATTGTGTACCTGTTTATTATTGAGTTAATAATAAATCTTCTCTTTTATGTTTATCACCTGTAGGTACATCTATATCAGAGCCAGCATCCACTCGTTTTTATCTAGAGAGGGATGTAATCATTAGAAAAACCACACATACTTTTCTTTATTATTTTTAGGATGGTTTTATGGATACAATAATGTTTAAGAATTATAAAAACACATAAATGTAGTATAATGGGATGGAATTTTGATATCTCACTGATCAAAAAAATTATAACAATGAAGCATAATGACATTTTCCATTTGAATAAAAATGAATTTAAATGCCTATAAATTAAAGGGTCAAAGGGGTGGGGAACTCTTATTTTAGAATAGTAATGCCTTATGAAAAGGTTGTAATGAGATGGAATAAATAAACTCTCATTATAAATATAAATATTTCAATATAATTCCATTTAATAAAAATCAGGGATGTATATGAAAATCTAAATGACAGTATAAAAAATAATATACATGAAAAGAAAAGAGTGTGACTGGGGAAACCCTTACCATACTAGGGATATTATTAATGCTTGATAGGGACGCCCTATAACCTTAGAACCACCTTGGATGGACTACATAGAGAGGTAATGAGAGAATATTCATGATAAATGGAATTTTTTGGAGAGTAATAGGACGATGTGTGGGTATTTATACCTAAGAGGTGAGGTATTTGTTGTTTAATATATAGTTTATTTTAGTATTTATGTGATTCTCTTGTGGGTGTACTTACTTTCAATGAATATTTTTGATAAATATGAAAAAATTATGATTATATTACCATTTAATTATGAAAAATATAAAAGGAAGCATCCAACCACCTCATTTATTGCATAGAATCCAAAAATAAATTTTATTAAGGAACAAATATTTAAGGTTCCCAAAGTTCATGTATAAATTTATAAATTAATATTAAAATTTTTAAATTTATTATGATATTAATTAAACCATATTTTTATTAAAGAAAATATTTATTATGTTTTTGTTTAAGGATTATATCATAATGATACCATCAAAATTGTGTAACCCATAAAACTATAATTTTATCTTTTTCAACAAAAAATAAAATTTCTCAGAGAAATACTAAAAATACACCCTAAGATAATATCATTATGCTGATCCCAATAATCATTTTATTCAAAATAATTCTTTATCTGTGTGAAATTTAAAAAATAGTTTTTTTATTTCAAAATTAATCTTTCGATGCATAAAATTATAAAAACTCTACTTTTATAAAATCTAATTTCAATTTGATATAAGTGTTTATCAATTTTACTATTGTATTTTTCTTATACATTATATTAATATTAAATTACTTTGTGAATTTTTTGAATGTATTCTTCTAATTAATTGGAATTTTTTTCTAGATATGTAATCAATAAAAATGGGGTTTAGTGTAATAAACATTATATTTCATAATTACAATGACATGTCAAAATACATTTTAGTTTTCTAAAAAATATATTTTCAAAAAATAAAAAACCTTTTTGGATAATAATTAAATATTATTTACATAAAAAACTACATATTTCATAATTTTGGTTAATTATAAAGCATGTTACTTATCATATTTAAAGGAAACTTTTTAGAGTAACAAAACAAGTAACAAAATGTGATAAAAATATTTATAATTTAAATAAACCAACATGTAATTAATAATGTATAATAAGTTATGATTTCAAATAAGAATAGTATTTAATTGTGAGCATCTAATAAATTAATTATCATAAAAATAATACTATTAATAAAATTAAGTTACTTATCAAACAAAAAATATCATTGTAAAAAATCATAAATTTAGTAAGATTGATATAATAATATATATTAAAAGTATTGAATATGAAAATAGGATAACATGTGGGATAGTGGTAGGTGATGTTCCCTCGACACCCTTCAGTCATGGGTCTGATTCTAGTGGCCTTTATTGATATAAATGGTTGTCTCTCATCCTGTGAGATTACCTTTTTCTATAACTATTTTAATAAAATTCCATTTTACTTTAAAAATATATAAACAAGAAATTTAGTATGATAAATATTTTTATAAATATTTGGTTTATTAAAAAGTTAAAAATAATTAGCATTTAATTTTTTTTATAAAATAAAATTTATAAAAATAGTCATTGGAAATTCTCAATATCACAAAGTCTTAATTTGATGGAGAGGATACACCTTGGGAAAATGGAAGAACAATATGAAAATTTTCTGAATTCTTCATGTACTAGAATATTAATATACCATTCATTGAGAAAATATCACAACTTTTAACTTATTAAACTTCCACAATGAGATTATATATAATAAAAAAATATGTTTGATGACTTGGGAGTGATATCCCATAGTGAATAATATTCAGTAGTGGTAAAATAGTGGATTTCTCCAAATCTATGAGATCTCGGAATATTTTCTAATCCTTTCATGATTAAGTTATACACATTCATAAAATTCCTTTTTAATCCTAGGGAAAGTGTAAATATAATGTCATTGAATGTTTATTGATCCATACTTCACATGAATTGATATTAACTCAAATTTGAAGAATATTCATTTCAAAATATAAGAATTCCATGTTAGGACCATATAGGTATAGTGTCTTTAGAAACTTGGAATCATAAATTAATGGTTTATAATACATCTTCACTATCTCCCACTTATTTCATCATAACTAGACCCCTTTTGACATATCTTACTTAATGACCTTATTCATGACATGGGGAAAATAAAAATATGAAAGGGTGAGATTAGATTCTCAGTAAGGGTAAAAAATAGAGATATCAATCATATCATAATCATAAGACAAAAGAACATAACATTTGAAAATCTTATCCTATATATGAAAGATCATGATATCATTCCATGGGATAAATCACGAATGTTCATAAGAATCAATGAATGTAATTGAAAAAGTAATAACATAAGATATGATATTTTTTCCATACATATAATCATATAAAATCATTCCATATTATTCAAGTCTCCTTGACAGGACCATCATAGCAGACAAATTCCATTACTGAACTGGGTTTACCTACCGTTCCATCCCTGTATTACTAAACTAGATTTACTTACCATTCATGTCATGTATATATCATGAGATATAAATATTTACCTAATTACTTGGAGTTATATATAGGTCACATCCATATCATAATTAAATCATTCTTACATGTTCCACAAAAACATAAAGTATCCATCATAGCTTGACCCAAGGAATAAAATGGGTTTCTTAAACATCATTCCATCCTGACATAATCCATGTAAAACAAATGGATTTTATAAATAGAATTCCATATTAAACATAATCAAATAATAGTAATAATATAAATAGAAACATAACCCTATTTAAATAATGTCATCTTAGATGGAAAATAGTTTTGATTTAACACAAGAAATTAATTCTTCAGAAAAATATACTTTTGTCTACAAAAACGTTTTCTTTTCTCAAAACACCACACAATTTTAAAAGAAAATAATTTCATTGAAAATAACCTTAAAACATATTAGGTAAGCTTCATGAAAATAAGGCGTCATTAAAGTGTAAAAATTTATTCATGTTGTATAAGTTAAAAAACATTCTTCTCATACTCTTTAGAAAACATTCATAATGTACCTCGTATCGATTAACGATAAAAGATTCCTTTCATAAAAATTAGTAAAATTTCACCAATTGTTAAAATTGAATTTATAAATTTTTATAATATTTTAAATAGTATTAAATATTTAAGGAACATGGATTTTGATGATAAATATTCCCCTAATAAATACTTATGAATAAACAATCTTAGATAATAATGATATTTCTGAATTATCCACTACCTTAGGTCTGGTATCCTTTGTATGTATTCGAACCCCATGTATAATTATTTAAATAATTTCATTTAATTATTCCAAAATCATAGTCATTTTTATTAAATCATAAATGATCATATTATCATATGTTAGTTAGTAACATTTCATTGTCACTCATTATTCGGATATTAACTACTTTAGGTTCTTAGGCATGTTTTGTTAAATAATTTATGATTATCCTTATTAGTTTATAGTTATATAATTAAAACAATGATATTAACATAATATATACCATATTTATTTATTATTTAAATTTATATAATAATTCTTTACTGAAGACCATGTAGAATGAATCGAATCGTATTAGGGAGACGATAGGTCGTATGTACGCATGAGTGAAAATATCCTTCTCATAATTTTTGAATGGTATTAAAGTGAATGATGTATAATATTTAAGAATAATTATCATGTTATAATAATCATATATAATTATTATTTACATCATCATACCCATCTAAGTGAAGAGGTGGTGAAAAACAGATTACACTACGTTGTGGAGACGGTAAGCCATATGTATGCATGCGTAGTGATTTTGTTTTTTATAGAATGTATAGAAGGTGGAATATGATTTTTTAATAATAATAATAAAATTTCAGTATATTATTGATACCTATGTTATGACTTTATAATGAAAAAACTAATGAAGATGAGGTAGAAGAAGAAAGAAGTTTTAAAGAATCGGTAGAAGGGATTACCTCTTCCTTGACTTGATTACTCTAAACCTCTTCTTAGATCACTAGAGTTGGTCTTTGAAGAGGAAAAGAACCTATATAATTTAAATAAGTAATTTGAGAAGGAAAAAGGTTAGGGGTGGCAGATCTTGAAGTCTCAAATTGAAGTGAAAAGTTGGAGGAGGTACCCTTTTATAGTAGAGGTGTGGGGCACCCTTGGTAATTCTTAATATATTAAATTAATATAATATAATTTTTTAATACAAATTATTAAAAATTGAAATATGTTGAAGATAATATGATTATATTTCTAAATCCTCTCATTTAATAATTTTTATACATGTATTGATTTTATTTTAAACCTTATCTTTTTAGTTTGCCCTAAATTAGTCTCTTTTAATTTTAATTGTGGTAACAACATTTTAAGTATTAAGAGCCTAACAATTTTTCTAATATGGGGTAAATTTCCCATAATTGGAAACTTAATGATCATTTAGACCATATCAAAGACTCTTTGTGAATTTAAAATATTTTTTAGATTTTTAAATAATTTAACAATTTACTATTTTTATAAAACATCAATTATGTCAATTTTTACAATATTCATCTTATCGAATTTAAATAAACCCTATAGATAAATATAACTTTAAAAACCATTTAATAGTATTATAAAATGTCATATTAACCAATAAAATTCTTTGGTAACATAAAAAATGTCAAATAATATTTATTTTAATATTTATGATATCATTTATTTTATTCCATCATTAGTAAAGAAATCACTACATCATCATTGTGTCATAATTAAATTTAATTATTTAATTTCTAAAAATTATAAATAAAATAAAATGATGTAAGAAACATTTTTATATTTCAAATTACTATTTATAGTCGAATAGATCACTTATATAACCCCATATTAACATTGTTTTAGTAAGAAGATATATGTTTATAACGTATTTTCCTTTACTTTAAATTAAAATTTATACATTTTATAATCACATCCAAATGGCTTAAAAAGGATAAATTTTAATCCCAAGGGTTGTAGTGGTTGGCCATATCTCATCTAGTAATATTATTACAAGTTTTAGGGTAGTTTTATAATAGCATTATAACCTTTAATTACTCATTTTAACATATTACCATATTAATAAAAATTACTGATATCACTATTCATAAATCCCAAAAATAAAATAAATCTATTTACATTATTTGTAACCACTAATTAAAAATATGGAGTCCATTTTTCAAAATTCAAAACACATATTCTTTAGTAATTAATTAAAAATTAATCCCAATGTCGGAAAGAGAGAATGCGTTTTAAAGCTAAAAATTTACAAAAGATTGAAATGCTTTTACATATTAATTAAATTTAAAATTATTGATAATGAAAAAAATTATATTTTTTGATAAAAATATATTCTATTTATACTTTAAAACTATTAAATATTATAATTTATCTATATAAATTATTTTGTTGGAAAAAAAATCAATTAAAATTTAGTGTATTTTTTACTATTCATCAAAATTTCAAAGTTATCGGGAAAATATTAAAAATTAATCCAAGTTAATTTTTATATTATGATTATAAATTAAACATTTATGTTGTGATATAAAAATTATTAATGTGTAAAAATATTAGTTTAAAAGGGGTTCTCCATTCAAAGGCATCAAATTTCCATTTTGAAAAATTTAGGTTTTTATACATCAAATAGGGTTTATTAATACCCTATGACTAAAATATCCATTAGATGAGTATAAAAAATATTTTATTTATTATATAAAATATATATCTAATTAATTTCATTAATAATAGTAATTCACTCAAAAATACAAATATCTAATTGATTTATATTTTTCACAAATAATTGGTAGCTAATGAATTCACAATACATTTTCCTAAGTTAGTTATAGTGCTACTGAAAAACTAAAATTATTTAAAGAAAATATTTCCTAAAAACATCAGGGTTATACATTCTTCCCCCCTTAAACTTAATTTCACCCTCAAAATTCCTCACTTGAAAAAAACAGATAAGGATACCTCTCCCTCGTCATATCCTCGATATCCCATGTAACTTCCTCAAATTGGTGGTTCTTCCATAATCATTTAACCAAGCAAGTGGTCTTGTTTCATAGAACTTTTTCGCTATGATCCAGAATCTATATTAGTTGTTCTTCATAACAAAGATCTCACTCCAGCGGTATGAAGTATGTATTTAGTACATTGGAAGGATCAGGTATGTACTTTCTCAGAAGTGATACATGGAAAAATCGTGAACTTGATATAGATTTGGGGGAAGTTCCAATCGGTAAGCTACCCTCCCAACTTGATCTAGAATTTCAAAAGGACTAATATAACTAGTGCTAAACTTTACCTTCTTTCCAAATATCATTACTCTCTTATAGGGTGATATTCATAGAAACACCTTGTCACCCAATTCAAACTCTAGGTTTTTTATCCAGCTTTCAGCATAACATTTTTTTTAAAATTGATCTGCTCTTATGTGTTATTGAATAAATATATCCTTTACTGCTATTTCATCAACAAGATAAGGTCCAATTAGCTTTCTTTCCCCAACTTCATCCCAGCTAGTTTGAGTTATACACTTCTTTCCATATATGGATTCATAATGATCCATATAAATACTTGAGTGGAATCTTATGTTATAAGAAACTTCCACCAAAGCATAGTTGTTGATCCCAAATTCCTTTGAAATCCATAGAGTAAAATCCGAATATGTCTTCCAGAGTTTGAATTTTCCACTCAGACTTATTGTCTGTCTAAGGATGATAAGTAGTGTGCAAACTTAACTCTATATCTAGAGCATGCTAAGGACTTTTCCAGAACTTTTAGATAAACATTGGATCCTTATAATATATAATTTAATGTGGAACTCCATGAAATATTACCACTTACTTTACATATATCATGGAAATATGATCATGAGAGAAATCATCTCTAATAGAAAAGAAGTGTTCCAACTTCATAAGGCGATCAACAATAACCCAGATAGAATTATTTCCTTTGGATATTTTGGGAGTCCAATGAAAAAGTATGTAGTGATGTTTTCCCATTTTCATTTTGGTGTTGATAATGGTTTTCACATCCCCTTAGAATATTTTCTCTCAGCCTTAACCTGCTGAAAAACCAAGCATTGAGAGACATATTTGAAAACATCTATTTTTATGTCATCCCACCAGAAATACACTTTTAGGTCCTTGTACATGTTTTTTCTTCCATGGTGAATAGGTAATGAAGAAAAATGAGCCTCATCCAATATCTCCATCCTTAATTATGGTATGGGAAGAATAAAAACCTGATTTCTAAACAATATTATTACATCACAATCAAGGTTGAATTCAAGATCATTTTTCACCTTCTTTTACGTATCTATATCTTCCTTATATGCCTCCTTAATCTTCATCTATATATATTATTTAACATTAATTTTAAAAATATAACATTTATTCCCATTAAAATTTAAATATCTATCCTTTGAAAATCCAAAAATATTGGATCTTTTTTGATCTTCATCATGGATAGGCTAGCATGGTCTTATCAGCTCAAAGCATCTAACACCATGTTCGATTTCCCAAGGTGGTAATGTATTGAAAAGTTGTAATAATTAATCAACTCAAACCATCTTCTTTGGCTTATATTAAACTCCTTTTGGGTTAAAATATACTTTAAAATCTTATAATCAGTATAAATATCACACCTTTAACCGTAAAGATAATGCCTCCATATCTTTAATGCAAATATTACCTTAGAAAACTCCAAATCCTGAGTTGGGTAATTTTTCTCATGGATTTTCACTTGTTGTGAGGAATAATAAATCATCATATCATTTTTCATGAGAAAACAACCCATCCCATTTTTAGATGAAACATTATAGATCAAAAACACTTATCCACTACAAGGTAGTGTGAGCACAGGTGCACTGGCTAACCTTCTTTTTAGCTCTTTGAAATTCTCTCCACATTCCTCCATCCACAAGAACTTAACTTCTTTCTGATTCAAAATTGTTATTATATTAGATAATCATGAAAAATATTTCACAAAACATCGATAATATCCATCCAAAACAAGAAAAAATTGGATCTAAGTTATCATTTTTGGTCTCGTCCAACTTTCAATAACTTCTATTTTTGATGGATCCACATATATCCCCTCTCTAGAGATTATGTGACCCAAAAATGAAACTTTTTGTAGCCAAAATTAAAACTTAGTAAATTTCTCATAAAACTTGTCCTTTTTTGGGTCTTTAGTACAATTATAAAGTGGGATTCATGTACTTCCTTGATCTTCAAATAGATAAGAATATCATCTATAAAGACTTCCACAAATGGATCAAGATACTCTCCAATGACTCTATTAATTAGATCCATAAAAATAGTGGGGGCATTAGTAAGACCAAAATTCATCCCTGTAAATTCATAGTGTTCATACCTTGTACGGAATGTCGTATTTGGTATATCCACCTTCTTGATGCTCAATTGATGATATCCTGAACGAAGATCAATATTTGAAATGTATGGAGCTCAGCATAGTTGGTCGAATAAGCCATTAAAGCAGGGAAGGGGATATTTTTTCTTAACAGTGATCTTTTAATATTTTGGATAATCAATGTAGACTCTCATTGATCCATCTTTCTTCTCAAAAAACAGAACATGTTCCCCCCAAGGTGATGCACTAGGGTTTATGAATCCCTTATTATGATTTTAATAACCCTGCTCTTTATTACACACCTAAACATGATTTATTACATAAACTTGAACTTAAGAAAACTATGAGGATAGATATGTCTAGTTTCATGTGAAATTAGTAAAATTACATTACAAATTAAACATGAAATACACATCTTTATTTAAAACTTCTTTTACTTGACCACACACATTCCTTCGTACTTAGCATTTCATGGGATAATATGAGGACACATATAAGAAAAGGGTGAGCTATAAATCCCAATAAGCGATTAAAAAAGGAATAACATGAAGAATACATTACATTTTTGGAAATAGGCATATCAATGGAGCATAAGAGAAACATGAACATAAAGTCATGATATAGTAAGATTATCATAACGTGGAAATGTGGCAACAATATTTAACACGATATTAGCATGAGACAAGGATCATTGCATGTGGAGCATGAGTAAACCCTCATTTTACTTGGATTAGAATGAGTAAACCCTCAATGAACTTGAGGTATCATGATACTAATATTTACACAATGCATTGGAGGGCTATCAGGGTGCACCCTTCTTAATCATTTCATTTCATGCATAATTGTGCCACATGGATCACATAACATGGATTCATTAAACATCATCACTTATTCTATGATAATGTAATGTGGAATTAATACATGAAACTATATAATCAATAATTTAATATGCATAAATGTGAATACCCTTGGTAGAGAAATGGACATGGTATTCACTACATAATTACTTTGGATTGGAAAATCACACTGCAATTTTGGAAGCCTAATGGCGTGAAATAAGAATTAATAAAAATGGTTTATGAGATAGAAATGGGTGTATTATCATATTTACATGAAATATATAGTAAGGGGTTCATATAGATACATTTACCAAAATATTCAATGGAATTTAGATTCATAATACAAAATAATTGCTTGAATGTAAATTAGGAGAGAGAAATCCCTTATGAAAATTTGGCATGGTAACAGGTGTAAATGGGAGAAATTAATGTGAAATAAATGGGTCTATCATCATTGAAATATAATTAGGGAAGTATAGGGAAGGTTTAAATTATACCCTAACATTTTTAATTGAAAATAAAAGGGTATAGAAACATAAAGAATCTTCAACAAAAATGAGAGCAGAAGAAATCCCTTACTTGGAAGTGTGATCCCAAAGGCTTGGGAGGGGATTGATAGAGGCTTCATGGGAGCTTAAGGCAACATGGGAGGATTTTAAAGAGATTATGGCTGGGTAGGGATGTGCTCAAAGGGTTTTTAGTGAAGATAAGTTGGAGCTTGGGTGAGTTTATATTGGAAAAGAGAGGGAATTCTTTGTTATTTAGGTTTTGGACACTACACATTAAACTAATCAAAACCACAAACCAACCCATAGTTTTATCCCATGGTTTTTTCCAAAAGATAGTGGAAAAAATTACTTTACAATTACAATGTCCTAAATTATTAAATTATTAGGCTTGCTTATGTGGAGGTGAGTCACACTCTCAAGGAAATCAATTTAAAAAGTTAAAATGTTTTATAAGTCGTTGAGGGTACACTAAAGAATTGTAAAATAAAATAAAATAAAACATAAAATCAATTTATTTTTATGGAAAAACATATATTCTCTGAACATACCTTTTATTTTATTTTATTACATCACTATTGGGTCACTATGATGTCATAAAACACATTATATATTTAAACAGTATTTAGTTTTTCCCAAAAAATTTTACTTTCTCAGAAAATTATGAAAAATTCACCATTAGAAAATTTAGATGTTATGATTACAAAAATAATATTCATTTTATTTAAATAATTTTCTAAATATGTGAATTTTTTACTTCTAAAATAAAAACCGATATTTATCGAAAATTCATGGGTTTTGACAAAAACAGCTTTCAAACCTTAATAAAAATTATAATTGTATTCATAAAAATCATAAAATAATTTATATTTTATAAAAACTAATTTAGTAATAATATTTTATGAAAATATTTTTTTTAATTAAAAAATTCATTAATTCATCAAAATAGATTTCTTAATTGAAAATTGACTAAAAATACTATTTGTGCTTTAAAAACTATTTGCAAAGTAACAATAATAAAATGAACATATATTATTTATTATACACAGAAATAATGCACAAAATCATAGTGCTAAGGTCTTGTTACATAACCCCTTATAATATGCACATAAGATCAAAGGGTAAGGTGTTCGATAGTGACAGACTCTTAGGGTGGTTCAGATTACATCGCACATGCGGTAATCTCTATTAACTTCCACTTCTCCCATGGGAAGTTCTGCTCAAGCTTAATGCGTCAAAGCTCGGATTGGGATTCGTCAAGAGTGAAGCCCAGTTACGCCACCTCCTTTCTGAGCTCTGAAAAATGGGCTTCATATGAAAAAATTCTACTGGATGAGGCCATCTCTTTCTTTGTCTGAGTAAATTGGATTATTTAAAGCCCTATATTTATACTAATCATGTGGTCACTATTCAAAGGTTATATTAGCAATGGTAGAAATTCTTAACAATGTTTTAAAATCCAAAAATATAATACAAAGGATGTTTATATGTCATATAACCATTTTACATAATAAGACACTTAATTAGATCCATAGTAATTTTTATTAATAAAAGTTTGGGTCGTTACAATATTCACCCCTTAAGAAACTTCACCCTTGAAATTTATTTTTCCTACACTAAAACAGATGATGGTAACTCTACTTCATCACTTACTCCAATTCCTATGTTTCTTCTTCAAACATTTGGTTCGCCACAACACCGTGATAAGGGGAATGGTCTTATTTCATATAACTTTTTCCCTATGATCTAAGATCTTCACCAGCTTCTCTGAATAGAAGAGTTCATTATCCAATAGTACCACATCTGGATTGAGTACATGTGACGGGTCAGGTATGTACTTCCTCAAGAGTGATACATGGAATACATAATGTACTTGATATAGGTTCAGTGGTAGTGATAGTTGATAGGCCACTGCTCCAATGCGATCAAGGATCTCAAAAGGGATGTTGTACCATTGAATAAGCTTTCCCTTATTCCCAAATCTCATAACTCTCTTCCATGATGATATTTGGATGAATACCATATCTCCAACATCAAACTCTAGGCCTCATCGAAGATTATCAGCATAGATATTTTGTCGACTCTGAGTAGCTTTAATGTGCAGCTGAATGGTCTTAACCCTCTCCACCATTTCTCTATCCACTTTTGGACCTACGTGTTTTTTCTCCCCAACTTCATCCCAAAATGTCAGTGTTCTTCACCTCTTCTCATGTGGTTCTTCATAAAGATTCATTTGTATTCTTGAGTGGAAACTATTATTATAAGATATCTCAACTAGAGGAATACATTGATCCCATCCTCCTTTGAAGTCCATTGAGCATTCCCTCAAAATATCCAAAAGTGTTTGGATAGTCCGCTCAGATTGGCCATTAGTTTGATGATGATAATATGTACTGATGTTTAGATGAGTACTCAGAGCATGTTGAAGACTCTTCCAGAACATAGAGGTGAATCATGGATCTTGATCAGATACAATCGATAGTGATACTCCATGCAGCCTTACCAGTTCCCTAATGTATATCTGTGCCAGTTTATCCAATGTGAAATCTTCTCAAATTATAATGGAGATTGTAGTCTTTATATGACACTCCACAACAACCCAAATAGTTTTGTTTCCTTTTTATGTTTTCAGAATCATAGTGAAAATTTTTATGGTGATTTTTTCCCATTTCCATGTTGGTATGGGTAATGGTTACATCATCCCCTTATACTTCTGACTCTCATCCTTCACTTATAGACATATCAGGCTCTTTGATGTATACTCAGTGATCTAATTCTTTGTGTTATCCCACCATGAATTCTCTCATAGATCTTGATACATATTTGTGTTTCCTAGGTTAATGGATAAATTTAAACTATGTACATCATCCAAAAGTTATTTCTTTAACTCCAAATTTGATGCAACACATTGTCTTGTCTCAAATATCACAATTCCTTATTCATTAACATTGAACTCTAAGGATTCCCCTCTTTGATAGTTTCCACTTTCTTCTAAATTTTCATGTCCTCCTTTTGATCATCTTTTAACCTTTCTAAAAGATATGGTTAAGAAATAATTTTTGAAAGGATTGATGATTTTCACTTCTTTATGATTCCCATGTCCATCTTAATCAAATATAAGAATATTAGATCCTTTTCAATTATCATCAATGATAGAAACGTTGGGTCCTTTCTACTTAGAGCATCCAACACCTTGTTCCCTTTCCCTGGGAGGTAAAGGATTGAGCAGTCATAGTATTTGATCAGCTATAACCATCGTCATTGGCTCATATTGAACACTTTCTGTGTGAATATATACTTGAGGCTTTTGTGATCTATATATATTTCACACTTCTCCCCAAATAGGTAATGCTTCCAAATTATCAAAGTAAAGATTACTACAGCCAACTCTAGATCGTGTGTTGGATAGTTTTTCTCATTAACATTCAATTTCCTTTAAGCATTGGCAATGACATTTTCATTTTTCATCAATACACATCCCAGGACCTTCTTCGAAGCATCGTTGAATACCACAAAAAGTTCTCCACTTGTGGGTAGTGTGAGAACGGGATTAGTGATAATTATCCTTTTCAACTCCTTGAATCTATCTTTGCATTCATCACTCCAAGAAAACTTTATTCCCTTCTGAGTTATTTTGGAATGAGGGTTGGACAATCGTGAGAAATTTCTCACAAATCAGAAATAATATTCAGGTAACCCCAAGAATCTACAGATATCTATCCCCGATGTTGGCCTCTTCCATCCATCAATTGCAGTTATCTTAGAGAGATCCATAGATTACCCCTTGCTTGTGATTATATGACCCAAGAATGAGACCTCCTTAAACTAAAACCCACACTTTCTGTACTTTTCATAGAGCTTCTCATTTTTTAAGGTCTCTAGTATGATTCAAAGATTCTCCTCATGCTCCTCATTGGTTTTGGAGTATATTAGAATATCTTCTATAAACACTAACAAAAAAAATTCAAGGTAATCTCTAAAGACTATATTCATCAAGTCCATGAAGATTGTTAGAGAAATAGTGATTCTGAAAGGTATTACTATGAATTCATAGTGCCCGTAATTTTTACAAAAAGAAGTCTTGAGGATATACTCCTTCTTCACCCTTACTTGGTAATATCCCAACCATAAATACACCTTGGAGAAGTATTGTGCTCCATGTAGTTGATTAAACAAGTTATCAATTCTGGGTAGAGGATACTTGTTATTTATCATGATTTTTTTGATCTCATGATAATCAATGCAAATTCGCATTGACACATCCTTCTTCTAGGTGAAGAGGACTACTGCACCCCAGGGTAAAGCACTTGGGTGTATAAACCCTTTATTTAGACACTCTTGTACTTGTTTCTTCAGCTTCTCAAGATCCAAAAATAGACATTCTATATGGAGTCTTCGATTTTGGAAACGCCCCAAGTATAAGATCAATTGAGATTTCAATATCTCTTCTAGGAGGAAGACTATGCAATTCCTCAGGAAACACTTTAGCGAATTCCCTCATAATAGGCATGTCTTAAAGGATGTTTTCTTCCTTAGAATCAATCATTTGATAAAGATATTCATTCTCAATGTTTATTAATATCCACACATGAGAGGATGGTTCTAAATAAGATTGATCTTCCTCCTTGCAGTTGTATAGAATCGGGGGTTGATTCACCATGTGGAGAGTGATTTTCCTCTCATGGAAATTTATGTTGGTTCTATATAAGGAAAGCCAATCCATGCCAATAATTGCATCAAATTCCACTAGAGGGAGTATGACGAGGTTCACTGGGAATTCCAATCTAAAATTTTTTGATGAGTGAGCAGTTATATTCATGGGATTCAATGAATGTCCCATTTTCCATTCTCTCTGACATCATTACTTCCATGATTTATGGTGGTGTTGGGATTGGTCTTCTAAACTTTTGGGATATAAAATAATGTGTAGAACTAGAATCAAAAAGTATGTTCGCTATTCTTTGATGAATAACTAGCATACCAGTCACCACTTCATTGTCGAGGATCACTTCAGTGGTAGTTATGGAAAAATATAACACTTTGCTACCTTGTAGGTTATTGGTTGCCTCTGAAAACCCTTATATTAGGGCACTGGTTTTCAAAGTTCCATGGTTCCTTGTCGTTAAAGCAATGAAAAATGCGTTGAGGGTCAAATGGAACTTTCCTTTCCTCTATCATAGCCAGGGGTTTTTCTTGTCAGTAGTTAATGGCCAGGTGCCCTTCTCTTCCACACCTAATGTATTTCTTGGTCCCCTTCAGGAAATATCTAGGGTGCTTCTTTTTGCACCTTTGGAAAGTGGGGTGCTGTATTTTCATAGAACTATTAGATTTATCCATCAGACTGCAAGAATTAAAGTCCACCTTATGCTTCATATCCCCATGATACCCCTGAGATTAACTGATCTCCATTTACACTTTGAGGTAACATCGGACAATTTCCTCATTGCTCTCGAAGTCACAAATTGCTAGGGCTTTCCGTAGGCTAGGTTTCAGCCCACCAAAGAAGAAGTCAACCTTGAATTTGGGGGTAAAGAAAAATCTAGAGGCGTACCATGCAAGCCTTATGAAGTTTTCCTTATAAACTTCGATGGGTTCGTCATCTTTTTTATTGAGGACAAGGAAGTCCCTTTTCATCTTAAGTTGGAGGGTGTGAGGAAAAAATTTATCAAAAATCATTTTTCATAAATCCTTCCATTCCAAAATTTTTATATTCTCTTCAGGCTTTATATTTTTTATCAATGTCCACCATTGATCAGCTTCACCCTCCATAAGAATCTAGAAGAACCTTATCTGGTTTGGAACATTGAAGGATGGAGAATATCTTTTCAATGGAGTTGATTTATTGTTTGGTAATTGAGGGATCAGATGATCCATTAAAAGTAGGAGGCCTTTGTCTCATGAAGCACTTGACTGTGACTTGTTCTTTCTTGGGGGGGGTGTTGAACGTTTCTCTTGACCCAAGTTTCTATTCAAAACTTGAGTTAACTGAGAGCGTATTGTGATAAATTTTTCGAATCCCGCTCCCATCAGATTTGGATTCTCATTAGAATACTCATCACATTGATCTTCGCATCAGTTGTCAGCTCGAGTCCTCCTATTACCAGCCATTGTCTAGAATAAAAGTAAAGTTAGGGTTAACCCATAAAAGGGAATCCAAAGAAAAAAAGGGATAACTTATCAATTACATTTATTTCCTTAACTTCTGAATTTCTAGGATTCAATCTATGTTATCCATTATCTACTTCCCAACATATATTATTTGGGGATTTTTTTTAATTCCTTTAATAATGGTTCATAAAAAGCTTATGAATTTACCTAAGCATATCCCCTAGGAGTGTTGTAACAAAGAGTGCATCAAGGCCCGTTGTCATGAACCAGTTCTCATTTGAGTCTAGCTCAAATCAGTGTTTTTTGGTTTTACCCCTAGATACATCTTATCCAGAGCCGCCTCTAACTGCTCGTATTCAGAAAGGGATGTATTTTCTTGATAAAACACTTACTCAATACTCAACAAAATTTAGGGATGTTTTTATTATACTTATTATTTTCCATAAGGATTTCATTAGGGTTTTCTAATCCTAATCCAAAAAATAATTTAACATATCCTCTTATTCCAACTATAACAACCCTACTCTTTATTACACACTTAAAAATGATTTATTACATAAACATTCACATAAGAAAACTCTAAAGATTGATAGGTATAGTGTATTGGGAAATTAGGAACATAACACAATAACTTAAAACATGAAAAACACATCTCTATTGAAAAATTATTTTGCATGACCGCACACATTATTTTGTACTTATCATTGTATGGGATAACCTAAGGAAATGCATAAGAAAATGGTGATCTATAAATCCTAGTAAGGGAGTATGAAAGGAATAGTATGAAGAATATAGTACATGTTAGGAAATATTCAAATCAATGGATCATAATAGAAACATGGACATAAATTCATGATATAGCATGGTTATCATAACATGGAAATGTGGAAACAACATTGAACATGATATTAACATGAGCCAAGGATCATTGCACACAAATCATGAGTAAACCCTCATTGAACTTAGATTAACATGATTAAACCCTCATTTCACTTGACTTATCATGATATTAATCTTTACCCAATGCATTAGAGTGATATCAGGGTTCACCCTTCTTAATCATTTCATTTCATGAATTAGTGTGCCACATGGATCACATAACATGGATTCATTAAACATCATCACCTATTCCAAGATAGAGGAATGTGGAATTATTACATGAAACTGTATAATCAAAAATTAAATGTGTATAAAGTTGAATACACTTGATAGAGAAATGGGCATGGTATTCACTACACAATGACTTTGGCTTGGAAAATCATGGTGCAATTTCAATAGCATAACAGATGACCTAAGAATTCATAAAAATGGTTGATGAGAGAGAAAGGGGTGTCTCAAAATATTCACATAAAATGGATAGTAATTTGGTCATATATATATACATTTCCCAAAAAATTCTATTTTATTTAGATTCATAATTCAAAATAATTTCTTGAATGTAAATGAGGAGAGAGAAATCCCCTACAGAATTTTAGCATGGTAACGGGTGTACATGAGTGGAAATAATGAGAGATAAATGGGTCTCTCATAATTAAAACATAAGTATGGAAGTATAGGGGATGTTTTAAATCATACCCCAACATTTTTAATTGAAAATACAAGGGTATATCAACATAATGAAATTTGGAAAAAAATGAGAGAGGAAGAAATCTCTTACTTGGAAGTGTGATCCCAATGGTTTGGGAGGGGATTGAGAGAGGCTTCATGGGAGCTGGGGGAGACTTGGGAGGATTTTAAAGAGATTATGGTAGGGTGGGGACGTGATCCAAGGGTTTTGAGTTAAGACAAGTGGGAGCTTGGGTGGGTTGATATAGGAAAAGTGAGGGAATTTTTAATTATTTAGGTTTTGGACACTACACATTAAACTAATCAAAACCACAAACCAAACCATTGTTTTTTCCCATGTTTTTTGGAAAAGATTATTGGAAAAAAAATTATTTTATAAGTCCAATGGCCAAACTTATTAAAATATTAGGCCTGATTATGTGGAGGTGAGTCACACTCTCCAAGAAATCAATTTAAAAAGTTAAAATGTTTTATTAGTCTTGGATGGTCCACTAAAGCTTTGTAAAGTAAATAAAACAAACCTAAAATCACATTATTTTAATTTTAAAACATATATTGGATGAAAATACCATTTATATCATTTTATAAATTACTATCAGTTCATTATGATGTCATAAAACACATTATATATTTAAACATATTTAATTTTTACCCAAAAATTTGACCATCTAAGAAAATTATGAAAAATTAAACATTGGATAATATAGAAATTTTGATTCCAAAAATAATATTCATGTTATATATATAATTTTCTAAATATATGAATTTTTACTTTTAAAATAAAAACTGACATTTGTCGAAAATTCATGGTATTTGACAAAAACAACTTTCAAACCTTAATAAAAATTAAAATTGTATTCAAAAAAATTTACGATCATTTATATTTAATAAAAAGTAATTTAGTAATTATATTTTATTAAAATATTATTTAATTCAAAAATCAATTAATTCATTAAAATAGATTCCTTAATTTAATATTGACTAAAAATACTATTTGTGTTTTAAAAACTATTTACAAAGTAACAATAAAAAAATGAATGTATATAATTTACTATATAAAAAAATAATGTACATAATAATCGGGATAAGGTCTTGTTACATAACCCCTTATAACACCTGCATGAGACCAAAGGGTAAGGTGTGTGATGGAGACAGACTCTTGGGGAGGCTCAGATAACGTCTCTCGGGTGGTAAGCTCTACTAACTTCCACTTCTCACGTAGGTGGTTACTCTCAAGATTAATGTGTTGAAGCTCATATTGGGATTTGTCAAGAGAGAATCCTAGTGACTACAACTACTTTCTGAGATCTGAAAAATGGGCTTCGTAGGGAGCAATTTTACTGGATGAGGTCATTTCTTCATTTTTCTGAGTAAATTGGATTTGTTAAATCCCTATATTTATATTAATCATGTGTTCACTGTTCAACGACTATATTAGCAATGATAATAATTTTTAATGGTATTTTAAAATCCAAAAACATAAAACCATTGAAGTGCATATATTATATACCCATTTAAATAATAAGATACTTAATTAGATCATGATCAATTTTCATTCACAAAATTCTGGGTCATTACAAAGATTCTCTTGGGGTTTCATTATTAATTAATTCAACTCAATTAGGTTGATTCTAAAAGGTTTATTTGAAATAGGCATAGCACCTGATATGAGTTATATTGAAAACTCAACTTCATGATTTGGGGGAACACCTGGAAATTCCTCTGAAAATAAATCATCAAACTCTGTTACAATGGGTGAATTCTTAATTGTGACTTCTCCCCAACCGTTTGAGATAAATAACCTTCCTTTATAGTGATCAAGACCCATAATATGGAGTAAATTTCTACCGGAATGTTATATTCATCCTTGCATCGATAGATGATCATATATTGATGCGAAATATGAAATGTGACTTCCCTTCCTAGGAAATTGATACGAGATCCAAATAGAGAAAGTCAATCTATGCCAAGAATCACATAAGATTCCATTATAGGAAGGATAACCGTATTTTAAGGAAGCACTTTCCCACAAACATTAACTGGAGAAGAATTATAAACTTTTGATGTGATTGTTGTTCCATTAGGAGTTGTCGCAACTAAATCAACATCTAATTTTTGAGGTAATATGGAGATACCCTTAGAAAATTCTTCAAAAATAAAAGAGTGGGTGGATCTAGAATAAAGTAAAACATTCACTACTTTAGATTGGATGGTAAGTGTAACTTTCCCCACTTCATTATCGTACTCCATATCGCTAATAGTGATTGCATGTGACTTGCCTTTTCCTTTGGCCTTAATATTTTTATGATGATGATCATCATAAATAACCCTTGAATTAAGGAATTTATTGCAAAAAACCATTATTTCCTTTCACTTGTATCATTGAAGTGTAGGAAGTGCATTTTGTGTTTCCTTTTCTCTATTCACATCATTAGATATATTTTTCCCATCACTTCGGCATTAAACTACTTGATGAACTTATTTTCCACAATAAAAATATTTACTAGTCCCTTTAAGAAAATTCCCTCCATGTTTCTTTCCACACTTTGAGTATAAGGGAAAACTCATATTCTTTTCTATGTGGTCTTTAGATTTTCCCTTGAATTCCATGTTTCTCTTATTATCAAACCCATAGGACTGATGGCTTACTCAAATATCAATCTCAACCTTGTGAGAACATTGAATGATTTATTCATAGATATTGACGTCCCTTATGTATAATTCTCTTTGGAGACTTGGTTTTACGCTACTAAAGAATCGATCAATTTTACTTTCAGGTTGGATAATAATTCTAGAATCATACCTTGAGAGTCTAGTAAAATTTTATTTGTGGGTACCAATGGATTCATCATGCTTTTTCTTAAGCTCTAGTAACTCCTTATCCATATATTTTCCAAGAATATAAGGAAAGTAATTATTGAAAAATAAGTTCTTGAACTCATCCCATTCCATAGATTCGGTTTCATCTCTTTGCCTCATATTCATGATATGGTTCCACCGTTTATCAACAAAATATTCCAAAGGATAGGCTACTAAAATGAATTTATCATGTTTTGAACATTGGAGAACTAAAAATATCTTTTCAGTGGTATTAATCCATTGTTCATCCACTAATGGATCAGAAGAACCACTAAAATAAGGTTGATGATGCCTCATGATGGACTCAGACAAAATTTTGTTCCCTTATTTACTCATTTTGAAGTCCCATATGATTCATAGCCTGAGAAAGTTATGTGAGCATGGCTATAATATTTTTCATTCCAACTCCAATAACATTTGGTCGATCATGTTGACAATAATTTCATTTCCCATCACATTTAGCATTAATTCAGTACCTTTGGGTTCCATCCATTGACTAAAACCACAAATCATAGTGTGAGGAACATTAATCATAATGGGAAAACCACATAATCGAGAATAAAAGTTCAATTTTGGACCCTTTAGGTTTTATCCAAAATTATTCATGATCATTTCTAAAACACTAGAACTATAACCTATACATTGACATATCCTTAGGGTTATTACTAAGGATTTTTCATCCTAGTTTCCCAAGGTTAGCTATACCTTTCCTATGAAACCAACTTCAAAGACCCATACATTAGATACATTAACATTACTTAAAATTTTAAGAATATTCGTTAAAAAATATAACAAATCCATGTCAGGACTATATAGGTATAGTCTCTTTAGAAACTAGGAAACATAAACAAGTGTTTCATAAGACATCTTCACTGTCTCCCACTTATTTCGTCATAACTGGACCCCTTTTTGACATATCTTACTTAATAACCTTCTTCACGACCTAGGGAAAATAAACATATGAAAGGGTGATCTCATATTCTCAGTAAGGATAAACAAGGTACATATCAATCAAATCATAATAATTAGACAAAAGAACATAACATTTTAAAATCTTATCTTGCATATGAAAGATCGTGATATCATGCCATGGGGTAAATCATGAAAGTTCATAGGAATCAATGAATGTTATCCCAAAAGTGATAACAAAAGAAATGAGATTTTCATTCATACACATAATCATATAAAATCATTTCATATAAATCATAGCTCATTTCCAAGACCATCATAGTGGAAAAGTCCATTACTGAACAAGTTTTACTTGCCATTCCAGCCCTATATTACTAGACCATATTTATTTGTCATTCCAATCGTGTATATCTCATGAGATTAAAATCATTACCCAATGTATTGGATAGAGATATAGGTCCCACCCATCTCATAATGAAATCATTCTTATGTTTTCCAAAAAACATAAATCATTCATCATAGCATAAACCAAGTAATAAAATGGGTTACCTAAATATCATTTCATCATAACATAATACAAGTATAACAAATGGAATTTATAAATAACATTTCATACTAAACACGATCAAATCATAGTAATAATAGGGATATAAACATAACCCTATTTAAATAATTTCATCTTAGATGGAAAATAGTTTCGATATAATACATAAATTTAATTCTTGAGGAAAACATCTTCTCTTCTTCAAAAACATTTTCTCTTCTCAAAACACCAACCAATTTTAAAATAAAATAATTTCTTTGAGAAAAACATTGAAATTTTTTACGGTATTCTTCATAGAAATAATCCATCATTAAAGCATAAAAATCCATTCATGTTTTATAAGTTAAAAACATTTTCTTCATACTTTTTCCGGAAAAGTCAAAAAGTACCTCGTATCGAATAACGACAAAAGATTCCTTTCATACCATTTAGTAAAAATTCACCAATGGGTAAAATATACTTTAAAAAAATTTAGAATAATATAAATATTATTACATATTTAAGTAAAATGGGTGTGTATGATAAATATACCCTTGTAAATACTTATGAATAAACAATATCAGATAATAATGAGATTGCAAAATTTTCCCTGACCTTACGTTTGATATCCTTCATATATATCTAAACCTAATGTATACTGATTTAAATAATTTCATTGAAATATTACAGAATAATAGTCATTTTTATTATATCATTCATGATCATATTATCATTTTTTTTGTTAGTAACATTTCATTGTCACTGGTTATTCGGATATTATTTGCTTTGTGTTCTTATGCATGTTTTGTCAAAAAATTTCTGATTATCCTTCTTAGTTTATAGTTATAGCATTAAAAAATTATATTAACTTAATATATAACATATTTATTCCTTCTTTAAATTTATATAATCATGCTTTAATGGAGATCATGTAGAATGAATCACATCGCATCGTGGAGATGATAGGTCATATGTATGCACGAGCAACGATATCATTCCAAAATATTTTGAATGGTATTGAAGTGAATAATGTATAATTTTTCATAATCTGTATAATGTTATAATAATAATATATATTTATTATTTTCATCATTATATCCATCCAAGTAAGGTGGTGTTGAAAAATAGATTGCACCACGGCGTTGAGATGGTAAGTCGTAAGTACGCACACGTGGTGATTTTGTTTTCCATAAGATAAATATAAGGTGGAATATGGTTGTTTAATAATTATAATAACATATTAATATATGATTAATACTAATTTTCTTACTTTATAATCAAAAAAATAATGAAGAGGAAGTACAATAAGAAATAAGTTTGAAAGAATCGGTAGAAGAGATTACCTCTTTTCTGACATGCTTCCTCTAAACCTCTTCTTAGAGCAGAAGATTGGATATTTGATGATGACCAGAACCACTAGAATGTAAATGGGGAAGTTTATAAGTAAAACAGGAAGGGTATGGACAATCTTGAAGGCTCAAAATGAAGTTAAAAGTTGAAGGAGGAGGTTCACTTTTATAATAGATGTGAGGGGCACCCTTGATAATTCTTAAAATATAAAATTAATATAAATAAATTTTTTTAATAAAAATTGAAATATGTAGATGATAATATTAGGATAGTTCGAAATACTTGGAAAAAATAAATTTTAGACATGTATTGATTTTATTTTAAACCTTATCTTTTCGATTTACCCTTAATTATTCTATTTTAATTTTAATTGTGGTAACAATATTTTAAGTATTAAGAGGCTATAAATTTTACTTATATGGGGTCAATTTCTAATAATTTGACACTTAATTAACTTTTTAACCTTATCATAGTGATTTTGTGATTTGGAAACATTTTTATGGTTTTTAAATAATTTAATAATTTACTATTTTTATAAAACATTAATTAGGTCAATTTTTTACACTATTCATTTTATCGAATTTTAATAAAAATCTAAATAGAGGGATCACTTTGTACCAAACCATTTAATAGTATTATAACATTTAATATTCACCTAAAAAAATTTGGATGACAAAATTATGTCAAATAATATTAATTTTAATATTTATAATATCATTTATTTGATTCCTTCATTAATAAAGAAATCACTACATCATCATTGTGTCAGAATTAAATTTAATTATTTAATGTCTAAAAATTATAAATAAAGTACCAAGATAGAAGAAATATTTTTATGTTTATAATTAATATTTATAGTCAAATATATCACTTATATAACCCCATATTAAATTTTTTTGTTATGAAGATATATGTTTATAATATATTTTCCTTTACCATAAATTAAAAGTTATAAGTGTCATAATCCCACCAAAGTGGATTCCAAAGGAAAACAATTTTGTCCCAAGGGATTTCTTAGTCTGCCATATCTCATCAAATAAGATTAGAAAAAAATGAGGGTAGTTTTATAAAAGTATATATTCTTACACATAATTACATGTTTTACCATTTTATCGTATTAATAAAAATTACCAAAGCTACTATTTATAGAGCCCAAATAAATATTTACATAATTTGGACCTGATGATTCCAAATATGGAGACTACTTTTAAAAATTCAAAACATTTAAATTTTATTTATTAATTTAAAATTAGTCTCATTGTTTGAAAGAGAGAACGAGTTTTAAAAGCTAAAACATTGCAAAAGATTGAAATGTTTTTACCTCTGAATTCAATGTAAAATTAATGATAATTAAATAAATTGTATTGGATAATAAAAAAATATTCTTCAAATAATATAAAACTATTAGAAATTATAATTTAACTATATATATTATTTTGATGAAAAAAGTTGTTTTCAATTAAAATTTAGTGTATTTTTTCTATTCATCAAAATTTGATAGTTATCAGAAAAATATTAAAATTTCATCCAAAGTAAATTTTTATATTATACTTCCAAAGAAAATTTTTGTGTTATCTTATGAAAATTATTAATGTTTCAAAATCTATATTTAAAATTGGTATTCCATTCAAAGACATAAAATTTCTCTTTTGAAAAAAATAGCTTTTTATAAATTAAATAGGGCTTATTCATACCCTATGACAAAAATATCAATTGGATAAATGTCAAAAATATTTTATTAAGTATATAACATATATATCTCATTAATTTCATTAATTTCATAACAAGAAGTAATTCACCCAAAAATAAAAATATCTAATTGATTTATCTTTTTCATAAACAATTGATAGCAAATAAATTCAAAAAAATCATAAGTTAGTTATACTTATTCTTGCTAACCTAACCGCTAGGCTATAATGGTCATTTTATAAAAAGGGCCTATTGAGGTTCATTTAAAGTCATGATTACGTACAATTAGAACTACTGAATAATTAAAATTATTTTAAAAAATATTTCATAAAAACATCTACGTGTTTCAGAATGTGATCATGAATCGTGGAATAAGTAATAATAAACCCAAGAGAGTATCATTGTAGTCGATAGAATAAATCAGTGAAATACCCCCTGTGGAATCCTTGAAATCATCATGGTGAAGGTTAGAAAGTTTATTGTTCCTATTTATTTTTTGATTTTTGTAATTTAAGAATAATTATAGGTACTTATCATTCTTATTCACCCTTTATTATCCACTAAGAAGGTTTCCATCGATGAAAATCAAGGACATCTAATTGTTTGAGTGATATATGAGTAAGTGAAATTTTAACTCACCATAGTAGTGAAGCACAAAGATAAACTAGATGATTATTATTGAATTACTACCACTGAGGAGAGATATAGATTTATAGGAATGAAATATAATAAGGAATTAATTTTGGATAAAAATGATGTTTCTAAATAAGGGAATGATAGTGAAGCACTGGAATTAGAATAAGGATTATGGGTTGTATAATAACATTCATGAAATTTTTTCCCGTTATTAACTCTTTATTTTTGTAAAGGGGATGAATATAGAACTAAGAAAACTCCCCAGAAATCTACATTTCCTATTTTTAGGATAATGTATGGAACTTATAGTAATTTTCAATGCATCCCTCTCTAAAGATCAAGTGCAGTGATTGATGTCAATGTTAATATAAAGGGAGAAGGAAATCTCATCGAACATTTATGATTTAAAATGTATCATCCCCTATGTATGAACCAATAAATTCAAATTTTAAGAAGATATAAACTCTACACAAAATACCTAAATAAGGTTGATTTTTTCAATGAAGGAGCTTGTGAATAAGGAAGTGTTGAAGTTATTGGATTATGGTATTTTATGCTCCATTTTTGACATCAAATAGATGAGTCAACTTTAGGTATTCCCAAAGAAAGGGAGAATGATGATTGTGAATAAAGTTTATGAGATTAAATCCACCTATATATTTATGGGATGGAGATTTTTTGTAGATAATTAAAAATTAAATGGGAAACATAGAAATATAATTTTCCCCTTTCATTCATTGATCAACTATTAGAGAGGATAATCGTGCATGATTGTTTTTATTTCCTACATTTTTATTATTGGTATAATTAGTTTCTTATGTCACTAAAAGATAAATAGAATACTATATTCATCTACCCGTAAGGAATATTAAACTCCTGATCCTTTTTTAGTATGTGTAATACACCAGAAACTTTTCATTTTTTCATGACATATCTCATTCAAGGGATGGTGGGGGAGTTCCATAAATTTTTCCTTGGATCACTTATTTTTTTATGGGTGGCCTCTAAAATTATTTTTGAGGAATATTGATATGTTTTTTTAAATATTAGAGAAATGATCCTTGTACTAAATTATAAAAAATTTCATTTCATGGTAATGGATGGAATTTTTCTTGGATTCAAAATATGGAATAAAAAAATTGACGTTGACCCCATGAAAATCAAGGTGATCAATGAGTTATAAGATCCAATAACTATGAGAGTGATTATAATTTTTCTAGGCCATTTTGGATTTCACAATAGGTTTTTAATGTGTTTTTACAGATCACTTATCCACTTACTCTCCTTCTATAAAATTATATAGACTTCAAATTTTATGAAGAGTGCATGGAATCATTTTGAGAATTAAAAATTAGGTTGACCACTACTCCCATCATGAAACCATTGAATTTGGAATAACTATTTTAGATGATGTATGATACCATAAATTATATTATGGGAGTAGTTCTTGGGTATAAGATGAATAGGATTATCTAACCCAAATAATTTATTTGTTGGAAATTTATAGAGGATTCACTAAATTACTTCACTATGGGGAGGAAATTTATTTAGAAGATTTTTCTATTGAAAATTTTTTATCAAACACAATACTTTATAGATTGGTAGCTTATACTGATCATGTGAGCATGAAATAATTCCTAACAAAAAAGTATTCCAAAACCTATTTGATCTAGCATATTCTATTACTATAATATTTTTACATCGACGTTCTAGATAAGAAAGAGTTGGAAAAAAATTTATTTTCCACCCTTCGAGAATAGAATTACCCAAAAAATCTAGAAAATAAAAATTAGTGATAAAAGATAAATTTCTTGATGAGAATTTATTTTCAATTATCCATGAATAAATTCCATAGTTCATTTACATTTCAAAGGACTTCAATATCAGGACAATCTATCAACAGTTATTTGACCAATAGAAGAAAAAAATCTTTTATGTTATTCATTATTTTTGGTATGATTTACTACCCTCTAAGTAGTTAATAAATGGGTTAATCTGAGGATGTGTTCCAAAAAGTGAAATAGAAATTATTCTAGAGTTTTATCACCCCTAACCAACTGGAGGTCACCATATATTAGAGTTTACTACGTAATTTGTTTTTTCAAAAGCGGGTTGTTCTAGCATTTACTACACTATGGTGTAATAAACTTTTTGGTATCCTACAATCACTAACAACACATCAATGACTTTTAGGAGAGAGAGAAATGGACCATCACCCAATCATTGTATTTTTAGTCTTTAATGTTTGGCGAATTGACTTCATGGACCATTTTCTCAACTATTTTAGTCACACCAACATCTTTATGTGGGTTAACTATTTATCAAAGTGGGTCAAAGTTGAGACCACCTCAAAAAACACTACAAAAGTATTTACTAAGATTTTGAGGAAAAATATATCAATTTGGGGTATCAAGACTAATGATTATTGATAGTGAATTTTCATTGGAAATCATCTCTTTAGGGAAGTGTTGAAGAATAGTGTGGTTCATTATGACACAATCACATTATATCATCCTCAAATGGGTGATAGGTATCACTATCCAATAGAGAGTTCAAATAGATTCTGGAGAATAAAATGAATTCCAATATAAATAATTTTTCTCTAAAACTCTATAATGTATTGTGGGATAAACTAAAATATTAGAAGACTCCATTACAGATGTCTTTATTTTTGTTGTTGTGGGGAAAACTATTTTACCTTCCAGTGTATCTCACCCACAGATCATTTTGGGAAGTTAATGATTTGAACTATAGGAAATATATAGCATGAAAGAAGATATTGTTATAGATAGATAATCTTGAAGAAATCCAAATGGTTTCCTTTGATAATTTTGAAAACCATAATGAGAATAAAAATGGATGGAATAACCAATATATATGAAGTAATATACTAGACCTAGGATATACGGTACTTTTTTCAATTCAAATTTGAATTTATTTCCAAGGAATATGTGGTCCAAGTGGTTGGGTCCATTTGTGATCAAAATTATTACATCATAGAGTTATATAGATTCAATGGAATGAAGACACCCCTTTCAACATAAATGTGCATGGTTTTATTCCATACACCAACTTATCTATAGTTGGAAGTATCATTTCTTTCAATTTTAAATGATAATAAAATTATTTCATGCTTTGGAATTTAAATAAATTGTTGACTAGGAGGCAACTAAGGGAAATTCTTTTCAAGCATGATTATTAGTTTTTGGGTTATATATTAGGTTTTTAGGGTTTTGAGTTTTTTTAAAGGCACTAACATTAACTCCAATAACTCCCTATTATGCGTCTCACAATTATCCTAGGGAAGAATTAATTGTATTGAAGCGATTGGATGGGTGAAGTGAAAAATTTAGAAGGGTCCAGGTTGACCATGTTGTGGTCATAAGTTCATGACATAATAAGTTAGTTAAGGGAGGAATAATTTGGAAAATTTGAGGTGGCCATATTGTAGCCCAAAAATTATGTTGTAGAGCCCTAATATAGATAAAATTAGAACATTCAATCATTATTGAAGTTTTGGGACCTCTATGGTGTAGCATGTGAGCCATACCCCAATATATTGACCACTTAGAATTGATAAGGTATATTTCATTTCCATGACATAAGGTACTTTTTTGACACAAAAACTTTATGGATAAAGGAGGAAATGTTATTTGGCACTATGTTACATTTGAAACCCCCACACAATAACCCCTAGGTCATGACACATGTAATACAATATTTTTAATTCCAAATTATCATGATAGGGAACCAAAATTTAGTTCTTAAGGTCATGCCTTAAGAGATTACAAAACTATAAAAATGTGGTTGAAACCCTAATTTCACATTGTATCCCTCAGCTCTCCAACTCTCAAGATCTTAAGGCTCTGTTGATTTATGGTTATTATTGATCTATCTAGTCATGATGTAAACCAGGTAAGGAAACTTTTCCATCTCACCTTTTGATCATATTCCCTATTGTATAGAGTTTTTAACCCTTCCCCCTTCTTATTCCCCATAACCATTAACATCTAATATTTTTCCAAACGTTACCCCATTTCTCCAACCATCATCCACAAACCCTTCATAAAACCCTTACCAAACCTCTTCACTACTTTACTAGTACTCCATCATGGTATATGTAAAATGTGCCACTAGTGACACTATAGAAAAAAATAGATTTATTGGCGGTTTTTTAGTAGTATTTTTCAAAACCGATGTTAAATATTATATGAAAAAAATTGTGGTAGTTTTTTAGTAGCAATTTTTAAAACCACGACTAAATAATATTTTTTAAAAAAATAATTTTTGGTGATGGTTTATAAAAACAACTCCCAAATTAATGAACAAAAATATTACATATTACATATTTAATTATGATTTATTATTAATAATCACTTATTTTTTATTATTTAATTAATTATAATGTGTTAATTATTAATTATTTATAATTATTAGTTTATAGTTATTTGAAACTAAAATTAATTTTTATATAAGTTGAAATCAGACTTCAAAATCAAATAACCATAACTATTGATATGGATGTCCATTTTAGCTCCCCAACCAGTCAAATTGAATCTTATGAAATGAGATAAAATGAAATTAGATAATAATATGGTAATAATTAATAGAATAGTATTTATTAAAATTTTCAGAGAATTTGAAAATTGATCTTCAACATTATTTGGCCATAACCTTAAATCTAGGTGTCTCAATGAGCTCTAACATATATCAAATCAAATCTTGTGATGAGATATTTTTCGTATTTCCTATGGGGTAGTCACTATTTTTTAGAGGTCAATAAAGGCATGGAAGGCCTTCAAAACTGATTTTTTTACATTGGATGCCATGATTTTTGAATATTCAATGAGATTTCAACTTATTTTAAGAGTGTCTTCATATGTTTATTGGGACGTCTAAGATTTTTTTCATGGATTTAAACTTCTATTGATTTGAATGGGTTGAAATTGTTCTCCTTTTCCCTTTTTCGTGATTTATTATCTATTATATACATACATACATATGTATATATATATATATATCAATTTGTGTCTATATTTATATACATTTGTAAATATTTATACATATATATTTTTATATATTATATGAGTATATATATAGATATTTATATTTACATGAGTTTATATATATATATATTAACATAAAATTTACATATGTGTGCCTTATATATATTTACGCGACATAAATGTGTACATTTATATATATTTTTTTTGTAAATTTTGTTATATGTATATATATATAGATATTTATATCTATTTATTATATATTATTACATTTTATTATTCATTTATTATTATTTATTATTAATTTATAGTTGAAATATTATTTATTATTTATTTATTATTTATTTATTATTTATATATTATTTATATATTATTTATATATTATTTATATATTATTTATTTATTTATTATATGTTATGTATTTATTATATGTTATTTTTTATTTTTTATTACTTATTTATTATTTATAGAATATTTATATGTTATTATTTATTTATTTATTTATTATCTATTTATTATCTCTTTATTATTTAATTATTATCTATTTAATATTTATTTAATATTTATTGAATATTTATTATTAATTAATTATTATTAATTTATTTCTTATTTATTTATTATTTATTATTTATTATTCATTATTAATTTATTATTTATTATTCATTTATTATTCATTAATTATTAACAATTCATTATTGACAATTGATTCTTCATTAATTATTTATTTCTTAATTATTCACTATTCATTAATTAATTAATTATTAATTATTAATTATTAATTATTTAATTCATAATTGAATTTAATTTATAACTTATTATTTATTAAGTTCATTATTATTTATTATTTATTACTTAATACTTATTTATTATTTATTATTTATTATTTATTTATTATCTATTTATTATTTATTTATTATGATTTATTCATTAATTAATTATTCTTTATTTATAATTTATTAATTACTAATTATTAATTATTAATTATTTAATTTCTATTTGTTTGTTATTTATTATTTGTTATTTTTTTATTTTTTTATTTTTTTATTATTTATTTTTTTGTTATTTGTTATTTATTATGTATTATTTTTTATTATTTTTTATTTATTGTCTATTATGAATTTTATTATTATTTAAATTTAATTATTTTGTATTTATTTATTATTATTATTTTTTATTGTTTATTATTTATTATTTATTAGTTAATTAATTATTATGTATTATTTATTATTTTTTTATTTTTTTATTATTTTTTTATTTGTTATTTATTTATTTATTATTTAATTATTATTAATTTATTATAATTTAATTATTATCTATTTGTTATTAATTATTAATTATTTGATTTGTATTTATTTATTATGTATTATTTTTTTGTGTGTTACTTTTCATTATTCATTACGATTATTATTTGTTTTTTGTCAATATATATAGGTATATTAAATTCTATTTTCTCACCACATGAAGAGCTTACTAGAGTGGTAAATTCTTTGTAGAATAACTTTGAAATAAGGGGTTAAAATCTCACCCAACACATATATATGTGAATTGCTGGAAGGCATGGCACGACATGGCATGTGCAAGGTAATAAATATGTAATATAGAAATGATAATTAAATGATAATTAAATTATATTTAAATGATGAGGAATTTATAAAGAAATAAATAATAAATAATAAACCGTTGTGAAATGATTTAGTGGTGGTTTAAGCGATCACGAAATGAATCTCTTGATTTTTTTTAAAAGTGTCGCTAATTCATTCTGTGATGGTATTGAACAACCACAACTAACTGATTTACGACACACAATTTAGTTGTTGTTTTTCAAAACTGTCATGGAATGATTTAACTGTGCTTTAAACCACTGCTCAATGCAAAAAAAACATCCCCTAAAAGGTTACTTTGTCATTGTGTGAGAGCCAATATTTTCATATTTTAGTATATTTTTCAATCAATAATTTCCCAATGATTTATATAAAACCTCGATAATCATCCCATATTTGTTACTTGAGTAAATCTGCAAACAATTTGTTAAATGGTTCAAATCATGTTTTTCAATTATTTTAATAGATTTTTTAAATAATTTTTTAACCATACATTGATCATTGATTTTGGAATTTCACTATTTAATGTCTTTTTAATTCTGAGTTTCATTGTTTTGATCCATTTTAAATATAGTTTGGACAAAATCTACACTTATTTTTATGTTTTCATGGGTTATAATCCTAAAAAAAAGAAAATTCATGAGTATATTTAATACATATTCATGCCCCATAAAAGATTTCTACTTGTATTAAAGATTTCTAAGTGCGTGTAGGAAATTTAGACTTTGAAAAAAAATTGGTTGTGCCCATAAGAAATTATCTCCCCATGTAGGATAATTGAAGGTCTATTTTAAATTTCATCTACACCATAAAAACTTTTTCGGGGCCTTCCCATATAACATTTTCACTAGTCATGTATGGTTGTTTACCAACCATAGGGTATTTTCCATCATGTATGACTTTTTCCTTTTCTATTTTCGAGCAATAAGGAATAAAATTAGAAACTCCCAAAATAAAAAGGGGGATCATAATAAAATAGAAACTTTATTCCTACTATCATGTCAAATTTATAAGAACTCCTCCACTATTCCACACAAATACCATCCAATAAGGTAAACATGATGGAGATTGTAAGAATTAGATATTTCAACAAGAATATTTGAGTGATACTCGCCTTAATACATACACATCCTTAGTCTAGACACATGGAAGAAATCTGATGTAAGGGGATTTATTTTTTATCCCCATTCAATATTTTTTAGCTAATAAGAAATATATTTTAATCTCAGGGTTGATCATGAGGAAGCAACTTACAGAAAGTGGACCTCTATTATCACTATTTATAAACTAACTAATATGCTTCCAAATATAAATATATTCTAATATATTGGGGGGTTTGGGAATTCATATAATCTACATATATGAAAACATTATACATATAAGAATATAGGACTCTATGAAGTTAGTATATAAGCAATGTGGTAAATAAGTGTTTTTGGTGATTTTATCATTTTTATTTTAAAGTAATCTCATTATCCCATTTAATTTGGTGATTAAGAGAGATCTCACCACACCTTCCTTGTTTCACTTTTCACAACCCCAAACTAATACCTCTATCTTCGGGGTAGTACTCTTCATATAGATAGCTAAGATTCCTCTATGATTCCCATCACTATTCAAGTCATACTCAACTGTATGAACAATATAAATATTGAAGGGGTGGAATATTTGTGAAAAATGAAGAAGAAATCACTTGTAGATGGAGAAATGAAACTTCAAAAACAACAAATTTAACCACTATTGAAATATTATACCAAAATAAGAGAAATTATTTAATCATAATAAACTCAAACACCATCACTTTCCCCACTGAAACAACAATGAGGGTTAATTATCCATTTTAATTGAGATTAAGAGGATTACGGTGGGAGAAACACAAATGAGAAAAGGAAAAACAAATATTTGAGGACGAAAACTAAACCAATAGAAATATAAAATATTCTATAATATTACAAAATCATTTCACCTACCCTATCTTATAAAATGTACAAATCCTTAAAATGGGGAGTAAATGATTTTTTATAGGTAAAAGGGTGTCTAGATTTTCTTCTAATTTAAACTGTGGAATTTTGTTACAAGATTGGGGTTGTAAAAGTAATAATTTATGAAATTAATCTACTTTAAATTTGTTCTTCTATCTCTTTCTGATGTACTTTTAAAATTTTAAATCTCTTGGACATGTGTAATTGTAGTTATAGCTAGATTAATAAAGAAAATATTTTTATCATGAAGACTCTTTATATTCCCTTTCTCCAATTTCTAAAAAATTAGAAGGAATAATTTCATAAAAAACAATTGAAAAAAATTATTGTATAAATCTTATATTTCACATCATAAAATTTCAGCTCCATTAATTCATCTGTTTAGTACATATGGACCCATTATAAAATTATCATGAATTAGGAATATATAATAAATCAATATTTCCATGATTCTTTTGGACCTCATAATGTTCAATTTATCTCAAGGTCTAGTTAAATAAAATGTATCCATAAAATATTACAAGACTACAAAAAAGGAATTTTTCAATTTTTATTAGTATAGAAAAGTTTGTGTTTGAATTAAAAAAAATTGATTTAAATTACTTAAAATGAAAAAATTAATCCATTTTCATAATTAAGCTCTAATTACTACTAAAAATGAAAAAATTTCAAATTTTACATAAAATAACACATTGATTTGATTAAAACATTTATATTCAATGTAAAATTATTGAAAAAATTATCTCCACTAATTCCACCAAACATAAACATTCACTCTCAAAAAATCATCTATACTAAGGTCAAAAAAATTCCCAAGGTGTCAATGACAACCCTACACAATTATCACATCATTGGGAAATATCATGCCTCCTATATTGATTAAAATTTACTAAATCCACACCAATCATAAAATTATATTCAATATCATATTATTTCTATTTTTTATTTCATATCAACCTTCCTAAAAATGTATTTCTATCTCACTTAATATTTTTGATATGGCGCTTTTCTCATTCTCAATAATATGCATGATCTCTAAAATCTTGTTTATTATCCTAGTGTCTCCACATTATAGATTAATAAGTGATTTAATTATGGTATTTTTTACATATATTTTTTTTGGATATGAGGGTTATAAAGTTTTAAATGTAAAAAATATTAGATGGATAATGAGTAAGGTTGGGCTCTAAACTGAAGTAAATGCAAGAAAACAGTTTTTCCCAAAAATGATATTTTCCCCAATCATATCAAAAATTAATAACCACTAAACACCTCTTGATCTCTTTGGGTAATACACACTTTATTATTTTAGATGTGGATTAAATATTTCTTCCCTTCTCCCCACATTTTTTCATCTTTTTTCCCTTTAATTGATAAGGTATTTTAGCTCAAATTTTTGTTTTTGAGAGGAAAAGAGGAACATGATCTTTAAAAACTGATTTAAACTCCCAACCCATATTTTTAATGATATCTCAGCCACTCATCAATCTTTCAATCATGATGTTTCTCCCACCGAAATATTAATAATTATGGTAGCAGTTTTTTTCATTTTTTCTCAAAAAAAATCCTTCAGAAAGAAAAATAATTCTCATTATCTCCCTACCCCACAATTTAGTTCAATAATAATAATTAATTTAAATTATAGAGAAGGTTAAGAGGGAATAAATGGATTGTAATGTGGATGTGTAACAAGGTATTTCATAGATACTACGGTCTTAATGAAGGTTATGTGTAAAGGTAGGATAAAAAGGAGTTAAATGTAAGGAAGTATTTTAAAATAGTGCCTCAATAATACTTTAGACATTCCATAAACATTAATATCTTTTAAGAATAGAAAAATGTAATTTTTTTTATCATTGAATTTGGTGCAAGACTATTAAGAAAAAGATAAATTAAAATGATATGAAATGATGTTTAGAAACCTCTTCAGTAGGATATGATTTTCAATTTCGACAGTACTAGCACACATGAATTTCACATTCAGTCAAACATAATTTAATTAAAATATTGGAAATAATGAATAAATAATTCATTTCATCAATCATTTAATTCATCAAATATTCAAATCAATCAATGTTAAAAAATTACTAAGTTGGTTTGAATCTAAATTATTTTTATTTTTGTCAAGAATCATAAAAATACAACAAAAATAAAAACATAAAACATAAAAAAATTATAAATTATGAAAAATAAAATTTAAACACCAAACAATTCCTAAGACATGTTAAAATCCCCCCGTTCTTAAAATTTAACTATCTTTTTTTTAAATGAAACAAAATAAAAATATAAGAGAATAAAAATTGAAAATAAGGAAAGACACAACCTAAGTTATTTGGTACTAAAATTTTTGAGTTAATATACTAGATTCTACCACTTGGAAACATAAAATAGGGGAAATGAAATTAAATAAAAATAATGAAAAATAAATAAAAAGTCAAATGAATAAGAATAAAGATTGGTTTAGACCCCTAGGTGGGTACTAGATTTTTATTTCCCCTGATAAGGATGTTCTAGTTGGTTATCCCCAATCCCATGGTGGAAGTTTTTTCTTACTCATAAATCACCAAATGTGAATTATCATGCTATAATTAAGTTGATTACATGATTTGGGACCCATAAATAAAAGAAAAAAAATCTTCAATCCCTATAAAAAAAGAAATTTAGATCTTGATGTTTGAAGGGGGTGGGGGAAAAATAGAGGTTCTCACTATTTAATTTTATTGTATCCTCCTCCATGTTATATAAAAGGTGATGGGGTGTTGGTTTTTTCATCCCTATGGGATCCTATATTTCTTCTTTTTATTTTATCACCACTAATTGGGTGGTGCCTTCTTCAAATTAAATGTCTATGGTCTGCTCCAAGTTCGTTGTGTAAAAAATTTATAAAAGTGTAATTCATAAAACAATTAAAATTTAATCAAATTAAAATATAACAAATCAATAAAAAAATCTTCCCCCCTCAAGTAAGTTAAAATGTAAATTGATCTTTTCTAGTAGGACCACTATAAACATTGTCTTAATAAGTGTATCTTCATTCATACTCTTCCAAATAAATATAGTTGTAGAGAGGTGTTGATTTTTCATTTTCATAAAAGGTGGAAATAATTAAGATTTCAATTTCTAAAAAAAATGACCAATACTCAACCAAATAATCTTGATCTCCCTTATATACACCAGTTAAAAGGTCTTCATCAAGAACCACTTTGAGAAATATCCAATAAAGGTTGGATGAATCTAATTTTAATTAATTCAAGGCCTATATGGGTTCTATAATAATAAATATAAATCAAGAAATCAATTCAATACAATATTTGTTCTTAGTCATTCCCTAATTTCTACTATTGAGATGCATGAAAATATTTAATTATTCATTATATTTATCTCTTTATGTTCTATATGTCTTCTCCAATTCATTCCAACTAATATTTTCATTCATTTTAAACTTAATCTTCTTGTTGTTTCACCTTTGATTATTTGTTCTATGAATAATAATTATAATTTGAATACATCATGGAAAAAAAATTATTTTTCAATATTATTTTTTGTGTGTTTTTTTTAAATAATGAGTGAAATTGTGCTGCCTCCCAAAAAACCACTAAAAATTGATATGAAGGTGTTTATCATGGATCTCTAGTCAATAAATTTATATACCTAGCATGAAATATAGTGAAAAAATATACTTTGATCTTTAGAATTCCACTTATACACCTAGTTTCTCCATTGTCTCTATTTATAAATTAACTAATATACTAATAAATATAAAAAATATGCTAATATAATTCTGGTTTTGAAATGTATATAATACATAAATATTAAAATAAAACATGATAAAGAAGAGAAGACACAAAGAAGTTAGTGAATTTGTGTTTTTTTTCTTAGTAGTCCATGGTGATGTTATTATTATTTGTTTAAAATAATCTCATTTCCCATTCAATGTGGTGATAAAGACTTTTCACTCTACAACTTTATTTTCTGAATTGTTACTATCCCACATCTGGACCTCTATATGTGGGTTGATACTCTTCCTATTACTGTCTAAGATACCACTTCTCTAACCATAACTATTCAATACATACTCTACTGTATGGAAAAAATAAATAGTGAAGAAAATGAATATTTGTGAATAATGAAGAAGAAATAAATAGTATAAGAATAAATGAAATCTCAAAAACATCCAATTTAACCACTATCAAAATCTTATAATATAATAATATAAATCATTTATGGATAGTAAACATAAACACCACCACTCCCCCCCCCCCCCCCCCGAAATAAAAATGAGGGTTCAATCTCCATTTTTATGTAGAGTAAAAGGATTATGGTGAGAGAAATAAAAATTCAAAAATAAAACAATAGAGATGAGTGGAATAAAAAAACTAATATATATTTTAAATATAGTATAATATTACAGAATCATGACACACAACCTAGATTATAAAATGTATAACTCCTTTAAATATAGAGGTGATACATTTTTATAGGAAAATGGATGTAAAATTTCTTTCTAATCTCAAACTCTAAATGTTTTCAAATGTTTTGGGTAGTAAATATCTAATTATGGGAATGTTTTCTTAATTAAAGTTATTTGGGTGTACAAAAAAAAAGTTTTACCACTATTTTATATGTGTAGTTAAAGTTATATCTAGATTAATAATGATATTATTTCTATCATAGAGACTCTATATATTCTCTTTCTCTAATTTATGATGAATTTATGACCATGAACGATGTGGAATCATGTGCATACACTATTTCTAAAATCAATCCTATGAATATTATATTTATTCAAAAAAATATTATAACCTTTACTTTATCCATTTGTGAGATATTAAAATATCTTTAAAAGTCTCCACAATTGGGCATGGATTTCAATGCCCAACTTGAATGCTTTTTTGGTCATCAAAATGTTAGATTAATATCAATGTAAAATTGAATGAAATATATCCCAACAATCCTGTAAGCCTAAAAAATGATATTTATAATTTCATTAGGTGTATAAAATTATATGTTTTAATTACCAAACTAATTTAAAATACAAAAATATTCCATAATCAATCCATTTTTTCAATTAATCTCAAATATTTAATTAAACCAAAAAAATGTGACAATTTACTATAAGATAAACCATTGGTTGGAATAAAACATTAAAATTAAATGTAAAATTAGAGAAAATATTTCCTTTTCTAGTAGATGAGGAATAAAAAGAGTTCATTGCTTAGTGTTGGTTTTCATGGGAAGGGACAAAATAGCGATTCCCTCCTCTCCCATTATAAAGGATTTTGGATCTAGTAGTTGTAGTATAATAATTTTTTATTTTTTTTAATAGTCGATTTTAATTACTTTTCAATTAATTTATCTAATATTATTTTCTCATATCCCCCATTTTTTTGTTTTTTTATATTGTGGAGTGATGGTGGTTCTCAAGATCTCTTTAGTGATGGGATACTAACTTTAGGATCACCCATGAGGAAGAAAAATAGTAAACCAAATTATGTTCATCAAGATTTTCATTTTCTATTTTATTATGATAATTTGGGTGCTTGAGGTTCTAAATATATTATTTTACCTTATGTTTCTCTTTAACCTATTTTCTTCACAGTACTAAAATCATTTCCTCTCTAAATGATTTGATTATTAACATTCAATTTGGATTAGTGGTTTGAGTAGTGTATAGAATCGAAATTGTGTCTTATTTAAGAAATTTAGTGGTGAAAACATGGGTATTATTCCTGTTTTGTAATTCCATTCAAAACATTTATGAATTGAGGTTGTGTTTAGGTGGCAGGAAAAAACAATGAGTGGAATATAGAATCAAATTGGGATCTAATTAAGGATCAATAAGTTTGAATCCAAAGGTGTATCCTTTCTTACATTCATTATATATTTCATTTAATTTACTTTACTTTTGAATTCATAAAAACCCATCCCTCTTATTGTTTCAAAATATAAAAAAACAAAAAACCAACATAAGTTCTAGGATAGTGAGTCTCCATGCCCAGATCCTTGAGAGGCAACCCCACTCAACCCTATGATTCATTTAGGAGTTCTAAAAATATTATTTAACCATTATCCCATAACACCTATGTGATTAAATTGGAACTATTATTTTGGAGTTAGGCTATTTTATTCATTATTTTTAAAAACATTTTTTATTAGTATTTATTTTTCTATTTTTTCATTCCTTACTATTTTTCTTTGTTTTTTTTATTTTTTCCTTTATTTTCTATAATCTATGATAATTATCAAAGGTTTAATATTCCCAAATAATGGATCACCAAATATATACCCAGTTTAATGAAATTTAGAGAATCATAATTATGGTCACAAAACCACAAATGAACAAATTTATTAATTCTATTCAATTATCCTCACACTGAAGCTTGAGGAATAACATATTTAGTGGAAGAAGTTTTAGAGACCTTTATTACACACCAATGGGTGGGAGTATAAACACTAATATAATGAAAAACATTATCAACATTAAAATACCATTCCCCCACACTATCCAAGTGAATAATAATCAACAAAATATTATATTAAAGCATACATCAAAAACTCTTTGCTATTGGACCATAATTTGAATGTTCAACAAAGTGAATTCGGAGAGTTTGGGTACATGATGACCATGATTCCTACCACACACCAAGAAATCATGGATAAATGGAGATAATAAAATTATGAACCAAAATAATAGATTCCCCTTTCGTTAACTTAAAAGGTGGGAGAAATACTTAAAGAACTATCATCTCCCTCATACTTCAGAGAATTTACCCAAGTCCCTAACAGAAGAACCATTATTACCATCTAAATAACTTAAGGGGAATGAAAAAACTCTTGAATATATTATTTATAATTTTTCTCAAATATATTTAAAATATAACCTCTTGGGTTTTAATGATACAAAATAAAAATTGATATAGAACGTATTAGAAAATGAATAATGAGAGGATATGTTGGGATTTGAAGAAAACATGAATCATCCAATGACCTATACCAACGAAAAGAAGTACATATGCATTTATTTATAAGAAATTTCTTGAGTTTGAGCCATCCAAGGGAGTTTAATTATTTTTGGAACCCAATTCAATATATTTTTTACTACTTGAATTAAAATTTAACTCCCTTTATGTTGAATTTATAGGTTCCTCCAAATTCTATAGAGCCCTAGATAGTGAAGAAACACCCAAGGTATCCACCATTGAGGAGAGGATATATTTTTAAAGTAAAGAAAATGATCCCTAATGTAAATAACAGTATATGGGAAATAATTATTTCATATCCTTCTATAATCCTCTATAAATGAGTTCAAACAAAATTCCATCCAAGAAGTGGCTAAACAAGAAGAATAAACTGTGAGACCTAAGGATAATCCATTAAAACTTTATCATTATCAAAGGAATTCACTAGATGTGGAAACATCAAATAGGTAGGCCCTTAACTATTTTCCCCTAATGCAAAATTTCTATTTTTTTTCTTTACAATTTGGGTTTAGGAACACTTTATTATACTCCCGGGGTTCTCCAAAACTAGTGTCCATTGATGGAAATTAGTAAAAATATGACATTCTGGATTTCATTAAAGAAAAAAAACCCACCACATTATAAGGATTTATAATTGGAACTACCCACTAGGGGTAGTGAAAACCTAGTACCAACTTAGGGGGTCATACCAAGTTTCCTTTAGTTTTATTTCATTTACATCTTTCCAATAAAATTTATTCTGTTTAATATATTTTTTATTGATTTCCCCTAAGTGATAACACCTAACAAATTGTCTCAATCTATCTAAAAATAACCCTCGAGAGATATTAACTCAAACCATCGGTATTAATAAACACCAAGTGGTTTTTTTCCTTTACATTTTTTTAGTCACTACAATATTTTTATTTTTATGATTTTTAAGTGGCAGTTTTAGACAAGTGTTGGGGATATTTTAAACTTCAAGAAGACCTATTTAAAATATTTTTAAGATTTATTTTTATAATTATGTATAGAAAAATATAGGTGTTGTTTAATTTTTTTTAATATTTTTATATTGTTTTTAAGTTAGTAAAATTGATCTTTAATTATTATTTTCACGAGTGATAAATGCGTGCTAGTCTTGAGGTTATCATGAATTTTAATTTTTTTTGGTCTTCTTGATTTTTGATAGATTCGTTCCCTATTTTAATGGGAATTATATTTTAAAACTATTAAAAGTAGTGTGATAGAAATGTTTTAAGTGTAATTTAAATCATAACTTGAGGAATTTATATTTTTTAACTTGTACCTAGGTAATTTATCCATTGTGAAAAGAACACCTCTGGGATCCAACTTAAAAAAATATTTCTATAAGTACATTGAAACTAGAGTAAAATGGGTATCTAGGATTCCATAATGAAGTTATAATATTATTATCCACTATATGTGTGCATAATAAATTTCATTGTACATTCAATAAGTTCGTTACACAAACATGGATGGGAAAAATTAAGTAAGTGCATGATTATAAAAAAATAAATGAATTTAAGTGGAATGAATATTAAAAACAAAATAATAAGGGAAAATTTAATTTTGAAAATTTAATTATAATAATTATATTTGAGTTGTATCAAGGAAGTGTATAATAGATATTTGGTATAAGGATCTTAGGGGATAGTGAGAATTAAAATTTCCACTTTTTAATGTTTTAATTCCACTAAAATATAATTTTATTCAATCTGGGAGCTAGAAATTTTACTTGAATAAAAGTAAGACAATGAGATAGATTTATATAGAATTCATGAAATTTCAATCCATAAATGAATCTTTATTTTTTCTTTTTTATTATGTCTATTTTAACTTAGGAAAGATAATATATTTAATAAGTTGACATCATTTAATTTTTTATGAGTGTAATATTCTATGTGAGGGGGAGTTATGAGACCTATAATTTTCATATTTTAGTCTACGTTTTAAAGGAAATTTACCCTATAATTTTGAAAAATCCTATATAATCATCTCCAATATTTACCATTAGTGAATCTAGAAATATTTTTGTAATGGATTGAATAACGGTTTTAAATAATTTTACTCAATTTTTGGATTAATTATGAATTTATGAATTGATTTTTGATTCAATAATTTTATTTTTTAAAGGGATATTAATTATTAGACCAATTTTTGTATTGCATTCTAAATTTAGTTCAGAAATTAGATCCACTAACTGTTATGTTTTTATGGTTTGTGGGTCTAAAAAATGAAAAAGGCATGAGGATTTCATAATATATTTTCAAGACTCATAAGATATTTCCCCTAAATATTATATTTCTAGGAATGAGTAAGACATTTTAACTTTGAAAAAAATATTATTCTAGTAATACATTTTTTCCCCATCACATTCCCCTATGCACCAACTGAACCTTCATGGCCTCAATTGTTATCCCATATCCACAAACTATCACCATTAACTTGAGAACTATAATCCCACCTCTATCCATGACTCTTTTTTTATAATAATTATATTTTTTATAGTTTATTAGATTCAAAGGAATCCCATATGGATGAAAAATACCTTGTATTTGGAAGTTATGTGATAAATAGGAATGGAGAACTTGTAAGTAGTGCATCTAGAGAATATCCTTAATGTTAAGAATTTTTCCCACAGGGAAATACATTAATAATTCCTCAACAAATTAGAGTTGGTAGTGGTGTTGATTTTATTTAGGTTAGGAATACAATTGTGGAATATAAAATTGGATAATTTTAAGGATTAGAATCAGGATTTATAGAACTGAATTTATGAGAAATCTGACATATACAACATTAGAGAATGAGCTAAGCAGGAATAATTTATAATAGATGTGTAAATTTTCGGTGGAATACCCCATTATTTTCTATGATACTATAAAAACCAAGAGTACACAACTAAAAAAATCACCTCTTCAGATTATCCACCATGTTTTCACCCATGCTTAGGTGTCCAAGGGATTAGTTAGAAATTTTTTTATCATGCTTTATTCCATATATGGACCATCCAAGATAGATATAACATATCATTTCAAATAATATTTATTGGGATAGCATAAGATTAATAAAGGAGCCCTCATTAGAGAGAACTTCATTACCCACCTAGCCCTGAATTTGAAAGTATACTCATGATCCTAGCCACTTACCAATATTGGTATGAATGAGTGGATTGATCTTCCTTTTTTGGAAAATATGGGCCAAATTCACAAGTATAGTGATTATTTTGATAAGAATAATGAGTACACCATAAATTCTATTACTGACTAGGGAATGGATAGTGTAACAAACTGACCTATTAAGGTCCAACCCATGACTACTCCAAGGCCACCTCTAATAAGCCAGGGGTTGGTGACCAGTTCTGAGTCAGAATATCCCGCAAATAGGAGGCATTAGCCTAAAGTACCTATAAAAACACACACATATCCAATCTCACACAATGATGAAATGTAAATCAACTGAAACAATGCATGCATACATTTATGATCTCACAACAGAGTATGAAATTAAATTACTAAAAGAGGAAAAGGGGTATAAATATAAGCCCAACCAAAACTATAAAGAGTCCAACCTACTCCAAGGGAGATGAATAAATTTAAATGCAAGATCTTGGTAAACACATCGATCTGAAAATCTCCATCTATGCTCCACCCACTCTCTATCCTCCTAGGATACGGTCAAATGGTCCATAATCTACATAAGATATGATATGTGTTGGAAAATACCATCAAGGGGTGAGTATGAAAATACCCAGCAGGACACCTCAAAAATACTAATCATGAAGCACCAAATAAAGTTAGATCAATACAATATATAACAATCAATGTATAATAGAAACACCTAGATATACTCAGGATATACACCATGCCACTAGGTGGTCATAACTCACTATAAACCACATGATTCTATTCTAAGAAATGATATTTCTAGGATAATACACTCTATATGAAATGATATCATCAAAGACACTCGATGATGAGTTTTAGATCATTGGGCCATGCCCAAGATAGATCGTTGGTTTAAGAATACCATGATACTCAGATAGGGGGTCGGTCATTCCTAGAACCATTGGGGGACACCACAAACTCAATCTGGATCAACCCGCTATGTAGGGGATTATATGTCAATGATACCACAATCCTGATTGATATGGAATGTTATATAAAGGATCAATTCCCTACTTAGTGGGGTCACAATGATTCCACAAACCCCACCTAGGGAATAATTATGATAAAGGATCACACTATAGTCTCATAGAAAGACACCAAAACTCTATTTGAGACTTGTTTTCAAGATGGGATCATAATCCTATGATATGGATGAAATTATGCATTTTACCCTTGAGGGAATGGGTCAAGGGAACACACTCAACCTATACTGGTCCAATTTAGGGAAACAAAGAGATACAAACACTCTTGAATGTGGTATACAGTGTGCACCAGGGGGTATATAGTGTTCAAATCTATCCTTAAGTCTTCCCATGTGGTAAAGCCTCACATGGCATATAAGTCTCAAGATACATGCCATGTATAAGGATTACATTTAATTTAGAGACACGTGACATCATTATTATTTCATTTATACATGTCTGTATATTATGGTCATGTCCGTGTACCAGACTGTTCACATCGTGTCGTGTCTATGTCTAAGTACAGGGTGTGGCTCTAGCTCTGTACTTATTCCCATGTCTATGTACATTCCCAATTATATCTGAATCCAACCAGGAAGGGTCACAAGTTGTGTGATCCTTATCTTCATCCTGAAACCCTAGACATTGCTTAACGAGCCCCACATGGTGTGTAATCCAAATTTACACATCTTGTTGCTCGAGATTTTGAAGAAATTTGAACCTTGATTACAAATCACCCATATTTTCCACCTCTACCATTGATATTTCCCAAGAACATTAGATCTAGGGTTTACCAGCCTCTCCATTGGTCGTTCACTGGATTCTGGCCACTAAACGGACCAAGAAACCAACAACCGTAATCTATTTCCCTGTACACCACTTAGGAAAATGGATAACTCCAAAAACAGCTCTGTTTTTCCTTGATCTACACACCATCATCATTTATTCTCAAACCACTACTACCATCAAGTTTTGTACATGTAGTTTCAATCTGTTGCGCCAAAGAGCAGTCCCATGATAATCATAAATCCTATATTGGTTAAACCATTTTCCATGAGAAATACCAACTATGATTGTGATAATAAATTAGGGATAAATCCATAATCCATAAAATGTGGGGAATGAACCATGGCCATTGCTTTTTTGGCCTCGATTTGGTGTCATAGAAAGAGATGAATGAAGAGTTAAAGATAAAAAATGAACATGAACAATTAATCCATCAATTTGAATCTACATATGATGTGTGTATTGATTCTATTTTTAGAATTGGTCCGTATTCATCCAAGATTAAGAAATGGGATAGAAATCAAAAAATAAAATATCCTACCAAGATTTTGAATCGATCATTGAAAAATAATGGTTCTATGTTTCTGAAAGTGCGATGTCGTGGGCACCCTCAAATGATTAATCTGATTTTGTGGTACTTAGGTGCAGTAGAGTGGCTGACCAAGGTCATCTCTCAATGGAGGAAGTGAATTTAAAAACTTATTAAAGGTATTCTAAAAATAAAATAAAAGAGAATAAAAAAACTACTTGAAAGGATGGGGGTGGTTGTTTATAGTTTATAAAACTTGAAGAAGTTTACTGGAAGAGGATTTCATTTTTTTTGTTTTTAATTTTGAAATGAAGTTTGATTAAAAAGACACAACAAGAAGATGTTTTTTAGAAACTATTTTAAAAGGAATAATCGATCTAACTCTACCTCTTCATTTACATATTAATAATTATCATTCAAATCAATATCCACTTAATTATGATCCCCTAATTTGTTAACCCTGGAACCCTACAAGAGTTTACTTAACCACGAAGATGGAATTACTTAAACCCTAGGCTAGCTTTGGAACACGCAATCGCAGCACCCTTCTTTGATTGTTGTTCTAAGGTTAGCTTATGGTCAGTGGTTAATTAGATCACATATACATTCTGTAAAGGAGGATGAATTGTGTTTGGGGATTATATTTGAACTCTATAAATTTATCCTGTGTGGTCTTGTATTATCGATTAAGATCGCGCGCTCATAATTTACACAAAATCTCAACCTCGTGTGTTTTTGTGTTAATTATTCAATTACTTACTTAGTTTCTTACAATTTAAAAACACAATTAATGGATCAAATAAAGTGAATTACAGTAGCTCAATTATTGAAAAAAATTAAATGAAGAAGGATAGAGGTCGATCGATTACTAAAAAGAACTACTCTTCCATGGGCGGTGTAGTCATCGTGGAGACGTTTTCCATGAGAAAAGGATTGAAAGGGTAAAACCCAATATTTTCTCCACTCTTGATTACAACCCAATTAAGAATATTAAGAGAAGAAGAAAAGGGAATAAAACAGAAGATTATTTGAAAAAAAATTCAAGAAACAAACATGAAAGAAAAGAAATACAAAGAGAAGGTGGGTGAGGAGAGCCTTTTTGGAAGAGAGGATTGCACAAAGTCTTACTTCTTCCAAAAGTTTTTAGGGGCTCTCAAGAGACACCCTTTCATCCAAACCTTCCCAAAGCCTCAACCAGACATCCCAAATAGTTAAAACCCCTTTAAATAGAGATTGTGAGGGTTAGGGTTACAAAACTTTTTAAGTATGAAATGAAAAACTCGGCCAAATATTTTATTCCAAGTTGAACAACCTATTTGACCTCAAAAAGCGTGAATTGGACAACCTTCCAGAAGGATTATTTGTTCCAAATAACGTCCCCGATCGTTCCCCAAACTTTGGTCTCTATCCAAGCATTTATGAGGAAGATATGGCCCAAATACAGAACTCGTGTCTATTCTGCCGAGTCCAGCCCACCATTATATTAATGGCCCATTTACTCCATCCAAATGCACTATTTATCTCTATATTCTTCAATGAAAGTTGTAGAAAATTAAGTTAGGAACACTTTTACAAACTATTAAGTTCCAATAATAAATATTAAAATATTTATCTTCAAAATACTACAGTACATTTTAAAAGGGAAAACTGTAATTTTAATCAAATTTTCAAATGAATGATCTAATCCCAAATATTTCATAAATAAATATATTTATCACAATTTTAGGAAATTATATCATTTATTATCAATAAAATATTCAACAAAATAGTGTTTTATCAACTCCCCCACACTTACCCAATTGCACTCCTGAGAAAAACCTCATATCAAGTAAACATCAATATCAAATCAAAACCAATTTTAAATCGCATATCCTTGAGATCAAACAATTACAAACCAAGAAACAAAATATATCATGCCTCATAAAAACCATTATTTCAAGTTCTTCATTTATATCATTCAATATATTTCCACTTTATTTATCCTCCTGTGCACAAAACACTTACCTCGCTTGAATTTTCTCTTATCACACAAATATCAATTTTTTTGAAATGTATTTCTCATCCAAACTCATAAAAGGGTCACCATAGGCTTGATAAATTCCTACATTGCCACCCAATGTGAGTCAAGGAAATATGTTTATCATGAGGACTTTTCAGGGTTTTTCTGTGGATTTCGGTTGGTAGGATTTAGATGTGAAAAATTTTGAGGCTGAATGAGGAGGGTTTGACTCTTTTTGATGCAAAATGGCATTAATCTAATTTTCATTTAAATATGGTCTACTCATTAATCCCCATAGTATCAATTCATCTCCATCATCATGAAAATTCATGGAATTTTTTCACCATTCATCAATTCATCAACAAAAATGTCAATCTTCTCAAACATGATTTTATTGAAAGCTCTAGATAAGCACATCTTTCTACCTCAATTAGAAGCTCCAGAAAAGGCACAACTTTCGATATAATTACTTTCTTCAGCAGCAAACACATCTCTTAAAAATTAAATTTTCCAACCAAACTATCATAGAATGTGGTATCACAACACAAGATATATTCCCCCACACTTAAGCTCAACTAGATTATGCAATTTCACTTCAAGAGTTGGTTGGATAGGGAAAATTGTCTTGTAATGTGGCTAACCTAATAGGTTGTTCATGGCTTCTAAGGGATAAAAGGATTAAATTTTCAAGGTAGGCCATTATAAAAAAATAATTCTTTGAAGTAGGGGCTTTAATACCAAACAAATTCCCCAATCATTTAAACAGAAGTACCTCACACCCTCAAGTTTTGACAGAAATAAATCAAATTCTGGTTAAATCAAGAATGGTTTGGTTCTCTCAAGAAGTGAGGTGAATGTAAAGAATATGAAAATAATGGTTCAGAATCCTCATAGGAAATTTATTTCAAATATAAAGACAGTGAGATGTGGCATGGGATTCAAAATTTAGTGTACTTTTCATTAAATTACTAAATATTTGAACTTGAAACAAAGTCATTTCAGCATTCATTTAAGCTCAGATTCAGGGGATAAATTGTTCCACTCATTTATATGCATTTCAAAATTGTTATGAGAATCATTTTAGCCAAAAAATTTAAAAACACAAAGAAAATTGAAAAATACACAGACAAAATTTGAAAAAACACACATTTTTTTGTTTTTTTTTAAACGGGAAAACAATTGAAATTACTAGACTAAAAGGTTCCCTCCCCCACACTTAAAATATTTCATTGTCTTTAATGTGAACCCATGAGATGATATATGCACATGAAATGTAGAATTTTTAAATAGGACAAATAATAACAAAGTTAAAGGGTTAGGAACAGCCTGATGTGATCTAGTGATGATGGGGTCATGCAGTGTGATAAAATCCACTGCATCAGTAGGAAGTCCTTAAATGTATCTCTTCAAACGTTTCCCATTGACTGTAAAGCTCCTTCTTGTGTCCTCTTGTGTGATATCCACTGCACCATAAGGGAAAAATTATTCACAACATAAGGACCTAACCATCTGGAACGCAACTTACCAGGCATCAGCTTCAGTCGTGAACTGTAGAGAAGGACTTTCTCTCTAACATGAAACTACCTTTGCTGGATCATTCTATCCTGAGATGCTTTTGATCTTTCCTTGTAGAGCCTATTTCTCATATGAAGATAATCTAATCTCCTCAAGCTCTTCAATTTGCATCTTCATTTGGATTCCATCTTGGGGAAAATCCATTTTTCATTTCATTATAGCCCAATAAGATCGATGCTCAACTTCCACGGGGAGATTACATGATTTCCCAAAAACAATCCGAATTGGGGAAATGCCAATGGGTGTCTTGTATGTTGTCCTATAAGCCCACAATTCATTATCCAAGCACTTGCTCCAATCCTTCCTATTTGGCTGCACGATTTTCTCCAATATTTGTTTCAACTCACGATTTGAAACCTCAGCCTGGCCATTTATTCGGGGGTGGTATGGTGTTGATGTTTTGTGCGTCACCCCATACTTTCGAAGGAGGGAACAAAAATTACTATTGAAAAAGTGTGTCCCTTGGTCACTGATGATGGCCTTTGTTACTCCAAACCTGCAAAAACTTTCAGCCTTGAAAAAATCCACTACAACATGAGAATCGTCAGTCCTGGTGGCCTTGGCCTCCACCCATTTACTCCCATAATCAACAGCAACCAAAATATAAAAAAATCCAAATGAACTAGGAAAAGGACCCATAAAATCAATTCCCCATACATCAAGAATCTCACAGAATAGTATGGGTTGTTGGGGCATCTCATGTCTCTTAGAAATGTTCCCAGTGTGTTGGAAACAAGAGCATGACTTACAAAACACATGGGAATCATAGAATAATCTAGGCCAATATAATCCAGAGTCCAAAACCTTCCTAGCAGTCCGTTGGGGTCCAAAGTGTCCACCACAAGAAAGTGTATGACAGAAATGAAAAACAGACTCAAACTCATGATCAGGAACACACCTCTTAATGACTTGGTCACTACACATGTTCCGGAGGTAAGGATCATCCCACACATAATACCTAGACTCACTTTTTAATTTTTTGACTTGATACTTCTTCAAATTTACAGGTACTTCAAAGGAAACAATGTAATTAACTAAATTAGCATACCAAGGATGTGTACCTGATATGGTATAGAGATTCTCATCGGGGAAAGTGTCCTGAAGTGGTACCCGGTCCAAGGTGTCACCCTCTGGTGTTTGAGTAATCCTACTCATGTGGTCTGCCACCAAATTCTCTGATCCCATCTTGTCCTTTATCTCAATATCAAATTCCTGAAGAAGGAGCATCCAACGGATAAGTCATGGCTTTGCATCTAGCTTCATTAGGAGGTACCTCAAAGCTGCATGGTCAGAAAAAAAACTACTTTAGAGCCCAATAAATATGAATAGAATTTATCTAAAGCAAATATGACAGCAAGAAACTCCTTTTCAGTGGTAGTGTAGTTTGATTGGGTTGAATCCAATGTCCTTGATGCATAGGAAATCACATGTGAATATCCTTCCACCCTATGTGATAAGACAGCTCCAACCGTGAAGTTAGAGGCGTCACACATAAGATCAAAAGGAATCTCCCACCTTGGGGGCTATATGATAGGTGGAGTGGTCAGACATTGTTTTAGCCCATCAAATGAATTCCTACAAGAAACATCAAATACAAAATCAGAATCCTTTTGAAGTAATCTTGACATAGGAAGAGAAATCTTACTAAAATCTTTGATGAAGCACCAATAAAATCCTACATGCGAGAGGAAAGATATAACATCACGCACACATGAAGGATATGGTAAGGATGAAATAATACCTACCTTTGATCTATCAACCTCTATCCCATGTTTTGACACTACATGCCCTAAGACAATTCCATGATCTACCATGAAATGACACTTTTCAAAGTTTAGGACCAAATTCCTCTCAATATAACGATTCAACACCTTTCCGAAACTAATTATACATTCATCAAATGAAGAACCATACACTGTAAAATCATCCATAAATACCTCCATGCAGGTCTCAATAAAATCAGAAAAAATACTCACCATGCATCTTTGGAAGGTACCTAGGGCGTTGCAAAGTCCAAATGGAATCCTCCGGTAGGCAAATGTGCCAAAAGGACAGGTGAATGTAGTCTTCTCCTGATCCTCCGAAGATATAGGAACTTGAAAATATCCAGAAAATCCATCCAAGAAACAATAGTGTGTCTTCCTAGCTAGTCTCTCAAGCATCTGATCAATAATTGGGAGGGGGAAATGGTCTTTGCGAGTGGAATGATTTAGTTTCCTATAATCAATACACACACGCCAACTATTTTGTACCCTCATTGGAACTAACTCATCTTTATTGTTTTTAACAACAGTAACACCACTTTTCTTCGGCACAACCTGAATTGGACTTACCCACTGAGAATCTGAAATGGGATAGATTATACCTACCTCGAACAATTTTTCAACTTCTTTTTTGACAACCTCTAAAAGGGTTGGATTGAGTCTCCTTTGTGGTTGCCTCACCTATTTAGCCTCATCCTCCAAAAAAATTATATGCATGAAAATGGAGGGGCTAATACCTGATATGTCAGCCAAGGTCCACCCGATTTCCCTAATGTTCTCCCTCAAAAGATTCAAATGTTTTTCTTCATGTTCAAAAGGGAGATTGTTAACAATGGTAAAAGGTAATTTCTCACCACTCAACAAGTATGAGTATTTGAGATTTGGTGGTAATGGCTTGAGTTCCAGTGTAGGGGGGTGGTGTATGGATGAAGACATAGAAGGAACTGAAATATGTGCAGAAAGAGCATCAGTATCAGAATATACATCATCAAAATCAGTGAATAAAGCATCAAATCCATCAGCATACTCAACAGCCATGTCATAATCAGAGTTCACATGATCAAAATCAGAGTATGATTCTATTTCAAAATCAAATCTAATAGAGTCTTTTGCATTAGAAATAGGTGTGGAAGTACTGTTAGACATCAAACTATAACCAATACTCATAATCTCCCTAAGAATAAAACAATCAAATTCCATGGGGTTTTTATTTGGTGGTTCAAAATGGGAGATAACAAATGCAGAGTGATCCTCTAAGGGGTACTTCATGGAATCCATAACATTAAATATCACAACTTCATCTCCAAACTCCATGGAAAGTGTAGTGACCCGAAGATGGACATACATGGAAATTACATTACTTTTGAGGAATACTTAATACATAACAAAAAAATACACACAAAGATCGTAATAGTTTAGTGTCTTTGGAAATATGGAATATAATCTTATAATCATGTTGAAAGATCTTCAAAAACTCCCATAACGATCTTCCCCTTTTTGTTTACTTACCTAAAACATTTCTTTATTTACTAGGGAAAATAAAACATAAAAAGGGTAAGCTCAAATGCTCAATAAGGGAAAACATAGAGAACATAAAACAATCCATAATAATTTGAAAGAAAAAACATGAACATGAAATTTAAACATCAAAATCTTGAGCAAAGACATAAATAGTGGAAGTATGTAAGGAATATATCATAATGGGACATCAACCATGATAAAATATAATGGGAATAAAACATGTAATTGTGGAAACCATTCAGCACATGTTATGATTTCCATAATAGCCAAGGCATTGCTGCCAATACTATCTTAGTGGAAAAAGTCCCTTTCTAAATCGAGTTCACTCCTCGTTTCAGTCCTGTAACACTGAACCGGATTAACTTACCATTCTAGCCATGTCTATCTCATGAGATATAAATCTTTACCCAATGCATTGGAGGGAGATATAGGTCTCACTCATCTCATAATGAAATCATTCTTACTTGTTCCGCAAAATAAACTTAAAACATTCGTCATAACCCAAAGAATAAAAGGGGTTTCATAAACATCATCCCATCATCACACAATCCATATAAAACAAATGGATATTTCATTATAAGAAAAGTGAAACCATGTAAATCATAGAGACATTATACATGAAACATACACATATGAAATAATTTCATCTTAGATGGAAAATGGTTTTGATAAAACACTTGAAATTAATTTTTGATGAAAATATCCTTTATTCTTCAAAATCATTTTCGTTTCACAAAATTCCATGAAATTTTAAAAGAAAATTATTTTGTTGAAAATAGTCATGAAATATTTTGGAGGAAGCTTCATGAAAATAAGGCTTTATAAAACCATAAAAATTTGTTCACGTCGTATAAGTTAAAAATAACATTTTTCTCGTACTTTTGTCGGAAAAGTCAAAAAGTACCTCGTATGGTAAACAAAAGAAAGATTCCTTCCATACGATGTGGTAAAAGTAGAACAGGGTAAAAATGACTTTAAACAAACATGGAAGAAAAGTAAACATTTTATGAAAACATTTTGAGAACATATGGACATGGATAATAATCATAACCCCAGTAAATACTTACAAATAAACAATCTCGGATAAGAATAGGATTGGAATAATTATCTCTTACCTTAGGTCCAATATGCTTCATATGGATCTGAACCTCCTGTATAATGATTTAAATAATGTCATTGACTTATTAAATAATCATATTCATTGTTATGATATCATATATGTTTCTCTTATGACTTTATATTACCCATTCTTTTGTAAATTCCATGTTAAAGCAGTGTTTTGGGTAAAATCATTTCATTTATCGTATGTGTTTCGACTTGTCGTTCATGATATTATTAATTATATACTGATTTAAATAATTATAGAATGTAAAAAAAGATTTATATATAATATATATTCATTATATACATATATATTATAGATTGATAAAAGGAATGAAATAAACCGTTCATGGAGACGGTAGGCTGTACGTGCATGAATGTTGTTTTCGTTTCCTTATTGAATTGAATGAAACTAAATAGATGACATACATATATATATACATAAATCCAGTAGCATTATTATTTCATATATTTCATTATTATTCATTATATAAACCTTATGATCATTCATGTATGGTTAACATGGAGAATGAATCTCATCACGTCGTGGAGATGGTAGTCTGTACGTACGCACGAGCGATGATATCATTCCCATAATTCTTGAATAGAATTAGAGTGGATGGTATAATATATCAGAATCAGTATGATGTTATAATAACCATATATAGTTATTCTTTACACCATTATACCCATCCATGTATGGTTTTGGTGAAAAAACAGATTACACCACGGTGTGGAGACGGTATTCCATACATACGCACGCGCAGTGATTTTGTTTTCCATTGGATGGATAGAAGGTGAAATAGGTTTGTTTCATATTTATAATAACAAATCATTATATGAGGGATACTGATGTTATTACTTCATAATGAAACAACTAAAGAAGAATAAGTGGAAGAAGAAATTAAGTTGTAGAAAATTAAGTTAGGAACACTGTTACAAAATATTAAGTTCAAATAATAAATATTAAAATATTTATCTTCAAAATACTAAAGTACATTTTAAAAGGGTAAAACTAGAATTTTCATCAAATTTTCAAATGAATGATCTAATCCCAAATATTTCATAAATGAATATATTTATCACAATTTGAGGAAATTATATCATTTATTATCAATAAAATATTCAACAAAATAGTGTTTTATCAAATCCCCCACACTAACCCTTTTGCACTCCTGGGAAAATCCTCATGTCAAGTAAACATCAATATCAAATCAAAACCAATTTTAAAACACATATCCTTGAGATCAAACAATTAAAAACCAAGAAACAAAATATATCATGCCTCATAAAAAACATTATTTCATGTTCTTCATTTATATCATTCAATATATTTCCACTTTATTTATCCTCACATGCACAAAACACTTACCTCGCTTGAATTTTCTCTTATCACACAAATATCAATTTTTTTGAAATGTCTTTCTCATCCAAACTCATAAAAGGGTCACCATAGGCTTGATAAATTCCTACATCGCCACCCGATGTGAGTCAAGGAAATATTTTTATCATGAGGACTTTTCAGGGTTTTCCTGTGGCTTTCGGTTGGTAGGATTTAGATGTGAAAAATTCTGAGGCTGAATGAGGAGGGATTGACACTTTTTGATGAAAAATGGAATTAATCTAATTTTCACTTAAATATGGTCTCCTCATTAATCCCCAGAGTATCAATTCAGCTCCATCATCATGAAAATTCATGGAAGGTTTTCACCATTCATCAACTCAGCAACAAAAATTTCAATCTTCTCAAACTTGATTTTCTTGAAAGCTCCAGATAGGCACAACTTTCTACCTCAATTAGAAGCTCCAGAAAAGGCACAACTTTTGATATAATTAATTTCTTCAGTAGTAAACACATCTCTTCAAAATTTAATTTTCCACCCAAACTATCACAGAATCTGGTAGCACAACACAGGATAGATTCCCCCACACTTAAGCTCAACTAGATTATGCAATTTCACTTCAAGAGTTGGTTGGATAGGGAAAATCGGCTTGTAATGTGGCTAACTTAACAGGTTGTGCATGGATTCTAAGGTATAAAAGGATTAAATTTTCTAGGTATGCCATTATAAAAAAGGATTCTTTGAAGTTGGGGATTTAATACCAAACAAATGCCTCAATCATTTAAACATAAGTACCTCAAACCCACATGTTTTGACAGAAATAAATCAAATTATGGTTAAATCAAGCATGGTTTGGTTCTCTTAAGAAGTGAGGTGAATGTAAAGAATCTGAAAATAATGGTTCAGAAGCCTCACAGTAAAGTGATTTCAAATATAAAGACAGTGAGATGTGTCATGGGATTCAAAATTCAATGTACTTTTCATGAAATTACTAAATATTTGAACTTGAAATAAAGTCATTTCAGCATTCATTTAAGCTCAGTTTCATGGGATAAATTGTTTCACTCATTGATATGCATTTCAAAATTGTGATGAGAATCATTTTATCCCAAAAATTTTAAATACACAAATAAAATTGAAAAATAAACATACAAAATTTGAAAAAAAAACACAATTTTTTTTGTTTTTTTAAAATAGGAAAACAATTGAAATTACTACACTAAAAGGTTCCCTCCCCCACACTAAAAATATTGCATTGTCCTCAATTTGAACCCATGAGATGATATATGCACATGAAATGCAGAATTTTTAAATAGGACAAATAATAACAAAGTTAAAGGGTTAGGAACAGCTTGATGTGATCAAGTGATGATGGGGTCATGCAGTGTGATAAAATCCACTGCATCAGTAGGAAGTCCCTCAATGTATCTCTTCAAACTTTGCCCATTGACTGTAAAGCTTTTTCTTGTGTCCTCTTGTGTGATCTCCACTGCACCATAAGGAAAAACATTAGTCACAACATAAGGACCTAACCGTCTGGAACATAACTTACCAGACATCAGCTTCAGTCGTGAACAGTAGAGAACGACTTTCTCTCCAACATGAAACTACCTTTGTTGGATCATTCTATCATGAGCTGCTTTTGATCTTTCCTTGTAGAGCCTTGAGTTCTCATATGAAGACAATATAATCTCCTAAAGCTCTTGAATTTGCAGCTTCCTTTGGATTCCAGCTTGGGCCAAATCCATGTTGCATTTCATTATAGCCCAATAATCTTGAAGCTCAACTTCCACGGGGAGATGACACGATTTTCCAAAAACAATCCGAAATGGGTAAATACCAATGGGTGTCTTGTATATTGTTCTATAATCCCAAAATGCATCATACAAGAGCTTTCTCCAATCCTTCCTATTTGGCTGCACGGTTTTCTCCAATATTTGTTTCAACTCGCGATTTGAAACCTCAGCTTGGCCATTTGTTTGGGGGTGGTATGGTGTTGATGTTTTGTGTGTCACCCCATACTTTCGAAGGAGGGAAGGAAAATTACTATTGAAAAAGTGTTTCCCTTGGTCACTGATGATGGACTTTGGTACTCCAAACCAGCAGAAAATTTGATCCTTGAAAAAATCCACTACAACATGAGAATCGTCAGTCCTGGTGGCCTTGGCCTCCACCCATTTAATCACCTAATCAACAACAACCAAAATATACAAAAATCCAAATGAACTAGGAAAAGGACACATAAAATCAATGCCGCATACATAAAAAATATCACAGAATAGTATGGGTTGTTGGGGCATCTCATGTCTCCTAGAAATGTTCCCAGTGTGTTGGCAACGAGAGCATGAATTACAAAACACATGTGCATCATGGAATAATATAGGCCAATATAATCTAGAGTCTAAAACCTTCCTAGCTATCCATTGGGATCCAAAGTGTCCACCACAAGAAAGTGTATGACAGAAATGCAAAACAGACTCAAACTCATGATCAGGAACACACCTCCTAATGACTTGGTCACTACACATGCACCAGAGGTAAGGATCATCCCCCACATAATACCTAGACTCACTTTTTAATTTTTGGACTTGATGCTTCTTCAAATTTTCTAGGATTTTAGAGGAAACAATGTAATTAACTAAATTAGCATACCAAGGATTCGTACCTAAGATGGTATAGAAATGCTCATCGGGGAAAGTGTCCCGAAGTGGTACCTGGTCCAAGGTGTCACCCTCTGGTGTGTGAGTAAGACTACTCATGTGGTCTTCCACCAAATTCTTTGATCCCTTCTTTTCCTTTATCTCAATATCAAATTCCTGAAGAAGGAACATCCAACGGATAAGTCGTGGCTTTGCATATGGCTTCTTTAGGAGTTACCTCAAAGCTGCATGGTCAGAAAAAACAACTAATTTAGAGCCCAATAAATATGAACAGAATTTATCTAAAGAAAATATGACAGTAAGAAACTCCTTTTATGTGGTAGTGTAGTTTGATTGGGCTGAATCCAATGTCCTTGATGCATAGGCAATCACATGTGAACGTCCTTGCACCTTCTGAGATAAGACTGCTCCAACCGTGAAGTTGGAGGCGTCACACATAAGCTCAAAAGGAATCTCCAACTATGGGGGCTGTATGATAGGTGGAGTGGTCAGACATTGTTTTAGCTCATCAAATGAATTCCTACAAGAAACATCAAATAAAAAATCAGAATCCTTTTGAAGTAATCTTGACATAGGAAGACAAATCTTACTAAAATCGTTGATGAAGCGACGATAAAATCATGCATACCCTAGGAAAGATCTAACATCACGCACACATGAAGGATATGGTAAGGATGAAATAATGTCTACCTTTGATCTATCAACCTCTCTCCAATGTTTTGACACTACATGCCCTAAGACAATGTTGTGCTCTACCATGAAATGACACTTTTCAAAGTTCAGAACCAGATTCTTCTAAATACAACGCTTCAACACCTTTCCAAAACTATTTAGAAATTCATCAAATGAAGACCCATACACTATAAAATCATCCATAAATACCTCCATGAAGGTCTTAATAAAATCAGAAAAAATTCTCACCATGCATATCTGGAAGGTACCTAGGGTGTTGTAAAGTCCAAATGGCATCCTCCGGTAGGCAAATGTGCCAAAGGGACAGGTGAATGTAGTATTCTCCTAATCTTCCGGAGATATAGGAACCTAAGAATATCCATAAAATCCATCCAAGAAACAATAGTGTGTCTTCCCAGCTAGTCTCTCAAGCATCTGATCAATAAACGGGAGGGGGAAATGGTCTTTGCGAGTGGAATGATTTAGTTTCCTATAATCAATAAACACACGCCAACTATTTTGTACCCTCATTGGAACTAACTCATCTTTCTCGTTTTTAACAATAGTAACACTACTTTTCTTAGGCACAAACTGAATTGGACTTTCCCACTGAGAATCTGAAATGGGATATATTATACCTGCCTTGATCAATTTTTCAACTTCTTTTTTAACAACCTCCAAAAGGGTTTGATTGAGTCTCCATTGTGGTTGCCTCACCGGTTTAGCCCCATCCTCCAAAAGAATCCTATGCATGGAACTGGACGGGCTAATACCTGATATGTTAGCCAAGGTCCACCTAATTTCCCTATTTTTCTCCCTCAAAAGATTCAAAAGTTTTTCTTCATGTTCAAAAGGGAGATTGTTAGCAATGATAACAAGTAATTTCTCACCACTCAACAAGTATGAGTATTTGAGATTTGGTGGCAATGTCTTGAGTTCCAGTGTAGGGCGGTGGTGTATGGATGGATACATAGAAGGAATTGAAATATGTGCATAAAGAGCATCAGTATTAGAATATACATCATCAAAATCAGAGAATAAAGCATCAAATCCATCAGCATACTCAACAGCCATGTCATAATCAGAGTCCACATGATCAAAATCAGAGTATGATTCCATTTCAAAATGAAATATAATATATTATTTTCCATTATAAATAGGTGTGGAAGTACTCTTAGACGTCAAACTAGAACCAATACTCATAATCTCCCTAAGCATAGAACAATCAAATTCCATGGGGTTTTTATTTGGTGGTTCAAAATGGGAGATATAAAATGCAGAGTGATCCTCTGAGGGGTACTTCATGGAAACCATAACATTAAATATCACAACTTCATCTCCAAACTCCATGGAAAGTGTACCCTCATTGACATTTATGATAGTTTTTGTAGTTTTGAGGAAGGGACTACCTAAGATTATGGGAGAATTAGAACTTCCCTGATCATCCTCCATGTTAAGCACGTAGAAATCTGCTGGAAATATCATGTGTCTTACCCAGACAAGTACATCCTCATGAAATCCCGCTGGATATGCCATAGATCTATTTTCTAATTGCACCACTACTCTCGTCAGCTTCAACTCACCAACCTGTAAAGAAGAGAATACAACGTGAGGCATCACATTTATGGAAGCTCCTAAATCACAAAGAGCATCAGAGAAATGAAACTCCCCTATGGTACATGGGATGGTGAATGTCCCGGGATCCTTGAACTTTGTTGGCATTGCTTGAGTTGGTGTAATAAGTGGTGAGACATTCCTTCCAAGGTTGATCCTCTCATTTCTCTTAAGCCCTCTTCGATTGGTGCATAGTTCTTTTAAGAATTTGTCATACCTTAGAATTTTCTTAATGGCTTCAAGTAGAGGAATGTTGATCTCCACATGCTTGAATGTGTCCAAAACCTTCTTTTTCATTGCTTCTTCAGCCATATTCTTGGTTTGAACAACCTTGTTTGGAAAAGTGAGGGGTTTAGGAGGAACATCATCAATCTTTTTCTTACCTTTATCTTTCTCCTTGGATTTCTCATCAGTTGGTATGGAATGCAGCTTCTCTGGAGTAGAGGTGAATCCCGGTGGAATGGTAGGTACAGATGTATCGTTCATTTTCTTCCCACTTCTCAATGTGATGGAACTAACATTCCCCTTTGGATTTGGAGTGGGTTGGGAAGGTAGATTTCCGGAATTCTTACTTATAAGTTCATGGAGGGTGGTGGAAATCTGGCTCATTTGAGTCTTCAACTCCCTCAGCTCTGAACATTGACTCTTCAACTCATTCTGTTGATTAAGAACAATTTTCTTCAAAAGACCATCAGTATTAGAATCTACCTTTGGTGGGGGATTCCCTTGTTGTTGGCTTGTTGATTCTTGGTCTTCAAATCTCCTTTGGGGTTGTTGGAAACCCTGCTGGTAAGGCGGAGGATGCTGGAAGTTTTGTTGAAAAGGTGGCCTTTTTTTTGTTGTCTAGAGCCATACCTCATGTCCGGTTGATCTTTCCACCCTTGGTTGTATGTTGGAGCAAATGAATCAAACTTCTTTTGGGGATATGGTTGTTGTTTCTTCTATTGGTCTCCCTGGGAATACTGCTGCACAATCCTCTGTCTCTTGTAGTTGTGGGCAACAGTCAGTTGGGTGGCTTGTCTCAGTGCAAATGTCACAAGGCCTTGAAGGAGGAGGTTGGGATGTCTTTTGAGCCAATGAAATCTGCCTCACCATAGTGGTCAATGCTTCCAACATGGTATCAATAAAATGAATTTCAAGAGAAGAAGGACATACCTGATGTACTCCCCTAACATGTGGTGTACCTCGATCGCCAAATTGTTGGGAGTTTTGTGCCATATTGTTGATCAATGCATGTGCGGCTACTGGTGTCTTGTAAACCAATGCACGTCCTGTTGCGGCATCCACTATGCTCCTCTCCATAGCTGTGAGTCCTTCATATAAGTACTTAATGAGGAGTTGCTCACTGATTTGGTGATGTGGACAGCTTGCACACAACTACTTGAATCTCTCCCATTACTCATTCATTGAATCCCCTTTTTCTTGCTTGATCCCCGAGGTCTCATTACGAATGGAAGTGGTCCTCGATGCTGGAAAAAATCTCTGTAAGAAAAGTCATTTTAAATTGTTCCAACAAGTTACATCCTCGGGTTGTAAATAATACATCCAATCTTTCGTAGCTCCATCAAGTGAGAATGGGAATGATCTTAATTTGATTTGATCTTCAGAAACATTTCATGGTTTAAGGGTTGATCAAATCACATTAAATTCTTTAAGGTGTTTGTTTGGATCCTCACCAGATAAGCCATGAAATTTTGGAAGAAGGTGAATTACCCCAGATTTTAACTCAAAGTCTGATTTGAGATTCAGGTATGCAATACAATTTGGTTGAAATTTAATATCAAGTGCATCCAATTATAGAATGGTTCTATTAAGTTCATTTCCATTATTTCCATACATTGGTTCCTCTTTTATGTTTGAATTTGAATTTCTTCCAATTTCAATGTTTCCAGAAGAGAGGAATCCACCAACTGGATGAATATTGAAACTTCCCATAGACTGAGAATGTCTGATTCGAGCCCTAAGGATACATTAAATCTCATGGTCAAGATCTAAGAGATATTCAGGATTAGTTCGTGTCATAAATCAAATAAAAATTAAAATAAATAAAGTGGACCATAGTAAAATAAAAATGAGAAGTTTGAGTTGATGGTCCAAAAATAAAAGAAGAGGATGAAAGAAAAAAAATGAAAACATGAGAAAGGGGAAAGATGAAAGAGAGAGGTGAAGAAAATAATAAAATGAAAAATAAAAGAAATACCTCTAAATGGTTGAATAAATTACTTGCCTCCCTAGAAATGGTGCCAATTTGAAAGTGTGCTATCGTGGGTGACCTCAAATGATTAATGTGATTTTGGTGTACTTAGGTGCAGCAGAGTAGCTGACCAAGGTCATCTCTCAAAGGAGGAAGTGAATTTAACAACTTATTAAAGGTATTCTAAAAATAAAATAAAAGAGAATAAAAACACTACTTGAAAGGATGGGGTGGTTTTTTATAGATTATAAAACTTGAAGAAGTTTGCTGGAATAAGATTGCATTTTTTTGTTTTTATTTTTGAAATGAAGTTTGATTAAAAAGACACAACAAGAAGATGTTTTTTTTGAAAATATTTTTAAAGGCGTAATCGATCTAACTCTGCCTATTCATTTACTTATTAATCATTATAATTTAAAGAAATATACACTTAATTATGATCCCCTAATTTTTTAACCCTTGAACCCTACAATAGTTAACTTAACCACAAAGATGGAATTACTTAAAACCTAGGCTAGCTTCCGAACACGCAATCGCAGCACCCAGCTTTGATTGTTGTTATAAGGTTAGCTTATGGTCAGTGGTTAATTGGAGCACATATCCATTCTATAAATGAGGATGAATTGTGTTTAGGGATTATATTTTAACTCTACAAATTTATCCTGTGTGGTCTTGTATTACCGATTAAGATCACGCTCTCACAATTTACACAAAATCTCCACCACGCTTGTTTTTGTGTTAATTAATCAATTGCTTACTTAGTTTCTTAAAATTTAAAAACACAATTCATGGATCATATTAAGTGAATTATAGTATCTCAATGATTCAAAATAATTAAATGAAGAAGGATAGAGGTCGACCGATTACTAAAAAGAACTACTCTTCCATGGGAGGTGTAGTCTTCGTGGAGACGTTTTGCATGAGAAAAGGATTGAAAGGGTATAACCCAATCTTGTCTCCACTATTGATTCCAACCCAATTAAGAAGATTAATAGAAGAATAAAATGGAAGAACATAGAAGATTATTTGAAAAAAAATCAAGAAACAAACATGAAAGAAAATAAATACAAAGAGGAGGTGGGAGAGGAGAGCCTTTTTGGAAGAGAGGTTTTCACAAAGCCTTACTTCTTCCAAGAGTTTTGAGGGGCTCCCAAGAGACACCATTTCGGCCACACCTTCTCAAATCCCCAACTAGCCTTCCCAAAGAGTTAAAACCTCCTTTAAATAGAGTTTGTGAGGGTTAGGGTTACATAACGTTTTAAGTATGAAATGAAAAACTCGGCCAAATATTTTATTCCACATTGCACCGCCTAGTTGACCTCCAAAACGCGTGAATTGTCCGGCCTTCCACGAGGATTATTTGTTCCAAATCATATCCCCGATCATTCCTCAACATTTGGGCTCAATACAAGCCATTAATGAAGAATATATAGCCCAAATAAAGCACCCATGTCTATTCTGCCGAGTCCAGCCCACCATTGGCTTAATGGCCCATTTACTCCATCTAAATGCACTATTTAGCTCTAGTGTTCTGAATGAAAGTTGTAGAAAATTAAGTTATGGACACTGTTAAAAAATATTAAGTTCAAATAATAAATATTTAATTATATAGCTTCAAAATACTACAGTACATTTTAAAAGGGTAAAACTGGAATTTTCATCAAATTTTCAAATGAATGATCTAATTCCAAATATTTCATAAATTAATATATTTAGCACAATTTGAGGAAATTATATCATTTATTATCAATATAATATTCAACAAAATAGTGTTTTATCAACTCCCCCACACTTTCCCTTTTGCACTCCTGGGCAAAACCTCATGTCAAGTAAACATCAATATCAAATCAAAACCAATTTTAAAACACATATCCTTGAGATCAAACAATTACAAACCAAGAAAAAAAATATATCATGCCTCATAAAAAAACATTATTTCAAGTTCTTCATTTATATCATTCAATATATATCAACTTTATTTATCCTCCCACACACAAAACACTAACCTCACCTGAATTTTCTCTTATCACCCAAATATCAATTTTTTTGCAATGCCTTTCTCATCCAAACTCATACAAGGGTCACCATAGGCTTGATAAATTCCTACATCACCACCCGATGTGAGTCAAGGACATATGTATATCATGAGAACTTTTTAGGGTTGTTCTTTGGCTTTTGGTTGGTAGGATTTATATGTGGAAAATTCTGAGGCTGAATGAGGAGGGCTTGACTCTTTTTGAAGCAAAATCGCATTAATCTATTTTTCACTTAAATATGGTCTCCCCATTAATCCCCATAGTACCAATTCAGCTCCATCATCATGAAAATTCATGGAAGGTTTTAACCATTCATCAATTCAGCAACAAAAATGTCAATCTTCTCAAACATGATTTTCTTGAAAGCTCCAAATAGGCACAGCTTTCTACCTCAATTAGAAGCTCCAGAAAAGGTATAGCTTCACCTGTCATGAAAGCTCCAGAAAAGGCACAACTTTCGTTATAATTAATTTCTTCAGCAGCAAACGCATCTCTTCAAAATTTAATTTTCTAACCAATGTATCACAGAATGTGGTATCACAACACAAGATAGATTCCCCAACACTTAATCTTAACTAGATTATGCAATTTCACTTCAACAGTTGGTTAGATAGGGAAAATTGGCCTGTAATGTGGCTAACCTAATAAGTTTTTCATGGCTTCTAAGGGAAACAATGATTAAATGTTCAAGGTATTCCATTATAAAAAATTATTCTTTGAAGTAGGGGCATTAATACCAAAAAAATGCCTCAATCATTTAAACATAAATAACTCAAACCCACAAGTTTTGAAAGAAATAAATCGAATTATGGTTAAATCAAGCAGGGTTTGGTTCTCTCAAGAAGTGAGTTGAATGTAAAGAATATGAAAATAATGGTTCAGAATCCTCATAGGAAAGTGATTTCAAATATAAAGACAGTGAGATGTGGCATGGGATTCAAAATTCAGTGTACTTTTCAGGATATTACTAAATATTTGAACTTGAAACAATGTCATTTCAGCATTAATTTAAGCCCAATTTCATGGGATAAATTGTTTCACTCGTGTATATGCATTTCAAAATTGTGATGAGAATCATTTTAGCTCAAAAATTTCAAAAAAACAAAGACCATTGAAAAATAAACACACAAAATTTGAAAAACACACAATGATTTTTGTTTTTTTTAAACAGGAAAACAATTGAAATTACTATATTAAAAGGTTCCCTCCCCCACACTTAAAATATTGCATTGTCCTCAATGTGAAGCCATGAGATGATATATGCACATGAAATGTAGAATTTTTAAATAATACAAATAATAACAAAGTTAAAGGGTTAGGAATAGCCTGATGTGGTCAAGTGATGATGGGGTCATGCAGTGTGATAAAATTCAATGCATCAGTAGGAAGTCCCTCAATGTATCTATTCAAACATTTCCCATTGACTTTAATGCTCCTTATTGTGTCCTCTTGTGTTATCTGCACTGCACCATAAGGAAAAACATTAGTCACAACATAAGGACCTAACCATCTGGAGTGCAACTTACCAGGAATCAGCTTCAGTCGTGAACTGTAGAGAAGAAATTTCACTCCTACATGAAACTAACTTTTTTGGATCATTCTATCATGAGTTTCTTTTGATATTTCCTTGTAGAGCCTTGAGTTCTCAAATAAAGACAATCTAATCTCCTCAAGGACTTGAATTTTCGGCTTCCTTTGGATTCCATCTTGGGCCAAATCCATGTTGCATTTCTTCATAGCCCAATAATCCCAATGCTCAACTTCCACGGGGAGATGACATGATTTCCCAAAAACAATCCGAAATGGGGACATACCAATGGGTGTCTTGTATGCTGACCTATAAGCCCACAATGCATCATCCAAGCACTTTCTCTAATCCTTCCTATTTGGCTACGCTGTTTTCTCCAATATTTGTTTCAACTCACGATTTGAAACCTCAGCCTGGCCATTTGTTTGGGGGTGGTATGGAGTTGATGTTTTGTGTGTAACCCCATACTTTCGAAGGAGGGAAGCAAAATTCCTATTGTAAAATTGTGTCCCTTGGTCACTGATAATGGCCTTTGGTACTCCAAACCTGCAGAAAATTTGAGCCATGACAAAATCCACTACAACATGAGAATCGTTAGTCCTGGTGGCCTTGGCCTCCACCCATTTACTCACATAGTCAACAGGAACCAAAATATACAAAAATCAAAATGAACTAGGAAAAGGACCCATAAAATCAATGCCACATACATCAAAAATCTCACTGAATAGTATGGGTTGTTGGGGCATCTTATGTCTCCTAGAAATGTTCCTAGTGTGTTGGCAACGAGAGCATGACTTACAAAACACATGGGCATCATGGAATAAGCTAGGCCAATATAATCAAAATTCTAAAACCGTCCTAGCTGTCCATTGTGGTCCAAAGTGTCCACCACAAGCAAGTGTATGATAGAAATGAAAAACAGACTCAAACTCATGATCGGGAACACACCTCCTAATGACTTGGTCACTACACATGCTCCAGAGGTAAGGATCATCCCACACATAATACCAGGACTCAATTTTTAATTTTTGGACTTGATGCTTCTTCAAATTTGCTGGGATTTCAGAGGAAAAAATGTAATTAACTAAATCAGCAAACCAAGGATGCGTACCTGAGATGGTATAGAGTTGCTCATCGGGGAAAGTGTCCCGAAGTGGTACCTGGTCCAAGGTGTCACCCTCTGGTGTGTGAGTAAGCCTACTCATGTGGTTTGCCACCAAATTCTCTGATCCCTTCTTGTCCTTTATCTCAATATCAAATTCTTGAAGAAGGATCATCCAACGGAAAAGTCGTGGCTTTGCATCTAGCTTCTTTAGAAGGTACCTCAAAGCTGCATGGTGAGAAAAAACAACTACTTTAGAGCCCAATAAATATGAAGGGAATTTATCTAAAGCAAATATGATAACAAGAAAATAATTTTATGTGGTAGTGTAGTTTTATTTGGGCGGAATCCAATGTCCTTGATGCATAGGCAATCACATGTGAACGTCCTTCCACCCACTGAGATAAGACGGCTCCAACCGTGAAGTTGGAGGCGTCACACATAAGCTCAAAAGGAATCTCCCACCTTGGGGGTTGTATGATAGGTGGAGTGGTTAGACGTTGTTTTATCTCATCAAATGAATTCCTGCAAGAAACATCAAATACAAAATCAGAATCCCTTTCAAGTAATCTTGACATAGGAAGAGAAATCTTACTAAAATCATTGATGAAGAACCGATAAAATCCCGCATTCCCTAGGAAAGATATAACATCACGCACACATGAAGGATATGGTAAGGATGAAATAATATCTACCTTTGATCAATCAACCTATATCCCATGTTTTGACACTACACGCCCTCAGACAATGCCATGCTCTACCATGAAATGACACTTTTCAAAGTTCGGGACCAGATTCTTCTCAATACAACGATTCAACACCTTTCCCAAACTAATTAGACATTCATCAAATGAATACCCATACACTATAAAATCATCCATAAATACCTCCATCCATGTCTTAATAAAATCAGAAAAAATACTCACCATGAATCTCTAGAAGGTACCTGGGGAGTTTCAAAGTCCAAATGGCATCCTCCGGTAGGCAAATATGCCAAAGGGACAGGTGAATGTCGTCTTCTCTTGATCCTTTGGAGATATAGGAACCTGAAAATATCCAGAAAATCCATCCATGAAACAATAGTGTGTCTTCCTAGCTAGTCTCTCAAGCATCTGATCAATAAATGGGAGGGGGAAATGGTCTTTGCTAGTGGAATGATTTAGTTTCCTATAATCAATACACACACGCCAACTATTTTGTACCCTCATTGGAACTAACTCATTTTTCTCGTTTTTAACAAAAGTAACACCACTTTTCTTAGGCACAACCTGAATTGGACTTACCCACTGAGAATCTGAAATGGGATAGATTATACTTGCCTCAAGCAATTTTTTAACTTCTTTTTTAACAACCTCCAAAAGGGTTGGATTGAGTCTCCTTTGTGGTTGCCTCACCGGTTTAGCCTCATCCTCCAAACGAATCCTATGCATGAAAGTGGAGGGGATAATACCTGATATGTAAGCCAAGGTCCACCAGATTGCCCTAATGTTCTCCCTCAAAATATTCAAAAGTTTTTCTTCATGTTCAAAAGGGATATTGTTAACAATGATAACGGGTAATTTCTCACCACTCAACAAGTATGAGTATTTGAGATTTGGTGGCAATGGCTTGAGTTCTAGTATAGGGGGTGGTGTATGGATAGATACATAGAAGGAACTGAAATATGTGCACCAAGAGCATCAGTATCAGAATATACATCATAAAAATCAGAGAATAAAGAATCAAATCCATCAGTATACTCAACAGCCATGTCATAATCAAAGTTCACATGATCAAAATCAGAGTATGATTCCATTTCAAAATCAAATCTAATAGATTCTTTTACATTAGAAATAGGTGTGGAAGTACTCTTAGACATCAAACTAGAACCAATAATCATAATCTTTCTAAGCATAGAACAATCAAATTCCATGGGGTTTTTATTTGGTGGTTCAAAATGGGAGATAACAAATTCAGAGTGATCCTCTGAAGGGTACTTCATGGAATCCATAACATTAAATATCACAACTTCATCTCCAAAATCCATGGAAGGTGTACCCTCATTGACATTTATGATAGTTTTTTCAGTTTTGAGGAAGGGTCTACCTATGATTATGGGAGCATGAGAACTTACCTGATCATCCTCCATGTTATGCACGTAGATATCTACTGGAAACATCATGTCTCTAACCCGGAAAAGTACATCCTCAAGGACTCTCGCTGGATATGTCGTAGCTCTATTCGCTAATTGCACCACTACTCTGGTCGGCTACAACTCACCAACCTGTAAAGAAGAAAATACAGAGTGAGGCATCACATTTATGGAAGCTCCCCAATTACAAAGAGCATCATAGAAGTGCAAATCCCCTATGGTACATGGGATGGTGAATTTCTCGGGATCCTTGCACTTTTTGAAATTTCTAGAGTTGGTGTAATGAGTGCTGAGACATTCGTTCCAAGTTTGATCCTCTCATTTCCCTTGAGCCCTATTCGATTGGTGTAGAGTTCTTTTAAGAATTTGGCATACCTTGAGATTTTCTTAATGGATTCAAGTAGAGGAATGTTGATCTCCACATGCTTGAATGTGTCCAAAACCTCATTTTTCATTGCTTCTTCCACCATATTCTTGGTTTGAACAACCCTATTTTGAAAAGTAATGGGTTTAGGAGGAACATCATCAATCTTTTTCTTACCTTTATCCTTCTCCTTGGATTGCTCATCAGTTTGTATGGAATGCGGCTTCTCTGGAGTATAGGTGAATCCTGGTGGAATGGTAGGTACAAATGTATCATTCATTTGCTTCCCACTTCTCAATGTGATGGCACTAACATTACCATTTGGATTTGGAGTGGGTTGGGAAGGTAGATTTCCGGAATTCTTACTTACAAGTTCATGGAGGGTGGTGGAAATCTGGCTCATTTAAGTCTTCAACTCCCTCAGCTCCGAATTTTGACTCTTCAGCTCATTTTGTTGATTAAGAACAATTTTCTTCAAAAGATCATCAGTATTAGAATCTACCTTTGTTGGGGGATTCTCTTGTTGTTTTATTGTTGATTCTTGGGCTTCAAATCTCCTTTGGGGTTGTTGGAAACCCTGCTGGTAAGGCGAAGGCTGCTGGAAATTTTGTTGAAAGGGTGGCCTTTATTGTTGTCCAGAGCCATACCTCATGCCCGGTTGATCTTTAGACCCTTGGTTGTATGTTGTATAAAATGAGTCAAACATCTTTTGGGGATATGGTTTTTTTGCTTCTATTGGTCTCCATGGAACAGCTGCGCAATCCTCTATCTCTTGTAGTTGTGGGCAATAGTCAGTTGGGTGGCTTGTCTCAGTGCAAATTCCACAAGGCCTTGAAGGAGGGGGTTGGGATTTCTTTTGATTCAATGGAATCTGCCTCACCATAGTGGTCAATTTTTCCAACTTGGAATCAATAAAATGACTTCCAAGAGAAGAAGGGCTTACCTGATGTACTCCCATAACATGTGGTGTATCTCAATCACCAAATTGTTGGGAGTTTTGTGTCATCTTGTTGATCAATTCATGTTCGGCTACTGGTGTCTTGTCCACAAATTCCCCTCCTATTGTGGCATCCACCATGCTCCTCTCCATAGCTATGATTCCTTCATAGAAGTACTGAATGAGGAGTTGCTCACAGATTTGGTGATGTGGACAGCTTGCACACAACTTCTTGAATCTCTCCTAATACTCATACATTGACTCCCCTTGTTCTTTCTTGATCCCCAAGATCTTCTTACAAATGGAAGTGTTCCTCGATGCTGGGAAAAAATCTCTGCAAGAAAATACGTTTTAAATCGTTCCAACATGTTACATCCTCGGGTTGTAAATAATACATCCAATCTTTTACAGCTCCATCAAGTAAGAATGGGAATGCTCTTAATTTGATTTGATATTCAGAAACATTTCATGGTTTAAGGTTTGAGAAATCCACATTAAATTATTTAAGGTTTTTGTTTGGATCCTCACTAGGTAAGCCTTGAAAATTTGGAAGAAGGTGAATTAACCCAGATTTTAACTCAAAGCCTGATTCGAGATTCGGGTATGCAATACAATTTGGTTGATAGTTAATATCAGGTGCAGCCAATTCTCAAATTTTTCTATTAATTTCATTTCTATTATTTCCAGCCATTGGTTCCTCTTTTATGTTTGAATTTGAATTTCTTCCAATTTCAATGTTTCCAGAAGAGAGGAATTCACCAACTGGTTGAATATTGAAACATCCTGTAGACTAAGAATGTTTGATTCAATCCCTAAGGCTACGTTCAATCGAAGGGTCAAGATCTAAGAGATCTTCAGGATTAGTTCGTGTCATAAATCAAATAAAAATTAAAAGAAAGAAAGTGGACCATAGTAAAATAAAAATGAGAAGTTTGAGTTGATGGTCCAAAAATAAAAGAAGGGGATGAAAGAAAAAAAATGAAAACTTGAGAAAGGGGAAAGATAAAAGAGAGAGGTGAAGAAAATAATAAAATGAAAAATAAAAGAAATACCTCTAAATGGTTGAATAAATTACTTGCCTCCCCAGCAATTGTGCCAATTTGAAAGTGCACTGTCGTGGGTGCCCTCAAATGATTAATGTGATTTTGGGGTACTTAGGTGCAGTAGAGTGGCTGACCAAGGTCGTCTCTCAAAGGAGGAAATGAATTTAACAACTTATTAAAGGTATTCTAAAAATAAAATAAAAGAGAATAAAAACTCTAATTGAAAGGATGGTGGTTGTTTTTTATAGTTTATAAAACTTGAAGAATTTTGCTGGAAGAAGATTGCATTTTTTTCTATTTTTAATTTTGAAATGAAGTTTGATTAAAAAGACACAATAAGAATATGTTTTTTTAGAAAATATTTTAAAAAGAATAATCGATCTAACTCTACCTCTTAATTTACTTATTAATAATTATAATTTAAATAAATATCCACTTAATTATGATCCCCTAATTCGTTAACCCTTGAACCCTACAAGAGTTAACTTAACCACAAAGATGGAATTACTTAAACCCTAGGCTAGCTTCGGAACATGAAATCACAGCACCCTGCTTTGATTGTTGTTATAAGGTTAGATTATGGTCAGTGGTTAATTAGAGAACATATCCATTCTATAAATGAGGATGAATTGTGTTTAGGTATTATATTTGATCTCTACAAATTTATCCTGTGTGGTCTTGTATTACCGATTAAGATCGCGCTCTCACAATTTGCACAAAATATTGACCTCATGTGTTTTTGTGTTAATTATTCAATTGATTAATTAGTTTATTAAAATTTAAAAACACAATTCATGGATCATATTATGTGAATTACTGTAGCTCAATGATTCAAAATAATTAAATGATGAAGGATAGAGGTCGATCGATTACTAAAAAGAACTACTCTTCCATGGGCGGTGTAGTCCTCGTGGATACGTTTTGCATGAGCAAAGGATTGAAAGGGTAAAACCCAATCATGTATCCACTCTTGATTCCAACCCAATTAAAAATATTAAAAGAATAAGAAAAGGTAATTACACAGAAGATTATTTGAAAAAAAATTCAAGAAACAAACATGAAAGAAAATAAATACAAAGAGGAGGTGGGAGAGGAGAGCCTTTTTGGAAAAGAGGTTTTCACAAAACCTTACTTCCTACAAGAGTTATGAGGGGATCCCAAGAGACACCATTTTGGACACACCTTCCCAAATCCTCAACCAGCCATCCCATAGAGTTAAAATCCCCTTTAAATAGAGTTTTTGAGGGTTAGGGCTACATAACTTTTTAAGTATGAAATGAAAAACATGGCCAAATATTTTATTCCAAGTTCCACCACCTTGTTGACCTCAACAACGCATGAATTATCCGGCCTTCTAGAAGGCGTATTTGTTAAATATCGTGTCCCCGATATTTCCTCAAACTTTGGGCTCAATCCAAGCCTGTATGAAGAAGATATAGCCCAAATACAGAACCCATGTCTATTCTACCGAGTCCATCCCACCATTGGCTTAATGGCCCATTTAATCCATCCAAATGCACTATTTAGCTCTAGTGGCCTGAATGAAAGTTGTATAAAATTAAGTTAGGAACACTTTCAAAAAATATTAATTTCAAATAAAAAATATTAAAATATTTATCTTCAAAATACTACAGTACATTTTAAAAGGGTAAAACTAGAATTTTCATCAAATTTTAAAATGCATGATCTAATCCCAAATATTTCATAAATGAATATATTTATCACAATTTGAGGAAATTATATCATTTATTATCAATTAAATATTCATCAAAATAGTTTTTTATCAACTCCCCCACACTTACCCTTTTGCACTCCTGGGCAAAACCTCATGTCAAGTAAACATCAATATTAAATCAAAACCAATTTTAAAACACATATCCTTGAGATAAAACTATTACAAAAAAACAAAATAAATCATGCCTCATAAAAACCATTATTTCAAGTTCTTCATTTATATCTTTCAATATATTTCCACTTTGTTTATCCTCCCATTCACAAAACACTTACCTCTCTTGAATTTTCTCTTATCACACATATATCAATTTTTTTTGCAATGTCTTTCTCATCCAAACTCATACAAGGGTCACCATAGGCTTGATAAATTCCTACATCACCACCCGATGTGAGTCAAGGACATATGTTTATCATGAGGACTTTTTAGGGTTGTTTTGTGGCTTTCGGTTGGTAGGATTTAGATGTGAAAAATTCTGAGGCTGAATGAGGAGGGCTTGACTCTTTTTGAAGCAAAATTGCATTAATCTAATTTTCACTTAAATATGGTCTCCTCATTAATCCCCATAGTATCAATTCAGCTCCATCATCATGAAAATTCATGGAAGGTTTTCACCATTCATCAATTTAGCAACAAAAATGTCAATCTTCTCAAACATGATTTTCTTGAAAGCTCCAGATAGGCACATCTTTCTACCTCAATTAAAAGCTCCAGAAAAGGCACAGCTTCACTTGTCATGAAAGCTCTAGAAAAGGCACAACTTTTGATATAATTACTTTCTTCAGCAGAAAAAACATCTCTTAAAATTTTAATTTTCCACCCAAAGTGTCACAGAATGTGGTAGCACAACACAAGATAGATTCCCCCACACTTAAGCTCAACTAGATTATGCAATTTCACTTCAAGAGTTGGTAGGATATGGAAAATTGGCTTGTAATGTGGATAACCTAACAGGTTGTGCATGGATTCTAAGGGATACAAGGATTAAATGTTCATGGTAGGCCATTATAAAAAAAGGATTCTTGGAAGTAGGGGCTTTAATACCAAACAAATTCATCAATAATTTAAACATATGTACCTCAAACCCTCAAGTTTTGATAGAAATAAATCAAATTATGGTCAAATTAAGCATGGTTTGGTTCTCTCAAGAAGTGAGGTGAATGTAAAGAATATGAAAATAATGGTTCATAATTCTCATAGGAAAGTGATTTCAAATATAAAGACAGTGAGATGTTGCATGGGATTCAAAATTCAGTGTACTTTTCATGATATTACTAACTATTTGAACTTGAAACAAAGTCATTTTAGCATTCATTTAAGCTCAGTCTCATAGGATAAATTGTTTCACTCATTGATATGCATTTAAAAATTGTGATGAGAATCATTTTAGCTCAAAAATTTCAAAAACACAAAGAAAATTGAAAAATAAATGCACAAAATTTGAAAACACACACAATTTTTTTGTTTTTTTAAACAGGAAAACAATTGAAATTACTAGACTAAAAGGTTCCCTCCCCCACACTTAAAATATTGCATTGTCCTCAATGTGAACCCATGAGATGATATATGCAAATGAAATGCAGAATTTTTAAATAGGAAAAATAATAACAAAGTTAAAGGGTTAGGAATAGCCTGATGTGATCAAGTGATGATGGGGTCATGTAGTGTGATAAAATCCACTGCATCAGTAGGAAGTCCCTCAATGTATCTCTTCAAATGTTGCCCATTGACTATAAAGCTTCTTCTTATGTCCTCTTGTGTGATCTCCACTGCACCATATGGAAAAACATTAGTCACAACATAAGGACCTAACCATCTGGAACGCAACTTACCAGGCATCAGTTTCAGTCGTTAACTGTAGAGAAGGAATTTCTCTCCAACATGAAACTACCTTTGTTGGATGATTCTATCATGAGCTGCTTTTGATATTTCCTTGTAGAGCCTTGAGTTCTCATATGAAGACAATATAATCTCCTCAAGCTCTTGAATTTGCAGCTTCCTTCGGATTCCAGCTTGGGCCAAATCTATGTTGCATTTCTTTATAGCCCAATAATCCGGATGCTCAACTTCCACCGGGAGATGACATGATTTCCCAAAAAAAATCCTAAATGGGGACATACCAATGTGTGCCTAGTATGCTGTCTTATAAGCCCACAATTCATCATCCAAGCGCTTGCTCCAATCCTTCCTAATTGACTGCATGGTTTTCTCCAACATTTGTTTCAACTCACGATTTGAAACCTCATCCTGGCCATTTGTTTGGGGGTGTTATGGTGTTGATGTTTTGTGTGTCACCCCATACATTCGAAGGAGGGAAGACAAATTCCTATTGCAAAAGTGTGTCCCTTGGTCACTGATGATGGCCTTCAGTACTCCAAACCTGCAGAAAATTTGAGCCTTGAAAAAATACACTACAACATGAGAATCGTCAGTCCTGGTGGCCTTGGACTCCTCCCATTTACTCACATAATCAACAGAAACCAAAATTTACAAAAATCCAAATGAACTAGGAAAAGGACCCATAAAAGCAATGCCCCATACATGAAAAATCTCCCAGAATAGTATGAGTTTTTGAGGCATCTCATGTCTCCTAGAAATGTTCCCAGTATGTTGGCAACGAGAGAATGACTTTCAAAACACATGGGCATCATGGAATAATCTAGGCCAATATAATCCAGAGTGCAAAACCTTCCAAGGTATCTGTTGGGGTCCAAAGTGTCCAACACAAGCAAGTGTATGACAGAAATGAAAAACAGACTCAAACTCATGATCGGGAACACACCTCCTAATGACTTGGTCACTACACATGCGCCAAAGTTAAGGATCATCCCACACATAATACCCAGACTCGCTTTTTAATTTTTGGACTTGATGCTTCTTCAAATTTTATGGGATTTCAAAGGAAGAAATGTAATTAAATAAATTAGCACACCAAGGACGCGTACCTGAGATGGTATAGAGATGCTCATTGGGGAAAGTGTCCCGAAGTGGTCCCTGGTCCAAGGTGTCACCCTCTGGTGTGTGAGTAAGCCTACTCATGTGGTCTGCCACCAAATTCTCTAATCCTTTCTTGTCCTTTATCTCAATATCAAATTCCTAAAGAAGGAGCATCCAACGGATAAGTCGTGGCTTTACATCTGGATTCTTTAGGAAGTACCTCAAAGCTGCATGGTTAGAAAGAACAACTACTTTATAACACAATAAATATGAACGAAATTTATCTAAAGAAAATATGAAAGCAATAAACTCCTTTTCTGTGGTAGTGTAGTTTGATTGGGTTGAATCCAATGTCCTTGATGCATAGGCAATCACATGTGAACGTCCTTCCACCCTCTGAGATAAGACGGATTAAACCGTGAAGTTGGAGGTGTCACACATAAGCTCAAAAGGAATCTCCCACCGTGGGGGCTATATGATAGGTGGAGTGGTCAGACATTGTTTTAGCTCATCAAATGAATTCTTGCAAGAAACATCAAATACAAAATCAGAATCCTTTTGAAGTAATCTTGACATTGGAAGAGAAATCTCACTAAAATCTTTGATGAAGCGCTGATAAAATATTGCATGACCTAGGAAAGATCTAACATCATGCACACATGAAGGATATGTTAAGGATGAAATAATATCTACCTTTGATCTATCAACCTCTATCCCATGTTTTGACACTACATGGCCTAAGACAATGCCATGGTCTACCATGAAATGACACTTTTCAAAGTTCAGGACCATATTCTTCTCAATACAATGATTCAACGCCTTTCCCAAACTAATTAGACATTCATCAAATGAAGACCCATACACTGTAAAATCATCCATAAATACCTCCATGCAGGTCTCAATAAAATCAGAAAAAATACTCACCATGCATCTCTGGAAGGTACCTGGGGCGTTGCAAAGTCCAAATGGAATCCTCCGGTAGGCGAATGTGCCAATGGGACAGGTTAATGTAGTCTTCTCCTGATCCTCCGAAGATATAGGAACCTGAAAATATCTAGAAAATCCATCCAAGAAACAATAGTGTGTCTTCCCAGTTAGTCTCTCAATCATCTGATCAATAATTGGGAGGGGGAAATGGTCTTTCAGAGTGGAATGATTTAGTTTCCTATAATCAATACACACACGCCAACTATTTTGTACCCTCATTAGAACAAACTCATCTTTCTATTTTTTAACAACAGTAACATCACTTTTCTTAGGCATAACCTGAATTGGACTCACCCACTGAGAATCTGAAATGGGATAGATTATACTAGCCTCCAGCAATTTTTCAACTTCTTTTTTAACAACCTCCAAAAGGGTTGGATTGAGTCTCCTTTGTGGTTGCCTCACCGGTTCAGACCCATCCTCCAAAAGAATCCTATGCATGAAAATGGAGGGGCTAATACCTGATATGTCATCCAAGGTCCACCTGATTTCCCTAATTTACTCCCTCAAAAGATTCAAAAGTTTTTCTTCATGTTCAAAAGGGAGATTGTTAGCAATGATAATAGGTAATTTCTCACCACTCAACAAGTATGAGTATTTGAGATTTGGTGGCAATGGCTTGAGTTCCAGTGTAGGGGGTGGTGTATGGATGGAGACATAGAAGGAACTGAAATATGTGCACAAAGAGCATCAGTATCAGCATATACATCATAAAAATCAGAGAATAAAGCATCAAATTCATCAGCATACTCAACAGCCATGTCATAATCAGAGTTCACATGATCAAAATCAGAGTATGATTCCATTTCAAAATGAAATCTAATAGAGTCTTTTGCATTATAAATAGGTGTGGAAGTACTCGTAGACATAAAACTAGAACCAATACTCATAATTTCCCTAAGCATAGAACAATAAAATTCAATGGGGTTTTTATTTTGTGGTTCCAAATGGGAGATAACAAATGCAGAGTGATCCTATGAGGGGTAATTCATGGAATCCATAACATTAAATATCACAAATTCATCTCCAAACTCCATGGAAAGTGTACCCTCATTGAAATTTATGATAGTTTTTTCAGTTTTGAGGAAGGGTCTACCTATTATTATGGGAGCATGAGAACTTACCTGATCATCCTCCATGTTAAGAATGTAGAAATCTGCTAGAAATATCATGTCTCTTACCCGGACAAGTACATCCTCCAGGACTCCTGCTGGATATGTCATAGCTCTATTCTCTAATTGGACCACTACTCTCATCGGCTTCAACTCACCAACCTATAAAGAAGAGAATACAGAGTGAGGCATCACATTTATGGAAGCTCCTAAATAAAAAAGAGCATCAGAGAAGTGCAACTCCCCTATGGTACATGGGATGGTGAATGTCCCGGGATCCTTGCACTTTGTTGGCATTAATAGAGTTGGTGTAATGAGTGCTGAGACATTCCTTACAAGGTTAATCCTCTCATTTCCCTTGAGCCCTCTTCGATTGGTGCAGAGTTTTTTTAAGAATTTGGCATACCTTGGGATTTTCTTAATGGATTCAAGTAGAGGAATGTTGATCTCCACACTCTTGAATGTGTCCAAAACCTCCTTTTGCATTGCTTCTTCTGCCATCTACTTGGTTTGAACAACCTAGTTTTGAAAAGGAAGGGGTTTAGGAGGAACATAATCAATATTTTTTTTACCTTTATCTTTCTCCTTATGTTGCTCATCAGTTGGGATGGAATGCGGCTTCTCTGGAGTAGAGGTGAATCCCGGTGGAATGGTAGGTACAGATGTATCATTCATTTGCCTCCAACTTCTCAATGTGATGGCACTAACATTGCCCTTTGGATTTGGAGTGGGTTGAAAGGTAGATTTCCGGAATTCTTACTTACAAGTTCATGGAGGGCGGTGGAAATCTGGCTCATTTGAGTATTCAACTCTCTCAGCTCTGAACATTGAATCTTCAGCTCATTCTATTGATTAAGAACAATTTTCTTCAAAAGATCATCAGTATTAGAATCTTCCTATAGTGGGGGATTCACTTTTTGTTGGCTTGTTGATGCTTAGGCTTCAAATCTCCATTGGGGTTGTTGGAAACCCTGCTGGTAAAGTGGAGTCTGCTGGAAGTTTTATTGAAAGGGTGCCCTTTGTTGTTGTCCAGAGCCATACCTCATGTATGGTTGATTTTTCCACCCTTGGCTGTATGTTGGAGAAAATGAATAAAACTTCTTTTGGGGATATGGTTTTTTTTGCTGGTATTGGTCTCCCTGGGAATACTAATGCACAATCCTCTGTCTCTTGTAGTTGTGGGCAATAGTCAGTTGGGTGGATTGTCTCAGTGAAAATGCCACAAGGCCTTGAAGGAGGGGGTTGGGATGTATTTTTAGCCAATGCAATATGCCTTTCCATAGTGGTCAATTTTTCCAACTTGGTATCAATAAAATTACTTTCAAGAGAAGAAGGACTTACCTGATGTACTCCCCTAACATGTGGTGTACCTCGATTGCCAAATTGTTGGGAGTTTTTGTGCCATCTTGTCGATCAATGCACGTGTGGCTACTGGTGTCTTGTCCACCACTGCCCCTCATACTGTGGAATCTACCATGCTCCTCTCCATAGCTATGAGTCCTTCATAGAAGTACTAAATGAGGAGTTTCTCACTGATTTGGTGATGTGGACAGCTTGTACACAACTTCTTGAATCTCTCCCAATACTCATACATTGACTCCCCTTGTTCTTGATTTATCCCCGAGATCTCCTTACGAATGGAAGTGTTCCTCGATGCTAGAAAAAATCTCTTCATGAAAAGACGTTTTAAATTGTTCCAACAAGTTACATCCTCGGGTTGTAAATAATACATCCAATCTTTCACAGCTCCATCAAGTAAGAATGGGAATGATCTTAATTTGATTTGATCTTTAAAAACATTTCTTGGTTTAAGGGTTGAGAAAACCACATTAAATTCTTTAACATGTTTGTTTGGATCCTCACTAGATAAGCCATGAAATTTTGGAAGATGGTGAATTAACCCAGATTTTAACTCAAAGACTGATTCGAGATTCGGGTATGCAATACAATTTGGTTGATAGTTAATATCAAGTGTAGCCAATTCTCGAATGGTTCTATTAAGTTCATTTCCATTATTTACAGCCATTGGTTCCTCTTTTATGTTTGAATTTGAATTTCTTCCAATTTCAATGTTTCCAGAAGAGAGGAATTCACCAACTGGTTGAATATTGAAACTTCCCGTAGACTGAGAATGTCTGATTCGAGCCCTACGACTACGTTCAATCTTAGGGTCAATATCTAAGAGATCTTCAGGATTAGTTCATGTCATAAATCAAATAAAAATGAAAATAAAGAAAGTGAACCATAGTAAAATAAAAATGAGAAGTTTGAGTTGATGGTCCAAAAAGAAAAGAAGAGGATGAAAGAAAAAAATGAAAACTTGAGAAAGGGGAAAGATGAAAGAGAGAGGTGAAGAAAATAATAAAATGAAAAATAAAAGAAATACCTATAAATGGTTGAATAAATTACTTTCCTCTCCGGAAACGGTGCCAATTTTAAAGTATGATGTCGTGGGAACCCTGGAATGATTAATGTGATTTTGGGGTACTTAGGTGTAGCAGAGTGGCTGACCAAGGTCGTCTCTCAAAGAAGGAAATGAATTTAACAAATTATTAAAGGTATTCTAAAATTAAAATAAAAGATAATAAAAACACTACTTGAAAGGATGGGGGTGTTTTTTTATAGTTTATAAAACATGAAAAGTTTGCTGGAAGAAGATTTCATTTTTTTTGTTTTTAATTTTGAAATGAAGTTTGATTAAAAAGACACAACAAGAAGATGTTTTTTTATAAAATATTTTTAAAGGAATAATTGATCTAACTCTACCTATTCAATTAATTATTAATAATTATCATTTAAATAAATATCCACTTAATTATGATCCCCTAATTTTTTAACCCTTGAACCCTACAAGAGTTAACTTAACCACAAAGATGGAATTTCTTAAACCCTAGGCTAGCTTCAGAACACGCAATCGCAACACCCTTCTTTGATTGTTGTTATCAGGTTAGATTATGGTCAGTGGTTAATTATAGCACATATCCATTCTGAAAATGAGGATGAATTGTGTTTAGAGATTATATTTGAACTCTACAAATTTATCTCATGTGGTCTTGTATTACCGATTAAGATTGCGCTCCCACAATTTACACAAAATCTCGACCTCGTGTGTTTTTGTGTTAATTATTTAATTGATTACATAGTTTCTAAAAATTTAAAAACACAATTCATGGATCATATTAAGTGAATTACAGTAGCTCAATGATTCAAAATAATTAAATGAAGAAGGATAGAGGTCGATCGATTACTAAAAAGAACTACTCTTCTATGGGCGGTGTAGTCATCGTGGAGACGTTTTGCATGAGAAAAGGATTGAAAGGGTAGAACACAATCTTGTCTCTACCCTTGATCCCAAACCAATTATTAATATTAATAGAAGAAGAAAAGTGAGGAACACATAAGATTATTTGAAGAAAAATTCAAGAAACAAACCTGAAAGAAAATAAATACAAAGAGGAGGTGGGAGAGGAGAGCCTTTTTGGAAGAGAGGTTTGCACAAAGCCTTACTTCTTACAAGAGTTTTCAGGGGCTCCCAAGAGACACCCATTAGGCCACACCTTCCCAAATCCTCAACCAGATCTCAGAAAGAGTTAAAACCCCCTTTAAATAGTGTTTGTGAGGGTTAGGGTTACATAACTTTTTAAGTATGAAATGAAAAACTCGGACAAATATTTTATTCCAAGTTTCACCGCCTAGTTGACATCACAAACGCGTGAATTTTCCCTCCTTACAGAATTATTATTTGTTCCAAATCATGTTCCAGATATTTCCTCAAAATTTGGGCTCAATCCATGCCCGTATGAAGAAGATATGGCCCAAATATAGAACCCATGTCTATTCTGCTGATTCCATCCCACCATTGGCTTAATGGCCCATTTACTCCCTCCAAATTCCCTATTTAGATCTAGTGTCCTGATTAAAAGTTGTAGACAATTAAGTTAGGAACACTGTTACAAAATATTACATTCAAATAATAAATATTAAACTATTTATCTTCAAAATACTACAGTACATTTTAAAAGGGTAAAACTGGAATTTTCATCAAATTTTCAAATCAATGATCTAATCCCAATTATTTCATAAATGAATATATTTATCACAATGTGAGGAAATTATATCATTTATTATCAATAAAATATTCAACAAAATAGTGTTTTATAAACTCCCCCACACTTACCCTTTTGCACTCCTGGGCAAAACCTAATGTCAAGAAAACATCAATATCAAATCAAAACCAATTTTAAACACATATCCTTAAGATCAGACAATTACAAAACAAGAAACAAAATATATCATTCCTCATAAAAAACAATTATTTCAAGTTCTTCATTTATATCATTCAATATATTTCCACTTTATTTATCCTCCCATGCACAAAACACTTACCTCGGTTGAATTTTCTCTTATCACACAAATATCAATTTTTTTTGCAATGTCTTTCTCATCCAAACTCATACAAGGGTCACCATAGGCTTGATAAATTCCTACATCACCACCTGATGTGAGTCAAGGACATATGTCTATCATGAGGACTTTTCATGGTTGTTCTGTGGCTTTCGGTTGGTAGTATTTAGATGTGAAAAATTCTGAGGCTGAATGAGGAGGGCTTGACTCTTTTTGAAGAAAAATTGCATTAATCTAATTTTCACTTAAATATGGTATCCTCATTAATCCCCATAGTATCAATTAATCTCCATAATCATGAAAACTCATGTAAGGTTTTAACCATTCATCAATTCAGAAACAAAAATGTCAATCTTCTCAAACATTATTTTCTTGAAAGCTCAATATAGGCACGAATTTCTACCTCAATTAGAAGCTCTAGAAAAGGCACAACTTCACTTGTCATGAAAACTCTAGAAAAGGCACAAATTTTGATATAATTACTTTCTTCAGCAGCAAAAACATCTCTTCAAAATTTAATTTTCCACCCAAAGTACCACAGAATGTGGTATAACAACACAAGATAGATTCCCCCCACACTTAAGCTCAACTAGATTATGTAATTTGACTTCAAGAGTAGGTTGGATAGGGAAAATTGGCTTGTAATGTGGCTAAACTAATAGGTTTTGCATGGATTATAAGGGCTACAATGATTAAATGTTGAAGGTAGGCCATTATAAAAAAGGATTCTTTGAATTGGGGGCTTTAATACCAAACAAATGCCTCAATCATTTAAACATAAGTACCTCAAACCCTCAAGTTTTGACAGAAATAAATCAAATTTTGGTTAAATCAAGCATGGTTTGGTTCTCTCAAGAAGTGAGGTGAATGTAAAGAATATGAAAATAATGGTTCAGAAGCCTCATAGGAAAGTTATTTCAAATATAAAGACAGTGAGATGTGGCCTGGGATTCAAAATTCAGTGTACTTTTCATGAAATTACTAAATATTTGAACTTGAAACAAAGTCATTTCAACATTCATTTAAGATCAGTTTCATGGGATAAATTGTTTCACTCATTGATATGCATTTCAAAATTGTGATGAGAATAATTTTAGCTCAAAAATTTCAAAAACACAAAGAAAATTGAAAAATAAACACACAGAATTTGAAAAAACACACAATTTTTTTTGTTTTTTTTAAACAGGAAAACAATTGAAATTACTAGACTAAAAGGTTCACTCCCCCACACTTAAAATATTAAATTGTCCTCAATGTGAACCCATGAGATGATATACGCACATGAAATGCAGAATTTTTAAATAGGACAAATAATAACAAAGTTAAAGGCTTAGGAACAGCCTGATGTGATCAAGTGATGATGGGGTCATACAGTGTGATAAAATCCACTACATCAGTAGGAAGTCCCACAATGTATCTCTTCAAACGTTTCACATTGACTGTAAATCTCCTTATTGTGTCATCTTGTGTGATCTCTGGTGCACCATAAGGAAAAACATTAGTCACAACATAAGGACCTAACCATCTGGAACGAAACTTACCAGGCATCAGCTTCAGTCGTGAACTATAGAGAAGGACTATCTCTCCAACATGAAACTACCTTTGTTGGATCATTCTATAATGAGCTTCTTTTGATCTTTCTTTGTAGAGCCTTGAGTTCTCATATGAAGACAATATAATCTCCTCAAGCTCTTGAATTTTCAACTTCCTTTGGATTCCATCTTGGGCCAAATCCCTGTTGCATTTCTTTATAGCCCAATAAGCCCGATGCTCAACTTCCACGAGGAGATGACATGATTTCCCAAAAACAATCTGAAATGGGGACATACCAATGGGGGTGTCTTGTATGCTATCCTATAAGCCCACAATGCATCATACAAGTGATTGCTCCAATCCTTCCTATTTGGATGCACGGTTTTCTCCAATATTTGTTTCAACTCACAATTTGAAACCTCAGCCTGACCATTTGTTTGTGGGTGGTATGGTGTTGATGTTTTGTGTGTCACCCCATACTTTCGAAGTAGGTAAGAAAAATTCATATTGCAAAAGTGTGTCCCATGGTCACTGATGATGGCCTTTGGTACTCCAAACCTGCAGAAAATTTGATCCTTGAAAAAATCCACTACAACATGAGAATCGTCAGTCCTGGTGTCCTTGGCCTCCACCCATCTACTCACATAATCAACAGCTACCAAAATATACAAAAATCCAAATTAACTAGGAAAATGACACATAAAATCAATACCCATACATCCAAAATCTCACAGAATAGTATGGGTTGTTGGGACATCTCATGTCTCCTAGAAATGTTCCGATTGTGTTGGCAATGAGAGCATGACTTACAAACCACATGGGCATCATGGAATAAGCTAGTCCAATATAATCCAGAGTCCAAAACCTTCCTAGATATCCGTTGGGGTCCAAAGTGTCCACCACAATCAAGTGTATGACATAAATGCAAAACAGACTCAAACTCATGATTGGGAACACACCTCTTAATGACATGGTCACTACACATGCACCAGAGATAAGGATCATCCCACACATAATACCTAGACTCAATTTTTAATTTTTGGACTTGATGCTTCTTCAAATTTGCTAGGATTTCAGAAGAAACAATGTAATCAACTAAATCAGAATACCAAGGATGCGTACTTGAGATTGTATAGAGATGTTCATCGGGGAAAGTGTCCCGAAGTGGTACCTGGTCCAAGGTGTCACCCTCTAGTGTGTGAGTAAGCCTACTCATGTGGTCTGCCACCAAATTCTCTGATCCCTTCTTGTACATTATCTCAATATCAAATTCTTGAAGAAGGAGCATCCAACGGATATGTCGTTGCTTTGCATCTGGCTTCTTTAGGAGGTACCTCAAAGCTGCATGGTAAGAAAAAACAACTACTTTAGAGCCCAATAAATATGAACGGAATTTATCTAAAGAAAATATGAATGAAAGAAAATCATTTTCTATGGTAGTGTAGTTTCATTGGGATAAATCCAATGTCCTTGATGCATAGGCAATCACATGTGAACGTCATTCCACCCTCTGAGATAAGACGGCTCCAACCACAAAGTTGGAGGCGTCACACATAAGCTCAAAAAGAATCTCCCACCGTTGGGGCTATATGATAGGTGGAGTGGTCAGACGTTGTTTTATCTCATCAAATGAATTCCTGTAAGAAACATCAAATACAAAATCAGAATCCTTTTGAAGTAATCTTGACATAGGAAGAGCAATCTTACTAAAATCTTTGATGAAGCGCCGATAAAATCCTGCATGCCCTAGGAAAGATCTAACATCACACACACATGAAGGATATGGTAAGGATGAAATAATATCTACCTTTGATCTATCAACCTCTATCCCATGTTTTGACACTACATGCCCTGAGACAATGCCATGTTGTACCATGAAATGACACTTTTCAAAGTTCAGGACCAGATTCTTCTCAATACAACGATTCAACACCTTTCCCAAACTAATTATAAATTCATCAAATGAAGACCCATACACTATAAAATCATCCATAAATACCTCCATGTAGGTCTCAATAAAATCAGAAAAAATACTCACCATGCATCTCTGGAAGGTACCTGGGGCGTTGCAAAGTCCAAATGGAATCCTCTGATAGGTAAATGTGCCAAAGGGACAGGTAGATGTGGTCTTCTTCTAATCCTCCGGAGATATAGGAACCTGAAAATATCTAGAAAATTCATCCAAGAAACAATAGTGTGTCTTCCCAGCTAGTCTCTCAAGCATCTGATCAATAAATGGGAGGGGGAAATGGTCTTTGTGAGTGGAATGATTTAGTTTCCTATAATCAAAACACACATGCCATCTATTTTGTACTCTCATTAGAACTAACTCATCTTTCTCGTTTTTAACCACAGTAACACCACTTTTCTTAGGCACAACCTGAATTGTACTTACCCACTGAGAATCTGAAATGGTATAGATTATACCAGCCTCGAGCAATTTTTCAACTTCTTTTTTAACAACCTCCAAAAGGGTTGAATTGTGCCTCCCCTATGGTTACCTCACCGGTTTAGCCCCATCCTCCAAAAGAATCCTATGCATGCAAATGGAGGCTCTAATACCTGATTTGTCAGCCAAGGTCCACCCAATTTCCCTAATGTTCTCCCTCAAAAGATTCAAAAGTTTTTCTTCATGTTCAAAAGGGAGATTGTTAGCAATGATAACAGGTAATTTCTCACCACTCAACAAGTATGAGTATTTGAGATTTGGTGGCAATGGCTTGAGTTCCAGTGTAGGGGGTGGTGTATGGACGAAGACATAGAAGGAACTGAAATATGTGCACAAAGAGAATCAGTATCAAAATATACATGATTAAAATCAGAGAATAAAGCATCAAATCCATCAGCATACTCAACAGCCATGTCATAATCAGAGTTCACATGATCAAAATCAGAGTATGATTCCATTTCAAAATCAAATATAATAGAGTATTTTTCATTATAAATAGGTGTATAAGTACTCTTAGATATCAAACTAGAACCAATACTCATAATCTCCCGAAGCATAGAAAATCAAATTCCATGGGGGTTTTATTTGGTGGTTCAAAATGGGAGATAAAAAATGCAGAGTGATCCTATGAGGGGTACTTCATGGAATCCATAACATTAAATATCACAACTTCATCTCCAAACTTCATGGAAAGTGTACGCTCATTGACATTTATGATAGTTTTTTCAGTTTTGAGGAAGGGTATACCTAGGATTATGGGAGGATGAGAACTTACCTGATCATCCTCCATGTTAAGCACGTAGAAATCTGCTGGAAATATCATGTCTCTTACTCGGACAAGTACATCTTCAAAGAATCATGATGGATATGTCGTAGCTCTATTCGATAATTGCACCACTACTCTCGTCGTCTTAAACTCACCAACCTGTAAAGAAGAGAATACAGAGTGAGGTATAACATTTATGGAAGCTCCTAAATCACAAAGAGCATTAGAGAAGTGCAACTCCCCTATGGTACATGGGATTGTGAATGTCCCGGGATCCTTGCACTTTGTTGGCATTGCTAGAGTTGGTGTAATGAGTGTTGAGACATTCCTTCCAAGGTTGATCCTCTCATTTCCCATGATCCATCTTCGATTGGTGCATAGTTCTTTTAAGAATTTGGCATAACTTGGGATTTGATTAATGGATTCAAGTAGAGGAATGGTGATCTCCACACGCTTGAATGTGTCCAAAACCTCCTTTTTCATTGCTTCTTCTGCCATCTTATTGGTTTGAACAACCCTTTTTTGAAAATGAAGGGGTTTAGGAGGAACATCATCAATCTTTTCTTACCTTTATCTTTCTCCTTGGATTTCTCATCAGTGGGTATGGAATGCGGCTTCTCTAGAGTAGAGGTGAATCCCGGTGGAATGGTAGGTACAGATGTATCATTCATTTGCTTCCCACTTCTCAATGTGATGGCACTAACATTCCCCTTTGGATTTAGAGTGGGTTGGAAAGGTAGATTTCTGGAATTCTTACTTAAAATTTCATGGAGGGCGGTGGCAATCTGGCTCATTTGAGTCTTCAACTCCCTCAGCTCCGAAAATGGACTCTTCAGCTCATTCGGTTGACTAAGAACAATTTTATTCAAAAGATCATCAGTATTAGAATCTACCATTGGTGGGGTATTCCCTTTTTGTTGGCTTGTTGATTCTTGGGCTTCAAATCTCCTTTGGGGTTGTTGGAAACCCTGCTGGCAAGGCGGAGGCTGCTGGAAGTTTTGTTGAAAGGGTGGCCTTTGTTATTGTCCAAAGCTATACCTCAGGTCCGGTTGATATTTCCACCCTTGGTTGTATGTTTTAGCAAATGAATCAAACTTCTTTTGGGGATATGGTTGTTGTTGCTGCTATTGGTCTCCCTGGGAATACTGATGCGCAATCCTCTGTCTCTTGTAGTTGTGGGAAACAGTCATTTGGGTGGCTTGTCTCAGTGAAAATGCCACAAGGCCTTAAAGGAGGGGGTTGTGATGTCTTTTGAGCCAATGCAATCTGCCTCACCATAGGGGTCAATTTTTTCAACTTGGTATCAATCAAATGACTTTCTAGAGAAGAAGGCCTTACCTGATGTACTCCCCTAACATGTGGTGTACCTCGATTTCCAAATTGTTGGGAGTTTTGTGTCATCTTGTCGATCAATGTTTGTACGGCTACTGGTGTCTTGTCCACCAATGCCCCTCCTGTAGCAGAATCCACCATGCTCCTCTCCATAGCTGTGAGTCCTTCATAGAAGTACTAAATGAGGAGTTGCTCACTGATTTGGTGATGTGGACAGCTTGCACACAACTTTTTGAATCTCTCCCAATACTCATACATTGACTCCCCTTGTTCTTGCTTTATCCCTGAGATATCCTTACGAATAGAAGTGGTCCTCGATGCTGGAAAAAATATCTTCAAGAAAAGACATTTTAAATCTTTCCAACAAGTTACATCCTCGGGTTGTAAATAATACATCCAATCTTTCGCAGCTCCATCAAGTGAGAATGGGAATGCTCTTAATTTGATTTGATCTTCAGAAACATTTCTTGGTTTAAGGTTTGATCAAACCACATTAAATTATTTAAGGTGTTTGTTTGGATCCTCACCAAATAAGTCATGAAATTTTGGAAGAAGGTGAATTAACCCAAATTTTAACTCAAAGTCTGATTTGAGATTCGGGTATGCAATACAATTTTGTTGACAGTTAATATCAGGTGCAGCCAATTCTTGAATGGTTATATTAAGTTCATTTCCATTATTTTTAGCCATTGGTTCCTCTTTTATTTTTGAATTTTAATTTCTTCCAATTTCAATGTTTCCAAGAGAGAGGAATTCACCAACTGGTTGAATATTGAAACTTATCATAGACTGAGAATGTCTGATTCGGTCCCTAAGGCTGCATTCAATCTCAGGGTCAAGATATAAGAGATCTTCAGGATTAGTTCATGTCACAAATCAAATAAAAATGAAAAGAAAGAAATTGGACTATAGTAAAATAAAAATGAGAAGTTTGAGTTGATGGTCCAAAAATAAAAGAAGTGGATGAAAGAAAAAAAATGAAAACTTGAGAAAAGGGAAAGATGAAAGAGAGAGGTGAAGAAAATAATAAAATTAAAAATAAAATAAATACCTCTAAATGGTTTAATAAATTACTTGCCTCCTCGGAAACGGTGCCAATTTGAATGTGTGCTGTCGTGGGTGCCCTCAAATGATTAATGTGACTTTGGGGTACTTAGGTGCAGTAGAGTGGCTGACCAAGGTCGTTTCTCAAAGTAGAAAATGAATGTAACAACTTATTAAAGGTATTCTAAAAATAAAATAAAATAAAATAAAAAAATTACTTGAAAGGATGGGGGTGTTTTTTATAGTTTATAAAACTTGAAAAGTTTCCAGGAAGAAGATTGCATTTTTTTTGTTTTTAATTTTGAAATGAAGTTTGATTAAAAAGACAAAACAATAAGATGTTTTTTTAGAAAACATTTTAAAAGGTGCAATCGATCTAACTCTACCTATTCAATTACTTATTAATCATTATTATTTAAATCAATATCCACTTAATTATGATCCCCTAATTTGTTAACCCTTGAACCCTACAAGAGTTATCTTAACCACAAAGATGGAATTACTTAAACCCTAGGCAAGCTTCGGAACACGCAATCGCAACACCCTAATTTGATTATTGTTATAAGGTTAGCTTGTGTTCAGTGGTTAATTAGATCACATATCCATTCTATAAATGAGTATGAATTGTGTTTAGGGATTATATTTGAACACTACAAATTTATCCCGTGTGGTCTTGTGTTACCGTTTAAGATCACGCTCTCACAAATTACACAAAATCTCGACCTCGTGTGTTTTTGTGTTAATTATTAAATTGATTACTTAGTTTCTTACAATTTAAAAACACAATTCATGGATCATATTAAGTGAATTACATTATTTCAATGATTAAAAATAATTAAATGAATAAGGATAGAGGTCGATCGATTACTAAAAAGAACTACTCTTCTATGGGCGGTGTAGTCATTGTGGAGACGTTTTTCATGAGCAAAGGATTGAAAGGGTAGAACCCAATCTTGTCTCCATAATTGATTCCAACCCAATTAAGAAGATTAAGAGAAGAACTAAAGGGAAGAACACAGAAGATTGTTTGAATAAAAATTCAAGAAACAAACATGAATGAAAATAAATACAAAGAGGAGGTGGGAGAGGAGAGCCTTTTTGGAAGAGAGGTTTGCACAAATACTTAGTTATTCTAAGAGTTGTGAGGGTATCCCAAGAGACACCCTTTCGGCCAGACCTTCCCAAATCCCCAACCAGCCCTCACAAAGAGTTAAAACCCCCTTTAAATAGAGTTTGTGAGGGTTAGGGTTACATAACTTTTTAAGTATGAAATGAAAAAATCGGCCAAATATTTTATTCCAAGTTTCACCAACTAGTTGACCTCCAAAACGCGTGAATTGTCCAGCCTTCCCGAAGGATTATTTGTTCCAAATAATGTACCATATCTTTCCTCAATATGTGGGCTCAATAAAATCCCGTATGAAGAATATATGGCCCAAATATAGAACCCATGTCTATTCTGTCGAGTCCAGCCCACCATTGGCTTAATGGCCCATTTACTCCATCCAAATGCATTATTTAGCTCTAGTGTCCCAAGTAAAAGGTGTTGAAAATTAATTTAGGAACACTGTTACAAAATATTAAGTTCAAATAATAAATATTAAAATATTTATTATCAAAATACTACAGTACATTTTAAAAGGGTAAAACTGGAATTGTCATCAAATTTTCAAATGAATGATCTAATCCCAAATATTTCATAAATGAATATATTTATCACAATGTGAGGAAATTATATCATTTATTATCAATAAAATATTCAACAAATAGGGTTTTTTCAACTCCCCCACACTTACCCTTTTGCACTCCTCGACAAAACCTCATGTCAAGTAAACATCAATATCAAATCAAAACCAATTTTAAAACACATATCCTTGAGATCAAACAATTAAAAACCAAGAAACAAAATATATCATGCCTCATAAAAAACCATTATTTCAAGTTCTTCATTTATATCATTCAATATATTTCCACTTTATTTATCCTCCTATGCACAAAACACTTACCTCGCTTGAATTTTCTCTTATCACACAAATATCAATTTTTTTTGCAATGTCTTTCTCATCCAAACTCATACAAGGGTCACCATAGGCTTGATAAATTCCTACATCACCACTCGATGTGAGTCAAGGACATATGTTTATCATGAGGACATTTCAGGGTTGTTCTGTGGCTTTCGGTTGGTAGGATTTAGATGCGAAAAATTCTGAGGCTGAATGATGAGGGCTTGACTCTTTTTGAAGTAAAATTGCATTAATCTAATTTTCACTTAAATATGGTCTCCTCATTAATCCCCATAGTATCAATTCATATCCATCATCATGAAAATTCATGGAAGTTTTTCACCATTCATCAATTGAGCAACAAAAATGCCAATATTCTCAAACATGATTTTCTTGAAAGCTCCAGATAGGCACAACTTTCTACCTCAATTAGAAGCTCCAGAAAAGGCACAGCTTCACTTGTCATGAAAGCTCCAGAAAAGGCACAACTTTCGATATAATTACTTTCTTCAGCAGCAAACACATCTCTTAAAAATTTAATTTTCCACCCAAAGTATCACAGAATGTGGTAGCACAACACAAGATAGATTCCCCCATACTTAAGCTCAACTAGATTTTGTAATTTCACATCAAGAGTTGGTTGGATAGGGAAAATTGGATTGTAATGTGGCTAACCTAAGAGGTTGTGCATGGATTATAAGGGATAAAAGGATTAAATTTTCAAGGTAGGACATTATAAAAAAAGTATTCTTGGAAGTAGGGGCTTTAATACAAAACAACTGCATCAATCATTTAAACATAAGTACCTCTAACCCTCAAGTTTCGACAGAAATAAATCAAATTATGGTTAAATCAAGCATGGTTTGGTTCTCTTAAGAAGTGAGGTGAATGTAAAGAATATGAAAATAATGGTTCAGAAGCCTCACAGGAAAGTGATTTCAAATATAAAGACAGTGAGTTGTGGCATGGGATTCAAAATTCAGTGTACTTTTCATGATATTACTAACTATTTGAACTTGAAACAAAGTCATTTCAGCATTCATTTAAGCTCAGTTTCATGGGATAAATTGTTTCAATCTTTTATTTGCATTTCAAAATTGTGATGAAAATCATTTTAGCTCAAAAATTTCAAAAACACAAAGAAAAATGAAAAATAAACACACAAAATTTGAAAAACACACAATTTTTTTTTGTTTTTTTTAAACAGGAAAACAATTGAAATTACTAGACTAAAAGGTTCCCTCCCCCACAATGCATCATCCAAGCGCTTGCTCCAATCCTTCCTATTTGGCTGCACAGTTTTCTCCAATATTTGTTTCAACTCACGATTTGAAACCTCAGCCTAGCCATTTGTTTGGGGGTGGTATGGTGTTGATGTTTTTTGTGTCACCCCATAATTTCAAAGGAGGGAAGAAAAATTCCTATTGCAAAAGTGTGTCCCTTGGTCACTGATGATGGCCTTTGGTACTCCAAACCTGTAGAAAATTTTAACCTTGACAAAATCCACTACAACATGAGAATCGTCAGTCCTGGTGGCCTTGGCCTCCACCCATTTACTCACATAATCAACAGAAACCAAAATATACCAAAATCCAAATGAACTAGGAAAAGGACCCATAAAATCAATGCCCCATACATAAAAAATCTCACAGAATAGTATGGGTTGTTGGGGCATCTCATGTCTCCTAGAAATGTTCCCAGTGTGTTGGCAACGAGGGCATGCCTTACAAAACACATGGGCATCATGGAATAAGCTAGACCAATATAATCCAGAGTCCAAAACCTTCCTAGCTGTCTGTTGGGGTTAAAAGTGTCCACCACAAGCAAGTGTATGACAGAAATGAAAAACAGACTCAAACACATGATCAGGAACACACCTCCTAATGACTTGGTCACTACACATGCGCCAGAGGTAAGGATCACCCCACACAAAATACCTAGACTCACTTTTTAATTTTTGGACTTGATGCTTCTTCAAATTTGCTGGGATTTCAGAGGAAACAATGTAATTAACTAAATCAGCATACCAAGGATACATGCCTAAGATGGTATAGAGATGATCATCGGGGAATGTACCTGAAGTGGTACCTAGTCCAAGGTTTCACCCTCTAGTGTGTGAGTAAGCCTACTCATGTGGTCTGCCACCAAATTCTCTAATCCCTTCTTGTCCTTTATCTCAATATCAAATTCCTGAAGAAGGAGCATCTAACAGATAAGTCATGTCTTTGCATCTGGCTTCTTTAGGAGGTACCTCAAATCTGCATGGTCAGAAAAAAAAACTACTTTAGAGCCCAATAAATAAGAATCGAATTTATCTAAAGCAAATATGAAAGCAAGAAACTCCTTTTCTGTGGTATTGTAGTTTGATTGGGCTGAATCCAATGTCCTTGATGCATAGGCAATCACATGTGAACGTCCTTCCACCCTCTGAGATAAGACGGCTCCAACCATGAAGTTGGAGGCGTCACACATAAGCTCAAAAGGAATCTCCCACCGTGGGGGCTGTATGATAGGTGGAGTGGTTAGACGTTGTTTTAGCTCATCAAATGAATTCCTGCAAGAAACATCAAATACAAAATCAGAATCCCTTTGAAGTAATCTTGACATAGGAAGATAAATCTTACTAAAATCTTTGATGAAGCACCGATAAAATCCTGCATGACCTAGGAAAGATCTAACATCACGCACACATGAAGGATATGGTAAGGATGAAATAATATCTAACTTTGATCTATCAACCTCTATCCCATGTTTTGACACTACAAACCCAAAGACAATTCCATGCTCTACCATTAAATGACACTTTTCAAAGTTCAGGACCAGATTCTTCTCAATATAACGATTCAACACCTTTCCCAAACTAATTATGCATTTATCAAATGAAGACCCATACACTGTAAAATCATCCATAAATACCTCCATGCAGGTCACAATAAAATCAGAAAAAATACTCACCATGAATCTCTGGAAGGTACCTGGGGCGTTGTAAAGTCCAAATGGCATCTTCCGGTAGGAAAATGTGCCAAAGGGATAGGTGAATGTAGTCTTCTCCTGATCCTCTAGAGATATAGGAACCTGAAAATATCCAGGAAATCCATCCAAGAAACAATAGTGGGTCTTCTCAGCTAGTCTCTCAAGCATATGATCAATAAATGGGAGGGGGAAATCTTCTTTGCGAGTGGAATGATTTAGTTTCATATAATCAATACACACATGCCAACTATTTTGTAACCACATTTGAACTAACTCATCTTTCTCGTTTTTAATAACAGTAACACCACTTTTATTAGGCACAACCTGAATTGGACTTAGCCACTGAGAATCTGAAATGGGATATATTATACCTACCTCGAGCAATTTTTCAACTTCTTTTCTAACAACCTCCAAAAGGGTTGGATTGAGTCTCCTTTGTGGTTGCCTCACCGGTTTAGCCCCATCCTCTAAAAGAATCCTATGCATTCAAATGGAGGGGCTAACACCTAATATGTTAGCCACGGTCCACCTGATTTCCCTAATGTTCTCCCTCAAAAGATTCAAAAGTTTTTCTTCATATTCAAAAGGGAGATTGTTATCAATGATAATAGGTAATTTCTCACCACTCAACAAGTATGAGTATTTGAGATTTGGTGGGAATGGATTTATTTCTAGTGTAGGGGGGTGGTGTATGGATGGAGACATAGAAGAAATTGAAATATGTGCACAAAGAGCCTCAATATTAGAATATACATCATCAAAATCAGAGAATAAAGCATCAAATCCATCAGCATACTCAACAACCATGTCATAATCAGAGTTCACATGATCAAAATCAGAGTATGATTCCATTTCAAAATCAAATCTAATAGATTTTTTTTGAATTAGAAATAGGTGTGGAAGTACTCTTAGACATCAAACTAGAACCAATACTCATAATCTCCCTAAGAATAGAACAATCAAATTCCATGGGGTTTTTATTTGGTGGTTCAAAATGGGAGATAACAAATGCAGAGTGATCCTATGAGGGGTACATCATGGAATCCATAACATTAAATATCACAACTTCATATCCAAACTCCATGGAAAGTGTACCCTCATTGACATTTATGATAGTTTTTGTAGTTTTGAGGAAGGTTCTACCTAAGATTATGGGAGCATGAGAACATACCTGATCATACTCCATGTTAAGCACGTAGAAATCTGTGGGAAATATCATGTCTTTTATCCGGAAAAGTACATCCTCAAGGACTCCCACTGGATATTCGGTAGCTTTATTTGCTAATTGCACCACTACTCTCGTCAGCTTCAACTCACCAACCTGTAAAGAAGAGAATACAGAGTGAGGCATCACATTTATGGAAGCTCCTAAATCACAAAGAGCATTAGAGAAGTGAAACTCCCCTATGGTACATGGGATGGTGAATGTCCAGGGATCCTTTCACTTTGTTGGCATTGCTAGAGTTGGTTTAATGAGTGCTGAGACATTCCTTCCAAGGTTGATCCTCTCATTTCCCTTGAGCCCTCTTCGATTGGTGCAGAGTTCTTTTAGGAATTTGGCATACCATAGGATTTTCTTAATGGCTTCAAGTAGAGGAATGTTGATCTCCACATGCTTAAATGTGTCCAAAACCTCCTTTTGAATTGATTCTTCAGCCATCTTCTTGGTTTGAACAACTCTTTTTGGAAAAGGAAGGTGTTTAGGAGGAACATCATCAATCTTTTTCTTACCTTTATCTTTCTCCTTGGATTGCTCATCAGTTGGTATGGAATGCGGCTTCTCTGGAGTAGAGGTGAATCCCGGTGGAATGGTAGGTATAGATGTATCATTCATTTTCTTCCCACTTCTCAATGTGATGGCACTAACATTCCCCTTTGGATTTGGAGTGGGTTTGAAAGGTAGATTTCTGGAATTCTTACTTACAAGTTCATGGAGAGCGGTGGCAATCTGGCTCATTTGAGTCTTCAACTCCCTCCGCTCCAAACTTTGACTCTTCATCTCATTCTATTGACTAAGAACAATTTGCTTCAAAAGATCATTAGTATTATAATATAACTTTGGTGGAGGATTCCCTTGTTGTTGGCTTGTTGATTCTTGGGCTTCAAATCTCCTTTGGGTTTGTTACAAACCCTGCTGGTAAGGCGGAGGCTGCTGGAAGTTTTGTTGAAAGGGTGGCCTTTGTTGTTGTCCAGAGCCATACCTCATGTCTGGTTGATCTTTCCACCCTTGGTTTTATGTTGGATCAAATGAATCAATCTTCTTTTGGGGATATGGTTGTTGTTGCTGCTATTGGTCTCCTTGGGAATACTATTGTGCAATCCTCTGTCTCTTGTAGTTATGGGAAACAGTCAGTTGGGTGGCTTGTCTCAATGCAAATGCCACAAGGCCTTGAAGGAGGGGGTTGTTATGTATTTTGATCCAATGCAATCTGCCTCACCATAGTGGCCAATTCTTTCAACTTGGTATCAATCAAATGACTTTCAAGAGAAGAATGACTTACCTGATGTACTCCTCTAACATGTGGTGTACCTCGATCGCCAAATTGTTGGTAGTTTTGTGCCATCTTGTCTATAAATTCATGTGCGTCTACTGGAGTCTTTTCCACCAATGCCCCTCCTACTGCGGAATCCACCATGCTCCTCTCCATAGCTGTGAGTCCTTTATAGAAGTACTGAATGAGGAGTTTCTCACTGATTTGGTGATGTGGACATCTTGCACACAACTTCTTGAATATCTCCCAATACTCATACATTAACTCCCCTTGTTCTTGATTGATCCCCGATATCTCCTTACGAATGGATGTGGTCCTCGATGCTAGAAACAATCTCTGCAAGAAAAGACGTTTTAAATCGTTCCAACAAGTTACATCCTCGGGTTGTAAATAATACATCCAATCTTTCGCAGCTCCATCAAGTGAGAATTGGAATGCTATTAATTTGATTTGATATTCAGAAACATTTCTTGGTTTAAGGGTTGAGCAAACCACATTAAATTCTTTAAGGTGTTTGTTTGGATCCTCACCAGATAAGCCCTGAAATTTTGGAAGAAGGTGAATTAACCCAGATTTTAACTCAAAGTCTGATTCGAGATTCGGGTATGCAATACAATTTGGTTGATAGTTAATATCAGGTGCAGCCAATTATTGAATGGTTATATTAAGTTAATTTCCATTATTTACAGCCATTAGTTCCTCTTTCATGTTTGAATTTGAATTGCTTCCAATTTCAAAGTTTCCAGAAGAGATGAATTCACCGACTGGTTGAATATTGAAACTTCCCATAGACTGAGAATGTCTGATTCGAGCCCTTAGGCTACGTTCAATCTCTGGGTCAAGATCTAAGAGATCTTTGGGATTAGTTCATGTCATAAATCAAATAAAAATTAAAAGAAAGAAAGTGTACCCTAGTAAAATTAAAATTAGAAGTTTGAGTTGATGGTCCAAAAAGAAAAGAAGAGGATGAAAGAAAAAAAATGAAAACTTGAAAAGGGGAAAGATGAAACAGAGAGGTGAAGAAAATAATAAAATGAAAAATAAAAGGAATACCTCTAAATGGTTGAATAAATTACTTTCCTCCCTGGCAACGGTGCCAATTTGAAAGTGCGCTATCGTGGGCACCCTCAAATGATTAATGTGATTTTGGGGTACTTAGGTGCTACAGAGTGGTTGACCAAGGTCATCTCTCAAAGGAGGAAGTGAATTTAACATCTTATTAATGGTATTCTAAAAATAAAATAAAAGAGAATAAAAACACTACATGAAATTATGGGGGTGGTTTTTTATATTTTACAAAACTTGAAGAAGTTTTCTGGAAGAAGATTGCATTTTTTTGTTTTTAATTTTGAAATGAATTTTGATTAAAAAGACACCACAAGAAGTTGTTTTTTTTAGAAAATATTTTAAAAGGCGTAATCGACCTAACTCTACCTATTAATTTACTTATTAATCATTATAATTCAAATCAATATCCACTTAATTATGATCCCCTAATTTTTTAACCCTTGAACCCTACAATAGTTAACTTAACCACAAAGATGGAATTACTTAAACCCTAGGCTAGCTTCGGAACACGCAATCGCAGCACCCTTCTTTCATTTTTGTTCTAAGGTTAGATTATGGTCAGTGGTTAATTAGAGCACATATCCATTCTGGAGATGAGGATGAATTTTGTTTAGGTTTTATATTTGAACTCTACAAAATAATCTCGGGTGGTCTTCTATTATCGATTAAGATCGCGCTCTCACAATTTACACAAAATCTCGACCTCGTGTGTTTTTGTTTTAATTATTCAACTGATTACTTTTTTTCTTACAATTTAAAAACACAATTCATGGATCATATTAAGTTAATTACAGTATCTCAATGATTCAAAATAATTAAATGAATAAGTATAGAGTCGATCGATTATTAAAAAGAACTACTCTTCCATGGGCGGTGTAGTCATCGTGGAGACGTTTTGCATGAGCAAAGGATTGAAAGGGTAGAACTCAATATTGTATCTATTCATGATTACAACCCAATTAAGAATATTAATAGAATAAGAAAAGGGAAGAATACCTAATATTATTTGAAGAAAAATTCAAGAAACAAACATGAAAGAAAAGAAATACAAAGAGGAGGTGGGAGAGGAGAGCCTTTTTGGAAGAGCGGTTTGCACAAAGCCTTACTTCTTCCAAGAGATTTGAGGGGATCCCAAGAGAAAATATTTCGGTCACACCTTCCAAAGCCTCAACCATCCCTCAAAAAGAGTCAAAACCCCCTTTTAGTATAGTTTGTGAGGGTTAGGGTTACATATCTCTTTAAGTATGAAATGAAAAACTCGTCCAAATATTTTATTCCAGGTTGCACCGCCTAGTTAACCTCCAAAACGCATGAATTGACCGGCTCGCCAGAAGGATTATTTGTTCCACGTCAAGTACCTGATCTTTTATCAAAATTTGGGCTCAATCCAATCTCTTATGAAGAAGATATGGCCCAAATACAGAACCCATGTCTATTCTACTGAGTCCAGCCCACCATTGGCTTAATGACCCATTTACTCCATCCAAATTCACTCTTTAGCTTTAGTGTCCTGAATTAAAGTTGTAGAAAATTAAGTTAGTAACACTGTTAAAGAATATTAAGTTCAAATAATAAATATTAAAATATTTATCTTCAAAAGACTACAGTACATTTTAAAAGGCTAAAACTGGAATTTTCATCAAATTTTCAAATGAATGATCTAATCCCAAATATTTCATAAATGAATATATTTATCACAATGTGATGAAATTATATCATTTATTATCAATAAAATATTCAACAAAATAGTGTTTTATCATTTTCCATCGTTGAAGATATCCACTAACTTAGTTTGTGCAACAATCTATGCTTTGATCCCAATCTGTCACTATTCACTAAGAAATATCTCCAACAGTTGTCTGAATCTCCAGGTTTTGAGTGACCAACCCTGAGGAATTTCTATAATCTCATATTTAAAGGGGAGAATATTTGTTGTATAAAAATAATTAAATTATTTAATTTCATTTCTTTATCTATGTCTCTGATGATTTTTTCACAAATGTCTCTCACTGAGTAAGATCATGTAATTTCTAGGGTAAAACCCACATTCTGAAATCAATGGTTCCTCAAATCTTTGATCTGGGATCCTATTTGGGATTTATTCTAATTTTTCAGGAAAAATATGCATGCATGGTATTTAATATATTTCAAATATTTCAAATATTTATTATGAGCACACCGAGCCTCAAAATAATACACCGCCTCTATTCCTAGTCAAAAAAATAACCCATATAACATCCAAAAAATAATACACAGAAAATATAAGTCATTAAATTCTCCCCACCTTAGAGATTTTCAACAAGAAAATAGAAAACCCTAGTAAAAAAATATGAGGTTACTGGGCTCATATCTGGGTCTCCCTATCTCAGTTTCTCTCTTGAATATTCATGTGCTTCCACTAGATATACACTAGGGTAGTTGATCTCCCACAAAGGATCCTCTTCTTCTGATCCTTGACCTCCATTGGGTAGTCAACAAAGGTACATCTATCCTATATATACATCTCTTCCTATTTTATAATGTGTGATGGGATGTGCACATATCTCCTTAGCTTCAACACATGGATGACATCGCATACCCGGTCCAATTATGGTTGTAGAGATAAGTGGTACACCACCTCTACAAATATATGCAATATCTATAAGGGATTCATTAATCTTAGAGATAACGTTCTGCTATGGAGAAATATATTCATTCCATGTCAAGGTGATACCCTCAAGGAAACATAGTCTCTCTCCTTGAACTCAAGATGTCTTTATTTTCAGACCACATAAGACTTATGATTGATTTTTTTAGTCCTCATTCACTCTTGGATGATCTACACCTTCTTTGTAGTAGCTCAAACAAACTCTCAGCCCATGAGTGCTGACTCACTTAGATCAGTCCAACCAAGTGGATACCTAGAGGGTTTCCCGTAGAAAGCTTCAAATGGTGTCATACCAATGGTGGAATGGTAGTATTTCTTATACGAAAACTCCACCAAGGATAAGTGATCCTCCCATCTATGACCAAAGTCCAACATGTAATCCCACAACATGTCCTCAATGACTTGGATGGTCTGCTTACTCTGAAAATCGATTTGGGGGTGAAACATTATGCTTAGGTGAAACTAAGTTTGGATTTCCTCCTACATTCCCCTTTATAAATGAGATATAAATCAAGTATCATGGTCAGATATAATCTTCGAGGACAATCCATGGAGTTAGACCTTCTCTTTTATGTAGATGCATCCTAATCCCTCTAGAAATATTCTCTTGAATATCAAGGAAGTATGATGACTTGGTGAGTTATTCTATGATCACCCAGATGGAATTGTTTCCCATAGACATGTGTGGTAATATTGTCACGAATTCCATGGATATCCCATCCCACTTCCACATTGGAACCTCAAAGAGTTTAACTAAACTTACTAAAACCATGTGCTCTTCCTTCAATTGCTCATGATAAGGTATCAATAAACAAACTTTGAAACTCCATTCTTTATACTTGGCCACCAAACTAGCATCATTGGTCATGCTATATCTTTTTCACACCTGTATTGACTTCCAAATGGGATGTAAGAAACTCCTACAAAACCTCTTCCAGCAATGTCAAGGATAACATAGTCATCCCTCTAAAAATGATTTTGTGCTCCCCACATTCAAAATATCCATTAGGGTCACATCTTGTGGATATCTAAGTACATAAGGTCTCACAGTCATTATCTCCACACTGAGCATCCCTAACAAGATGTAAAAGTGGTGGGGTAACAACCATCACAAAAATATAGGAAGCACCATCATTTCCCAGAAAGGATATCTATAATGAACCTAACTACTCTAAAGCTCAATTAAAAAATTGATAACAATATCTCTTAATGACATCATCTTCCACCATGTTTACCTTCCCAAAAGTATAGACAATATCAAATTTATTTTTCTAGAGTAACTCTATCCATTTTCTCTATCTCAAGTTAAGAACCTTACAAGTGAAGATATACATGAGACTCTTATGGTCAAAGTATTTGATAAACTACTTTTCCCTTAGGTAGTGTCACCACATCTTCAGTGCGAAGAAAACTATTGCTAAAACGAAATAAAGGGTCACATATTTCTACTCATATGGTCTCAAATAACATAAAACATAGGAAATATCTTCTTGACTCTACATCAGAACACAACCAAGTATTGTCCCTAATTCATTATAAAATACAACATACTTGATACCCTCCTCTAAAAATATCAAGATGGGACCACTTCTCAACCTCTACCTCAGCTCCCGAATGAACTATTGGAACCTTTATGTACACAATAAAGGCTTACCCTTCAAAGTAAAACCTATCAATAGTTCTTAAACTGTAAATAAGTTGGTAAAAACCGCTGATTTTAACCTTCCAACCAAAGTAAACTTTGAACCTTAGTAACACTGTTGGGTGGATCCTAAGAAAGAACTACCTTATCCTTTGTTGGATGCACTGGTACTCTAGCCTCTAAGATGAAATGTCTTAGAAAATGGACCTCTTTGAATCCAAATATGACACTTAGAGAAATTCCCATAAAGGTGGTTATCTCAGAGTGTGACCAAGAACATCTTCAAGTGTCTCGCATGCTCCTCCTCAGACACTGAATACACTAGGATGTCATTAATAATGACCACCATGAACTAATCCAAGAGGGGCATAAAGATCTTGTTTATGGGTATCATAAAAAATATTGGGGTGTTCTTTACATCTAATGACATCACCAAGTACAAATAGATACCTTAATGATGTCATAATTTCATCTTTAGTATATCCTCAACTCGTACTCATAGCTGGTGAAAGCTTGATCTGAGGTCAATCTTCAAGAACCATCGCACCCCTCTAAAATGATCAAATACATCATAGAACCTTGTAAGTGGATACTTATTATTCATACTAACCTAATTAAAGCACCATTAATCCATGGATAATGACATGCTCCCATCTGCCTTCTTTGTGAACAACCTTGGGGTTTCCTTTGGGGAAAAAATGGTTTTCACAAATCCCTTCTCCTATAAGTCCACCAACAATACCCTAAACTCTCTAAGTTAGGTGGGATCCATATGATATGATAGTGATGATATTAGTTCCATCATGAGATTCAAGTCAATGAAGATTTATATCTCTCTGTAGGGAGGTAAACCTGGTTCGTCTTTAGGAAAGACATCCTCATACTCTACCACCAATGCAAGAAAATGATAGTCTAAAGCATCCACTACCACAAGGTTCATGTTAGCCAACTGGTGAGTAATTTCCTTCACTCTTCTATGCCTGATATCATAATAATTTTCCTAGGTCTCATTTTCACCCTTAATAGAAAACCTCATTCGGTCACTGTGGACACACTTGATCCTCCTCCTAAAATAGCCAATCTGGGAATGAAATATGGATACTAATTCCATACCTGAGATGACAACGTAAGGCCTCATTTCTTCAATGAAGTGGGACCATAAAAATATCTCACATCCAAGCATCATATTTCTCTGTCAACACAAGTTCTCAATCATTGAGACACCTCATGTCAGAGTCTCCAACTACAAGGGTTGAGCAAACGGATCAAACAGAAACTATAATTATAAAAACAGAGAAGTGGAAATGAATGAATGACTAGAACCTATGTCTACCAATACTATAGATAGAGTATAAACAACATAGATTTTACCTCATATTATTCATGGATCTATGGGGCCATAAGCCTCCATAGCTTGCAGTTGACCTCATCCCTATCCACTAGCTCCCTAATCCTAGCACGAACCACCTGGGGGTGGTGGTGGAAGTAGGTCAAACCTCCAACCACCTAAAGCTACCCTATCGACTCCTCTTCCACATCTTCTTCCCTATAGACCAAATTGATCCTACCTATATCTCTATCTTAGTGGTCCATAAACTATATCATAATCATATATACAACAAGTCAGAAAATCTTGATCCAAATTTCCTGGACAATCACATGAGAAATGTTGCCTCTCCCTTGGCTAATTTGAGCCACCCTAAAATCCCTTCACCACAGACCCTATGTCCTTGGATCACCTCCTGAAGCATCTAACATGATTGGATCCCTGTGACTACTATCATCTACCTGTTTAGGAGGTCTCATCTATTGGGTGACCACTACTAACTCCCAATGTCGATGATTACTATGCTATAAATTTTTCCACCACTAAGGCTCACTCAAGTACCACAATATGGATGTGAAGGAAAATGGATACTACTAAGTCTATATTGTCTTAGATTAATCCCTGATCAAAGGTCTGGTCTCTAAAGAACTGATCCTACTCCATATTTATTGAGTAATGCAAGAGATCTATAAACCTCACTGAGTAATTTTCCAAATTCATACTACCCTATATCAAATGTTAAAGATCTTATATGCATATCGATCACAAAATGATGAATAGAACTCCTCCCTAAAGAGAAACTCAAAGTCTAGCTAGGATAGAGTTGTCTTGTCATATGAATAAGTCACTAAGAACCAACATCACCTAGAATATCCCTAAATAAGACTCTTCATGAGGAATTCTATATGATCTGTAGCTGTCCTCATAAGGAAAAAAATGTGAGTGACTTCCTCTAGCTAGTCCTTATCCACATGGGGGTCTGGCTCACCCCGAAACCTTTGAGGTCAATTCCTATAAAACTCATTCATCTCACTCAACCTGCATGAATCCTCATCTAGTACTACAAGTTCTAGATGCTTCTTAATGGGTGGTGGTAAAGCTAGTAAACCACCTGGAGGTTTTATCTCTGGTACAAGCCCATGTACTGACTCTTTGTCACTAGGCGGATCATCCTCAATATCATGTAGTGGAATCCTGGTTGGCTATCTTCATGGAAGAATCTTGAAATTAAAAAATATGTACCACGGTCAAAGAACATATTTGGAGAGATTAATAAAGAAGGACATGGAAAACACAAACATTCCTATATGATTCATATACCATAAATTTCCCTACAACCATTTCTTAATTGTGTTGAGTCAAATGTCAGGTGATTAGAGTCATGGTCTATAGATACGTTAGTCGTCGTACCAACATTGGATTCACTGGCCTGAAATACAAACTCAAAACACTAAACACTATTTCCACAAAATAATCTCACTGACTCTAGTCCTAAGATAGAACTAACTCCTCTGATACCACTATATCATAACTTGACCACCTGATTTATGACCCATGACTACCCCACGCCGACCTCCAATAGCACCATGTAGGCATATCCCAAAAATAGGAGGCATTAGCTTAATGTACCTGTACACACTCACACATATCCAAGCCCACACAATGATGAAATGTAAAACAACTAAAATAATGTGTGCATACATCTAAGATCCCACAACATATTATGAAAGTAAAGTACTGAATGTATAAAAAAGGGACAAATACAAGCCCAACCAAACCTATAAAGAGTCCAACATACTCCAAGGGTGAGGACTAAAGACAAATGTAATCTCTTAATAAACATCAGAGTTTGAAAAGCACTATCTATGCACCACCCTCTCTCTATCCTCCTAGGACACCATCAAATGGGCCATCATCTTCATAAGACATGACACATACAAGCAAAGCCCAGGAATATGTGAGGATAATAATACATAGTAGGACATCATGAAAACACTAAACATGAAGCACCAAGTACGGTTAGCTCAATATAAGATATAATAAAACATTTATAATAAAATCACTTAGATATACTCAAAGAAGACACCGCACCACCAGGAGGTGATAACCAACTTTCATCAATAGGATTTTGTTTGATGAAATTCTCATTCTTGGAGAATCCACTCCATGATACATGCTATCATTGGAGACACTCAAAAAAGAGGCCAAGATCATTAGGCCCCACCCAAAAATCTCATAGGTCTAAGAAGAAACTGATACTTAGATAGGGGGTACAACCAGAACTGTTGTGGGGCATAAGGAACCCAATCTAGATCAACTTGTTACATAGAGGATCATATGTCAATGATACCACAAATCTTACCGATATGGATTGCTATACGGAGGACCAACACCTTGTTCTTGGATGTCATATTGGTTATGAAAACCCCACGTTGGGAATAAAGATGATAGATATCATGATCCAGTCTCACGGAGGGACACTATAACTCTATCTGAGACTCATCCTCCAGAAGGGATCACAATCTTGTGATATGGATGTAATGTCACACAGTACCCTTGAGTGAATGGACAAAGGGAACACACTCAGACTATACGGATCAAAACATAGGAAATGAAGATCTAAAAACACTCTTGAATATATAGGGTTTAATTGGAAATCAATATGGAGAGAGATAAGAAAATAGGGAAAGATAAACGATGAACACAAACAATTAATCCATCACTTTAAATCTACCGACGATGTGCGTATCAATTTTATTCATGGAGTTGATCTACATTCTCCATAAGTTAAGAAATGGGATGTAAATCACAAAACAAAACATCATGCCTAGAGTTTGTATCGATCATTGATAAAGAATGGTTATGGGTTTCCATCATTGATGCGACCTATGAACTCCATTGGTGCAATGATCCATGATCTAATTCCAATCCATCGTTATTTTCCAAGAAATCTATCCAACACTTATCTGGATATATAGGTTTTAAGTGTAAATCCCTATAAAATTTATATAACCATATATTTATGGTATAAAATAGCCATTATGTCTAAAAAACATATCTTTTTATTTTTTTTTATTTTTTATGCCTGTGATTACTTTTTCACAAATGGACGACATCGAAAAATATTATGCTGCGCCTAAGGTATAACTCATGATTTTAAATCAATGATCCCGTTGTATTTATAATTTTTTTCCCCATTATAGATTTATTCAACTTTTTCAAGACTATATGTGTGTTATATTTAATATATTTAATATATTTCAAACACTTATTTTGGGAACATCGAGCCTCAGAATTGCATGTCGTCTCATCAACTGGTCTAAAAAATAATTCATATAATATCCAAAAATAATACATGGAAAATCAAATTCATTAAAAATATTGTTTATAATACTACATGCATCACTATAGATTCTCTGGAACTATAATTTCCCATCATAGTTTCATCGATGTATTATTTTACTCTATAAAAGGAGTGGAATAGTTTTTTAAATTCCAACTTCCAATTCAGATTCATCATCCTAATTTATATATATTATGTGATGGGGGTTGATTTTGTGGAGACTCCAATACCACCATAGACCCCTGCCTAATACCTCACTTTTCTATGTCCACTCATAACCTTGAATCCACCTTTATATCTACCCAAAGTTATGAATCCTCCCACCCTTTGGAACATTCAATATAAAGGAGTCCACTAAAAATTTTCTTTGACCACACCTTTCATTGGAATCCTCTTTAGGATTCCTTTATAGCACCCCTAGAGACTCCCCTTGTAACAACATTGCATCATTACTTAATTATTAATAACTAGAGTTAGGGAATGGTAAAGCTAAAAGAGGTGACCAAGTGATCTACTTCATTAATCTAGGTGCTCTCCACATGGCCTCCCACTTGATTAATGAGCCTCCCCAAAATTCATAGAGTGAGAACTTCCATGTGACCCTAGATTACATTGTTGGTATAGTGCATTATCAAGGAAGATATGATGAGATGGACCTCGCTACACATGAGAAGGACCCTTCCACTTCATTTCACTCTAACTAAATTCAGGGGTATTTTTATATGGATCCTAAGGATTACATGGTTGTTACTTAGTCCTTTTCTTCTTCCTTGTGGGTAATTCCCTTTTGGGGCATCATTTTTCAATGTTGTTCTCATGTGTTACTCTATAATTTTGTTGTATATTTTATCACGTATTTTCTTATTAATAATTTATAGATATACATAGTGAATTTATTGTGAATCACTCTTCTTCATTGACTTAATTTTTCATATACTTCATGAGTTGTATTCTTTGAATATTACATTTGGATCCTTTATCTATCAGCACTGCTTTCAAGGATTTCATTGCACATACTACATCCAAGGAATAGTGAATAGTTGCTATATTTTAAAAGTGAATCATTTAACTTCCTTTATCTCTTTTGGTCCATTCCAATAGAGGAAATTTAGTATATGATCATGCCCCTATTTCCACAGTCAAGATGATGATCATGGAAATAAGCATGCATATGGAAATTGTTTGTCCCAACTATGACTATAGGATCACACGGTAAAACCTTTAATCATAGGGAGGGTTTAGTAAAGACCCTATAGTCATGGTTAGGTATATTATCATGATGATAGGGTCTCAGGGAAGGCCAATAACCATGTTCAGTCTCCAGAACATGGCCATAGGTTCTCAAGGGGAGGCCAATAACAATGGTCAATCCCCCAACCATTTCCATAGGTTCTCCAGGGATTCCAATGGCCCTAGTCGTGACCCTGACCATGTCTATAAGGATCCTAGAAATTCCTATAATCATGGGTTGGATTTCTCATGGCTATAGGCTAGTGTAAAATTAATATTGTAGTTAATTAATAATTTCTTAATAATAATCAATTATTCATTAATTTTTTACAAATATATGTATACAAATAAATTTTATACTGATATATTAGATGTGTTGGTGTAGTAGTGGGGGTGCTTTGGATTATACAAGGGGGTTTGGGGATAAAAAACCACTAGATTTTTTTTTTCTATAGATATGGTTTCCTAATTTTGGATATAGGTGTGCCTTGTGAAGGTGTGTATCCTTGAGGATATGTCCATGGGATATAACCACATTCACACACCTTGCTATATCTAGGGAGGATATTACAATTCCAGTAGCATCCATAAGTGTTGTGACTGTGGTCATAGTCTATGGTCACTACCTAACAGGATATAAATGTGATCTACAACCATGGATAAAAATTATATTTCTAATAGTGTTCCTTTGATCTTTTTACTAACTATATAGAGAATCGTCTCCTCCTTATGTTACACATTGAAGAAAATGTTCAATTCAAGTGTGGATAAGGGATCCTTGGCCTCATTTGACCATATCTACCTTGACCGATCTTGGAGAAATTATTAATTATATGAAACAAAATTTTCATGTGGATGAATTTGAGAAATCATACTCATGATTAATAAAGAAAATGTGGAAATTTTGAATTTCCCATGTTCATTATAGTTTGTAAATTGATCTAAAATGATTAACGATATGATCATAATTTAATTTTGATTCTTGGAAATTCTTATTCTTGTAAAATTTCATGTAGTGAACTAATTATTGGTACAAATTCCATTAATGGTCTATCAATTTTATGATTCCCACTACCAATATAGTTTTGAGAAATTTTTTACAAATTCTTTCTCATTTGATTTTCTTGAGATATTATCAAGATAACATAACTACTATAACTCGATTATAGATATTTTCAAAGCATGGTGATTTTGAACCACATTAACTTTACTGAGGATATCAATTGAAATATACATCACATTTGATCTTGAGGCCTATAATTATGTTTCATCTATTGAAAATCCCTATAAACCAAGAAATGCCTTAATAGGAATCCATATTACAAGACATATTTTCCTTTCTAACCTATTTATTCTCTATAAATTCTTATATTATTTGTAAATTAAGAAGCGAGAGGGTATTTTCATAAATATACTAAAATTATGGTGTAAAAATGAATACATGGGGTTTATTTCTCTTAACTATTTAGAAAAATGGTTCAATGTTAGTTGAATTTTTACTTCATTGAATACTATGTATTTGGTAAAAAAATAACATTTGAGAAATAATGAATATAAATTTTGAGAAAATGGGATACCTTGGATTAACCTTTCACTAGAAACATCTTACCCATTATTGTACTAAAAAACAAATATTTTTTTATGATATTGATAATCGGTATCGAAGTGCTAGTTTTCTTGACTTCCAGTGCTGTGAGACTTATTTTGGCATATACCCCAATAAAAAATAAGAGAAATCATAATGTTAAGATAAGAAAAGAGGATTGTATATCCATTTTCTATATGTTAATCTTGTGATCTATTTGAGGAAGATAGTAGTATTCAAAGTTGATGCTACATTAAGTGATGTTTAAGAAAAAATTTCTAGTTTTTGAGATTACTAGAGTATCATTTAGGAAACATTAAGAAATTATACCACATTTTTTTGTCTGGAACTAAGTTTTAACATCAATAACCATTAAATCTCTTTCTCAAAACTCCTTGAAACCTAAATGAAAAATCCCACTGATTTATGTGGTTTATTTTTTAAGAGGATATGCAGATAGATTTCAACACTATGGATAAAATACATATGAATGTAATTGAGAACAACTATGATTAAATAATCTTGATTGATGAGTGAATTGAATTTATATGGAGGTAAGTCATAAATGGAATGAATATTAATTAAAAGTTGAATAATTTTTATGAAAGAAAAAATTTCTATTGGATTGAAACTTTGTATTAAACATGATTTGAACACTTTAAATTAATTAAGTTTATGGTTTTTGAATTCTCATTAATGACTTTTTGTTTATTATTTTTTTAAATTGAATGATCCCCTTATTAGAGTTTGGAGAATTTTTATTTCATGTTATGTTTTTTCATATGGATAAGAAAACATTACTTTGTGGTGGATTTTTTATAAGTATAATTTATCCACACCATTTACCCTGGTTTGAGAATATTTTTTTGATTAAAAAAATACCTTATATATGTGTTCTTCAAAGATGTGTGGCTAATTTGTAGGTTCAATGTTAATTTAGAGACTTCATATTTTTTAGAATAATGGATGAATCAAACCACTTTATAGACTCAAAACCATATCATGGTTGATAATGGGAGACCTTAACGAACATATATGGATAAGGTACCAGAACCAAACATAGTAACACATGCCATAACATCCCTTTATCGGAATGAATTAGGAGGGATTTAGGAATCAGTTGCACCATAATAGAACTTATGTGATGTAACTCGGCCAAGATTTTGGAGAAAATATACTCTCAATCCATATTATAACTATAGGAGTATCCAACCACCATGTGTTATCAAAACTTTCTTAGCTTCAAGTAATGTATGGGTGGTAGTCAAAGTGCTGAGGGCCAACATGAGTTGGTTCTGCTGGAATAAGTAACATACCTAGAATTGAGTGGTGCTAAGAGAGAGATAGGATCAGGGTGGGTGGAACCAATGAAGAGTATTCAAAGTGCAGGGAAGAACCATAAGAGGTAATGAATGACTGAGGGGTGTCTTCATATATAAACTTTCCATATTAAGCTAGAAATTGATGTATAAAAGGAGCAGTACATTGAAGTACTAAGTGATTCATGCATCATAGACTTTCCACCATATCATAATAGGTCATGGAATATTAGAAACTAAATATGGGACATAGGATCTCTACATCAAACCACTTACACCCTCACGTAGAGGGTTATGAAATGGTAGATCCATGGAACTTGGGATACCTAACCTCTACACCACAATGAATCTTGACACCAAAATATGCCATAATATATTTTAATTCTCGTCATAACATGGCAAAAATTATTAGGAGTAATACACCACTATCTCTTAAGGTTCAATAATTTAATGGATTTATTTTTCCCCTGTAATCAAACTACCCATTTTGGGTTATATAGTTAATTTATAACTTCATGTAAAATTCAGGTTTTTATTCCTCCATGTCGAAACATTCACTATTTCATTATGGAATATACTGACCTATTTAAGCTATAGGCAGCTGGTTTTAGAATGAATTAGGATTTTAACTCAAAAATAAAGAGGAGAGTATCCAAAAGACCAATGAACTCCAAGAGATAAATTTAAAAAGGTTATTTGAACATTTTTTGACTTGGATTATTTGATGCATGCTTATGGAATGAGATTGAATTTAGTATGGTAGTAAATATTCACCCTTATTTTTCCATGCTTACTTTGATTTCCTTCCCTCTGAGTATGTGTCTTCCATCCTTAGAGTCTACTACTTCAGGGTTGGGTAGTTTCTTATGGGATGGTGGATCAATAGTAGGAGGATAATTCATCAAATTTAAATGATCAACTCACTTTTTGAATCACACACGTTTGATTTATATCACATAGTTCCTTTTTCTATCATATTTTATAATATCCAAGTAAGAGTAATGGAAATAAGGGAATGAACCCCAATTAAATAGAGGGGAGTGTGGGAGAGAGATCAAAACCTAAATCTATATTTTTCTTTTAATATTGAACCTAGTGAACATAGGTCAAACTTGGTTACCTTATCCAATAAAATTAAATACAGTTATTTAGTTCTAATTGGCACCAATCAAGTGGATTAATTATCATAAGAAGTCTAGTGATTAATCACCATTATTGATTCCTAAAAAAAATCAATCATACATATTTTGAAAAAAAATCTTATGGAATTAGTCCACCATTTTATTTTCCCATAAGAAGTTTAATAATCTTTAGTTTATTTTTTCCCTTATTTTTGTTATTGTCTAACACATAATATTAGTCTTTTGTGTTTAAACAAATTTTTTCATTAATTTGTCAAATTCAATAGTCCAAAATAGTCTATTCGGTTAGGATATATTGTGTTCCCCTTGGTTCAATCATGGAAATAAAAATTCCTATAAAACGTTTTAATATTTTGATTGATTAAGGTTTCATGATTACATTTTTAAATTCTCACCAATGCACCCTAACAGTTGACAATGCCCTTGGGATGTATTACTATAGATGATGGGGTGGTGGAAAAGGAGCTTAACTAATAGGGTTTCCCTAAAGGGTGTGTTTTTTATGGATTATGGTGAGGGGGAGTGTTCATTGAACTATGGGTCTACCAAAGAAGGTTTTTATTTATGTGGGAGGAAGAAAACCTTTTTTCCATTTATATCATAGTAATCATGATTTTGAATGAAAATTATTTTCCATTTACCCTTCCATTTCTAATTCATTTCCATAAAATTACTCTTAATTTATGCCTAACAAAGAAGTGAAAAATAAAATTATAAAATAAATGAGAGAGAAAATAGATTGAATATTACTTGTGACACACCCATATCACTATAATAATATATATTATTCAATTGTGAGTGGTTTTGATGTTTTTAGAGTCTATGATGTTTTACAAGGTATTTTTTGGGCATGGATATATGTTTTTATAAGGTGTATATACCCACCATGATGTGGTTCTTTTCCAAAAATAGGTGTACTAAGGTTTATAGATAGTAAAAAAAAGGCAAAATTACCTTCGAAATAGGAAAGGTGTAAGGAATTTTTGTCTAGAAATTTCCCTATGGGAAATAGTAAGAGTCAAAATTCAGAGTCAATTATTTAATTGGATATTTTTACTGGGGGATTAAATATCAACAATGGGGGGTTTCCAAAACAATGTGGAGTCGTGGTGCCCATTTTGAAGGACCATGGGGAGTACCATGTCATGGTTCATGGTGTGTTGAAAAGGATGATATTTCCTATTAAATATGGTGAGAGGGAGGAGGACCACCCCATGGATCAATATGTATCAAGGCCTCTAGGATAGTTGGAATAGGTACACCATGGCATGTTTTATGGGGAAAACTTCGTGAAGGAAATTATCCCAATTCATTTTTTAAATATTGAAATTCTAAATAGTCCACTCTTTTTTTAAGGGGTTATCCAACCTTTTTCACCTATTCTCAGATGGTAAAATCCCTTATATTCCAAGTGAGAACTTCTTCTCACCCTCCTTCAATTTGGAGCCTCTATTTCAGGATTTATAATTGGTTCTTCATGTTAATCCATCCTATTCTTCGTCTTTCTCTGTTGTTTTCTTTACTCTTCAATTTCCCTTGGATTTCTCTTTCTCCTAGAAACCTTATCGCACATTGGGGATGATTTTAGGGTTTTTTATGGTTCTTATTTGACAATTTTTTATGTTTATAGTTGATATAGGTACATGTTTTATTGTTGGGTGTACACAAAGGATAGTGGCATTTTGTAACTTGATTCCACCAGAATTGAGGTAGGTGTTACTATCTAATCCGATTATTTTTAAATTAATGAGATGGTTGGGTTTTATAAATATGTTTTATATAGAATTATGGTTATGTATGATATCCATGATTGATTTATAAAATGTCTCCATTCTTTTCTACACTTGGCATAAATGGTTTTGGTAGTATTTTTTGTTCATAGTTTCTAAATTGTGTTTTTTTCATGTTGGTTGTTTGATTAAATAAATAAAAGTCCTTTATAGAAGAATTTAAATGTTAACAAGTAATGGATTCAACCGTTATAATTTTAAAATGGGTAAGTGTATTCCCTATGTGGGTTATAAATAATTTTTCCATGTTTTAGTTTCCAATTATTATTTTATAGCTTGGTTTTCTATGTTTGTTAAAAGGCTCATTTGGAACATGGTTAAAAATATTCCCATGGTTTGTAAGTCATGGATATTTTTATATCATGAAATTACAAGCTCTTTTGAGCCCCTCGTTGTTTCCCCCTATGTTATGCCTTGTATAAGATTTTCCCCTTATGGGATTTCAATTATTATTTAGTCCGTGAATTAGGTAAAAAGGGGTTGTTTTGTGTAGGGTTGTTTGCGGTGAGATGGGATTTAATTTTTATGATAAATTGATTCGTGTTTTGATCATATTATTTATATATCACCCTCCCCCCCCCCAAATTTTATAATGGGAATCCAAGGAAATTAGTATGTGGCACAGATAAGTGATATCCATAATATAGATTATGCACTGACTATATAATGGGGTCTAGTTAAAACGATTGATTTAACAAAATGGATTATGGAATGTTGATGTTGTGAACTCTTGGTGTGGATTTTATAGATCTACTAGTTCTTTTGAACCAGTGATATGCTAACAGATTAATTAGTACTGGTAGAGGGTTATAGTAACCAGTTCATATTTTTCAAACATTAAGACCTAATGATTTTACCATGGCAGATGTTCGTTTATTAATCATTCAATATAGGTGGTTAACAATTCATATTTTCTTCCATATCCTCATTAATATCCAATTTTCACACCATTAACAATGAATTGTTCCATTATTTTTCATTTTCTTGTTATATTGGTTCCATTTGTATTATTTTTCATTGTATTTATTGGTGGTTGGGTTGGTTTTAAAAATAGTTTTTAAAAGTAGTTTTGGAAATTTATTTTAAAACAAAAGATAAATTATTATTTTATTGATGTGGTTTTTTATAATATTATGAAATGATTAAAAAATAGATTTATTTAGTTTTTCACAATTTAAAAGGACCTTATTGTGAAATTTTAAAGTATTTTACAATTAAGTTGAGATCCCTCATGATTTTGTATAAAAAGAAAATTAATTATTCTTGAAAGCTTTCATATTATCATATTATAGTCATTAATAGAGGAAGACAAACAAAAAATATAGGAGATCTGTCTTCAAGAAAATGACATGTTAATATTATCACAAAATAGAGAAACTAAAAAACATGTGTTTCATTAGCTTCTATCTTTATTCTTATATGGAGTGTTCTTGAGTGAGATTATGAAGGTGGTGAACAAAATCACCCTATATTTGAGGTGATAAACCATCTAATGGATCCATGATAGCATCATGAGGATACCTAAATTCTGAAGGTGTGCTAGAGAATTCTCAAATGAGATAAAAGGATTTTTAGGAGGCAAAGTTTTCAGAATAGTCTCTGACATTTCGTTCACCCCACATACTAATAGGAGAGGATCTCATCCTATTTTATAGTTAAAGCATGCAATTACCACTTTATAACACATCATATGTATTTATCTTCATTGGGTATAATTAATTGAATGTTTTTAATAAATTAATTAAAATACTTTAATCCATTCAAAATTTATTGTAACTAATGAAGAAACCATTCATGATAAATAAATAATAAATATATCATATATATAAAAATATTATATTTATGCATCTCATGCATGAAAAAATAGACTATATATATATTATCATATTATATATATATCATGTATCATATGCATGTGTAAATGAATCTCATGAAATTACATTTTATCCCATATCCAACAATCCCCCACTGGCACTAAAATCCATATAAATAAATTAATCAAAACATTACAACTCTTTTTGAATACATAAAATCTCTTTTCAATAATTTTTTTCATAAAACTCTCTTCATTATGAACGAACACTTCTGTCCAAAACATTATCCTTATCCAAGGTCAAAATTGTGTGACCCTATAGGCCTTAATAGAATTGAAAACAAGAATTAAATCCCAATTTCATAGATTTAAGAAAAGATTGGCCTCTAACAAAGCATCAGATCTACTCAAGCTATTATGGGGTCTAGTGTGATATCCATAAAACACACTAATATCTATATATGACCATGTCCACCAAAATATATCTTATTTACATCATATATATCTTATTAAATCCCATTTTACATGACATCAAGTGACCACTATACATGGAATATGTCAATCTATTATTGGCCTCTCATCATTTCTTGATTCTCTAAAAAAATGACCAATTTGATGAATACATCACATGTAATTCATATTAGTAGTTTAACACAACATATTTGAAACAAAAAAGAATTTTTATGAATTTACTTAGTATAATTCAATTATGGTGTAGATTTATTTCCTTTTTATACAAGTGTACAAATACCATTTGGTTAAACTACAACTGATGACATGATAAGTTGTATGCCCAACCTCCCCATGATTAACTAGGTTCATGCGTTGAATTTCATAAGTTGTGTATCAAAGTATGAAGGTTATCATATTAGGATTTTCACTAAACATAGGTATGAAGGATTGATAATAAGCATACACCCAAAAGTATATCTATAACATTATGACATTTCATGAGATATACTTTCATGGATTAGTCCAAGTAATAAGTATGTATTTATTACCTCAATAATATATTATTTTTATCTCATATACAACCCTTTATAATGGATAAAAGAATATATGAAATCTAATCTTTACATATCATCAAAACCCACTATACTCCATGATGATAATTAGTTAGGGAAAAGTCAAATTTTTATTTTGAGGGGATATTTATCATTCAACCATTATTGTAAAGTAAAGTTATAGAACATCTGAATGAATTGTAAATTGATATTTAATTTTTTATAAATAAATGATATATTTAAAATCATTATAAAAAATCACTTATGTGTTAAACACATTTAGATATAACATGAATCTCATGTAGTTACTACAATAATGGATTTTATTTTCTGAACATTACATCCATATGTACTGTAACACCCCGAGATTTTATGAAAAATATTCTTTTTAATTTCATTGATGTCTTGTGTTGTACGCTACACCAAAAGGAGCTTTCACTATACACATCCCTGACTTGGATTGCATTACACGCAATCACGATCGTCCATGATAGCGTGTGTTGTATGCAATACCGAGTTTCACTAAACAATGATATGTTATATAAACTAGCCGTTATGAATAGTAATACCCACTTTTTTAAATTTTATAAATTTTATCTTTCCAAATGGACTTAATTTTTGGATTCAAAATATCAAAATTAGCCTCGGGTGAAATTTTGGTATTTTTCTGAAAACATTCAATTTTTTATGAATAGTTAAAACACTGGGTTACTATATAAAAACTGAATTTTTATTTAAATAATTATTTATTTTATTTAAATTTATTTTAGGTAAAAATTGAAACATAATACCTATATAAGTTCAATGTAATTCATTTTAGTCATTTTCTAATAATTTTATATATATAAAAATTTTATTGAACTTTTCACCATCTTTTACCCACCTCCTAGGAGAATTTGAAAATTTACATAAAACTTAATTTTACGGCTAATGTGAGTGGAATTTCGAAAATACAAGAGACACGGTTAATATCAAGGAGTAAAATGTGGTTCAATAAGATAAAAATAATTTTTGGTGAATAGTAACTTTGTACTTTTATTTACCACGGTAAAAAATAAATAGGGTAATTAAGGTTAAAAATGATATTATTATTACCCTAACACATGTCGTAATTCTATTGGATAAGTTTAATTCGACCAATAACAACATTGGGAATAAAATATTACCCTTTAGGTCCACTTGTATTAGATTAGGACATTTATTATTATTTTATTTAAAGAATAGTTGAAATGGTTAAAATCAAAGTTTAATAACTAAACCATTTTTAATATAGGGTTATACATTAGATAAATTCGACTATAAATATTCATTAGAAATATAAAAATATTTCCTACATAATGGTACTTTATTTATAATTTTTATACATTAAATAATTTAATTTATTTATGATACAATGATGATGCAGTAATTACCTTAGTAATGGAATATTAACATAATTGATGTTATAAATACCCAAATAAATGTAATTTGAGAATTTTTATGAATTGAAATAATTTTCTAGGTTAATATGGAATGTTATTATTGATTTAATTAACCTTTTTCAAACTAATCATTCTGTTATGAATTTCACAAAAATCAAGTACCAAATAGTGTCAAAATTGACATAAAATAGTTTTTAAAACAAAGATTATATTATTAATTGTTATTCTATTAATAAAAATCTAAGGTTCGTCCAAATTAATTAGATAAGGTTATATATATTACTAATGAACCACTTGGGGTTCGTTTGGCTTGTTATTGTAAGTTTATAAACCATATAGTGTAAGAAAACAAAAAGACACGGTAAAAGTTAAATTATTTAACTTAGAGTTAAATCTAAATGATAAGGTTAAAATAGAAATCTAAACTTGTATAAAACCTATTTGTTGAGAGGATTTAGACCCATACCCACCATAGCTTATAAATAAATCAATTTTGAGCTATTAAAAACCGAATATGACTTTATTATAAAATAATATTTTAAGTTTTTCCTAAGGTGCTTCTCTCCCCCTTTATAAAAAGGGCACCGCTTCCCTCTTCTCTTCACACCTTTTTGAGCCTTGAAGCTCAGACAAACCCTGAAAATTACTCTTCTTAAACTCTCTATTTATATCATAGAGGTTCTGGTCTTCTCATAAGACCAACTCTAGTGCCCTAAGAAGAAGTTTAAAAGAGGTGCGTCGAAGAAGAGGTAATCTCTTCCACCAATTCTTTCAAGTTTTATTTCTTCTTCAACTTCTTCTTCTTTAGTTTTTTAATTATAAAGTAATAACATAAGTATCACTAATATACTGATATGTTATTATAAATATTAAACAACCCCATTTCAACTTCTATCCATCCCACAGAAAAAGAAATCACCACGCGTGCGTACGTACGGAATACCGTCTCCACGCCGTGGTGTAATCTGTTTTTCCACCACCACCTTACTTGGATGGGTATAATGGTGTAAAGAATAACTATATATAGTTATTATAACATCATAATAATTATGTGAAATTATATCATCCACTCCAATTCAATTAAATAATTATGGGAACGATATCATCGCTCTTGCGTACGTACGGATTACCATCTCCACGACGCGATGAGATTCATTCTCCATGTTAACCATTAAAGAATGATTATAAAGTATATATATTGAATATTAATGAAATATATGACATGATAAAGCTACCATATTTATGTATATATATATTTCATCTAATTACTTCCATTCAAGTCAATAATAAAAAGAAAACAGTGTTCATGCGTACGTACGACCTACCGTCTCCATGAACGGTGTATTTCATTTCATTTATATATCTTTTATATATATATATATATATACTGAATATATGTATATGATATATAAATCATGATTTACATTCTGTAAGTAAGTAAATCAAGATATAATTAATAATGATATCAAGAACAACAAGTTCAAACACGTACGATAAATAAAACGATTTTAGCCAAAACGCTGCTTTAACATGGAACTTACAAAAGAACGGGTAATATAAAGTCATAAGTAACCATATATGATATCATAACAATAAATATGATTCTGTAATAAGTCAATGATATTATTTAAATCATTATACAGGAGGTTCGAATACGTATGAAGCATATCGGACCTAAATTAAGGGATAATTATTCCAATCTCATTCTTATATGAGATTGTTTATTCGTATGTATTTACTGGGGTTATGTTTATCATCCATGTCCATATGTTCTCAAAATGTTTTCATAAAATGTTAAATTTTTTTCCATGTATTTTTAAAGTAATTTTTACCCTTTTTTACTTTTACCACATGTAACACCCCAAGCTTCCACAGTACGATTCTCTTTGAATAATATAGTAGTGTGTGTGGTACGTAACTTTGAGATTCTAACACACCGCGACCAATCAAAGTAGCTGTTATGAATAATAATTCCCACTTTTTGAAATTTTATAAATTTATCTCTCAAAATGGACTTCATTTTTGGATTCTGAATATTGAAATTATCTTAGGGTGAAATTTTGGTACTTTTCGGATAACTTTTATATTTTGCTGAATAGTGAAAATTACTAAATTTTAATTAAAAACAAATTTTTAATCAAAATAATTAATAGTGATAAATTATGAATTTTAGTGGTTTTAAAGTATATTTAGAATATATTTTTACCATTTAATACAATATTGGTCATTTGACATAATTTCACATTTAAACCGGACATATACAATTGTCAATCTTTTCATAGTATTTATTTCTTAAAAACACGTTTTTTATTTTGACAGTGGGAATTAATTTTAAATTAATTTCTATCATTTCTGTGTTTTGAATTTGGAAAAATGGATTCAATATTTGAAATCATGATTTCCAAATTATGTAAATAGGTAACTCTTATTTTTTGACATTTTGAATAATTACTTCGCTAAATATTTTATTTACCATAGTTAAAGGGTAAATCAGGTATATAAGGGTAAAAAAAATATTATAATAATATTAATTTACCCTAAAACGTGTACTAACCCTATTGTTTGATACATTTATGACCATGGGAATCTTTGGGTCGATTTTGGGACCCCATGGATCCACTTTTATGTGATAATGAACTTTATATTAATTAAGTTAAAGTAAATACAAAAATGACATAAGCATATATCTTTTAGTAAAACAATTTTTACATAGGTTTATATATATTATATTTTAAAATATAAATATTTATTATAAATCTAAAAAGAGTTCCTACATAATGGTATTTTATTTATAATTTTTAGACATTGAAACATTAAAAATATATATGACACAATAATGATGCAGTATTTTCCTTATTAATGAAAGAATCTAATAATTGGTATTATAAATGTTAAAATAAATATAATTTGAAAGTTTTGATGACATCAAAGAATTTTATTGGTTAATATTACATATTAAGATTGCTTAAATAAATTTTATTCGAATTAATAATGTTGTTAATACTTTAACAAAAATCAATTATTAAATATTTTCAAAATTGACATAAATGAGTTTTTAAAAAAATATTATATTATTAAATGATATTCTATTCCTAAAAATATAAGGTTCGGCCAAAGGACTTATGTAATGATAGTTTTATCATTTATGGACCACTTTGGGGTCTCTTGGATGTATATAGTAAGTTTATTAACTATATATTATAAAAATAAAAAGTGACATGGTAAGTGTTAAACTAATTAACCAAGAGTTAAAACTAAAAGATAAGGTTAATATAATGACCCAAACCTGTCTAAAATCTATTAGTTGAAAGTATTTAGACCCATACCCACCTTATACTTTGAATAATAAACTTTTTATCCATTATAAACCGAATATAAATTTATTATAAATTAATACTTTATGTTTTTCCTAAAGAGCCCCTCCTCCCCCTTATAAAAGGACACAACGTCTAACCCATTATTCAGACCTTCAAAGCCTTTTGGTTCGGCCAAACTCTGCCCAAATACTCTCTAAACTTCCCTCAATTCAACCTAGAGGCATTAGGTTGTTCATAAAGCCATCCTAAGGATCCCTTTTGATCAAATCAAAAGGAAGAACCCGAAGAAGATGTAATGATTTCACCACCCTCTTTCAAGTTCCTTTCTTCTTCAACTTCTTATTTCCTTGTTATTTCCATTATAAAATAATAAATCCAGTATATTCTATATATTTTGATGTTATTATAAATACGGAACAACCAAATTCATTATTCTATCCATCCCTTGAATGACATGTCACCATATGTGTGTACGTACAGCCTACCGTCTCCACGTTGTGGTGTAATTGTTATTCAATATATTATAATTTAGATGGGTATAATAATGATGTATAATTCATGTAAATAATACATATAACATGATAATGATTATGTATATATAATATACCATACAATTATATATTATTTTAATATCAAAAGAATGATATTGTCACTTGTGCGTATGTACGGACTACCGTCTCCACGAATGCGATGAGATTCATTCCCCATCGTATCCATGCAATTATAATTCTAATTTTATGATTAAAAATAATGTTTAAGGACTTGATATAATTATAGATATGATTAATATAGAAACTATCCATAATAAACACAACTTATGTCACAAAACATATAAAAGAAAACAAGTAAGTTAACACCCGAAACGACGATAATACAAAGATATTATTTACAAAACAATGTTAAAAGATCATATATGATATCATATTAATGTATATGGTTCTTTTATAATTTAATAAAAATTATTTCACCATTATACAGGAGGTTAACCTACCCTCGACAAAGGAAAATTATAAATTGGTAAGGGGATTTCATCTCACTCCTTATTCCTGTGAGATTCATGCCATATTTCCACTACTTCCTTTTGTGTGGTGTATGTACTGACCATAATTGTATTCATTGTGTAATACACTTTTATTTATGTAAAATTACATATTCATTGTATTATACTCCTTTCATGGGGTGTATGTTTCGTAAGTTACCAAATTGGTAAGGGTTTTTTTCACAATCTCATTATTATCCGAGATTGTTTATGTGTAAGTATTTATGGGGACATTTTTAACATCCATGTCCATTTATCATAAAAATTATTTCAAAATGAATATTTTAAGTATTTTTGAAAAGTAATATTTATCAAGATCATAATTTTAAATGTTTTAAAGATCTATCTTTCTAAATCTTTTTAATTAATTTCCATGTTTTCAAAAATGATTTTAAGGATTTATTTATATGGAAATGAATGTTTTGAAATGATAATTATTTTAAAAAAATTCAAAGTGGTATGGGACAATTTTATTCAAAAATATCTTTTAAATTACTTCCTTTATAAATTTGTGCCTTTTAAATGATTTTACAAAAAGTATATTTCTCTCAAAAAGTTTTACTCATCATTTTCAACTATGTCAACATCCTTTACCAGAAATTATTTTTGATTGAGGTTGATTTAATATAATACAATCTTCCATATTGTATTGAATGAGTTATGATATGTTTAACTGTGGATGTTCTATTTTTATACCATTCATGGTTTATGGTTAATTTATTGAAATTTCTTCTGCTAGTTTTAATACTAATATTTATGATATGTTTAAACGTTTTCATATGAGGAATGTATTGGACTTAGTAAGTGATGGGTGGAGCCCGCTATAGCTCCTCGATGCATCGGTGGGTCTCATGAGACAACTAGACATGGAATTGTCCGAGGACCTTTCCCAATTTGATTTATGGTTTTGGCTGAGGCCTTAATCATTTTTAGACGTCTTGGCCGAGGCCTTGACAAAATGTTTTTAGAATTTCTGGCATTATACATTCCCTCATTATGAAAATAATATTTATGGTTCATGTGGTCATTCGACTAGTATAATACCCATTATTATGTTTTCTTATGGAATTATTTACTCATCCCATATTCCTTCCATAAAAGTATTAATGTTTTTTATTGTTAAAGGTATGTAGTTCCAATTATTCACCATGCTTAATATTTATGTTTTCTTCCGCTGTATTGTTTACCCTTACTGAGCGTTTAAGATCACCCCTTTCTATGTTTTATTTTTCCTAAGATTCCAAGAAGTGTATTCTGATGAATAAGAATGGTTAAGCTAATTGAATAATGGCGTTCTCAAAGCACTATCTATGTTGTGTTGTATATTTGAAATTGTAATGTAAAGTTCATGTATGTAATCTATTTTCCAAGACTGCTAAACTGATCGGTCCTTCGGGACTTGATTCCTTGTAATCATGCCAATGTATTAAAATAATGCACCGACTCTAGGTAACTGGGGTCGGGGCATTACAGTTGGTATCAGAGGAAGTTTAGAAATAACCTTGGAAACTAGATTTAGATAAACTCGGATTAGAGCACATTACCCTAAGATAGACATTGAGGATTATTATAGAAGAACTTCCTATAATTCTGGTATTGTTGACATTTTGTGAGTTTTCCGAGTAATACATCCCTGTCTGGATACGAGTAGGTAGAGGCGGCTCTAGAAAAGATGTACCTAGGGGTAAAACCCAAAAATACCACTTTGAGCTAGACTCAAACGGGAACTGGTGCACGACAACAGGCCTTGTTGCACTCTTGGTTACGATACTCCCGAGGGATATGCTTAGGATAATTCTCAGTTTATTTACAAACCACTATGAAGGGTTTATGAGTATATACCTCCTTATGAAAACATTTTTGTGATTATGGATTATATCCATAAACTATTTAATGTATGTTAAGTGTTTTACAAGTTTGGGATTAGGTATTACTATTCATAAACTAATCTAGTGTATGCCATTGTTTAGAAATGGCACCCATTATAAGGAATGAGAACTCCAGCAATACGCATGATCCAAAGAGTAAGAAGGATCGTATCTTCCATGGTCTTAAGACAGAATTTAGAAGGTAAATATTCTCCCACATATTATCATCATATGAATAAATAGTATCATGTGTTAATAAGATAAGTAAAGAATTATTTGATTCCTATGTCTTTGAAGGGAAGCCAAAGAAGAAAAGTATGGTAGAAAGAAATATGGATAAAGGGAATAAGGGAAAGAAGGATTTTCCAATATGTGATAAATGTGGAATGAATCACCTTGGTAAATGCTTCAAGGGAATGGGAGTTTTTTATAAGTGTGGAGAAAAAGAACACCAAGTATGTGATTGCAAGGGTAAGAAAAAGTTTTCAAATGTACAATGCTTTATCTGCAAGGAGTTGGGACACTATGAAAACCAATGTCCAAATCATCAGAGTATGCACCAAATGATGCTATTGGATAATAATCAAGTTATGATACTACCTCATATGAAGAGGAATGACTAGTGTTCTTATGTTGTTATTATAGATTTATTTTATTTGAGTGTTGTATCAACAGTATACTGATTACATGAATTATGGAGATAAATAAGGATTGTACTGCAGTACTATTTTATTGAGGATTTGTGATTATATGGTTCTAAGAAAGGTGACTTAATAGTAAGCTACACTTTTTTGAAAATACATGGTTGAAGGAAAGGTAATCCTTAATATGGTCCCGATAATGAGGTAGTGATTTTGGAATAAGAGTTGGTTGATTTGAATAAATTATGTTGGATATTCTTAACTACCTTGAAACTGATTAATGATTTTTCATTGTTGGAGTTTACAAAATTTTTGGATAGAAGGAGTATATCCAGTATTCTATAAATAATAAGGGAGCATGAATGTAATCAATAAGGTTTTATGGTAATTCCAGATGTTTCCATGTTTTAAAATAATACGTGACGAAGGTGTTCACATGTTATTACATGGAAAAAAGGATATTCATTGTGTTTAACTTCCTTATAAATTTTGGACTGTGAGTTTGGATAGTAGTATTTTGGATAAGTCTAAAGGTAGGAATGGATTAAGTTTGAAAGGTTATTTTTGGAGTTTTATAAAAGGACAACACGCGGACCATGTGACAACCCATCGCGTCGGACAAAGCTGCGGGAATCAAACCCACAACCATAGTGCGATTGGGATTTATTGCCTACCACTAGACTACGGGAAGTCCCTAGATTTTATTATGTAGTTTCTTGTTTAAATGGTCTTATATATGAATTATAAATTCATTATATTTGTAACCCTATACGATTAGGATAAATAGAGTATTTTTGAGTTGTATTATGTTTTGGAGTGAAAGATGAGTTTGTGGTAGAAATTTATTAATGGATAAAACTCTAATTATAAAGTAAGTATATCTCCTTATGATTTTAGCTAGTCTCATAAATAAATTCCTCAACATTAAGAAAAATAACTTAGAACAAAAACATTGTCCTAGATTCTACCTTAGATCATCACAAATTTATGGCTTCGTGATTGTTGGCCTTTTCATAGCCATGTTCTCTACCACTCTCCCTCAGATATTGATGGTTATATTTCTATTCCATATCCATGTTTTCCTACATGGAACCCTAGTATGTGTTATTTTCGGTAACCTTCATACTTACCACTCTTTATTTTAAATAGACGCCTCATTAATCCATTTTTCGTTGTGGGATTTCAACTATGATATTTTGAAATGTCAACCCCAAGTTTCCAATACCAAGCATAAATTGCGAGGACACAATTTATTTAAGGAGGGGAGAATGTAACACCCCAAGCTTCTACAGTATGATTCTCATAGAATAATACAGTAGTGTGTGTGGTACGCAACTTCGAGATTCTAACACACTGCGACCAATCAAAGTAGTCATTATGAATAGTAATACCCACTTTTTTAAATTTCATAAAATTTATCTCTCAAAATAGACTTCATTTTTGGATTCGGAATATCGAAATTAGCATAGGGTGAAATTTTGGTACTTTTCGGATAACTTTTATATTTTGATGAATAGTGAAAATTACTAAATTTTAAATAAAAACAACTTTTTTAATCAAAAAAATTAATAGTGATAAATTATGAATTTGAGTTGTTTTAAAGTATATTTAGAATATATTTTTACCATTTAATAAAACGTTGGTCATTGGACGTAATTTCACATTTGAACCGGACATAAACAATTGTCAATCTTTTGATAGTTATTATATCTTAAAAACACGCTTTTTGTTTTGACAGTAGGAATTAATTTTAAATTAATTTCTGCCACTTCTGTGTTTTGAATTTGGAAAAATGGATTCCATATTTGGAATCAGGATTTCCAAATTATGTAAATAGGTAACTCTTATTTTTAGACATTTTGTATAATTACTTCGGTAAATATTTTATTTACCATGGTTAAAGGGTAAATCCGGTAAATAAGGGTAAAAAATAATATTATAATAATATTAATTTACCCTAAAACGTGTCATAACCCTATTTTTTGATACATGTCCGACCATGGGAATCTTTGGGTCGATTTTGGGACCTCATGGATCCACTTGTATGTGATAATGACACTTTATATTAATTAAGTTAAAGTAAATACAAAAGTGACATAAACATATATCTTTTAGAAAAACAATTTTTACATAGTGTTATATATATTTTATTTTAGAATATAAATATTAATTATAAATATAAAACTATTTCATACATAATAGTATTTTATTTATAATTTTTAGACATTGAAAAATTAAAAATATATATGACACAATAATGATGCAGTATTTTCCTTATTAATGAAAGAATCAAATATTTGGTATTATAAATGTTAAAATAGATATAATTTTAAATTTTTGATGACATCCAAGAATTTTATTGGTTAATATTACATATTAGGATTACTTAAATGAATTTTATTCTAAATAATAATGTTGTTAAGACTTTAAAAAAATCAATCATTAAATATTGTCAAAATTGACATAAATGAGTTTTTAAAACAAATATTATATTATTAAGTGATATTATATTCCTAAAAACCTAAGGTTTGGCCAAAAGACTTATATAATGATATTTTTATCATTAATGGACCACTTTGGGGTCTCTTGGATGTATATATTAAGTTTATTAACTATATATTATAAAAATACAAAGTGACATGGTAAGTGTTAAACTAATTAACCAAGAGTTTAAATTAAAAGATAAGGTTAATATAGTAACCCAAACCTATCTAAAATCTATTGGTTGAAAGTATTTCTACCCATCATCACCTTATAATATTAATAATAATCTTTGGAGCCATTAGAAACCATATAAAAATTTATTATAAATTAATACTTTAATTTTTTCCTAAAGAGCCCCTCCTCCCCCTTATAAAAGGACACAACTTCTAACCAATTATTCCAACCTTGAAAGCCTTTTGGTTCGACCAACCTATGCCCAAATACTCCCTCAACTTCCCTCACTTAGACCTATATGCCTTATGTTGATCATAAAAGCATCTTATTGAGCCCTTTTGATCAATTCAAAAGGAAGAACCCGAAGAAGAGGTAATGATTTCACCACCCTCTTTCAAGTTCCTTTCTTCTCCAACTTCTTTTGTCCTTGGTATTTCCATTATAAAATAATAACTCCAGTATCTTCTATATACTACGATGTTATTATAAATATGGAACAAACAAATTCATTATTATATTCATCCCTTGAATGAAATGTCACCATACGTGCGTACGTACGGCCTACCGTCTCCACGTTGTGGTGTATTTGTTATTCAATATATTATTATTTATATGGGTATAATAATGATTTATAATTCATGTAAATAATAAATATAACATGTTAATGATTCTGTATATATAATATACCATCCAATTATATATTATTTTAATATCAAAATAATGATGTTGTCACTCGTACTTACGTACGGACTACCGTATCCACGAACACGATGAGATTCATTCCCCATCGTTTTCCTGAAATTATAATTCTCATTTGATGATTAAAAATAATATTTAAGGACTTGATATCATTCTGGATATGAGTAGGATACAACCTATCCATAATAAACACGGCTTATGTCACAAAATATATAAAATATAATGAGTAAGTTAACAACTGAAACGACGATAATACTAAGATATTATTAACAAAACAATGTTAAAAGATCATATATGATATCATATTAAGGAATATGATTCTTGTAAAATTTAATAAAAATTATTTCACCATTATACAGGAGGTTAACCTACCCTCGACAAAGGAAAAGTACAAATTGGTTAGGGGATTTCATCTCACTCCTTATTCCTATGAGATTCATGCCATATTGCCACTATTACCTTTTGTGTGGTGTATGTACTGCCCATAATTTTATTCATTGTGTAATACACTGTGATTTATGTGCAATTACATATTCATTGTATGATACTCCTTTCATGGGGTGTATTTTTCGTAAGTTACCAAATTGGTAAGGGTTTTTTTTCACAATATCAATATTATCCGAGATTGTTTATGTGTAAGTATTTACTGGGACATTTTTATCATCCATGTCAATTTTTCATAAAAAAGATTACAAAATGAATATTTTAAGGATTTTTGAAAAGTACTCTTTATCAAGATCAGAATTTTAAATGTTTTTAAGATATATCTTTCTAAATCTTTTTAATTAATGTCCATGTTTTCAAAATTATTTTAAGGATTTATTTATGTGGACATGAATGTTTTGAAATGATAATTCTTTTCAAAAGTCTCAAAGTGGTATGGGACACTTTGATTTAAAAACATATTTTAAATTGCTTCTTTTATAAGTGTGTGACTTTTAAATGATTTTACAAAAAGTATATTTCTCTTAAAAAGTTTTACTCATCGTTTTCAACTATGTCAGCATCCTTTACTGGATATTATATTTGATTTAGGTTGATTTATTATAATACAATATTCCATATTGTATTGAATGAGTTATGATATGTTTGACTGTGGATGTTCTATTTTTATAACATTCCTGGTTTATGGTTAATGTATTGACATTTCGTATTCTAGTTTTAATACTTATGTTTATGATCTGTTTAAACCTTTTCATATGAGGAATGTATTTCACTTAGTAAGTGACGGGTGGAGCCTGTTATAGATCCTCGATTCATCGGTAAGTCTCATGAGACAACTAGACGTGGAATTGGCCAAGGCCCGTTCCCAATTTTATTTATGGTTTTGGCTGAGGCCTTAATCATTTTTATACGTCTTGGTCGATGCCTTGACAAAATGTTTTTATAATGTATGTCATTATACATTCCCTCATTATGAAAATAATATTGATGGTTCATGTGGTCATTATAATTGTAGAATACCCATGATTATGTTTTTTTATGGAATTATTTACTCAGCTCATATTCCTGCCATAAAAGTATTCATGTTTATTATTGGTAAAGGTATGTGGTTCCAATTATTCATCATGCTTAATATTTATGTTATCTTCCGCTGTATTTCTTACCCTTACTGAGAGTTTGAGCTCACTCCTTTCTATGTTTTATTTTTCCCAGGATTCCAAGAAGTGTATTCTGATTAATAAGAAGGGTTAAGCTAAGTGAATAATGGCGTTCTCAAAGCACTATCTATGCTGTGTTGTATGTTTGAAATTGTAATGTAAAGTTCATTCATGTAATCTATTTTCCAAGATTGCTAAACTGATTGGTCCTTCGGGACTTGATTCCTTGTAATCATGAAAATGTATTAAAATAATGCACCAACTCTAGGTAACTGTGGTCGGGGCATTACACCACATCATATGAAAGGAATCCTTCTTTTGTTTACCATACGAGGTACTTTTCGACTTTTCTGAAAAAAGTACGAGAAGAATGTTTTTTAACTTATACGGAATGAACAGATTTTTACAGTTTTATAACACCTTATTTTTATTAAGCTAACTCTACAAAATTTCATGAATATTTTCAGAAAAAATCCTTTCTTTTAAAATTTCACGGAATTTTGAGAAAAGAAAATTATTTTTAATAAAAAAGGATATTTTCCTCAAGAATTCATTTCAAGTGTTTTATCAAAACCATTTTCCATCTAATATGACATTATTTCATATGTGTATGTTTCAAGTATAATGTCTCTATGATTTACATGGTTTCAATTTTGTTATGATGAAATGATATCCATTTATTTTATATGAATTATGTTATGATGGGATGATGTTTATGAAACCCATTTTATTATTTGGGTTATGATGAATGATTTATGCTTATTTTGTGGAACATGTAAGAATGATTTCATTATGAGATGGGTGAGACCTATATCTCCCTCCAATTCATTGGGTAAAGATTTATATCTCATGAGATAGACATGGATGGAATGGTAAGTAAATCTAGTTCAGTAATATAGGGTTGGAACGGTAAGTAAACCCGGTTCAGTAAGGGACTCTGTCCACTAAGATGGTCTTCACAACAATGCCTTGGCTACTATGGAAATCATAACTTATGCTTAATGGTTTCCACAATTACATGTTTTATTCCCATTCCATTTTATCATGATTGATGTTCCATTATGATCTATGCCTTATGTACTACCATGTTTTATGTCATTGCTCAAGATTTTGATGTTTAAATATCATGTTCATGTTTTGAAGTTAAAATGTATATGGTTTGTTTTATTTTCTCCATGATTACCCTTACTGAGCATTTGAGCTCAAACTTTATATGTTTTATTTTCCCCATGATATAAAGAAATGTTTTAGGTAAGAAAAAAAAGGAATATCTTTATGGGAGATGTTGAAGATCTTTCACAAAGATTAGAAGATTATGTTCCAAGTTTCCAAAAACACTAAACTATTACGGTTCTTTGGTGTATGTTTTTGTTATGTATTAAGTATTCTGAAAAGGTAATGTAATGTCCATGTATGTCAAGCTTTGGTTCTTTACAGTTGGTATCAAAGTAAAGGTTAAGTTAACCTTTGGAAACTAGGATGCGAAAACTTTAGTGAGATCCCTAGAGATATTTCTAAGGTATTTATAGGGATGTCCCTAAGGTTAAGTATAAGTATAGGTTATAGTCCTAGAATTATAGTGATCATATTAGAATTAAAACTAAGATGTTAGATATCGAAGGTACTCTCCCTTTATTATATTTTTTCCCTAGCATGATTTTTTCCTCTCACGCTATTCTTTTGGGGTTTTAGACGGTGGCTGGAACCTGAAGGAACCGTATTGATCCATGTAATGGGAAATGCAATGATTGTCCTCCTGAATAACCAAATGTGATGGGAGATGGAGTGAAAAATCTTATTTCTGTACTTACACAAGCTATTAATAATTCTGGATTTTGAAATGATCAGGGAAGGGAACAATATTCTGTTGAGTCCTTCATTAGGCAACGTCCACCTTCTTTCAGTGGGTCTTCTGATCCACTTGTTGCTGAACAATGGATCAGTACCATTGAAAAGATATTTTCCATACTTCGTTGTTTGGAACATGAAAAATTCATTCTGGCTATTTACCATTTAGAAGGTGAAGCAGATCAATGGTGGACTCTAATTAAGAATACAAGTCCCCAATATGAAATTGAATCCATGGAATGGGACGAGTTCAAGAACTTGTTTTTCAGTAATTATTTCCCTCGTATTCTTTGAAAAAAGATGGAAAATTAGTTCCTTGAGATTAAGCAGAAGGATGATGAATCTGTTGGTATATACGAAGCGAATTTTACAAGACTTGCAAGGTATGAATCTGGTTTTATCATCCAACCTGAAAGTAAAGTTTATCGATTTTTCAGTGGCTTAAAACCAAGTCTTCGAAGGGAATTAGCTACAAGAGACTTCAGTAGCTATGAAGAAATTGTGTTTTGTGCTATCAAGGTAGAACTGGAAGTTGGTGTTATATATTCAGCTCATGGTTTTGACAAGAAAAGAAATATGGTGTTCAAGGAGAAATCGCAGAATAATGGTGAAAAGAAGATGAATGTTTCTTTATGCTCAAAGTGTGGAAAGAAGCATGGTTAAGATTGTCTTAAAGGGACTAGAAAATTTTATAAGTGTGGAAAAGAAGGTCATAGAGCAGCTGAGTGTCTAAGTAATGGAAAAATGGTTACTAATGATTTGAATAAAGAAAATACTGTAGAGAATGCACCACCAACACTTCAATGCTTCAAGTGCAAGGAAAGGGGGCATTATGCTAATCAATTCCCTAATCCAAGGGTTAATGATGATCAATGTGAGAAACCTCTTAAGGAAAAGGACAAAGGGAAGTCACATTCGATCACTATTATAAATTTTGGGTATGACAACGATGTGGTGGAATGATTATGTGTTTATGTATTGGGATTCCAAAATAATGTTGTAAAATCTCATTTATAGTAATTGTGAAACATTGGAATGTCTATGTAATGGTTTATTGTGGTTTTCGATAATTATATGGTACCAGTAACCATGAAAAGTGATTCAAATATTTTGGAAAGCAAATTATATGCGCATAATGAAGGGATAAGGAAAAAATTAAATGTTTGATAGTATTAATGAACTCATGACTGATATGAGGATAAAGTGATATCATGGTTTGAGTATATAGAATTTTTGGGATTTTGGTATGTAGAAAGAGTTAGATTTTGACATCATTCATTTTTTCACTAGGGTTCAATGGGTATTCATTTTTAAAAAGAATACATGATTAAGGTATTCACATGTCTGGAATGTTACAAAAAAGATATATTTTATGATATATGGGGGATAAATGACGGTATTCACATGCTCGGTAGATTCCATTTATAGTAATTGTTTTCTTTATACTATGATCTTGGACAGAATTATTTTGGATAATCCTAAAGATTGGAATGAATTAAGGCTAGAACTTTTTTTCGATATTATTGCAGGAATGATATAATAGTATAGTTTTAGAAAAAGGACAACCCATAATATGGGCGATAACCCATCCCGTCAGACAAGGTTGCAGGAATTGAACCCACAACCGAAGTGCGATAGGCCTTTATCACCTACCATTGGCCTACAAGAAGTCACTGGTTAGTAGAAACTAGTTTTATTTTATTAAGCGGTATGATATATGAAGTATAAGTACATTTCAGGAACCATATATGATTAATCTCACCATAGATGGACTAATGTATATAACTTTTTCTAACCTTTTATTTGAGATAGATAAAATGACCCACCGTTCTATCACATGATGTGATAACTCTTCACGAATGACAAATTCAACTTCATTTCTTTAAGAGATAAAGTGGAAATTGTTCAAGGCATGAACAACGGTGAGATTTTACCAAAATCAAGTAAGTATTTATTTTAATTAAACAATTCTTCAACATTGAGAAATGATCTTGAGAACTAAAAACGTTGTCCTAGTACCCTCATACCTGATGAATTAGATGGTACCTTAAATCATCACAAATTTATGACATTGTGATTGTTGGATTTTTCATAGCCATGTCCTCTAACACTCTCCATCAGAACATGATGGTTAGATTTTTCTTCCATATCCATATTTTCACCTATGTTCTCCTATGTGGAAACCCAGTGATTAGTTAATTTGGGTAACCATCACGTTTCATACTTTAGTTTTTAAAGATAAGTTTTGGTATTTCTTTTTATGATGTGGGTTTCTATTAAAGAAATGTTTGAGTAGTAAACCATTTATAACCCCAACGAATTTCGAGGGCGAAATTCATTTTGAGAGGGGTAGAATGTAACACCCCGAGATTTTATTAAAAATATTATTTTTAATTTCATTGATGTCTTGTGTTTTACGCTACACCAAAAGGATATTTCACTATACGCATCCATGACTTGGCTTTCATTACACGCAATCTCGACCTTCCATGATAGCGTGTGTTGTACGCAATACCGAGTTTCAATAAACAATGATATGTTATATAAACTAGCCGTTTTGAATAGTAATACCCACTTTTTGAAATTTTATAAATTTTATCTTTCAAAATGGACTTCATTTTTGGATTCAGAATATCGAAATTATCCTAGAGTGAAATTTTGGTATTTTTCCGAAACTTTCAATTTTTGATGAATAGTGAAAACACTGGGATACTATTTAAAAACAAACTTTTTATTGAAATAATTATTTATTTTATTTAAATTTATTTTAGGTCAAAATTGATACATAATGCCTCTATAATTTCAATGTAATTCATTTGAGTCATTTTATAATAATTTTAGATATATAAAAAGTTTATTGAACTTTTCCCCATCTTTTACCCACCTCCTAGGAGAATTTGAAAATTTACATAAAACATAATTTTACCACTTCTGTGAGTGGAATTTCAAAAATTCGAGAGACACAGTTAATATCACACAGTAAAATTTGGTTCAATAAGATAAAAATAATATTTTTTGAATAGTAACTTTTTACTTTTATTTACCACAGTAAAAAGTAAATAGGGTAATTAAGGGTAAAAATGATATTATTATTACACTAACACATGTCCTAATTCTATTGGATAAGTTCAATTCGACCAAAACAACCTTAGGAATAAAATATTACCCTTTTGGTCCACATGGATTAGATTAGGACAATTAATATTATTTTATTTAAAGAAGAGTTAAAATGGTTAAAATCAAAGTTTAATAACTAAACCATTTTTAATATAGGGTTATACATAAGATAAATTATACTATAAATATTAATTAGAAAGATAAATATATTTCCTACATAATTGTACTTTATATATAATTTTTAGACATTAAATAATTTAATTTATATATGACACAATGATGATGCAGTAATTAACTTATTAATGAAATATTAACATAATTAATGTTATAAATACCAAAATAAATGTAATTTGGGATGTTTTATGAATTAAAATAATTTTATAGGTTAATATGACATGTTATTATTGATTTAATTAACTTTTTTAGAACTAATCATGATGTTATGATTTTCACAAAAAACAAGTAGCAAATAGTGTCAAAATTGAGATAAAATAGTTTTTTAAAAAAGTATTATATTATTAATTGTTATTTGATTCCTAAAAATCTAAGGTTTGGCCAAATGACTTAGATAAGATTATATATATTAATAATGAACCACATTGGGTTCTTTTGTCTTGTTATAGTATGTTTATTAACCATATAGTATAAGAAAACAAAAAGACACCGTAAAATTTATATTATTTAACTTGGAGTTAAATCTAAATGATGAGGTCAAAATAGTAACCTAAACTTGTCTAAAACCTATTGTTTGAGATGATTTAGACCCATCACCCCCCCCCCTTAGCTTCTAAATAAATCAATTTGGATCTATTAAAAACCTAATATGACTTTATTATAAAATAATACTTTAAGTTTTTCCTAAGGTGCCCCTCTCCTCCCTTATAAAAATGGCACCACTTCCCTCTTCTCTTCACACCCTTTTGAGCCTTGAAGCTAGGAAAATCCCTTAAAATTACTCTTCTAAAACTCTCTAGTTATATCATAGAGGTTCTGGTCTTCTCAAAAGACCAACTCTAGTGCCCTAAGAAGAAGTTTAAAAGAGGTGTGTCGAAAAAGAGGTAATCTCTTCTACCGATTCATTCAAGTTTTCTTTCTTCTTCAACTTATTCTTCTTTAGTTGTTTCATTATAAAGTAATAACATCAGTATCAATAATATACTGATATGTAATTATAAATATGAAACAACCCCATTTCACCTTCTATCCATCCTATGGAAAATGAAATCATCGCGCGTGCGTACGTACGAAATACCGTCTCCACGCCGTGGTGTAATCTGTTTTTCCACCACCACCTTACTTGGATGGGTATAAAGGTATAAACAATAACTATATATAGTTATTATAACATCATACTGATTCTGTGATATTATATCATACACTCCAATTCAATTCAATAATTATGGGAACGATATCATCGCTCATGCGTACGTACGGATTACCGTCTCCACGACGCGATGATATTCATTCTCCATATTAACCATTAAAGAATGATTATAAAGTATATATAATGAATATTAATGAAATATATGACATGATAAAGCTACTTTATTTCTGTATATATATATGTCATCTACTTACTTCCATTCAAGTCAATAAGGAAAGGAAAACAGCGTTCATGCGTACATACGACCTACCATCTCCATGAACAGTGTATTTCATTTCATTTATATTTCTATTATATACATATATATATTCTGAATATATATATGATATATAAATCATGATTTAAATTCTAGAAGTAATTAAAACAAGATATAATTAATAATGATATCAAGAACAACAAATCCAAACACGTACGATAAATAAAACGATTTTACCCAAAACGCTGCTTTAACCTGGAACTTACAAAAGAACGGGTAATATAAAGTCATAAGTGAACCATATATGATATCATAACAAAGAATATGATTATGTAAAAAGTCAATGAAATTATTTAAATCATTATATAGGAGTTTTGGATATGTATGAAGCATATCGGACCTAAGGTAAGGGATAATTATTCCAATCTCATTCTTATCTGAGATTGTTTATTCGTATGTATTTTCTGGGGTTATGTTTATCATCCATGTCCATATGTTCTCAAAATGTTTTCATAAAACGTTTAATTTTTTTCCATGTATTTTTAAAGTAATTTTTACCCTTTTTTACTTTTACCACATCATATGGAATAAATCTTTCCGTTGTTTACCATATGAGGTACTTTTTGACTTTTCGACAAAAGTACGAGAAGAATGTTTTTTTAACTTATACGGCATGAACGTATTTTTATGGTTTTATAATGCCTTATTTTTATGAAGCTTACTCTACAAGATTTCATGACTATTTTTTGAAAAAAATACTTTATTTTAAAATTGCATGGCATTTTGAGAAAAGAAAATTATTTTGAAGAAGAAAAGATATTTTCCTAAAGAATTCATTTCAAATGTTTTATCAAAACCATTTTCCATATAAGATAACATTATTTCATATGTGTATGTTTCAAGTATAATGTCTCTTTGATTTACATGGTTTCACTTTTCTTATAATGAAATGATATCCATTTTTTTATATGGATTATGTTATAATGGGATGATGTTTATGAAAACCATTTTATTCTTTGGGTTATGAAGAATGATTTTTTCTTATTTTGTGGAACATGTAAGAATTATTTCATTATGATATGGGTGGGACCTATATCTCCCTACAATTCATTGGGTAAAGATTTATATCTCATGATATATACATGGATGGAATGACAAGTAAATCTGGTTCAGTAATACAGGGTTGGAACGACAAGTAAACCCGGTTCAGTAAGGGACTTTGTCCACTAAGATAGTCTTGGAAGCAATGACTTGGCTACTATGGAAATCATAACATGTGCTTAATGGTTTCCACAATTAAATGTTTTATTACCATGCTACTTTATCATGGTTGATGTTCCATTATGATCTATGCCTTATGTACTGCGATGTTTTATGTCATTGCTCAAGATTTTGATGTTTAAATATCATGTTCATGTTTTGAAGTTCAAATGTATATAGTTTGTTTTATTTTCTCCATGCTTACCCTTAATGAGCATTTGAGATCACCCTTTATATGTTTTATTTTCCCCAGGATGTAAAGAAAGGTTTTAGGTAAGAAAAAAAAGGGAAGATCTTTATGGGAGATGTTGAAGATCTTTCAACAAAATTAGAAGATTATGTTCCAGGTTTCCAAAGACACTAAACTCTTACGGTCCTCTGGTGTCTGTTTATGTTATATATTAAATATTCCACAAAAGTAATGTAATGTCCACGTATGTCAAGCTTTGGGTCATTACATGTACATCCTATCACATCCCTATGTATCTATATGATAAAATACTCCCACTAACCCCTTAGTGGGTAATATTAAAAAATCATTCTAGTTTGAATAATATTGAGAATTAAAAACAATATTCCTTTAGTTAAATTATTTTAACTTATATTATTTTTCATTAACTTGATAACATCAAATTTTATAATGTTATATTTTATTTTCTATGTAGAACCCTTTCTAAGTGTATCATCATCATCCTTGGAACCCTTTCCATTAAACTTTTTCCTTGAAATATTTTGTGTATAATGTAACTATTTACATTATATCATTACTAGAAAATACTAAAATTATTTAGGATAAGGTTATATTCACTTAGTTATAGAAACTAAGGTAACTCTACACATTTATCTTTACTGTTATATCCTAAACTCTTTTAGGATACCAAGTGATACACTTTGTGTTTTGGATAGTATAAAACTTCAAGAAATAGTGATGTTAAATTGTTATGGTAATTAAATACAACTTTACATTTTTCATTACCATCAGAAATCCTAAAAACATTTAGTATATTAAGTTATGAATTTTTATAATCTATGAGTGGTATAATAATTTTGTTAATAGTGATATTCACTTTGTCGCAGTAAATAAATGTAACTATTTTAATTTTCTTTATTATCACATATCATAACTCGTTAGGATATAAATTAAACAATCACTTAAAGTAAATATATACAGTACTTTCTTTTTTAAATTTTAACTTCTATTAGTCTAAACATACTCCCACTAGCCTATTAGGTATCATATTCTCTTCAGAATATCTTTCTAATACTCAACACAAACTACTTTGTGTTTTAGTAAATAAGACTTATTTCCTTTTAATAGGAATATCTAACCAATAATATATTGTTTCCATATCCTATATTATATTCTATTTTTTAGGAAAAAATTAATTTCAAATAATACATTATTAAAATATACCACTTATGGGATGTGGGAACACATTCCCACATTTTTCAAAAAATACATGGATAAACATTTTGTCCTAGATAAAATACGTTATCCATATCTTCTTTTCAAAACCTGTTATATAAATTTATAAAGCATAAATTCAATGTATAAAATTAATCATCTCATGTTTTTCATAAAAACTCTTTTTTATTTAATAATTTCTCATATCATTTAATATAAATGTAATGAAGATATGCATATTTTACTAATATTCATCAGAGATTGAAAATATTTTTTACATTAACATGTATAAAATATTTTCCACATCAATGTAAACTAAAAAAATAAAACAAATATTCCATTTATTTTGAACTCTAGTATAGTTATGACACTTATAAAACATACACTCAGTTTCACACACCCTTCAAAATCGAAGAATCGATTTCTAAAACATTAATAATTAGAATGGAAACTATATGGAGTTTTAAAACCACTTAAGGTTTTCTATATACTTTCAGCACATAGAATCATTAATACATCTTGATAATAACCTCAGGTTTCAAATTACCATAATGGGATTTTTAAAGAAATATTATTGTATTTTATAACTTTTACCTTTATGATTATGAAGTTTCACCTCATTAAACTTTTTGTACAATACCAGAATATAGAAATCATATTTATAGTTCATTTATTCTAAACACTTTGAGAATATCCGTTAAAAGTTTATTTAATTCATCCATATTTATGAAACATTTCCATATGTGACTATAAAATGAATTCCTCATCCCAAATAAGCCTTAAACAAATTCTTTAGTCTCTTCAAACATATTCAATCATGTGGAATATCATTGACATAACCAATCATATTAAATATATGATACTATAATTCTTTAGGTTAATTAGTATCTAGTTATTTTGAAACCATAAATGAACCATTCTATGCTTCCATAAGAATCTTGATTTTCTTTTTGAAAAACTTCCACACTTGGTTACTTAGGAAGGAACTATTCTAACACGTAGAATATTTTTCTTTCCCAAGAAATTTTATTTAGTTAAAAATCATATGTGTTTCTCACTTTAAGCTTCTCATTTCAAGGATTAATTTCAAAGTTTTATTTTGATGATGATGATGATTCAAACATCTACAATAAAATATGTTTTCATATGAATAAGATGTATTCTATCTTTTTATAGAGTAATTTTATTCAAATTGATTGCACTAAAATTGATGAACACTTACCCCATATCCATTTAGTGATCCAAGATCCATGTTTTAATAAGAAATGAGTCATTTTTAACATTTTTCTTAACACTTAGTTAGTTCGGCAGAGAATCATCCCAATCACATTTGTTGTGACTCGTGTATAGTTTAGTGGATAACCTTTTTCAAAACCCATCATATTGATAAACTCAACTCTATTCCTATGGTAAGAAAGTATTATTAGGGTCTCTCGACTAGAGTAGCCCAAAGAAAATTCTAAAAAAGGTAATAAATGATGATCCAAGGGAACCTAACTTCAACATGACCCACCTAATAAAATAATACAATGTTACTCATTACTTTACTACCTTACACAAGATAATATTGGGGAACCTATATTTATCATGGACTAACTGGTTGGATGATCAGGGTATTGAAAAGTGTTTCTTTGGAAGGGATATCACACTTCGTATTTGATGGGTTTTATTTCTAAGGTATCAAAAATTTAATATAAATTATATACATATTAAATTCATAACTATTACATCATATGTAATAATTATATTTTGGTGTTTTATTTCCTTTTTTGTATACTTTATTCTAATGATATAGTTTTGGAATATCTATTCCAAACACTAAATTAAAGTGTTCACTCCAAATTAATGTGTACTATTTTACACAACCCATAAGTATGTGTTAATCACCCAAAAATAAAAGTCAATCACATTCATACATATCCAAATAAATCATATTCATAATGTATATGAATTCATCATGTAAAGTAATGAAGTTACATGAGATTGAAAAACTCCACATGAGTGGTCCTGGAGAAATAGTTAGTCAACCCCATTCACCTTCATAACTACAGAAAGATTCAAGGAAAGTATGTGGTCAGAACCCAAGTCCTTCAACCCAAGGATACTTTACTCAAGATAGAATTTAATTCATAAAAAACTCTAACACCAAATATGCACAAACTATTCCCAAAAAATATCTCATGATCGTAACTAAAAATCTCAAATGAGGTCAAGGTAGATGGGAACTAAATTTTATGATATCAAACATAGCATGATATGAAAGGCTCTATCCTAGAATCAATTTATCATATAAATTGGAAAAAATATTCCTATTTTTTAAACAATTTACTTAACATGATTATCAAGGAAATTTAATAGATAAATAAAATATTTATTTATTTTCTAAAACATGATACATTTAGGAACTATTATTTAATAAATTCTAATTATTAAAATTTTGTGATTTAACTAGAATATAAAAATCTTATATTCATTTAAATATGAACCCCTTCATATTTTATATTAAATAGAATTTATATGATATTACATGAATTATAAAAAATTAGCATTAATTTTAAATTATATAAACATTTTAAATAATATAAATATCATATATTTTATAATTTATATTAAATTTATAGATCACCTAATGTGATTTCTAAGAAAATGTTTTATTTATATATTGTAATGCATTCCATTTAATTTGTCAAACTATATTTAAAAACACTAAAATATAATATTTAGGGAATTTTTTTAATAAAATGTTATTTAATAAATTATAATCAATTTATAATTAATACAATTATAAAATACCTATAAATAAAATATTCCCAAAATACCATTTAACATGATTTATAAATAATTTATAAACCATTTAAAAATTTTACGATGTTAAAGAAATTTTTTTAATAATATTCCACTTACCCTTATGTCGAACCCCTATTCCATATAATGGTATCCTCTCATTAATCTTACTCAAATTACTTGCATAAGGGTACTGATGTTTTCATTAAATGTGTGAAGTTAATATGTATATTACCATTATGTAGCTCTCTCACATAAAGGTACTACATTTATATAACACCTTTGTATATAGGTAATAATAATATTCCTACACTACATAATACAAAAAATTAGGGACCCTTACACAGTTTCTCAAATACTTTTACACATAAGGGTAAAGTGTTGATGACCCTTACATAAACCCTTATACATATGGGTATTACCTTTACAAAGCACTTTTGGACATCTGAGTAAGGGTTTCAGAATTTCTACCTTTACATAACTGGCCATGTTAGGGTATAACATTTATGAAAGGGATTTTTTAAGGGTATAACCTTTACATATCCAACTTACATAAAGGTAAATCATATTTACCCTTATAAATTTCACATAAGGATCCAAAACTTGCATATATTTTACAAAAATGTTGTTAGCAATTTTTATTTAAAAACCATTGATTCAAACCTGTTAAAATTTGAAATAAACTTCCTTTGATACCACTAATGGGTTTTTTATGGTCATGTTATAATCATTTTTAATGGAATACAACTCAAAAAAATAATAGATATATCTTTAAGAAATTAAAATGTAAATATTATCACAAAATAAAGTACGTGGAAAATTTTATTTATAGAAGATTCAATCTTCATTCATAAACGGAGTGTTCTTGAGGGAGATCATGAGGAGTAGTGAAAAAAACACCCTACATATGAGGTGATAAAATGACCAATGGATCCACAATCATATCATGAGGATAGTCAAATTATGAAAGGGTGCTACCACCATCTCAAATGAGATAAATATAATTTTTGGAGGTAGATATTTTAACAAAGGCTCATAGATGTAATGATCCACACACAATAACAGGACATTAACTCATAGTATTTTATAGAAAAATCATAAGGAACTAACTTCATCATCCATCAAATGAATTTCTATATGTTGGGTATAATTTATTCAATGTTTTAATTAAATTAATTAAAATCCTTTAATCCAATAATAATGGATTTTAATTGATGAATAAACTATTATGGAGAAATAAATTATATATATATATATATATATTATATTCGTGAATCAGATGCATGAAAAAGTGTGCAGTATATATATTATATCATATTATACAAATATATCATGCATCATTTTAATGTATACATGCATCTCATGCAAGTAAATTTTAGGGTACATCTAATAGTTATTTGGATAAAACTTGATTATTGGTTTATTTAATGTCATTAAAATAGAAAAACTTATTTTTCTGTTATATTTCAAATTTGTATTCATGAATTGTTTTATGTTAGAAATTTTATAGACTCCTCAGTGAGATCCCACTAAACCCATTATCTCACACCAAATATACACATTATTGTGTGTGTGCATATATTATGTCATATACACATTCTAGGTCTTATTTTGGGTTTGTTAATCACTCTCTTAGTCCATTAATGGGTGTTATAGTGTTTGGAGAAAAACCATTGGTTGCATGGAGGTGATCTTGTGGTTTGGATTGGGTTTTTTTATTTTGAGTTATTATATCATCCACTCATTCTTTAATTTCTTTTTATTAAGTTTATTATTGTTTTATCATGTTGTATATTTATTTTTTAATGATGATATATGTTTATAAAAGTAATTTGAATCATAATTGTAGGTTACTTGGGTTATGATTATTGTTTTTTTACATAGATATACAATACATGAACACCCCATGTCGTATTTTTGATAAATGATCAACTGTATTTTTACTTTGATTATAGGGATAAATAATTCCCTTAGTTGATACCAAGATTCCCAAGAACTAGTTTCCTACACATGGGGAATGGTAATTATCATCAAGCTGAGTGGTGGGAAAGGCTGAGTGATGGGATGGGTCTTCCTAATCCAGTTCCATTACAAATGGTATCAGAGCCAAAAATTTTGGAAGGAATAGGTTCTTGAAAAAATCTCTTGTAATTTTGAGAGTACGATATTATATAGATAAGGATGTCAGGACATTAGATTTTGGATCAGGGAGAGTCTATCTAGATCTGTCTTTCTTATAATTGTGAGTTTCCATATTAATTTTGGACTTGGGTATTGGATCTTGATTTTATCCTAGAATTTTTCTAACATATTTTGATATGAGGAAATTTTATTAGAATCCCCGATGAGTTGTGTAACTTATTTGGGGGGCATCTTGAATTTTGGGGTGAAATTGGGAAAAGAAACAAGTTTAGATCACACAATATGGTAGATTATATGGGGCTCGTATAGAAAGTTCTAAGTACCTCACAGTGCCTTTTTCATGTTTGGTTTATGGACCCCTAAACCATGTGAAAAAAACTGTGTAAAAATTTTCAACCCTCTTGGATTGGTAATTTTTACCTCTTTTGGTTTTAGATTTCTCAAAAACCTGTTCCCACATATCATATATGAATTAAATAGGGTTTTATGAGTTTATAATGGGTTTTAAATGGATTTTTCTTGGAATTTGGTGTTATTTTTTTTATGCTTGATGTTTTAAATAATTGTTTGGGTGAAAAGGGTAATTTCATAAAAAGATGACTGAAAAATTATTTTTCATGGGTTGTTTGGAAAATATTTACTTGTTTATCATAAATTTTTTGATAAAGTGTTACATTTTATTATGATAGTTATGAAATGTTTTAAAGTAAAAGTGGGCCTTTATGTAAACATTTTAGGATGAGTCTATTCAAATTAGAAATGATTTCATTTCATTTTTTAAATAAATTAGTGTGTCATACCAAGTTGGGATTTATTTTAAAATGATTGGTTTTATTTTAAATAATATAACTTGGTAAAAATAGTTTTAAATGATTTGATTAAAGTTTTTTATTTTAAAATAATGTAAATTTTTTGAGGTTTGGTTTATATGGATTGTTTCTAAGAGCTTTTATTTTTTGGACTTTCCCCTTGGTTGAAATATGGTACCATTATATTTGAATTATGATTCATCAATTGTGGGTGTTCATATCTTATGTTATATTTTATATGCCTCCCATAAATGTTAAGAAATAAATTAGAAGGAATTATTTTTATATGATCCATAAGGTGAATCCACTCATCACTCTTCTGTTCTATTCTGAATAGTGTGGTGGACTTACAACCTTCTTTGATTTTTGAACCTATCTTAGGAGATTGTCATGGAACTATTTATTTAGTTTTTCTTACTCAAGAACATGAAGTTGGAGAAACCTATCAAGTTCATGAGACTTCACTAAGGATAATGAATAGTGAAGCACTTTTTTATCATTTATTGGAGTTAGAATTCTTTTTCTTCTAGGAAAGTTATCGATGACTCATTAAAATATCATTTCATACAGGTATGTTTTATCTCAAACATTATATTCATGTTGGGGATCTGTCTTTCCAAGTTATCTTGATTTATGGAGGGAATATGGGATCTTTTATATGATTATGTGTGGAATTTAGACCCTATTTATGGTTCTTGTGAGTTGATTTTCCATAAATATTTTTGGTGTGTAATCATGTTTAGTATGATTGTGTTTTATGGTTATTATCATTCCTGGTTGATAAATATAATTTTTTGAGGTTGATGTTGTTTTTTGTTAGCTACCTTGAGTTAGGTTTCTTGTTTGTTTAAATATGATAGATCCTTGGGTCTGTTCTTGAGTAATTAATATGATTATTTCATTACGTGATTGATCACATGTTTGTAATATTTTTTTATTTTGGGTACATCATGAGGCAATTTCCCATGGTTGAGGCTCTAGTTTACCATTGTAGAGTAATGAACTAATGTGGGACCCTATATTTTTTTTCATATTGTGATTAGTTGTAGTTTTTTCCATGCATCTTTTTCTTGTAAATAGTTAGTGGATTCATTGATGGGTTTTATTGGCTACATTTTTTGAATACTAGATTTTTGTTTTGGATGCCTTTCCTCTTAGAGAATGATGCATTGGATTCTTGGGTGAATATTTTTTCTTTTCATAGTATGTTGTTTCATGGTTCTAGTGGTTTCCTACTAAGACTATTTATTTTTTTCACCCTTTTAAAGAAATTAAAAATAAAGGGGTGGCCTATAATAGATCTTCATCCTATTATGACTTCATGTTAGTTAGTTCGAGTGTAGTTTTGCTTGGAGATGTTGGTGTTGTTTGAGGATTCATGTTATATATGTTTTTTGATTTTAGATGGATGGTTTGGGAAAATGAGCCTCATCCTGGTTGGTGATGACTTTTAAGTTCATCCAGGCGATCGGGGATCATATCCAGGTAGAGGCACAATTTCGGGGGGTATTGTAACAGGTACTGTAGCAGGGTTGTACAGTACTGTAGTAGGTATTTTGGCGGGAACTATAGCGGGGACTGTTTGGAACTATAGTAGCAGGGAATTTTCCCCTGTTTGGGCCTTCAGGCCACCGATTTGGTCCCCAAGTCCTTTAAGGCCTTCGGGCCACCCAAGCCTTTGGTCCAGTAAGGCCTTCGGGCCACCTCAAGGCCTTAGGGCCACCTTAAGTGTAGATAAAAACCAGAAAACCTACAAGTAATGAGATCTATAGGAGGATGATCAAGGAGCTTTCACCATAGTAGAAGCTAAACAGATTGCAAGAATGAGAGGGTAAGGCACCTTCCATCGGGACAAGACAGTGCATGTACGAGATAGCCTAACTGAACAGCCATGTGAAGGTGGACAACTGATTTCATGATGAAGATGTTGGGGAGGAGCAGTTCTAAGTAGTTATTTTGGGTTGTATGTAATGTTTGAAGCCTGAGGGTAATGAATTCCTCTAAGGTCTACGGGCCATGTAATACTTTCTCCTACGGGCATTGTAAGGGTTCCACCTCACCCCTTGAAAGGTGGATTATCTAAATCAATAAAAAATGAAGGCCTTCGTGCCACTGGATGGATGGAGATGGATGGTTTGGATGATGGATCATGAGGGGTTGTTTCCTTTTGTAAAACCCTCATGAATTTATCCCAACCTACCCTACTCTTGTATTCAAGTGTGTAGGTTTTAATGTTTTTCCACCATCTATTTTTGACTAAGAACTTTCAGTAGTAAAAAGTGGCACAGTTGGGAGAATTTTGACACCCTCATGTCACTATTTTGTTATAAAGTAATTTATTTTTATTGTTTTAAAAGTTTTTAAGATTCTATAAGGTTTTATAGTGTGTTTTGGGGCTTGGATAGAAGTTTTGTAAGGTTCATAAACCCACCACGCCATTATGATTATCTAAAATAGTTGTGGTGAGGTTTTATAATGTAAAATAGCAAAAGAACCTCTAAAATAGATGTAGTTTTTGTTGTTTTGGTTTGGTTGTTTCCTTATAGGAAATGGAAAGAGGAAAAACACATGGTTGATTTTTTTTATATCCATTTAGACTAGGTGGGTTACCTATAAAAAATGGTGGGTGGACACACTGAAGTACAGTCATGGTGCCCATTTTGAGAGACCATGAGGATTACTATGTTGTGGTGTATGGTATTGTGTGATGGGGGGTTCCTTATCTAAAATAGAGAGAGGGGGGAAGAAATCCCTATGGAACAGGGAGTGTCGAGGCCTTTAGGCCACCTGAAAGAGGATCACCATTATGTGATTCATGGGGACCAAGTGATGGAGAGCATCTACCATGTTCATTTTCTTAAGTCATAAATTCTATATTCTCCCACTCATTTATTTTTAAGGGTTTACACACCCATTTTTATATATCATCATGTGGATAACTCTCTTGAATCCCAAGGGTGAGCTTTGTCCCTCCCTAATTTTATTTAGAGCCTCTCTTTCATGGTTTTTAATTAGTTCTTCAAGGAAATCCCTCCTTGTATTGTTCTTTCTCTTGTACTCTACTCCCTCTTCTATTACCCTATGATTCCCATTTCTCCCAGAAACCCTAACACCAATGGGGAATAATTTTAGGGTTTGGGTTGGTTCTTACTTGGGGATTCATATGTTTAGGGCTCGTATATGGGGGATTCATTATTTGTTGGTTGTTCTTTGAGAAAGTCTACATCTTGCAACTTGATTACACTTGAATTGAGGTAGGAGTTTCTATGTGATACCATTCATTTAAAATTCAGGATAAACATTTATAACATCTATGTTTTTTCTATTTAATTCATTAAAATACATCTAATAATATTTCTGGATCTAGGTTCTAAGATGGTGTGAGATTTTGAGGTCAAAAGAGCCTTGAGGTAGATATAATAAAAATATTATAAATATTATATCAGGCACAAATATTTTTGTTAAAATAATGGAATAAATCCTAAATACTGACTTATATGGGAAATATAATACTATCCTTGAGTAAAAAATGTGAGTTTTACCCTATCATTGACCTAAAATTAGATGGTGTCAGGCACTTGGTTAGAAATGTTTATGGGTGAGAGGAAGAATATGTTTAATTAAATACATAATTAAATGAATAAAAAATAATCCCCCACCCAATTATCTCATAGTCATAGAGGGGAAGGGGTATTTTTCTCCTCCCAAGCTCAATGGATGAACTGATAAGGAAGAGAGGCATCACCGAACTCCATTATTGATGGTGATCGAGACTATATCATGTTGTAGTGGCTTCCGAGCGTCATTATGGACCTGAAGCTCCAGCGGTTATAACACGGGGTAAGATGATTTATGTTTTTTATACCCCCAAACTCTATTGATGATTTTTTTAGGGATTTAATCCCTTTTTATGACTTCTAAGGACCCGTTAGGGGTCAATATAAATCTAATTTTCAGGAAAAGGTGTTTTGGGATGTTCAAAGGGATTTGTTGTTCAAAAATCCTAGTCATACGGTGTGTTGTTTAGAAACAAATGTTTTTTGTTGTTACAATTTAGGGAATATTGATATTTGGGACTACATATAATTTATTCAAAGTACATGTCATGTAGTGGGTCTTTCCCATGTATACAATCACATGGTAAGACATCCTGTGCTATGAGGTGTGTCCATGTGGAGGTATGCAGCCACATGCAAGGGCATAGACAAGTACATGGCCAAGTATACGACTAGGTACTTAGCAAGGTACATAGCTAGGTTCATGGGAACAGATATGGCTAGGTACATGGTCACTGTTAGTGTACATGGGTATGGGAAGAGGAATATAGGCTGGTTTGGGTTTAGTAGTACACATCATTCACTTTTTTGTACATGTTTTGTACTTCCTATAGGAGTGTTTAGAGCCCTCATTCTCCTCAGACCAGTGGAATATGAGATGGGTGCATTTCCTCTCCCACATCAGTTGGGTGTGGTCCCTATTTAAGGTTTAGTGTATGTGTGCTCTCATGTTCTAGTATGTGTTTCACTCCATAAACATCTTTTAGGGTTTAGTATGGAATCTAGTACTGAATATTAAAAAAGAGAAGCTTTGGAATATTAGATAAGGAATCCTCCAACAAGGATTGAGTTGGATCCCCATTTCCCATGATCCACCCTAATTAGGCTTTTTTGTATCAATGTGAGGAACATAAATGGGAATTGACCCCCAATCAATAAGTTTAATTCAATATTGGGTTTGCTGCATCCTCCGTGAGATTTTAGTGCGATCCCCTATCTATGTATCAAGATTTTATGAGCTCAAGTGTTTTCTTCCTAATGGTGGGGTATGGTGAGTGTTTCAACTCATATGAGCACCATTAGTGTTATCTGGACTCATGGAGTGAGTTCTCCCAGATGAGTAATTATTTGGAGCCACAAGAAGAATCTTAGGATGATTTCATGATGGGACCTTGACTTGTGACTTAGTGTATATCCTAGTTATTTGGGTTAATCATTGTATGTATCACTTCCTAATTACATACCTTTAGGGGATGAGCTTCACTCTTTATTGATGTTTTATGATTGGTTATTTTTTGTGAAACTATGAGGTATTTATATACTCACCCCTTCATGGGATATTACCACACATGTCATGTCTTATGAAGACAATATATTTCACAATGGAGTACTAGGAAGACTAAGAGAAATAAAGATATAGTGATCTAGACAGTTCATGGTTCGTTCTAGGTTTTGTTAATGGATTCCCCTCTTTATTAACAGTTTTTAATATTTTATAGCCTTTGTGGTCTTGTATTTGGCCCTTTATGCTTTCCAATACATTATCCTACTAAGTTTGTGGGATATATACGTATGCATGTATTTTGATATCTGTTTTATTTTTACCCTTCATCATGATGTGGGTACATATATATGTGTGTTCATGTGTACAGGTATATAAGGATAAGGCCTCCCATGTATTTGATATACCAACTTGGTGCTAGTTTCTATCCCCTGTCCTATTAAAGGAAAACATGGAGGGTCACACTCATCCCCTATCATATTGAAGGCTAAGTGGTCCCCGGTGGGTTGGGTTATGACATAGTGGTATGAGAGTTTGTTTCTAAATTAAGACCAGAGTTATAATTTTATCTAGTTGTGAGGTGTGGTTTGGGATTTATGGAAATGGTGTTAATGTTTTTCAAGTTTAGATCTCAGTTCAGGAAACCAAATGTTTGGGAGGATTCAAACTTATACATTCACCTGGAATTAAATAACCTACATATTTAATTGGTTTATGTAGTCACTAGTTTCAAGGTAAACATTGTAACATTTCTCATATAGAACTGGTTTGTGGTTTCCATGTCTTTATTAAGTCAACTCCCTAGGTATACTCTTTTATTAGGGTGTATATTGTCTATTTCATGATTCACCCACACCAATAGCAATCCAGGATTCCATGGATGGATTATGATGACGATTCAACTGGTTTTGAGGCATTTGTATAGGGACTTGTGCCAGATATGGTACCTCAATGTGGTTTTCTATACTTTCCACCACCCATTGAGTAGTAGGTAGTTCTGGCAGTACTGGAAGAGGATGTGCATAGGATGATCACACTTATTTCATCGATAAAAACCCCTGAGGTTTCAAAGCGAGTCAGATACTCAGGCATTATAGGACTAACATGAGGAAGTTTTGTTAGTTTTCCTCCTTGTTAAAACACCTCTCAATCAAATGGTGGTCCTAACAGTGTGCCTTCTTCATGGGTTATCAAGGTGATGATGAGGTCTATTGACCCATATATATGATGATATGATGATCAATTTGTGAGATTTTTAGTGTCTCTTTTGATATGATTTCTTCCTGGATACACTAATATCAGTGCACATCTACGAGCTTCTAAAACTTCAATAGGGAAGAATATTAGTTGTGCATTTTGCATCAAGGTTCACCAGCCTCTCTCAACACTCCATATATATGATCCAAGATGAATTAATCAGAGAACATACCATTAATCAAGGAATTCTCTGAGATATCAACTATCGAATTATATCTCTATGAATTCCTACCAATACTGGGTGATCATTCATGTTTTAGTTGGGAAGATCTTCTTGGTAGAACTATCATGGATGGTTGGTGCTGGCAGTGGGAAGCCTGGAACTGAGACTTCGATATCTAGAAACCAATGGAAGACTTAGGAGTCTAGATGAGATAGTCATTATTGAAGATAGTATCAAGATAAAGGATATGCAGAACATATCTTATAGGATGGTTCAACCTAGATGATGGAGATGTGGTTATACTCTTGTAGCAGTTGAGGAAATCACACTCAAGATTTTATAACCCACCATATAGCAAATGGGGACATAGTTAATGGGTCACCTAGGAAGAGTTAGTGGTTTTATTTAGGAGGTCTGTAAGGTGGAGGACATAGAAGAGGATCTGAGATATAAATAGAAGGTGACCGACAATATGAGTTTTTTCAACCGCTACCCCCATATAATTCATGTTAGGCTAAGGGTTATGGTGGTCAGGGATAAGGGAAGTTGTATTCAATGGAGGTCTATGATCTAAAGTCTCTAGGGATGATAAGAGGTTTTATCTGTGTCTTCTATGATTTAGTTGTAGTATCGATAGACACAACTCTGATCCATTCCTCTCTTACCACATCACTCATTCAAGATCTAGAGATTCCAATTAACCCTTTAGATTGAACATTGTGTTTGGATACTCCTACGAGAGGAGATTCATCCATCAAACACTTCAGTCAATAGTATTTACTAGCTCTCGAGGGAGATAGAATCTCATAGGATCTCTTCATGGCAGTGATGAGTCCATATTAATCATCTTATTTATATGTTGGTTATTCATGGTTCATGAACAGATTGACTATTACAAGTAGAGAATGTGATGTATCCCCATTTATGGGTTGAGTTTTTCCTTCATCGGTGTGAAGGATGTTCAAGAATATTAGTATTTTCTTGTTCATAGGAGAATATATCCAACGACTCACTATTTGGATTATATTTACCTTAGCATGGAAAATGTTTTGAGATACCAGTTACCTGTAGTGGTGGTAGGTTATGGGGACATATTCCCTAAGGATATATTGGGATTAACTCTGCATCATAAGATTAGATTTTTTTATAGATTTACACCCAAGGATGGCTCTAATATGTTTTCTAGCATATTGAATGGATCCTGCATAGCTTCATGATATAAATGTACAGTTGGAGGATTTTAAGAGGAATGAATTTTTTTTACACCCAATGTGTCACCAAGGTTTTCCCCAATGATGTTCTTTGAGAAGGTAGTTAGGATCCTGAGGCTATGTGTGAATTAACATCACCTGAATTAGGTGACTGTCAATAATAAGTATCCACTTCTTAGAATCAATGACCTATTTTACTAGTTGAGAGGGTCGATATGGTTCTGGAATATTTTCCTTAGATTAGTCTATCACCATCTTTGATTTTAAAAGTAGGATATACCAAAGACATAATTATGATGTCTCAATATTCACTATAAGTTCATGGTGATGCCTTTCGGTATGATAAACTTCCCTTTAATGTGCATGGGACTCATGAACCAGATTTGTCATCACTTATTAGACTGTTTCATGGAATTATTCGTCAATGATATCCTAATGTACTTGGAATCTAAGTAGGATCATGTGAGACACTTGATAATGGTTTGAGATATACTTTTAGAGAAATAGTTTTATGGTAATATCATGAAGTGTTAGTTCTAGATTCGATAAGCCCAGTTTATGGGATATGTAATCTCTTAAGTCAGAGTAGTTGTGGATTCAGAAAAGGTTGAAGTAGTATTATATTTAGATCCAACCAAGAGTGTGACTGAGGTTTCTAGATTCCTTGGGTTGTAAGGAAACAATCAGATATTTGTACTTGATTTCCCCAAGACCACAACACCATTGAATGCTTTTACCCAAAAGGGGAAAACCGATTTTATAAATAGAGGTTCTACAACCCGTTTTAGGATTTGTGGAAGAGGTTTAAAATTATTCTTGTCTTGATATTTCTAGAGGAGTTTGTCAAGTATGTAGTGTTCTGCGATTCCTCAGGAATTGGACTTGGCTGTGTTTTGATGAAGAGGAAATATTTTATTACCTATGTGACATAGAATTTGATAACACATGGAAGAAACTATTCCACCCATGATCTAGAGTTGGAAAAAGTGGTCTTCAACCTAAAGATGTTGTGAAACTACCTTATCAGTGAGCATTTTATCATATATTCTAACCGCAAGAGTCTCAATTATATCTTTACAAAGAAATATATTAACATGAGATAAATGATATGGCTAGATTTCCTCAAGGATTGTGACTTTGAGATAGTATATAATTCTATGAAGGGGAACATGCTGGCAGATGCTCTCAGTAGGAGATCTTTCTCACAGTTGTTGTCTAAGGCATCGATGTAATTGTCCTTATTACAGTTGTCCTTAGTGGATTAGGATGATACATATTACCTACAATTGATGGTTGTTACCCATTAAATTTTACATCATGTTAGGTAGTATCATCTTATAGATTCTTATTATGAGACGTTACATACTCATATATAAACTAGACATGATCCTTAGGGATTTTTTGAAGTTGGGGAGAACATTATCCTTTTCTAATGTAGAATAGTGGTATCAGTGACATTGTGATAGGCGGTTAGGAAGGAGTTTCATAATTCACACTCAATGATACATCTATGAGTTGTAAAGATATACCAGGACCATTGGTATTTGTTCTAGTGGCCAAGGATGGAGAAGAGTGTAGTAGAGTTTGTCTCTTGATTCCTCACTTGGAAGCTAGTAAAGGTTGAGCACCTTGTTTCAGTGGGTTTATCTTAACCCCTTGAGCTTCTAGAATAGAAGTGTGATGGTATATATATGGACATCATGATGGGGATACTACATATGTATAGATGACATGACTCCCTCTGGGTGATCATAGACTAACTCACCATGTTTTCCTACTTCCTAGATATATGAGAGTAGAGTTGAGTAGAGATATTAGGAATCATTTACATGAAGAAGATAGTCCAACTCCTTAGAGTTACCTTGATGATCATTAAATGATGTGATTATCACTTCACATCATGATTATAGAGGGTATTATAGGAGGAATTTGGGACTCAGTTTCATTTAAGAAAGGTGTTTTAACCCCAGACTAATGGCCAGACTAAGTGAACCATTCAGGTTTTGGTGGACATTATTTGGTCATGTGTATTGATGCTAATCATATTTTCATTTTCAAAAGCTGTATTATGGGTTCCCGGTACCCCACAATAGATTCAAATACAACAACTTTCACCATTCCACAAAAACATCAAAACCAATGGAAATGGACAATGAACCACGAACCAGTGCACAAGAACATCAGATAAGCTGGCCAAACCTCAGAAAGGGTTACCTTGAACGTCCCCCGGCGTGACCATCGACATGGGCCCAAATCCTCCCATTGAAAAACTCCAGATGAATTCACCCAGCCTTCAAGAGAAATGAAATGGACCTCCAAGAAGAATCCATCCACAAAGGATGTCAAAGGAACCAAAATGAAGATGACCAGATCCTGACATCGTTAGCACCCTAATCCGTAGACAACTCAGAAGTTCCACATTAAAAATTCAATTAAAAATCCAGAAACATTCCTTCAAATGATGTAAAATTCCACGTCACCACTACTCATCAACACTGAAATCATCATTACCAGAACCGTCGCACCACACCATAAAAACCGAATCCTCCAGAAGCTCAAAACTTGAGTAAAAAACCGATTCACCCCAAACCGAAATCATTCAAAACCACAAAGAACCATCACCAGAATCATGTGTGATGGCAGGAGAGAGTCAACCCTACCTCCGCTGAAACACCACCACTGGATCAAATCACATTATAGCAAATCACGAAACACCATCCATAATCCAACCAAAACAGAAATCATATGCAAAAACGAAGAACAAAAGAAAACCATCAGCAGAACACTGGAAGAAAATAAAATCAAAAACCAGGTCAATATCCCACTACCACCATCCATAACACCCGCATAGGCCACGCCCAACCACAAAATGCATGAATTTGAGGACGAATCGGCTCCCTCATACTGCAGAAGCGGAGCCCCGCCTCTGGTCCGACACTGCGCCACCGAGGAACCCTAACCGTTACAGGAGGAGTCGAGCAAGAAGATGACCAACGATTTGAATCGCCAAGAGGGCTAATCCAGAAAGCACTACCACGATATCAGATCTTTCTCCATGAACAATTGAGTTGGGGAGTAAAGCAGAGCTAGTGTGGGATGAAGGAAGAAGGCGGTGGCATGAGGGAACCCTAGAGTGTGTCGCCCCTTATGGGCTCATCCCTATCCCCATTCCTTGGTCATGTGTATTGGACTTTAGAAATATTTGTAAGGATCACATACCCTTGGTAGAGTTTTCATAAAATAATAGCTATCATTATACCATTGGTATGGAAACATTCGAGGTTTTGTATGGGAAACCCTGCAGGTCACCACTATGATGTACCGATCTAGGTGATTTGGTACTCATGGGCCCATAGTTAGTGTTATCTTTGAAAGAAAAGGTTTATATCATCTAGGAGCAGATGAGGACTGCATAAATCCATCATAATTTATATACAAAATGACTATAGAGGCCTTTTGAGTTTGAGGAGTGAAACCACGTGTTTCTGAAGGTATCACATTTATGTGGATGAAGGATATTTGGATGAGTTGGAAAGTTATCTCTAAGGTTCATTGGACCTTTCCAGATAATCTATAAGATAAAAAAGTTCATGTACTACTTGGACCTACCACCAAATTTGGACTCGGTACATGAAATCTTCTACATATCACAGTTGACGAGGTATGTGCATGACCCATCACATGTTATCGACTGGGGAAATCTGGACATCAAGGATGGAACTAACTTTATAGAGTACAAAGTGGAGATTGAGGATTGATAGGATAAGATCCTATATGGGTGACTGATTCCCTTGGTGTCTGTCTAGTGGTATCATTGGAATATTCAAAAGATCACCCAGGAGCGAGAGACCTAGATGCAATCCCAATACTGTCACATTTTTTAGAATGATTTTTTTCTTTTCAGGACGAAAAACCCTAATGTGGGGACAATAGAACACCTCAATTTTTTCATTAAAAAATTGAATATATAAAATAATATTTTTAGATCTAGTCACTGAGATGGAGGGAGATTATGATGCTCATAGAGCCTCGATGCTGATATAATAAAAATATTAAATATATTAAATCACACATGAATAGTTTTACTAAAATAGAGGAATAAATCCTAAATGGGGACTTATATGGGAAATATTATACTATTGTTGAGTTTGAAATGATGGTTTTGTCATAGGAATGACCTAAAATTAGTGGACGTTGGGTGCTTAGTTGGAGACATTGATGTGTTCAAGGAAGAATTCATTTAATTAAATAAATAATTAAATGGATAAAAAATATTCATCCACCCACTAATCCCCTACTTGTAGTGGATAAGGGAGATTTTTATCCTCCTATTCTCAAAAGACAAACCGAGGAGGAATATAAGAACCACCAGAATCCATCCTTTATGGTGATCATAATCGAATTGGGGTGGAGAGTTTCCTAGGCAACATTATGAACTTGAAGCTTTAGAATTTATTCCATGAGGTAGGTGAATGTATTTGTTTTATTTCATGATCCTTGTTGATGTATTTGTTAAGGTTTTAATCCCTTTTTATTACTGTTAAGGTCCCCTCTATGGTCAATTTTTATCTAATTAGGGGGAAATGGGTGTTTTAGGAGGTTCTCAGGGATTTTCCATTCAGAAATCTTGATTACATGGTGTGTAGTTCAGCAACACACGTCATGTGCTCTTCCCATTTAGTGAATAATGAGATTTGGGACTACATGGTGTGTATTTAAAGTACACTACATATTGTGGGGCTTCTCTATGTGGCTTCTCACATGGGATGACACCCTATGCTATGAGGTGTGGCCATGTGAAGGTACATGGGCACCGGCATAGGCATGGAAAAGTACCCATCAAAGTGCACGACCAGGTACATGGACAAGTACTAGGCTATGTTTTTTTCTAGGTACACGGTAATGAACATGGTTAGGTACACAAGAACGACCAGAAAACAAAGGAACATGCAGATGAATGTTAGATGGTTCGGGTTTGGAAGTACACAACATATACTTTTATACATGACATTTACTTCATCTTGGACTATTTGGATCCCATATTCCCCTCAAACCAGTGGAATATAAGAAATTTTTGTTTCCACTTCCACTTTAAATGGGTGTGTTCCCACTTTCCATTTTAGTTTATGTGTGTTATCTTATTCTAATATGATTTTCACTATATATACATCATAGAGGTTTTAATATGGAATCTAGTCTTGAGTATTGGATGACAGACCTTTTTCGTATTAGAGAAGGAATCCTCCCACAAGTTTTGTGTCATATTCACATTTCCATCATTCCACCATAGATAGGGTTTTTTGTATTGATGTGACCAACATACATGGGTTCTGATCCCATTTCTAGAAGTTGAATTCTAGACTGGGTTTTTAGCATCCCCCATGAGCCATGGGTGTGATCCCCTATCTGAGAATTGATATCTTAGGAGTTTTAGTGTGTTCTTACTAATGGTAAGACCCACTGAGTGTGTTCTCTCATATGAGTTCCATTAGTGTTATCTTGACTCATAGAGTGAGTCTTACCATATGAGTGATGCTTCAAATACTTGAGAAGAATCCTAGTCCAGATGTATGATGATACCTTGACTTGTTACATAGTTTTTATCCTATGTATTTGGGTTTATCATTATATGTATCACTTCTTGATTAACATATCTTCATGGGTTGAGTTTTACTCTTTCTTGATGTTCTATGTTTGGTGATTTATGGTCCACCATTGGGCATGTATATAATCACCCTTTCCTGGGATTTTCCTGAACATGTTGTGTCTTATACATATGATAGGGTTCACGATAGAGTCCTAGGAGGACTAGGAGAAGATAGGGTGTAGTGATCTTGAAAGGTCATGGTTTATTCTTTGTTGAATTTGATGGTAGTACCCTCCTTATTAACAAGTTTTACTCTTTATTTCTTTGGTGTGAATTTATTTGGCCCATTGTTCTTTCCATTTCTTTTTTATACTCTATTTTTGGGATAGAGATGTATGCATCAATTTTGATATTCGTTGTATTTTTTCCCTTTTACTTGATGTGGGTACATGGAGATGTGTGTACATGTCTTCAGGTACACTAATCTAATACCCAACTTTTGTGTGATAGGCCTACTCAGTGTTGTTCACCAGCCCCTGGAATATTGGAGGTGGGGTTGGCATGTTACACTCAGATTGCCACCAGCAAGGAAGGCCCCGGTGGGTCAAGTTATGATAGGATGGGTTTTATAAATACATTTTATATGGAATTATAATTATGTAAGATATCTATAATCGGTTTATAAAATGTTTCCACGATTTTATACACATTGAATAATAGGTTTTAATTGTATTTTTAGTTCTTGTATTGTAAAATGAAATTTTTTCATGCTTGTTGTTTGAAAAAGTGACCATAAATATTTTCAAAGTGAATTTAAAGGTTTTAATGGGGTTCTTGACACTTTTATGATTTTAAAATAGTGATTTAAGTCCCCTAGGTGGGTTATGAATAAATTTTCCATGGTTTCATTTTCAAAGATTTCTTTATAGCTTGTTTTTCTATGTTTGGTAAAAGGCACATTTATAACTTAGTTAAAAAGGTTTCCATGGTATGTAAGTCATGAAAGTTTTTATAAAATGACTTCTAAGATCATTTTAAAGGCCTAGTTGGAACATTATATAATATTTTACTTGATTATTGTGAGACCCTCATTGGTTCCAATTGTGTTATGCCTCATATAATCTCTTTCCCCTTATGGTGTTTTGATTATTATTTAGTGCTTGAATGATGTGAAATGGGATTTTTTTTCAGATGAGGGAATTGGAAGTGAGATGGTATATAGTGTTCCAATTGTATGGATGCATGTGTTGAAAATTTCTTGATTGATTACTCACTTACACTTTGATTATTGTCATGGGAATCCTAGTAAATTATTATATGGTCTGGATAAGTCCAACACCTGGTGTAGATTATGTGATCACTAGGGATTGTGGACTGGTTAGACTAAATGAGCTACCAGGGTGGATTGTGCTCCATGGATGGTGTACACTCCCATGATGGATTTTATGGTCCAGATAGTTCTACAGGATAATTGGGGTATTTTTGAGTCCTTTAGTGCTAACATAGGGCTCCGGTCTCTAGTTTAGTTTCATATGACATCAGGACCTAGGGAGTTTCCCATAACACATGTTCCATTATTTATGATTTGATATTTGGGATTACCAATTCATATTTTCTTGGATACACTCATTCTTATCCTATTATGGCACTATTAACATTTCATTGTTAAATTTGGTTGCATTTTGTTTCAAGGGTAGTTCCATTTGTATTGTGTTTATTTTTATTCATTGATGGTTAGGTTGGTTTTTTTAATGGCTTTTAATATTCATTTTGAAAAATTATTTTCAAATAGATGAGAAATTCTTTTTTAGATGGTTTTTTTTGGAAGGTTTTGAAATGAGTAAAAATTGATTTATTTGGTTTTTCATAACTTTAAAGGTCCTTATTTTTTGATTTTCAAAATTTTTTACTAATAAGTGAAGAACCCCCATGATTTTTTTATAAAAATGGAATTATTTATTCTTTGGATAAATAATCATGTTTAGTTTATTTAATTCCATTACAATGGAGAATCTTATATTTAAATTGTATTTTAAACTAGCATTGATGTATTGTTTTATGTAATAAATTACTTATACTCCTTGGTGAGATCCTAATAGACCTGTTATCTTACACCTTATATACACACTACTGCGTGTGTGTCACATAGGCCATATATAGGTCCCAAGACACTTTTTTAATTTATTTATCACTATGTTGGACTGTCAATAGATGATACAAAGTGTGGTGAGAAACCATTGGTTTCATGGAGTTGATATTATGATCTAATCCAAGTTTTTTTTATGTTGGGTTATTGTTGTATCATCCAAGGTGGCCATTCATTTATTTTTATTCAAATTATTCTTGTGGTATCATATTATATATTTATTTATGGATGATGATTTATATTTATACAAGTGAGGTACATCCTAATTGTTGATTATAAATTGTTTTCTTTGATTTTTTTTTATTTTTTTCTTGCATGAACATCCAATAGATAAACACCCCATGCTAGATTTCTATTTAAAGATCTACTATATTTTTACTCAGATTTAAGGGTGAAATTGATCCCAATGTGAATCCCTTGATTCCCATGGACTATTTTTTTACCCTTGGGGATTAGGAATTCCATTTAGGCTAAGTGGATAGCTAGGTCAGGTGATGAGATGATCCAACCTAGAAAGTTAATTACATTAATGCATTAGATGAAATAAATAAATAAAATAAAATAAAAAACCTAAAAAAATTTCTTATTCAAACTAGAGAATAAAACTCAACACTACTCACCCATCCACCCAATAAAAACTAATTCCAATCTCTCAGATAGGGATTGAACCTGAATATGAGGGGACTTAAACTACTTAAAATTTATAGTAGTTAGGGCGAGGTCCTACTATCGCCTCAAAGGAACATCCTATACATAGTAGGTCCAAAAGAGGATTATCTTTATAGAATACTTATCTATAATTCTATACATCATTTGGAACACCAAAAAATACTTCAAAGGTTTGAAATGAGGTTTCATTGATTTTTAATGAAATTATTTATTTTTTATAAGCTTTAAGAATTTGTATATTTCATATCTTCATGTGTTTGTAACTTTTATTTTTAAGGCACTACATGTGATTTAATTTCTCTATGAAATATTCATATTTTATTTGTCACATACATAGATTATTTTAAATGTATTTTTATTTTTATTTCCATAAATTCTTTGTTTTGGGGGTTTCCAAAAGTTTTATGGAAATAGATGAGTTTTCATGAATTGGGCCAAACCGTGAGCCCAATTCCAGATTTAAAAATAAATTTTGTTTCTTATATAACTTACTCATTTTTTAATATTTTTCACTCATTACAACTCATAAATGTCTTCCCCTGATATATTAACACCAAAATTAAAATTTGGAGCCTTTGGAAATCCATAACCAAGGTGTATATGGGTTTTTATTTTATGGATTGGGCCAGCCCGAAAGCCCAATTCCAGTTTTAAAAATAAAATTTAAATAATTAATAACTTAATCATTTTTAAGGATATTTCGGTGATTCCAAGCCTCAAACGCGCCCCTTGAACCCAGTAGCGTGACCAAGCTCTCTCTACCCTCTATGGATATCTTATACGTCGGGGTGGAAAGCTAAACTTATTAGGGTTTCAAAAATAGGGCAGATTTGAAGAGGTAAATTCATTCCTTCATAACGCCTTCTATTCTTACTCTTTTTCCCCCATTCCAATTCCTACATGACCTTATCATTCTTTTTCGAATATCAATTAAATTTTTATCTGTTTTAAAATTCATATTCGGGTCGATTTTGGGTCGTTTTCTTCAGGATTGTTTTGGGTAAGTGATTCCTTCTTGGTTTCTTCCTTTTCCCTTAGGGTTTCCTCTCTATTTCATTATGTTATAAAATTTCCAGAAGTTAGGGTTTGATAATAGGGTTTAATTTGGTGTATTTGTGGTCAAATATTGTGATCTAGGTCTGAATTTATCTTCTTTGTGGTGCGGCGGTTGTGTGGTTGACGTTTCGAACCAAGTTTTGAGGGATTTGACACTTCCAGTAGGTGATTCCGGGTGTAATCATTTCTAGATGACTTAGTTTGCTTGAATTACTTATTATGCATTCTCATAATATGATGTGTGTGGTGAAAAAATTGTTTATGTTGGATTTGGTTAAGCATTTATTTTTATAGTTTCATTTTAGCTTAAAATTTTGGTGTTTTTCATGTGTAACCCTTTGGGTATTATTTGAGATTGTTTTATAACATATGAATTTGGTTTAATAAATCTTGTTTGGGATTACAAATATTATTTTTTGGGGTATTGGTGTGACACTAGGTCTTAAGGAGTTTTTTTTAAGGGTTTAAGGTGTAAAACATTATTGTACTTCTTGAAAGTGATTTTGAAAACGTGTGTGTTTAATGTGGATCTTTTGTGCTATTGTTTGAGGTGTTTGTATAACACATGGGGGTTATTTAATAAATTTTTTTGGGGATTCCAATTCTGTTTTGAATTTTTATTGGTGTGATTTTGTCATTGAAATATGGTTTTGAAATGGTTTCTATTTGAAAAGCCTTGGTACGCTATTTAGAATTGTTTTATGAAAGTTTTGAGTGGTTTAATGATTTATGTAAGAGGTGAAACCATATTGGAAAACTATTTTGGATTGTTTATACTTTCAAATGAGCCATTTTAAATGTGAATAGTTCTGTTATGTGATGTTTATCAGATTTTTAGGGACTTCATAAAATGTTAAATGATGTGTTGGATTGTGAAAGTTATGAAAAAAGTGTTGTGGGCTATTTTGGTGTGAGTTTGATTTCAAAATGCATTTGAATGAAAAGTGGAATTTGTGACTTATGTGATGTACACGGGGCTGTTTGGTTAATTTGTGATGTTTAAGTGTTATATACATGTGAAAACTATATTTCTTGGCTTGTTGAACATGTTTGAGCACAAAGGGAAAACCCGGGTATCTAGGTGGGTGGACGTGTACTAGTATGCTAGTGACTCCGTGGGGTTTGGCCTCAGTTTCACTTAGCAATATTGACGCTTACAACTCTAAATAAACTATGATGATGATGATTGGGGACCACTAGGTTATGGGTATGTTCCCTACTAGTGGCTCGTTCATGAGAATGGATATTTGTGATGGTTACTCTCACCGAGATACGAGGTACCTGGGACCCACAGCTAGCTTGTGCCTAGGGGTTATTTCCTATTTCTTGTGCTCATTAGTTAATTTATACTTACCATCGGCATATGGTTCATTTGGCTGGAAAATTCAGTAGCTTTGGTGTTTATTTTAAAATTGTTAACCCGTTAAAATATCCCACTTGAAAACTATTTTTATTCAAAGTTTCATCTTTTAGAAATTGTAACTAGCTTTTCATGTTTTTTGAAAACTTGTATTCTTTTCGTCTTTAAATGTTTATCACTTGGAGTCTCTTAGTGGTGGTATCCTACAGGGATTTATATCACACCCTACTTACACCTTTGGGTGTAAGTAGACTTGATTATTTTATGTCACAGGATTGGGTACAGGTTTTATGCCTTTGGTTCGGGTTTTTAGAGGTCCATCGTGATACAGTGTCGTGGAGATGGCTTGAGGGCGGTGCCTCTTTCCATGGGGAGGTTCATGGGCTGTCTTTTCTTGGGTTTTTACCTTTATGATGGTGTTCAAACATTGTTTAATATTGTGTAATTCAGTTCTAAATTTTTATTAAAAGATGTTTTGGTTTGAAAAATCCAGATTTTATTTCTTGTATTCATTTGTTGTTTTAAGTATAAAAAAATTGGGTAAATCGTTCCCAATTATCATTTTATGATACCCGGACACTTGTGCCAACCCGTGGGGATCGGGAATGCCCTTCGGGCCTTGGCACGGGCTGGTTTTGGTGCTATTTTGATGGTGACCAGATCCGGTTCGTGAAAAAATGGTATCAGAGGAGGTTCTCTCTCTTTGGGTCCTGTTATTTAGGGAAGAGTTAGGATAGTATGGAGATCAGATTGTAGGGACTTGGTATTCTAGTTATGGGTAGTGTTCCTGATCACCACACCTCATGGTAGGATTCAAGTTTCCAGGGGAAGTCGGGACCTTTCAGAATCCTTTGGTTTTCTTGGATTAACAATGATTAGGGGAAATGAAAAGAGAGTTGGGTTAATGGTCTCAGTAATCTTGCAGGGCCTGGAAAGCCATGTGGAGTTGGGGATATTCCCTAGAACACACTCTGTGACAGTGAAGTGATTGTAATATGGCCGCCACCCATATTTCCAAGTCACCCACTAAAACTAGTTTCCTCTCGCACTGTCTTGTGTTATTTAGTTTTGAAACCTTGGAACTTTGGTTTTAAACTGACTTGGTTTTAAGAAGTGTGATGTTTTTGTGAAATGATTTTCAAATAAATATGGAATGTTTTTATTTATGAAATGGTGGAACTGAATTTTTAGAATTGTTTTGAAATGGAAAATAGTATGCTTACACCTCTTTTGAAAGCCGGAACCATATTGAAGTTGGTTTTCAAAAGTGTTTCCAATATAGTTTTCTAAAAAATTAAAGGGTGTTTTTATGGGATGAGATGTTTTGAAATTGATGTGAATAACTTGAAAGTGAGTTCTTTTATAAATGGTTGTGTCCTTATGAAAAGTTTTGTAAGATGTGAATTGGGATTTTGATCTCATTGTTAGCATTTTTGAGAAAAAGGTTGGGTTGGTTGACCATTTTCTTTTTGAAAAGTGGAAGGATTTTTTGTTTTACCCTTTGGTATTTCCATGAGTGACCACATGCATGGGGTTATATGGGATGATGGATGGTTGATGGCATGACTGGATGAGTGCTGGGATGGTTATGAGGAGGGTGCCCGATGTGGCACAAAAACATGCATGTGTGAGGCCCATGGGGTACCATTGGTGGATACGTTTACTGCAAAACCATTTGTTTTCAAAGAATTGGTTTTAAATAAAAACATGATGTCTTGATTAATAGTTTGGTATGGTTTGTATTATGGGTTTTTGAAAATGTTGATGTTGTCGGATGTTTTGAGTCCAAGAACCCCTTCTGTTTGAACGGTGTTTTGGATTTGTGTTTGGTCGGTAAGCTGTATCGTAGGGACGATTAGTGGTCTCTTTTGAAAAATGTTTTGGGATGCCTTTACGGTGGTTCCCTTCATGGTTTTGGATTTGGTTGGTGGCATGTTTTGACCAATGGACCAGCTTGGTTGGGTCCTTGGGATCTCTCATTGGATAAGGTACGCCCCCATTAAGGGTTAATGCACAACTGAAGTTCAACCCATATTGTTTCTCCATTGTAAAATCCTCCAGTTGATCAATATAAGGAATATTTTATAGATCATTGTTGATTGAGTCTACAACCATTCATTTAGTTGATTTGTGGATCCTCTTGTAGTGGGATAGTGCTTTCGGAAGGTTGAAAGAGGCCTTAGTTTCTTAAGTTTCATGATTCATCGAAGGTGGAAGTGTTCATTGGTTGTTAGTGTGGATGAGTGTCATGATGGTGTCTAAGAGGGCCTCTGGGTTCTTCATAGTTTCCTTGAAGCTAGAGTTATTATTAAACCACCAATTTCGAGATTTTGGTCATGATAGGATATTGTGTCCACTTTTTAGACTTGTCTGTTGTTTAGGGACTTGGAATATGGTCATGTTCCATGTATTGTTTCTATCAATCACAAGGGTCATGTTCGGTGATGCATTGTGATGTTGTGTGCTCTTTTGACCATAAAGGTGAAGGTCACACAATCCTCTGAGGTTCTATGTTATGTTGGGAGTATGTCACCCTTGTAAAAAAACATCAAATCCTCTATCATAGAGGAATGTTTTTATATGTGTCTTTCCCTTCTGTTGTTTCTCACCCAAAGAAACAAGGTGCGATGTGTCTGCTTATTCTGATCCCTTATTTTAGTGAAATGATTGGTTTTGGTAAAGTGAGTTATGGAGTGTGTTATGTCTTGATGAACCCATTAGGGTATGCGGTGTTGTTGTTTGTGGCATCTAATGAAGAAGATCCATATAGGGGTTTCCACAACCTAACTGCGAGGCCGAAGATGCTTTAATATTTTGAGCTCCAGCCATAGGTCCCGGAGAGAAGCTGGCGCGTACTCAGGGGAAACCCCAGTGTCGTTTAAACCCTTGTACAAAGTCCTATCCTCAGTATGAAATATAGGAAGATTTTAAACATATGGTGTCATCATATTTCTTCTATTGTTCCCGTTCAGTGGAAATAGGTGGAGGGTCTTGTACCCATGTCACCACACAATGTTATTCCCTCCCCCTTTCGTTTCAATTGATTCTTTGGAGAATGGTTGGAAATTTGGTTAGACAAGTTGAGCACATGGTTTTCACATGGTTAGTTCTAACCATGAACAAAAAAAATAACCATGCAGATATAAGGATCCACATAGTTATCGCACAGTTTCTCAAACTGTGCAGACTAACCGTGTGATCGTCCCAACTCCTTAATTTTGGGGTCTTTTCATGTCAACTCACGCCGGTCGGTTAAGATGGTTGGTTCTTGTGGTGGGAAGACCCACCATGGGTATCATGCATATTATTTTGTAAATTTCTAAAGGATGTATACCCCTTATACTAGGGAGTCTGTTTGGGCCTCCCCCTATTAGTGTCTTGATTCTGTCTCGGGGAAAAAAATTAAGTTGTCTCTTATGGTGGGGAGCCCATTTGTGTCTCTTCATACGAGTAACTCATATTTTTCCTTGGTCTTGTCTGGGAAGTAGGTATTTATAACTTCATCAATTAAAATCAGGAGAAATTATGAATTTATTAAAAAAATTTGATTTTAGAATAATTGATTTTAATGAGAAATTCAGGGGTTTTATAACTATTAAATTTGAAGTAAATTTTGAATTTAAAGAAGTTATGTTCATCTGTGTGAATTGAATTTAAATTGAATTTTGAAAAACCATCCTTTCCAAAAGTGGTAATTGATGTGATCATTTAATATTTAATCAAGTCTTTTAATATGGTATTATTTGGTTTATTTTGAAATAAAAACAATTTTTACTTATAGAAATTAATCTTTTGTTAAGAAAAATACTTATATAAAAAGTGTATAATTTTTTATTAAATAACATAAATTATTTAATTTTAATTGATTGAATTATTTTATATTGATTTAAACTTGTATTTTGGATAAATCATAATAGGCGTGTTTATGCATTAATTTATTTGGTACAACCTTATTTTGAGATATCCATGATTCATTTATGGGTATGTCTTACTTATGGATTCTATGTTAAAATTTAAAATGATTAACATAATTATATACAAAATGAAAAACTCACTATGGTGAGAGTTTGATTATATGAATATGGATGCATACCTTGGATATTCTAACTAATGACAGAATGTCTAAAATAGGTGTTTTCAATTTCAAAAACTTAAAAATACTTAGAATATAGGATTTTCTTCTAAAAAGGGAGACTTTCCATCAGATATTGGGAAAAATATTTAATAACATGATTGTGAAAAATGGGATATTAATTTTGGTTATTAAAATAGTTTTATATATTAAATTTGTAGAAAATGATATTTTCATCCCTAAGATACGTTTTTTCTGAAATGAAATCATGTTTTGGTTAAAGTTAAAAATCATGTATAATGAAATTTCATGTGATAAAATGTGGAATTTTTTTAGAAAACATGGTTTGATTTTGAAATGAGATAAAAAAATATTTTAGATTTAAAACTGTTGTTGATATGACATTGTTCATAGGTATAACAGTGTTCTCACATAGTGTAACTATAAAAATCAGGCCTTCAACTATGTAATAATATTAATTTAATAACTACTTATTTAGTACTAATAAATATATTTTTGCTCATCTCTTTCCAAACAAAAATGTTCCATTTTCTTTATTATTCAAATTTTTTATTTTTATCTATATTTACTTTTGTAAGAACGTGTTTTCTTACTGTATAATATTATATTTTATGTGATGAATATGTTTTTTACTATTTATATTTATCAATAATAAAGGATAATGTATAACTATTTCACTTGGTTCATGGAACTATCACCATCCCATTTTTTTCTTTAATTTTATAGTATAAATAGAATTTTTTTTAAACTATAATATTTTAATAATAAAAAAGGTGTTCATATTCCCATTATATTTGTTAAAACAATATAAAATCTTAGCATTCAAAAATAATTTGGCCATTTATAATATGAAATTTATTTTTTTGTATTATTTTTTATAAAAGTAAATTTAAAATTCAATTTAAATATATAGTAACTTGTATATCGTACTTTAAATATGTAATAGGTGATAATAATTCATATTTTTATGAATTAAAGATGAACCAATGATGAATATGATTGCAGAGTTTATTATATTTTGAAATTTTCTAAAAAAATGTTCTAAAAAACAATATATTTTTATGCTAATTTTTGAAATGCTTAAATATGAAAAAGTTGAAAAATAAGGTAATTGAATATCATTTAATTTTTCAGGGTTTTAATCTGAATTATAGTCCTGGTATTTGTTATGGTGAAATTGTGTATATTTCACAATATATTGACGAAGAATATTTTAAGGATGATATGTCTAATTAAATTGAATAAATGGTTCAAGATATTTGATTATAGGAAATTGATAAATCTATGAGGATTTAGCACCTATATGGTGATGATGAATCTCATTATATCCATGTTGAGTGAAATTTATGAGTTTATCAATGGTTTTAAGATTTATTAAATTAAATGCTAAAAATTAATGGAGTGATAATAGTTTTATAGATTTATTGAAATTATTGAAATATATACTTATTGAAGACAATGATATTCTATATTCACAGTATAATTAAAAAAATATTATGATTGACTGCTTTGGGGTATAAGAAGATGCACGCCTTCACATATGACTATTTTATACGTAGGAAGGAATAAAAAAGTCTCTCATAGTGCCCCAAATGTTGGATTTCATGATATAAGGTGAAAGAACAATCATATGTTGATTTAGAAATTTCGAAGACTCATGGTAAGGTAGTTTGGTATCTTATTATAGTGCCTTGTTTAAAGCATTTTATTGAAAATCCAAATGATAAAAAAAATTATGATGTTATGTAGATGATAGAGTTTGTAATGTAAAATTATTTCATCTAGCTGATTGTCCATAGTGGAAGAAAATTGCTCGATAGTTTCCTACATTCATAAATAAAGTAATAAATCTCAAACATAGACTATACATAGATTGAATGAATCCATATCGGATCCATAGTAAAAAAAATTATGACTTGTTTTATTGGTAATTTATCACTTATCTTCTATTTTTTTTAAATTGGAAATATTTCATATTATGTATAATTATTTATTTACAAAAATAGCCTAGAAATGATATTGATGTTTCCTATCACTATTAATTGATGATTTGAAATTTTTATGGGAGGGAGGTATCATAATGTATGATTCTTATAAAATGGAACATCTTCAACTTCATGTAATGAATATGTTCACTATAAATAAATTTTCAGTATAAGGAAATTTGTCTGGATACGGTGTTAAGGGGCATAAATCTTATCCAATTTGTGATGATAAGACTTTATATTATTAGTTACAACATGTGATAAAAATATCATACATTATTAATCAATTGTTTTTTCTATGGATAATTCTTATCCAAGATTAAAAAATGAATTCAATGGCTCATGGTAATTTTATATTTCTCCAACACCCTTTTAAACCAATTGGTATTTTGAGTGGGTGAAAAAAAATTGATTTCTCATTTAAAAATAATCAAAAATATGGTAATGATAAAATAATTAGAAGAACCGATCAATATTTTTTTATCTTCTATATTAGAGATATCATGATTCCAAAAATAACATCGATTTCATTCATATAGAGAATAATATTTGTGATATTTTGATTAAAATATTGTTATATATTAAAGGAAACACTAAGGATGGATTGAATAAAGGATTGGATGTATTGGAAATGGGAATATGTTTGGAGTCAGATCCCACTCCTAGTGGAAGATGAAAAAACATGCCTCCAAATTGTTATGAATTATCCAAGAGAGAGAAAATTAGTTTTTTATAATCCCCCCATGGTATCTAAATGTCTCAGGGTTATTCTTAAAGTTTAAAAATTATGTGTCACTAAATTATTTGAAGTTAATAGACACAAATTCTCATGATTATCATGTCATAATGAAATATATATTACCAGTTGGATTGAATGGAATAATTATCATCTGTATTAGAATGTCTATCATAAAAGTTCATTATTTTTTCAATTTTATTTGTACCAAAGTGGTTAATCTGAAGTTTTTAAACAATTTAGAGAAATGTGTAATTTCAATACTATGTCAACTAGAAATTTACTTTCTCCCATATTTTCTTGATATATTAGTGCATTTAATTGTTAATTTTGTGTGATAAATAAATCTTTTATGGACCAATATATCAATGATGAATGTATCCTTTTAAAAGTTATATAAATGTATAAAATAGATATTTGAAGAATCCATATCTACTCAAATCCTTCACTACTGAGAAGTATATTTATAAATATATTTTAGTGTCTTGTACAAATAACTTATCTATATTGGATCACATCAGTTTACCTATATCTCTCCATGAATAAGTCAATCTTGGGGGAAAGTGGACCTATGGATTGGAAGTAAAATCATTGATAAGTGAACAGATAAAGGATGTAAATTTATATATCTTGATTAACATAGATGATGGTCAACCATATATATCATTTCATATTAATGTGTTAAAACAAAATTATCCAATGAAGAAATATATATGGATATTGAATGATCATAATAAAACATTTTTTCAATGGTTTAAAGAGATTGTGCATGGTTGATTAAGTTAATTAGAAACACTAAAATGGTTGGTGGGGGGATAATTTTAAATTTAATAACATGGTGTATGTGTGACATTAATAGTTGTAGATTTTATACTAAAGATCATGAAAATAGAGATAAAATTTTGAAGAGTATTGTATTGTTCTTATTAGAAGTAATGTATTTTTAAAGTGAAAAATAAAAAAACAATCTCTAAATCAAGTGAATATTATAGTCTTATTGAAGAAATATGGGATAATGATTACATTAAATTTTGAGTTTTGTTTTTTAAATAGAAATGGGTTATCGATTACAATGGTGTCAAACCTGATGAATTTGGTATGATGCTCGTTAATATGAATATATTGGAATACACAATTGATCATTTTATCAAGGAAACACTTGTGAAACAAATTTATTATATTCTTGATCCATCAAATGTGCAGTGGACGGTCATTTTATAATGGACAAAGAGTATTTTTATGATGAAAAACCTGATGATGATATTGATTTATGTGATATCCCTACTTCCATGGAATGATTATCAAAGAATATTTATGAACACACTATTGACATGGTTTTTTCCAAATGGAGTGATCATGAGGAATTAATATAGGGAAAATCCTTTAATAATTTCCTAATATTATAGGTAACATATATTTATTTCTTTTTGACCTTTTAAAATTCTATAAAATGTTTGATATATTAGTATCACCTTTTTTAATTAAAACACATATTTTAACAAATATGATAAAAAAAATTATTGGTATAATTTTATTTTTATATTTTTTTAATTATTCGACTTTATATGTGTCTTTTAAATTTATATAAATTTTTAATTAATCTGTATTTTCTCTTAACTATATCATTTTATGTTTCAAAAATATTATTAGTATGATTTTAACATTGTTAATTGTTAAATAATTAGACAATTAATATTATCATTATTCATTTTAACATTGTTTTTAATTAATCTAACAAATATGATGAATACTGGTTTATTTTGTATTCTTTTTTATATCATTTTAAAAACTGTATTTAAATATTTATGTAATGGTTGTATTTTTATAATATTTTACTATTTTTTACAATATTTATAGCATTTTATCCCTTATTAATTTTTTTAGATTTTAAGTAAACTACTTTAACAAATATGAATAAAAATATGTTTAGTTTAGTTTAATTTTTATTGGATCATATTTCAGTTTTTTATTTAATTTTATATGTAATAGTTGGATTGTTATATTTTTAAACTAATTTTTTGTTAATTTGATTTTTAGGATAAATTCATGTTAAAAAATTCAGTCACCATGAGATTCTAGGGAGTACCATACACATACTTCTATCAAGGAGCCTACTCTTCCTTCTTTATAGGAGTCTTCTACTTCCACGAGGGAAGAGAAGACTTTTAGGGTTGGTAAAATTGGTATCACGCATTTTCCAAAATTACCAGTTTTCCATAGCTAGAACCAAAGGATATATGTATATTTTTATGATAATGATAATCCAAGGGTTCTTAATTTAAATCAATTTGAGACTTTTATTGTAATTAAATCATGGGATAAATTTTACATTTTGATTTGTGATTGGAAAAGTGTTGATGAATTAACAATATATCAATTTTAGGAGAAATTTTTTGTAAGATCATTTCTTATTATTTTACTTATTATGACATGTTTTTAGTAATATAGACATTTTTTTCATTATTATTAGATGGAATATGATATACCTTATAGTAAATAAGTCATGGAGAAAATTTTATCATTGTTTTCTAGGAGATAGAAGGGTTTTAAATCAACTCTCCCATAGGATTTTTTTTTGGGGAAATACAAATTAAAACATCATGCGGCATATACCCTTTTCTATATGAAGATATATAGTTTCTATTTTTTGAAAATATATGAAAAGAATCATTTTTTATAAGATTTTTATTATCTTTTAGAAGTTTTTATATATAATAATAATTATATTAATGATTTTATTATCCATAATTTATAGTAACTAGGGAAATATCATTAGTATATCCAATCCAAAAATCAATACCATCAGAATTTATCTTGTGGTTGGTATAAATTATTAGAAGAGAAGTTGATGGTTGAAAAAATTTCAAAAAAGGGAGTTGAGTCTTCAGGCTCCACAAAGGTTGAACCTCCCCCCCCCCCAACTAGACATGAAAAATATAAGATATTAGTCTAAATAGTTGGGGGTTGTAGTTGGGATAATTTTAAGGACTTATTTAACTTATTTATCTTATTGGAGTTATTACAACTCTTTATATATTATTATTTAATAATTAATTTTTCAAATATTCTATATAGGATTCCCTTGAGGAGTAGAGAGTATAGAGGACCTTCTAACCTAAGGGTGGGAAGGATATTTTAGATACTATATTAGGAAATCCTAAACACCTTGGTCACCTACAAAGATATTAGGTGGGTCTATTAGTCAGAAAAGTTTTTGGTTATTATGTTACATCTTTAAAGGAGGATCTATATAATTAAAAAAGGCTTTAAAAGATAAATTTCATTATATGGGTTATATTATAGAAGAAAGGATTATATTTTTGGTACATTTAAGTTTTATAGAATTGAAAAGACTAATCCATACTTCAGATCCCACTCCTCCACCTTCATCTGTATATCTCACTCCTCCACCTCTACATGCATATCTAACTCTTATGCCTCATCCTCTACAACTTCCCATCTACCGTGAGTTATATGTTGGAGATACCTAGAATTATATTATTTCATATGGGAATATATATATATATATATATATATATATATTATTGGGGTTACCATTCATCCATAGATAGAGATGGATCTTCTTTTGGTCACAGTTCATGATAATATATATAGATCATGAGGACTACCATTTCCAATAGATGAGGTTACATGAGTTAGATAATGTATCAACCATTTTTTATTTTGACCATCTATACTTTTCTAAAATTTACCACTAAGGTATGTATAAATTATATCTTTTATTTCATATTTGAATTAAATTTTTTAATATTTTAATATAGCTATATAATTTTACATAAATAATTTAAATATAAATACAAGTTGGTTAGAAAAAATATTTATAGGCTGTTATGGATTTAGAAAGTAATTCTTCTAGACATTGTTAATTATAAACATATTAACCTTTATTGTTATGAGAATCCAATGGATTACAATATTTTTGGGTGTAAAATAAATGTGATGATTTTAAGTAAAGATATCATGGGGCTTGTAACTGGAGATTTATTGGGCATCAATGTGATGTAAGCCTTTTCCAGGTAAGTCAATTATCCTATTTTATAAAATTGTTTTAATTTAATGAAACTTAATACTTTTGTTTTATTTATATTAGGTATCTTTATACACTTTCTGTTCAATATAATAAAACTTCATTATATATATTTTTTGATCCACAATATATTTCATCATTAACGAGGTCAATGAATGATATAGAAAAAACATTATATATTTTTTAAATATTTCAAAATAATCAAATTCAAAATTCGATGCTTACTTTTATTGAAGGGTATGGAACATATATTTCTTAAACTATTATTTATATTAATAGAATAACCACTCACATTATATTTTTATATATGAGTAGTTATTGGATGTTGTTTCTTTTTTTTCAAAATATAATACCACATACTAGTTATGTTTTATACATGGGGACGTGAGAGAATATTTTCAAAAATTATTAGAAACATGAAATTGATTATTTCAATAATTGTATAATATAATTACTTTTAATTTTGTTGCATATTTATCATTTTCAAATAGCATATTGGATTAAATTAAAGTATCAATAGGAAGAAGGAAAGTAGAGATAAAATATATGTGCATAGTGGTGACTTCTCATTTATAATTACTAAATTTTGGACATAAGTACTTAAAATTTTATTTTGAATTGAAATATTATTTTGAAATAGATCTATCAATGTCAAAAAGGTTTAAAATAATGTGGATGTTATTTTCTAATATTTATGTTTGAAAGAACTTAAATCGAGACAATTACAAAATTCCACAAGGTTAAATTTTGTCATAACCTTTCATATAATTTATCTTTTAATTATATTAATAATACACGTTAAATGTTTTTCTTTTAATTTTTATCATCTTTATAACCCTCACCATTATTCTAAAAAAGATATATATAACCTATAAGGATCATGGTCAAATTATTTCATAGGTTTTATTTGGTTTTAGTATATTTGTAATATATATTTTAAATTTTAAATTTCAAAATGTAAAGTTTAAATGATTTGAACAAAGTGGTGATGTAAATTTTTTTTGGTCATTATATTTATGTCATTGTTTTCTAGTTATATGTTTTTGCTTCCTATATATTATTAGGATTTTTATTTTAAAATTATTTTAAAAAGAATATTTTTCAAGTAGTTTAATGTTTAATAGACATGAAATATGAAAAAAAATGTTTTTCATTTTGTTTGTTATATGAAAATTTTGAAACATTATTTCTTATATTTGTTATTTTTAATAACAGATGTGATTTTTTATTGTATAACCGACATGAAAAACCGTTCTATTATAATTTTTTTGATAGATTTATATGAAGGTTCATGTAATAATTGACATGAAATATGGTTTTTTTATCGGTTAATAATAAATTATGTGGAAAACCTATTTACAACATCACTTTTAAAAATTTCACTAGTGAACTGTGGTGTTAAAACAAAATAATGATATGGAAGTCCCTTTTTTACTAATGATATTTTCTATGAGTTCCTAGTATTGAGTTTTGGTGGATATTGGAGGAAGAAACTGAAATTTTAGAGTGGGATAGTCCTTGTATGAGATTGGATTCAGAGGATACTGATTCTCTATTCTAACCATAACTAGGTCTCAGTATTGTGATATGGCACTCTATAGGGTTTTTAGTTTTATTGATTAGTTATATTGATTTTTTTATGATTTATCCTTCCATTTCTGATTCCATGTGATGGATTTGATTATATTTACCTATTTTATCTCATGTTTACTTCCATATATAACTTCTCTAATCATTTTGTGTTTTTAATTATCTTGTATTTTTTTCTTTTTTTCATAATATGATTAAGGAGGTGGTTCTCATCATGTACATAGATTCAATGTGGTTTGAATCACTTTAAAATATTATGTATTTATTTAGTTTATTTATCTATTATAGATAACTAATCTCCATTTTCTTTATCATATTTACTTTATGTTTTTGTAATAAAAAAATGTTTCTATACAAACCATAAAACATCACTATATACTAATGGATCTCATGTGTATTAAATGGTAACACCCACAACAAAGAACTATAAAAATCCATTTAATTTTATTTTCATGTATGGGTAGAGTGATATTCTATTTCTATCGTGGGTTTTCATAATCCTTTATAGAGTGATCTCAGGCTTGGTTTTATTATTGAATAGGATTTGTCGTGGGTTTCTACTTGTGATAGTTCAAGGTGGTGTGGCATAGGTTGATGTATGACTATTGTGGGATAGCATGAAAAATATGTGGGTAATAATCAAATGAATAACATGTCTACCTTTATGGTATTTAAAATTTCCTTTCATATCATTTGGTTTTTAGTGAACAAACATAGTTACTATTTTATAAATTAGTAATTTATTTTTTCTAATGACTTTTATATAGGTTGAATTCCTTATTACCAAGTTATAATATCTTTCTTGATAGGTATTTTAATTTCCATCTAAATTTGAAGATATGTTTGAATTTTTTTAAATAAAATATAATTTGTAGAACATTTTACCCACTTCTGAATTTTTTAAATCCATTTTTTTATTTAATGGGGATATTTTTTTTATTTTTCAGTAATGATTGTGGAAATAGCTTTATTGGATAAATAGTGGAATAAAAATTATAATTGAGATGAATAAATATAATGATTTATTTATATTACACTTGTTTATATATATTTTTTTTATATCTGATATTTAGAAGTTGTTTATGATATGTTAGTATATTCACCTTTAAAGGAAATGGGATGACTTGATATGGTGGTTGGTGAACCAAGACTACAATGTAAGGATGATATAATTTTTTGAGGAATTTTTATGTTAAAGAAATAATTTTTTGGGGAGATGGTTTTATTGGAAATTTTTATTTAATTGGTTGATTCTTGGTTGTATTATTAATGGTTTTTTTATTGAACCAATGGAATAATAAATCTTATTTTGACTATGTATTTGTCTATTGAAACAATGAAATACTCAATCGATAGTAGGAGTTTTAAAATATAGAGTAAGAGTGTTAACTGACTTTTCACAAAAACCAAAAAACATCTAGAGTGAGAGTGTTAAAATCTGGATGCTCAGTGATAAAACATATAAGGTCAATGTAAAAATCATTAAATTATTTCATATAAAAATTTTGAATTGTTTTATATGTTAGAATTTCATAAATATTATTGACATAATAAATTAATTTATAAACACTAGTGGTTATCCATACCTAATCATCACTGTAATTAACACAAAACCATAAGAACCAAAATTAGTAGGATTTAAATAATTGAACTCCCTAATTTATTCATTTATTGAGTGTTTAGTCTTATGTAATAACTTGAATCAATAAAATACTCAATAATTTATGGAAAATATATAATAATAATTTATAAAAAGGATACAATAAAACTCAACACAATTAAATAGTATTAGTTTATGGAATATATAATTTTAAAACAAGATGGAATTCTTAATTGACTTTTAAAAAAACAAAACAAAAAAAATCTTGATTCTTAGTGTTAAAACTTGGAAGGTCGGAGTTAAATTCTGTTAATTATTTCATCTAAAAATATTTAATTGGTTTAAATTTTATAATTCCATAAAACTTCATAACTAGATCAATTAATTTGTAAACACGCGTGATTATTCATACCTCATCATCATTGTAAGTAACAAAAAATAACACAAATCCAAAATTAATAGGATTTAAATAGATTAACACCATTATTTTAGATTGTATCCTAAAAATAAAAATCTCACATATAAACATATTTTAATTTTTTCAAATTTACATTATATTCTTCTCTAACATTCCCTTCATCATAAAAATATTAGGCAACATACACAAAAAAATATAACCCTCTCATAGTAGTCACATCAACTTGAATCGGGATTCTACACCTCTTTCATGTTTTCCCAACTTATTTACAATGAGATCAATGATATGTATTTTTATTTTAAAATTTAAATTCAATCTGATTTTAAGATATTCTACCATGAGTAAGAAAAATATTTGGTGGTTGAAAAAAAAAATTGATCTATATAATTAATATATGTAAATATATTTAATTGTATCATAAGTGTTCCAATTTAAAAATTATGTTATGAAAAATTCATAGCATGATTTAAATGTTGTAATTCCATATATATTCCCTAAATCATTAAAATTAATATAAAACCATATGAAACTAAAACTAAAAGTTAATAAATAACAATATCCTATGTTTTAGTCACCATAAACAAAAAATAGCACACTCTTATAGCTAACACATCAATTTGGAGATGGGATTTCTAAACTATTTTTTATTTTTACTTCTATATATAATACCATGTAATAAATTGAATAACTGAAGTTCACAAAGTAAGTTAAAGGAATATACAATTCCAAATCAAGAGTTTATGATCAATATACTTTCAAAATAAAACTAAACAAATAAAATTTTTAATATTACACCAAAAATAAGGAAGTATAGTATCAGAATATGGAAGAATAGTGTAAAAATCTAGAACATAAGTGTTAAAATATATAAATTAAATTATAAAAAATTATGGAATTGTTTAAATGTTGGAATAACATAAATGGTCCATAAATCATTATAAATAATGAAAAATCACTAGAATCTAAAATTAATAGGATTTACGTAATAGTTTTCATAGTTTAGTCAGCTTAAACAAAAAATTGAAACCCTCTCAAAGATGGAACATCCACTAGGATTGGTAATTTTGCACATTTTTCATTTGTTCCAAACTTTAAATAAATTCATTTAGGTAAGATTAATTGATCAATGGACTTTTAACAAAAAACCAAAAAAAATATGGAATAGCTGACATAATGTTTTGGAAAAACAGTGTTAAAATATGGAAGGGTAGTGTTAGAATATGGAAGACCAATGTTAAAATCTAGGAATTTGGTTTCAAAAATATATAAATTATGTTATGTAAAATTCATGACATGGATTAGATTTTTTAATTCCATAAATCTTACAAAAAAATGTAAATAATGAAACAATACTAGAAACTAAAATTAATAGGATTTCAGTAATAGTTCACACTATTTTGTCACTTGAAATAAAAAACAATCATCTCAAAGCTTCTATATAAACTAGAATTGGGAATACTACAATACCTTTATGTGTTCCCAAATTTAAATAAACCCATGTAAGTAAGTGTACATGATTAATGTAAGCTTCACAAAAATAAAACAAAAAAATAAAATCTATAACAATAAAAAAAATGGAACATTAGTGTTAAAAGATGGATGATTACCATTGACATCTAGAAGGTTAGTGTTAAAATATGGAAATTCATTGTTAAAATTTAGAAATTATATTATCAAAAATTAATTGTGTGTTTTAAATTTTGTAATTCCATAAATCATCGATAAATTGTTTTAAATGACATGCAACCACAAGAAACTAAAATTAATAGGATTTAAATAGCATAATCCCACATTTTGACATTATTTATCATCAAACACAATTCTTTTAGAGAAATAAATAATTACTCACTCTTGAAGAACTTTGCAATTAAGGAAAAACAACAAGAATATAAAATTAACCATATCTCGATAATTATGTGTCAAAATATAGATACATGAAAAAAAATCCCCTCATAGCTGCCACATTAACTTGCATTGTTATTTTGACACCTTTTTTAGGTGTGACCAACTTTTTTATAATGATAAAAATGATGAAACTTTTTATTTTTAAATTAATAATCAATATGATTATGATATAGTATACCAAGATGATGATGATTCTATGATGGTTGGAAAAACAATTATTCTTATAATCATTATGTATCAATATATTCAGCGACTCTGTATAATTGGTTTTAAATAGATCCATAACTCCAAGATAAATATTTTCTTGGGTTCTAGGCACATAATATTCTTCCACATATTTATACAAGTTACCATGAATTTTTTTATTATTGTACATTTATAATAATAATTTTTCCAATTCATTTTCCATGCATGGTAAGTGTATTCTTGAGTTCCTTGTTATACATTTATATCTGCATAACTGGTCTAAACTAAAACCATATTGTGTCATCATTTCACTACGAGAATTGTTTCTCACTTAAAACATTTGACTTAAATTTTTACTCAACATTATGAATAACCCTATTTCTCTTACTTTTCATGTCTTCCTTAGTGGTAAAAAATTTCTTACTCAATTTCTCATGATGTTTGTTAATAAAAAAAATACTTTGTCTCATATACTTTTAGATCCATGAATTGACTAATATAGATAAATTTTTTGTGATGTTCTTTTACTGATGGTGTGAAAATCAAATGATTTCACACCTATCAACATCACCATAATTTTCAAAACATCTTGACAATTATTTTAATACAATATCAAAATCATAGTATATATGAGAACAAGAAATGGAATCCAATGATTTTAATTCCATTTCCATAGTTTCTTTTCACATTCCATTACATAATTTTTTAACATAAAAGATAAAATTTATATTCATATGATAGAAACAATATGAATGTCTATCTCTAATAAATATTATTCTAACAACACTTGTAATTGCGTTGTATCGATTATATATAATAACCAGTTGAATAAATCCTTTAATTTCTTTAATGTTATTTACAAATCATGTCCAATCATAATATGTTTCACCCCTAACAATTGAATATTCCAATGGAAAGAGGTTTTCATCTGCATAATATGTTGATTCTTTTGATAATGTACCTTTATAAGTACCTCTTAAGTGACTCCCATCCACAAAAAAATACAGGTTAATAACCTAGTAAGAAACCATTTATACAATAAATATATGCAATAAAAAATCATTGAAATCTGCCATTTTCTAAATTTAATTCTTTCTAAAAATCATCATATATTTATTTCAAATTGATTTATTTATAATAAAAACAAATTTTAAAAAAATAAAAAAACAGGCTATGGTGGAAAAATCAATATAAAAGTAAAATAATTAAAAATTAAATGGATATTTAAATGGGTTTGGATTTAAAAGTGAAGATTAATTTCATGTTTGGATTTGGGTTTAAGAATAATTACTTATTGGGGTTTATGTATTATATATGTTAAACGAGTTTAGTTTTGGGTACCATAATGTTTACAGGTACCTAACCCATTTATATCCCTACTAACTTCTTTCTATTAATTAATTAATAAATTAAAATTAGAAAAAAGTATTAAATATTTTGTAATTAATTCTTTATAAAAGATTCTTGGGATATGGCTAGAAGTTCCTAACCCTTTTTTAGAAGAAGAAAAAATGAAAGAGTACCTGGAGGGGAGATGAGGTTATACATGGAATAACCTACCCACATCTATAAAAAGAGACACTGATAAAAAGAGAAGAAAAATGTCATCAAAATGTTTTTCCTCTAGAACCCAAATCTTGAGGATAATGACCTCTTTAACATGGGTTTAATCCTCTCCTACTTGACTTAGAGTTTCACTAAGTATCATTTTAATCATCTATTTATGTAAAAATAATGTCCACATGGATGGGCCAGACACTATATTTCCATGATAAGTCCCTAATATACATTTCTATATTGAAGAAGATATTGGATTCAATAGAAATAGAAATAAACTTTGGGGATTATAGATAATATTTAAAAATAAATGGCTCAGGTACCATTTTTTCATAAATAAATTCAACTTGGGAATCAAACCAATCATTAATATCAACACTAAGTCATTTAGTCGGCCTTTTTGGCTTATCCAGAAAAGTGTTTACTCGAGTGTTCTTTAACATTACCTCATCATAATATTCTATTGAATCCTTACCGAAATCATCATAGATGGATTTTATAAACACTAAGAAAGTATTGGATGAGTACCACCATTCATACTCAATATCATTAACCTCCACTCTTGGATAGGTACACTTTGGAAACTCCACCTAAACTGGGGTCTCATGAGTAACCTCAAAAGTTACCCCAACTATCAGTTGATATTTATTATTAATCATGATGTATAATAAATCATAATATCTAGTGATATTTGATGATATCTTAGATAAATAAATTTAGATCTATATTTTGTATATAAGACCATTTGAAATCCCTTATCTTCCAAAAAATTATTCCACTAACCAAATATGATATTAAGGGATTAAAGATTTAAAATATAGTCCTCAATGAGTTTCTTATTCCCATTTTAGTCACAATAAAAAAGGTAATTCTCATATTATATCTTCCTTTCCATTAAATTCTATGTAAAGGATTCTTTTTTTTAACTATTGATGATCAAAGTGGTCCTCCATTCAAATGGAATTGATAAGATAATTATTAAATGGATACTCTTCACCGATATTTAAATAATCGTAATCTATGGGTTTCCCATTATTTTGAGAAAAAAAGTTATCTTAGGGGAGTTAATCCCCCTAGAAAAACCTCCCTTCTCAGTATTAGGCTCTGTTCTCAGGACCTCAGTAATGTTATGGTTCTAAGCAGGGAAAATGTTATTATCTTGTGAACTCAAGCATCTCACTTTAGCAAGTTTGGGTTACTAGAAAATTATATCATTATACACATCATTCATATTTTTAAGATCTAATACCTAATCAACCATCATAGTGTGAACATTAGACTCAGCCTCTTGAATCGATGAGGCAGTATGGAGTGGCCTTGACCACTTGGAAGTCTTTTTCCTATAGGTTTCTAAAATAAGCCCCCTGATAGAGAAAATCAAACAAATATTTCCCTTTAGACATTTCTCATTGGAATTCCACACTAATTAATAGTATAATTCATATTGTTTTCCATTCATAATCAATAGATTGAGGAATTTATCTTTTTTAGAAAGGGAAACCTTCTCAATCAAGGTTCCACTCAAATAAATTTCGACCCGAAAACTTGAAATGTATCCAAATATTGGTACTTTGTGGATTTTTCATGTTTGATGGGGGCACTAATGGATGAGGATATATAAAATAGAATTTTTGGATTCCATATATTCCATTTTAGTGAAAAAACATGAACCCATACCTAAATTCAAGTGATCTTGATAGAAAAAGGATTGAAATAATCATCTTAATCCGTAATGAAAAGGACTCCCAGCTTCAAGCAGATAGATACAAATCCCCATGACCAACTATTAGATTCATCATAGGATAATTCAAAGTGGTAGAAAGTCCATCCCATGGGAATGAATTTTCATTCATAAAATCCCTAAATCTTTGAAATCATGTTTGAGAGATTAGCCAACTTATAGGGATTTGAATGCATTGGTAACACAAAATGACAAATTATAAAAAAATTAGAGATATAAAATCTATCTATGACTGTATTTTAATTTGAAACTAAGTGGGAATTTTTCACTCACAGGAGAATATAATTAGTAATTCCATCTTTTAGGGAATAGAAATTGCACTGGTGATCACCTTTATCACTCCCACCAGAAGGATACAACTTAGGGGCTCTAACTTAGGAATGTTCCCTAGCATGAGTAGGTGGTCTAGTGAGAGTGCCTCCGGCTTCCAAATCAAACACTAGATATCTATGAAAATCCATCTTCATCAATAAACCCTAAGTATCTCTATGATCTTTAGATAGAGAGAACCTTAATATCAATATCACATTTCTCACCCAATAATTAATAATTGGTGCCAGGCACAATACAGATCTGCACATGGCAATACAAGTCTATCATCCAGGTGAATTGGGGTTCTTGGAACCATTAATGAAGTAGATGCTGGGGAGGATCATTTCTAGTGTAGTCAGGTCCTTGGTCCCTTAGTTCATGCATTTGACCTTGTGTCACTAGGCCTACGGGTCATGTAAGGCTTCCCTCTTAACCCAGTTTATAAGTGGATTATCCAAAATTTTTATAAAAAATCTCAAATTCCTTCAGGCTGGGTTGACCACCAAAAAATTAATAATAATAATAATAACTAATAATTGGTAGTTATTTGAAATTGTTAATTAATTGTAAAAGAATAATAATTGATTGATTATTAATTTTTATTTGTTATTAATTAATTAATACTTATTAAATGATTACTAATTATTAAATATTATTAATTAATTATGAAATACCAGTTATTATTAATTAATTACTATTTATTATTTAATATTATTTAATTATTAATTATTAGTTATATTAATTAATTGTTTTTTATAATATTTTAAATAATTTTGAATTATTATTTATTATTATTAAATAATTTTTAACATTTTATTATTATAATTAATTATTTAAAATTAAAATATAAATTTTAAAATATTTAAAAAATGAGATTTCTTGCTTGAGTAACTCCTTTGATTTGGGAGACAGGTTATTCTATATATTTAAAAAAATTAATAGTCAGTTTTCATTATTTTTCATCCCAAAAACCCATTTATAAAAAACTCATGTCCCGGATATGGTGGAGAAAGGAACCATCAAAGAGGTTTGAATTATGAGAAGGGCATGTTTTTTCAGGTTCGAGTTCATCCAAATGGAAATCCCAACAATCCCTTTGGCTTGGGAAGTCAAATAACACAGGGAAACATCTTTGTCCACAACCCTTATCGTTTAGAGAAATCCCCCTCCATCTTTCACATAATTTTTATTCTCAAAGAAGGAAGCCATTATCATTTGGAATATATCCCTCCCCACCCACAATGACACACCTCACCAAACTTCATCCTTACCCTACCCCTTCCTTGCCTCTCTCCCTCCCAACTATGTTGTGTGTAGTTAGGGTCATCTCAGATGATGTAGTGTCCCAAGACCAACCTTTAAAATTATAAGGACCTAGCCTTAAAACGTTACTTAATATTGAATTTTACACAATATCATACATTATTACACATTTATTATCTTTTCAGGTTTATAGTTTTAAACAATTAGGATATCTTACATACATGACATTTCACATTCATACAAGAGGATACTACTAAAATAGTATCCATTTTTTTCAAAATATGAAACATTAAAACTTAAAACATGATTTCTTTAACAACACTCTATATCAAATATCCTAAATCCATTATTTCTCTTACCCATCCTAATATCCTATGATTTTTTTTTTGAAAACTTGGGATGAGTATAAAACTCAAAAAGGGATATAATGAAAGAAAGCGTTAGTCAAGTGATGACATAAAAACCAATAAAACCCATAATCATAAAAACTCATATGGATAGAAACATCATGTAGTTTCCTTGGTAAATATTTACCACATCACTCTTACATTAACCTTTACACATGGAATAACCTTTTTTTCAATTTCCATCTCCAGAGTACCCAATTCATTAGAGAGCTATAATGGGTCTCACTCGTCATATCTGGAGCTATAATGGGCTCAACCCAACATATATTGAGCTATAATGGGATCAAACAAACATATTTTGAGCTATAATGGGATCAACCCAAAATAAATAATGTCCAAGGAACATATCAGGTTAATAAAGTATCTTGAAAATTAGAAGAAACCACTCATGCCATATACATATAAAAAACATTCCCTTTGAAATTTACTAAAGAGAGTTTTAAAAGGATTTTTTTAAAAATTCCCTTAAGATATAATTGGAGTCATAATTAATATAATAGAATGGATATGTGCATACAATTAAAATAAACATAGTGAAAAATATTATAAACAAAAAAAATCATCACACCAATAATCTTAATACCACATAATGAATAAATAAGGTTAATCCAAAGAATGGAAATTGGGTTAAGAATTCCCTTACCTTGGGTTATTCTTACTTAAAAAGTGTTTAAACCTCTTTTATAATGGTTAAAAAAGTGTTATTAATATCTTAATGAAACATATTAATTTTTATAACACATTATATGGTCATTTTACAACATCATTTGACACATTTATTAGTAATATTTTGTTATTTACATTTTGTTAGGTGTGTTCTTTACCTGGTTTCCATAATCGATCCATGATGGATATTCTTTTCAATTTGAAATGAAACTATAGAATTGGAAAGTAATGGTATTTAGATATTTCCAGAACCATAAATTATACTATTTATCATTTTTAATTCTGAAATGAGGATGATTCATAACTTAAAACGTTATTGATATTTATTTAGGTCATTTTGGCGATTCATCGGTCGTAATGAACTCGTTTTGTATTATAAATTAATCACATGTGTACAAAATGATTCCATAACCTTATTTATGATATAAAAAATAAATTATAAACTAGTTCATCCAAAAAAAAATTCATTCCTAGCATTTAAATAAGTAAAAGAAATTGAAATCATATCATCCATGATGTCGGTAAATCGACACATCACGGATGATGTTTTAACTTCTTGAATAAGTGGGAGAGGAGAAGAAATCTAATGGAGAGTATTCCATAAACATGATGAAATCCAGAATATTTAAGATACTAGATAATTCAAACCTCTTGGATAAGGGCAGGTGAGTACAGAAAAAGAAAATAAGTGAATCTCGAAATAAAATAAAAGTTGAGAAATCCCTTACGAAAATTTGGCAGCCTAACGACGTCGCTTAAAATTTCAAAAAATATTTTGATGAGAGAAAGTGGGTATCTCATAATTATTACGTAATATGGGAAGTAAGGGTGATATGTAATGACATATCACAACATAATCAAAATTAAATTAAAAATAATAACAGAAAATCAATGAAAAGAAAGAAAATAAAAGAGGATGTTTACCTCTTGATCTCTTCTCCCTCAGATCCTTCTTAAGGCCATTGGTTTTGGCCTTTGGGTGAGATAAAATCTTTAGGATGTGGGGAAGAGTCTTGGTAAGAGTAATTTTCTGAGCTTAGGTAAGGCTCAAGGCTTGAGAGTAGTGGGAGGAAGAGGAGAATGAGAGTGGTATTTATAATAGAGGAGAGGAGGTATTTTACATTATTTAAATCGTTATTATAATATTTTTGCTCAAGAATATGAATAATATTAATTAATGTGACCCAAAAATAGAAATAATGGCATGTGAGTTCGAACCAAGTGGGATTATATAACATATAATTTCATAAATAGTGTATTTAGCTGATAATTTGAATATACTCTATTTTACCATATTTCACTATTAATCAAAAATTCGGGAATTTTAGAAAAATACCAAAAATTCACCCTAACCATTTTTAAACATGTAGAACTCAAAATTTAACTCCATTTTTTGAAATTAATTTTCTAAATATTATTAATTTATTTTTTAAATAAAATCATACTTAATTCAAAAATTTGCAATTTTATATTTATAACTGCTTATAAATCACATCAAAAAATTAACCAAGATTTCATTATCTTAAATCCTTAAGAAAATAAAATAATAATAATAGTTACTAGTCATTATGGTCATATTACTATTCATATTACTATTCATAAGGGTATGTTACTATTCACTAAAGAACAGACTGGTTCTATCAAACTCCAAATAACTTATTGAACACAATTGTAGATGACCATTTTTTGAAATTCATAACATAGAAGCAGAAAAATTATGTTTAAAGTATTGTTATAAATATCTACTTAAAACAAAGATTCATGCATTTCATTTATTTTTTTAAACCTTGGGATTAATTTTTTTAAAACCATGGGGTGTTACAAAAATGTTAACCCTTTTCATTTTTTTCAAGTATTTTTTGGATAAGTGTATGTCATGCATATGTTTTAGTGTGTTATAATTCACTAATTTATGTAATATTAATGATATTCTTGCCAATATTTGGACTATTTAACTTTTTGTGATATGTGGTTGGATAAAATCAATAATTGTAAAAGGAATATAAAATGGGTGAATATGGGGAGAAAAATACACTTCATGTGATGGAACAGTATAAAATAAGAAGACTTTCCTGGATAAAGGATGCCTATGGAACACTCCCAAGGGTTAAAAGTGAAGAAATAGAACAAAATAGATCATTTAGTGCTGGAAACAGAATATTCTCATTGTGTAAACATTATACGACATGAAATATTGTAGTCCATGAATCCAAGACACAGTGTGAAGTGAAGAAAAATAAAAAATAAGGCCCCCAACATTACACATCATTTAATCATTACACAATGTATAAGTGTCATACATACCCAAAAAATGATCCTTTGATCAGATTTAACACCACTGAGGGCCACATTTGGAATCATTATGACCCTGGGACACTTTTTGACCCACATTAATTCTATTTATATATTCCCCAATAATTGTTAACCACTATAAATAAGAGGCCATCGTACAATTCAAAATATTCATTTGGGAGGTGCCTCTCTTGGGATCAAGGACCACTACTGCTCTGATGAATCAAATAGGATTTATATTATCATATCCCTCATGGATATCATGAGGGTGTACACCTTGTTTGAAGCAATTCTAATGAAGGGGGTTGATTATTTATGGTATTTTATTTTTAAATCTAACTCGTTTGGGTATTTTTACACAACCCTAATTACTTAAATCTATTCTTTTCATTATCATTCATGACCATTACATGATCTATGATGGAGAGAATATTTTAATTCAATGATTGGTGAATGATTTATACAATGAGCATTGGGTGTATTATTTTTCATATTTAAATATGGTTCTGAGTTACCAAGTCATCGAATACAAGAAGTAACATGACCATTTTGAAAAGATAACATTGGAGATATTGGGTGTTATCTATGGGGACCATTGGATTCTCCATAACTAGGTTTCGACACCTATGATTACTATTTAATTATTTTATGCCCAAATCAGTCTTGAACTCGTATTATCAAATTTTTAGCACATTTTTCTAGTTTTTAATTCAATTCAATCATTATCTCTCGTTTTAATAAATTAGTTTAGGTTTCTTTATTTAAACATGTATGGTTTATTTTATTAAATTAATATTTTTTCTCTAACCCTATCTTAGTGGTTTCAACCTCATACATGCATATCCTATACTACCCTGTAGTTTAGTGGTATTTTATTCATTTTATAAATTTATAAATTCGGTAACCCTGTGGGAATTAATGATGACCCACATGATATAATTTTCTAATACTAACCTTGAATAATGTTTTATTCTCCTATCATTCGTTGATAAACCACAACATCATAATGAGACTTGTTTGAAAATCATAAACTAACCATTATGTTTTCTCATTGTGCCTTTACTTAATCAATCACTTTAATGTCTTCAATTTTCTCTAGGATGATATACATTGTTTCGTTGATTGTTCTACTATTATTTACCTCTTCAACATCAAATATTATTTTCCATCACTATAGTTCCTAACTAATAATAGGAAAACAAGGACCATAAAGAAACTCTATATTAAGGAAAAGTGTCATTGAACCTTTACAGCACACATCTTTATATGTAAATCTATGATAATTTACTTCTCATTCCATTGTTCAAAGTAAAATACACATAAATTAAAAAAATTGAAATACATATTTTTATATATTAATTATATAAAAAACTAACCTGGTTACGAAACATTATTATTTGATTTGTATTGTTAAAATGAAAATATATCTAGTTTCATTTGTTGAAAAAATTATTCAATAAAATCATTATAATTTAAATTATCCAAAATATCAGTTTTAATTGGGTTTATAGGATATATATATAACTTCAATAGAGACAATATAGTACAAAAATAAGTTTAAATCAACTTCAAACTTGAAAAGTTTCTATTCATCAATGCAACTATACTAGGTTTAATCAATAAAATTAATTATGCCATCCATGTTATTTGAAATCTTATATCTTTATAATAAAGGCTTCATAAAATAAAGGATCTCAATCAATTTTATCAATTAACTTGGAAATATCATCTTTAAATGTCTGGGTATTTAAAAAAACTCATCATTATAAATATCATCATGTTCTTTTTGTTTTAAAAACTTTGATATTTAATAAAATTTCCCTTTAATTTTTCTTCAGAAATATTTACAAATTTTCCTTCCTAAAAAATGAAAATACTTCTTCAAATTGTTCAAATTTCATAAAGCATTCCTTCAATGACATAATATCTTTATCTATAATTTGAAGAAAATAATTTATTCTATATTTATTCTCTATGTATAAATTTTTAATAGCATCATCTTCCACAACCTCATAAAACTAATCCTTCCTACAAATAACTATTTTTTCTTGAAATACCAGATCAATTCCAACTTCAAGTGAAAGTTATTTAACTTTATTCATTAAATAACTAAACATTATACTCAAATATTTTCAATGAAAAAAATCTATTATTTTGTTTTTATACATTCATTTTTAGAATTAATCTCTTTCCCTTGGATAATTTTACTAACTTTTTTTACTTTATCTACGATGGTGTACCAAGTTGATGATATAATTAAGAATTTAAAATTACCAAATGTATTGCAACACAATCCATTAGAATCCAGCATAAAAAACTATCATATTTGGAAATATTTCAAAATTGAACCAATGAATTTATCAACATAAGTGGTTTCCTTCTTATAGCTCCAACACTTTCAATGTGACATTCCCAACGAGTTAATGATAATGTATTTGATTCCAAACCTTTAATATAGGTCTTTAGAACATCCCATCGATGTAGAAAGCCTGAAAAAATGTATAAATCTTTTCCACATATTAAAAAATATTAATATCCTTCATACTATATTTTTTCAAGTCACATATATAAATATTTAAGCCATGACATCCATATGGTTTATAAAATTCTCTATGATTTACATCAAGTAGTATTCATTTGAAATCTTGATTCTTACCTTTAATATTTGATCTGTTTTCATAAACTTTACTACTTAGATCATCAATGTTTAGTTTATGATCAACCAAATAATATTTAATTGACATAAAGAGCCTAAGACCTTTCCTTTTCTCCACTTTAATGAATACAAGAAAAAATCCTCCACCATGACATTAATTTAATCCACAATATTGAAACTTATTATTATAATTGATATATTTTCATTAAGACTTAGATCTATAATTTAGTCAAGGAAAATTAAAAAATATTTTTCTCTCATGATATTCTTCATGATTTTTTCTTTAATCACATTTACCATCAAAATTATAAATTTTTATAAAAAAAATTATAACATAATATCTTTGAACCTCTTTATCAACCACATAAAAAATATGATCTTTCATAATTGGATGAGATTTACAAAAAAAATAAAGTTTATAAAATTACATTATCCTTCTTAAAAATTTAATTATTCATTAACTAAACTGATAGGTTATTTTTTTCAAGTACCTTTACAAATCCAATTATACAAATTAGTATCATCTTCTAATGCACTCTTTCTTACTTAATTATACATTAAATGATTTTTTTAATTGTTTTTTTTTCAAGATAATTATTTGAGCACACCATCTCATGAAATTATAAATGTGTTCAAAATTTCTTTAATGCTTTGTAATAATTATTATAAGGTTGTTCAGATCATTAGTTCCTCCCTTGGTCAAAGAATGTGTCATTATTTTTTACATAAATGATTTACAATAAAAACAAAGGACCTTGTCCAACCAATTATAATAAATAAGACACATTCTTTCATGTTGTTAACCATTAAGAAGGTGGAAAGAATAAATATTAGATGTAAAGTGTATCCTATGATTAACTTCCTTTTGAAATGTATCATTTTATTTTAAGATCTTAATTGGACAACATTGAACCAATAAAATTATCTTGGCAACCTTAATAATTCCCCAAAACCAAAGATCATAATTATCCATATATTTTTCAAATTAAAGATTAACTTTATCTATAATATTATAAATTAAATGAATAACATTTCTATTATCCTCCTATTCATCAATGATTTTGTTTCCTACATATTTTATTTGATTTTCCATCGATTATTTATCAATCATATAGATATTTTCAGTCACTGGTACCTCTATAGATTATTCAATCAAACTATAAACATTATAACCAAAATATTTATCAATAAATTGACATGATGAATTCTCTTTTTCATTTATTAGAAAAAATAACTTAGAATTTAAATATACACTGATTTTTCAAATTCATTTTTTCTTTTCACTATTTCTTTGTTTTGAGATCTAGATTTTTGAACTCTCTTCACTGTAGTAACTAAAATTTGAAAAAAATAATTAAAATAATTATAATTAATTTTTAATTATAAAATATTTAAATTATTCATATTTTAAAAAATAAAAAACATGTATTCTATTTTTTTTTTAATTTTATTCTATTTAATATTCAATCGGTATTGTGCATTATTATCTATAACATTACACAAAACGTTTGTTTAAAAATAAATGAAATATAGTAATTTTTAGTAACTATCTCTATCCTTATATGGTTCAATTATTTTTTATTTAAAAAAAATTAAAAAAAATTATATGTATAAATAATATTAGTCTTTATAAATTCATTTTTAATTTTTATTTTAAAGAATATGAAATGAAAAAAAAAATGGATAAAATTAAAAAATTAAATATTAGTGATAAAATAAAATGAATGATTAAATATAAAATGTTAATAAAATTTTATTGAAGTAAAAAATTAATCAAAAATTTACCAAAAATAAACACATGATTTGAAAATAAAAAAAGTGTAAAATTAAATGAAAAAAACATGAGATGGTGATAACCTATCAGTAGATCATAATTATAAAATCTCAAATGAAAGGTATGAATCAACTATAAGTTCATAATTTAAATAATTTATTAAATATTCGAAAAAAGTTTTTAAAAAAATTGAAAAACAGAACCAAATTATAATATCATCAAATTTAATTATAAAAAATCAAAAACAAAATCTCTTACAGTTGAAATTGGGGGAATCATGAGTTGTGACCCACTGGGTGAGAGGGGAGAGTGGAACATCCTTGGTTCTATTTGCGAGTACTAATAGTGAGGTATGAAGGGAAAAGGTAAATTTTTTCTTTTCAAATAAAATTCAAATAAATATTTTTTAAAAAAAATAGTTGATAAAAGGTTTCCTTGAATTCAAATTTTATCAATTCTCCCACACAACCTCTTTCAGCCCTATACATCCCCAACTCTCCCCATATTTAAAAGTCCTCACCTAGTTCCCCCACCACCATTTATCAACTCTTATATACACCATCATCATCCATGCTCGCGTGCTTGGATTCGAACCATGATTCTCTACCATCATTGTCCAATTACTTTACCACTACTCCATATTGACTTCTTTAATAGTTTATGATATATATATTTATTTATATATATATATATATATAATTATTTTGTATTTATATATCTATTCATATAATTATATACATTTAAATAATTATTTTTAAATACACTTTTAAAATATGTTTATATATATTTACATATAATTTTTTTATATTTTATTTATAAATATTAATTTTAAATATATTTATATAATATATTTAAATACATTTATCTTATGTAAATTTATATAATTATTATTATATATTTAGTGATAATGATATATTTATATAAATGCATTTATAGGATGTATTTTCACAATATGAACACACATATATGCACACATACCCACACATATTTATACACATGCTTGTAAGAATATTTATATTTCCCAAATACACACACGCATATTTATATTTATATTTACATTTACATTTCACACACAGAGACACAAACATGTTTATATTTATATTTATACTTATATTTATAATTATATTTATATTTATATTTGTATTTATATTTATATTTATATTTATATTTATATTTATATTTATATTTATATTTATATTTATATTTATATTTATATTTATATTTATATTTATATTTATATTTATATTTATATTTATATTTATATTTATATTTATATTTATATTTATATTTATATTTATATTTATATTTATATTTATATTTATATTTATATTTATATTTATATTTATATTTATATTTATATTTATATTTATATTTATGTTTATATTTATGTTTATATTTATATTTATATTTATATTTATATTTACATTTATATTTATATTTATTTTTATATAAATATTTATATTTATATTTATATTTATATTTATATTTATATTTATATGTATATTTATATTTATATTTATATTTATATTTATATGTATATTTATATTTATATTTATATTTATATTTATATTTATATTTATATTTATATTTATATTTATATTTATATTTATATTTATATTTATATTTATATTTATATTTATATTTATATTTATATTTATATTTATATTTATATTTATATTTATATTTATATTTATATTTATATTTATATTTATATTTATATTTATATTTATATTTATATATATATATATATATATATATATATATATTTATATTTCTATTTCTATTTCTATTTCTATTTCTATTTCTATTTCTATTTCTATTTCTATTTCTATTTCTATTTCTATTTCTATTTCTATTTATATTTCTATTTCTATTTCTATTTCTATTTCTATTATATTTATATTTATATTTATATTTATATTTATATTTATATTTATATTTATATTTATATTTATATTTATATTTATATTTATATTTATATTTATATTTATATTCATATTTATATACTACATACACAAACATAAATATTTGTATATTTATCTATACAGTTAATATCACTGTATTTTATAATATATAGATGTAATTATGACTATAAATATATAATTATAAATAAATATATATTTTATTTATATTAATATATATTTATTGTCATACCAAATACAAAAATATAAAAATATGTATCGGATGGAGTTGTACACCCCCGAGGCCTAGATTTTCTCGATAAAACCCATCTAAATACCGACAAAGGTTCTCCTACTCCTCTTCAGTGATAGAGGTGCTCCTATTTTTTAGCCCTTACTCCTCCTCCTTCATGCCTTGTCTGGTGGTGCTCTTGGATATTCTCTGTCAACTCGGTTTAGCTGTAGAACCCTTCCTTGCCTAACATCATTCCATGTTTAGATCTTCTCTAGATATAAAGCTTTTGTCATATATCTGGTCAATTATCCTTCTTCAGGTGATAGTGGTGGCATCATCATCATGGCATCTACATAGGAATTGGCTTTCATCATTTGTGGTGGTAGTGGTGGTGTGTCTCTGTCACTGGAAGGAGATAGTGTCAGTAACATCATTTATGGTCTCAGATGGTGATGGTTGTGTGAATGAAGATGGTGGTGTGGCTTTGCAATATGATTACTATTGGGTGGTCAATGGAGGAATCCACATAATTTTTCAGTTCATGTTGATGTCATCATGTCTCGATGTTGGTAACTATCTCTGAAGTGAGTGTTGTTTATGGCTTCAAATGGAAATGGTGTTGGTGATGTGGCTCTTGGCGGCCAAGACGACATTTATCTTAACAGGAAGAGTAGTAACGGTAGCTCGGGATTTCCCTTGGCAGACAGTTTATGGTTTTATAACCCTTGGGCCATAGAGTCCTCTCTTTGAGCTTAGCCTTACATTACATGTATATTTTTTCCCTCAAGTCACAAGGCCTATGGGCCATTTTTTAGTTGCAAGTGATATGATGATATGAGACTATGTATTAGTGCATTTTCTAGGTGGTACAATGTGTCGTGAAAGTTTCTCCTAATGGGAAAACTCAAAAGAGGGATGGGTATATTGACACCCATCATTTTTCATCTATCTTGCGATATGGATGGGAACCCCACCTCATGGATTTATGCATAGTTTTTTAGTCATATGTTCCTTCTCATCAAGTTGATGATGCAGCGAGTACGTAAGCATCATCAGGTGGGAGGCCCAAGAGAGTGATGAGTGTTTTGGCACCCATCGACCGGTCCTCCCCTACACTCCATTGTGGGATGTAGGGGTCACCTACCATATTGTGTTGGACCAACATGGTGAAACTTTTTGGTAATCTCCTTTTTTAGAAGCATTTTCTAGTCTTATGAGTTATTGGGTCCTTTTGGACCACGTTAGGGCCTTTAGGCCATGTTTCTCATGGGCATATATGCATTGGGGCCTATAGGTCATGTATTGGGTTCCCCCTAAACCCAGTTTAAAATGGACTTTAAAAGAAGGCTAGACCCTCAAGTTTTAATATTTACATACATACATATATATATATATATATATATATATTTAGTTAGTGTACCCTTCATGTGTGTGTATTTATTTATATATATTAGAATACACCCATAACTATATATTTGTTTATTGACATAGTTATATTTATATATACACTTCTATATCTATATATATGTATAAATGAAATTTTATAAAGTAAATAAAATTGAATTTTTTTTATATTAATAAAACTATGTAATAAATATTTATTTCCATATGGTTTATATATTTAAAAACACATGTTTATGTAAATATGTTTAAATATTTATTTGTAAAACTGATTTATTATATTTAAATATATGAAAATATTTATATATATAATTATATTTAACACTAAAATATGGAAACAAATCAACATTACAAGATCTATATGAGTGTAAGACTTAGAATAAATCTAGTCTCCACAAAAAAAAATAGAAGAATACCCCCTCAAATGTGGCTGAAATTTCATCAAACGTTAAAAAATTGGTGTACCCTGAGAAAAAACTCAATTTTGAAGGCCTTATACACATTTTATAACCTCTAAAAAATTCTAACCTACGTCTCCTTAGTAACCATGTCATGTATCTTTTTTCAAGATCTCATTTGATATATGGTAGAGACAAAACACACACCCGAATTAAAAGTTATGGTCATTTGATTTTCAAGTCATGTTTTCAACTTATATTAGATCATTTATTAATTTATTGAATTTTTATGTCAACTAATTTTTATTAAATGTATATTAATCAATAATAATTATCAAATTATTAATTAATATTTTTTAAATTATTTTATAATCTAGTTTTCACTAAAAATCTTATATATAAAGTGAAAATTCAAATTAAGTCTTATATACATCATGTTTGTTAAAATATATTATATTTACATAAATATATTTATATTTATATTTTAATATATGATTTTTAATGATATAAAATTTTGTTTTGAAAAAATCATTTTATCAGCCCTAAAAAAGCACTGATAAAGGGCACCATTTACGAGTGCTAAAAAAGTGTTGACAAAGGGATGCTTTTATCAGTGCTTTTTTCATCACTAATAAAGGGTGGAATGGAATTTCATGCAATCCATAGTAGTATTATCCTAAATTCCATTAATATATGATATATCATAAGATAATCTTGGTAAATAAATAAAGTAAAAGGGTGAGATATAAATTCCAATAAGGGAATAATCAAAGTAAATCATGATTATAAAGTGATACATATGAGTCAAGAGACATATCATGATATCAAAATGAAAATGACCATAATAATGCGATCATGGAATAATGTAAATAATTTCATGAGATCATGAAACAATAAATACGCATCACAATATAAAATATAACACCATAACATCAGTCAAGGCTCACTGCCAAGAAAACTTTGCATAGTATGTGAGGCTAACTTCCCATACACCATACATGGTATCTCATTAGATGAAAACATTACCCAATAAATAAAGGGGATGTAAAATTTTGGGACCACCCATCACATTTATAGCATGTACATTTATATGTGTGACACATAATGAATTCATATATAGTGTATATACATAAAAACCCCATGAAAATGAAATGAGTTTTGTAATTTTGTCTTAAAAACCAAATGGAATATCATAAAGATTCCCATTAAAATAAGGGTTTAAATCATGTTTATATGTTCATAAAAAATTTAATAATCATAGGTCTGGATATTGAAGTTCAAGTGAAGAAAATTCATAAGAAAGGAGTGGAGGAGCAGATATAGAAATGATCCTCTTAATCGATGCTTTAAGAAATTGGTAATGAAACTTTAAAATAGATTATTACATGGTTTTTTCATTAAAACCCATAATTAAAACTGAATTTTGTTTTCGAAAAAATAGTTACCATTTTAATAAATTGTGGAGTGGAATAAACTTGAAATTATTTACACCTGAAAAGGAATAGTTAATAAGAATGTTCTTGTTAATCGGATTTTCTTTAGAGATAAGATTAAGAAGGGAGCTTAAGAAACATGATAACCCAAAAAAATAAAGGTTGAAAAAATATAGGAATATATTTATAGTACATATATATAATATATATAATTTAATTATAATCATTAATAGAGAAAGTGAGTTAGAGAGAGAAAGCATAACACAAAAAAGGGGGTGGTTTGGAGATATCACTTACCTCGAGTCCTTACTTTCTTTATATGTGAATATAAATTCCTATATAATAAAATTAGGTATATTAAATAATTAATTTATAACCATTTTCAAGTTTATTTAATTGGTTAAGTTTCATTTGCTATCACATGTTCTTAATTTATTATGTAGTCTTTTTCTTACATTGGCCACTGGTGGTTGTTTTATTAATTTTTTCAAAAAATGCTTCAATATTTTGATCATGGAAAAAGGAACGGTCAAATAGAACCATAATATATATAATTTTATATATATTTATCCTTTATTATCCCATTAACACAATATTTATATAGTTTAATGGTCTGTACAAAGTTGAGTCATACTAAGAAAGGTATCTTGGTTTGCTCGTTTTGGATGGTTAAAATCACCATGTACATTATTTGTTATTATCATTGATATAATATCTAATTTAACATTACATAATATTAATAATGTTATAAATATTTTATTTATTTATTGAATAATTTTTTAAAATCATCCATGTAAGGCAGTGATGAATATGAAAAACATTATCAAAGGAAGCAGTGAACCGACCATAATTTGGACCTTGTTTTTATTTTAGAATAATAAAAGAGAGGAAGTTAGATAATGGATATTTTATTAAAATAATAAAGTTTGAGTATATTTTAATTTAATTAATAAATTTTTATAGAATACATTTGGATGGTTTAGAAGAATAAAAAATTAAAAGTGCTCAGTTAAGAACAATATCTCCCTAATTGGATGTCCTCTCTTATATTACTCCTTAAAACTCTTTAGAATGGTCTTTTGGTGAGATAAAATATTCTAGTATATGAGAAGAGGTTTGGGGAATTATTTTTACATAATTTTGGGGAGAAAATGGGCTTAGAATGTGTAGATAAATAGGGTTGTGAAGGGTGATATTTATAAGGGGGAGATGGGTGTTTCTAAATAAAATACAAGAATAAAATATTATAACTTAAAATTGTGGCTCAGAATATGATTAAATATTAAGTGGGTTGTTAATATTTATTAATGGTACTTATAAAATATTAATTTAAACTATATAAACCTAAAATATTTATTTATATGCACAATCACAATATATGGTGCTTATACGTTATTTCATTATTCACCAAAAAATCAAATTTTTCATAAAAATTTCAAAAATTCACCATGATATAATTTTAACATGTAGATACCATAAATAAAATCCATTTTATAAAAATAATTTTACAAATATTATAATTTTAAATTTTAAATAAAATTATTATTTGATGAAAATTATATATTTTTATAACATAATTATTTTTTCAATCCTTTAAAAAATTACCTATGGTCTCATATTATCATTTTTTATAAAATATAAATTGTTTCATGAAACCATTTTATGAAAATAAAAAATTATTTATATCTCTAAATTTATCATAAAATTTTGTTTTAACAAAAATAAAACATATATATATTTTAAAAAATATAATTATGTATTCATTGTGTCGAACATTTATTTTCTCATATTTAATACTTTTGTTTAATATAATTTCTTTTAATTTTGTTTATTAAGATAAAAAAATATTATTTTACTATTTCATCAATTTAGATACAATTATAACTTTCAGGTTATTATTCATAATAGTCATGTTATTATTCTAACATCCATATTGATTTTCTACTACATATAAATTCCTTTAAATTACATCATTAATTAATCACTCTAATACATCATATGGTTTTATATTATATATTTTCATAAATACCTACAAGCTTACAAATGTTTTGTATAATTTTTTTGTTATCATTCAAGGGTGTGATTATTCTAGGGGAAAATAGTGATCCAAATTTCATAATTATAATTAATTAATTTCTTTATCTTTACTGTTACATTGTAACACAATTTTTTTTATGAATATACTTAATCTATAAATATAATATTTAAGTTAATATAATAAAGTGTATTTTTATCTTCATTATGCGGTGAATTTTTTTATATTACGTTTCATTATCAAATGTAGAACACATATATATTTATAAGAGAAATTTCATTTATAAAAATTTGGTTCGTTACTTCATTCCCCCCCCCTTAAGAAATTTCACCCTATAAATTTAATTTCACACACTAAGATAAAAATAGATGAGGTTACTTCTATTAAATTACTTCTTTCAGTTCCAATATTTTCTTTTCATAATTTTGGTTCTGCCAAATAACTTTGTCTATGTGAGTTATCTTATTTTGTATAACTTTGAATCTAATGTCCATGTTCTTAACTAGATTATGTTCATAAGAGAGGTCATGATCCAGGTGTATACTTCCCGAATGGGGATATGTTGAACATTTCATTCACTTGAGACATATTTTTTGGGGGTTCTAGTTAATAATCCAAAAATATGATGTGATCAAGAATATCAAAGGGGATAATGAATCTGGGACATAGTTTTACCATCTTCCCAAACCTCATGTCTCTCTTCCATGAACATATATGGAGGATCAATTTATCTTCAATATCAAACTCCAAATCTCATCAATGATTAGTAACATAACCCCTCTATCGACTTTGATCTACCTTTATGATTTGTTTAATGAATTTGACCTTATCTTCCATTTGTTCAACCAGTCTAGGTCCTAATAGCCGATTTTCTCTAACTTCAACCCAAAATTTTATAGTACTACATTTCATTCCATAAATGGATTCTTAAGTATCCATATAAATTATTGGATGGAAACTATTATTTTATGATAACATTACCATTTTAATATGTTGATCATTAAAACCTTTAAAGTCTATGGAGAAATCTCTCAGCATATCCTCAAGTGTTTGGATAGTCTATTCAGATTCAACATCAATCTAGGGGTGATAGTCCATACTAAATTTTGAATTGGTGTTTAGGAAATTTTAATGACATTTTTTGAACATTTTGGTTAACCTTAGATCTTGGTTATATACAATAGATGGTGGGGTTCCATGTAGCCTCACCACTTCTATGGTGTATATATTTTTAAGATGATTGAGTGAGAAGTATTCTTTAATACTAATGAAGTGATATGTTTTTATGAGATGGTCTACTATAACCCATATATCATTATAACCTTTGGATGTATTTGGTATAGCTATAAAAATTCATGGTGGTGTTATCCCATTTCTATGAGGGTATGGGTAATGATTGAATCATCCCTTTAGATTATGATCTTTCTACCATCACTTATACACAATCCAGGTTCTTTGATATATATTAAAAAAATATCATTATTTATAGTATCCCTACATAATTTCTCTTAGAGATATATATAAATATTTGTGTTTTTTGGATTGATAAAGAATGTAGAGATTTGAGTGTCAATCAATAGCTCATTCTTTATCATAGGATCTAATGATACACATAGTCAGGTACAAAATCTCACAACACTTTCTTCAATAATGTTGAGCACTGAGGCTTTACCCTTTTATATTGAAACTTCCTTCTTCTATATCTTCACATAAACCCTTTGATATTCCTTAATCCTCCCCAAAATAGATAGTTGAGTAGTAATTTGAGAAATGTTAGATGCTTTTCCTTTCTATATGATTCTCATGCCCATATTTTTCATGTCTAAGAAGATCGGATTATTCTCAATTGTCATCTTGGATATGTTTGTAGAAACCTTTTTACTTAGATCATATTTTACTTTATTTTTATTCCCATGATGGTAGTTCATTGAGTAATTATATTCCTTGATCCATTATAACCATCCTCATTGGCACATATTATGCTCCTTCTATATGAATTTATAGTTAACACTCTTTTTATCTGTATATATGTCCAAATTCACTCTATAGGGATAATAAATCCAAATATTAAATGTGAATATTAATACATCAAAATCCAAATCATGTGTTGGATAATTCTTCTTATTCACCATCAATTTCATTAAGGAATAGGCTGCCACTTTATCATTTTTCATGAGTATACCACCTAATACCATCTTTAAAGTGTCTCTATAGATAAAAAATCAATCCCCACATCTGGGTTGTGTGAGTACTTGTATAGTGATTATCCTCCTCTTCAAGTCCATAAAGATATATTCATGTTTTGAAGTCATAAAAACTATAAACTCTTTGGAATTAACTTGGTTAGTGGGTTTGAAAATCAAGAGAATTTCCTAAAAAATCATCGATAATACCCAGCTAATCTAAGGAAACTTAATATTTTTATAAATTTTGGTATGAGACATTATTTAACCACACTTTTCATTTAAGGATATAATTTTTTCCCTTATGATTACATGCCTCACAAATGTTACTTTTGTAGGACCACGGGACACCCTGAGAGGGGAGGGGTGAATCAGGGTGTCAACTTTTTCTTCTTAAAGTTGTAGATCTTGTTCCCATGTTGGTAGGAACTACTTAAACCTATATGATGGATATGATCAGTTATGAAACATTCACATGAAAATAGATTACACAACTATTTTTACTTGGTTCACCACTAAGGGATACGTCCAAGGATCATACGCCGACAGGTTGTTGGTCGTACCTAAATCCACTATGCTTCACTAGTTGTAGATTACAATTGTTCGGGCACAGTCACTCTGTCCCAAGCTCACTGCCTTTACAAAGGTTCAGGGATAGCTCACTGCTTCCCTCGGGTCACTCCCGTTGACTCCCCCTGGCTCACTGCCGTTGGTGAAGTCTCACTCAGTTTATAGACGTGAAGGTCTCTTCAATAGATTTGCATTGGAGTCTTTGTCTCCTATTCAGCATGAGACTTTGCTTACATCAGAGTCCTGAGTTGATGCTCTTTTGTATTCAACCATTTACTTTAGTGCAATGACTGAATGCACTAGATCCCCTTGTCTTCGTTTACCTGAATTACAATCCCTTGTGTGATTTCTCAATAAATGATTCTCTGTTGAAGTCCAAATTTCATCCACTGATGAATACCCCTTTTTCCCCTGTCCACTGGGCGAACAACCTTTGGAAAGGGCCTTCACAAAGTACCCTACATCGCAAGGCTCCCAATTTTGCAAAGCTCAAACAAGGCTTTGCGCCTTTTCGCGAAGCTCAATCGCAAAGCACTTTCGCGATGCTCCAACCTTCGCAATGCTTGGCTATCGTGGAGCTCCTGCCTCTTCACGAAGCTCACTGAGCCAACGTGGGGCGCATGACTTTCGCGGAGCTAGAACAGCCACCACGAAGCTCCTCTTTCGTGAAGCACACTTCCTTCACGAGTGACCTTTGTGAACTGAGAGAAAATTATTTTTCGTTGAGAGATCTCTCTTCTTCTCTTGAGGGGGTCAACCTCTCTTTATAGGCGATTCCACCGACCCTCGACCCTTCCGTGCGAAGTCAGTGCCACGTCAGCTCAAATCGCGAAGCTCCGAAGTTCCCGCCGAAATTCTCTCAAAACCGCGAAGCACTATGACAATTTTCCATTCACGGAGCTCGTCGTAATCGCGGAGCGTTCCGTCATTTCCTTCTCACCTTTGCCGCGAAGCTCCCTCGCAAACCCCTTCATCATCGTGAAGCTCTCCATCCTCTGTCGTTCGCGAAGCTTTGACGTAATCGTGAAGAATCACTGCCTCCATTATTCTGGTCTTCGCAAAATCCAATCTATGCATCCCATCTTCGCGAAACTCGTTCCATTGCCATATTAAATTATGATCTTCATGGAAATCCAATTTTCGCGATACTCAGCAACTTCCAGATTTTGGACCCCAAAAATTTGGCAAACACTGGGAAATGGCACCACCTTCTCCTGGTTCACATTCTGAACTTCCGCTGAAGTTATTCCTTTCTCCCCATTGACAACAATCCCAAAGACCAGTAAAGTGTTCTATGTTCTTCTCAAACCATACTCCCCATGGATAGTATCTCCCCCACAAACCTACATTACATCCATAAACAGATAAAGACAGTTATCATAATCTGGGAGAGAGTATCTCAGATCCTCCATATGCACTAGGAGGCGGCTGAACACCAAGGTTCAACCGATGATTTTCCAACACAGCTACTGAAAATGCCTTCGTCAGGATGTCAGCCACTTGCTCATCAGTTCCTTCATAATCCATTCCTTTGTCGACATTATTGAATCAGACATGGATCCTTAATGACAGCCTTTGAACTCAACATGTCACCATGGAATCACCTTTGTCAACAATGATTTTATGTCGTTTGTTTGCTTTGTCAACAAGAACAATCACCTCAAAAACACTTCTTCTCGGTGATCTGAATCTTTCAGCAACTCTTCTGTTGTCACTACAAAATCCACTATCATGATATGTATTCTTTGAAGGAATAGCTTTAGAATCATCATCTTCTCATACAATGTGATGTTCATGGCCATCTCATAATTCCAATGTTCATGGCCATCACAAAATGCCAATCCCTTGCACATTGTATTCTTCTTCAACCATCTTCCTTTACTTCATGAAAAACATACGATTCTATTCTTCAAGAAGTCTCTTGCATGGTTCTCATGAAATCTTAAGTAACTACATGGTATTCATCAAATCCCAATTCTTCTTTAATCATCCTCAGATGGATTACACCTCACATTCTTCATTGTTGTAAACAATGTGTCACCTTTGACACATGTTCTTTGAACATATGATCAGTACAACAATCATCTGAATTACCATTCCTCCATTTCATTAGAGTACTTCTTGATCTCCATCATTTTGATCTTCATTGACAACTATTGACAACAAATACAACCTTATACAAAAAGTGGTTCCAACAATCTCCCCCTTTGTATTTTGTTGTCAATACCTTATAAATCTTCTAAAATGAATTTTTCAATGTCAAAATGGGAATCTTCTCTTCAATCAGTTTTCATTTTCAAATATTCATTTCACTTTCTCACCCCCTTATTGACAAGAAATACAAAGCACATGGTAGGGAGTGTATCAATCCATACTGAAGCAATGTTTCATTAATCATTTCACTCTAAGTCTACTTGATCAATGCTCGATGTAGAAAACAAGAGGATTTGATTAAGTCAACAAGGTTGTCCATTATTCACATATCATGATACCAACATGGGACGAGAACTCATGTATTTTGTCTTCAAGGGTTTACCACTTTTATTTTAGGCATAAGAAATAAAATGTGATATGGAATGATCAACCTGAAATTCCTGCACTTACAGCAGGAAACTGATCAAAAACATTCAAGTGCTATCTGCATGATAAGTGACCTTGGGGCACATCCATTCTTCTTATGTCACTGATCAATTCAGTTACTCCCCCTTTGTAGAATGATATTTGATCTGAGTAACCAAGGGATAGAGATTGAGAAATGGCATACCTTATCCATTGACATGATCTTCAATAAATTCATAGAGTAACTGCTTTTGAGTCTAGCTGGAGTTGATATTGATTGACACAGTGATTAAGGAATCTTCTTCATTTATCTCCCCCTAAAGGGAAACACTCTTCATCATCTTCATCAAGAGTGATCCTTCATCATCATAATCTTTGAATATCAATTGAAGAATCTACTAAGTATGGAAAATTCTTTAGCTTGGATATCAAGAGTTGACAACATTCACTACTTCTCAGGTTCTCCCCCTGAGAGCATGCTTCACCTTCAATTACCTGTATTATTAGCACAAATACAATACACAAATGAATAAGGGAATAAGGTGGTTCCTCCTTGCTTCATCAATAAGCCCTGCATGGTTGAGGTTCTTTTCTCAACCATGTTCCTCTGTTCACTCCAGTCTTCATGCCTGCACATTTAAACATATGTTCTGACATCTGTTGGTGTGGCATGTCTCTGTTCACATACTCTTCTGATTTGTGTGAAGAATTGTTATGCTTAACATCCATCATGAATGATACATTCTTACTCCTCTTAAGGACTGCTTCTTGTTCTGGTATTAAGGTTAGATAACCTTTTGCAATGTGACCATATTTCTTGCACCTCCCACACAGAACTTCTTTGAAACGTGTGTTTCTCTTGGTTTTCAATCTCTCATGCACTGTGTCTTCATCATGTGAAAGTTTTTCTTTTCCTTTATCACCAGCCTTGGCATTTTCATCTTCAAGTTTCCTCATTCTTTTCAAATATTCAGGACAGATGACCAATATGTCATTTGGAGCTGTTGTAGCTGGTTTGGATCTTCCACATGGGTTCATCTGAGTTTCATCCCACTTTATTTTTCTTTTGGATGAATAAACCATCAATTTCATGGATCTAAAATCATGGGGCTTCTCAGCTCCTCTACTTGAGATCTTCTTGGGAAAATGTGTGTTCACAAAATTCTTCTGATTTCTTCCCAAGGTACTTTCTTTATGCTTAACCGGCATCAGAGGTCTTCTTTTCTTATCAATAGTGAAATCATGATGATATGGAAATGTGCCTGCCTTGTGACCACTGTCGTTGCATACATCACAGATGTTATCAAGAATTCCAAATCTGTTTGCTGTAAACAGATGCTTCTGGACCTGCAGATGTTCCTTCTTCTTCTCTGGCTTCCTTAACTTTGACATAGGCTTTCCCTATTCTTTTCCATGTAAGGGATTATAAAAACAATCCAGTGCATAGTGCCCAAATCTGTTGTAGCACCAACATTGACCCACAAACCTTGCCTTCTTTTTATCTTCTGTATGAGGTTGTTGGGCCTTCTTCTTAATATTTTGTGCTCTATTTGAGGAACCAACTTCCTCCTTTTTCTTCTCATCCACCCTAGCCATGGTGTAAGGTTTCTTCTTCTCACCTTTACTCATACATACTTGTTTAGAGCTATTCTTCCAACCTTCACTGATTGTAGAAATGTATTTAGAAACATGAGTACAAGATGGTTTGGATGGTACCTTCACTTTCTCAGTTGCTTATGATAGATCAATGAGTGAAGTCATGATCTTCTTATCACATGTTGGAGGTATTTCGACAATAGAATCCTCCAGTGAGCATTGAGTACCAGCAGCAACCGATTCTTGATGTGGATAATCAAGATTTGTCATACTCTTGTTGTCACATGTTGGAGGTATTTCATCTTTATACTTCTCCAGTGAACATTGAGTATAGGCAACACTCATTTCATTCATTTTTTAAGTCTCAATATGTTTATTCTCAATCTTTGTCAATTGGGCTTCCAATTTTTGACTTTCATTATTGAGGATGATCTTCTGATCTTCAATCATGATCATCTTCTCCTCACAAGTCTTCTTCAATCTTTCAACCTCATCCTCATGCATATTAACTTTGTTTTTTAAAAAAGAGTCAAGTTCCCTGAATTTCATGGATGTTTCTTCCAAACAAAAACTCTTGACTTCATTTCTATTCTTCATCTCATCTTCAAGTGCATGGATCCTTTCTTTTAGAGTCTTATTGACTTCCTCTTTTTCTTCAAAGACTTTCACCTGTTTGGTGAGCTTCATACTTTCCAGAACGTTTCTTTCCAACCCCTTTTCTGTATTGTCAGCTTCCCATTCTAATCGAGTGATCTCAATGTGCATAGATTGGAATAGGCTACAAATAATTGCAACCCTTTCTTCAGGAATATCATGCAGATATGTTTTGAGTTTTTCCTGAAATCTTGAATTAGGGGTGTCATCCTTTCCTCTGGAAGAATCCTGAGCCACTTGCTTGATACATTCCAACCCTGATGTTTCTTCATTATTGTAATGGCATGGAGAACAATACAATGCATCTTATTTGGATATGAGGTACTTCTTCAGCTGCTTATTCTCTTTCTTTTTCCTGTTTGTCATGGTTTTCCAAGATGTAGACTTCTGCTCAGAAATGACTGCATCATTATCAAGACTGCTCTTCATTGTTGACTTTAGGAAAGAAACTAAAATCCTCTTCTCTGTATAATTACAGGAGAATGTCCAACATACGTTAACCTGGCTCTGATACCACTTGTTGGACCCCAGGACACCCTGAGAGGGGAGGGGTGAATCATGGTGTCAACTTTTTCTTCTTAAAGTTGTGGATCTTGTTCCCACGTTGGTAGGAACTACTTAAACCTGTATGATGGATATGATCACCAATTAAACATTCACATGCAGAGAGATGACACATCTATTTTTACATGGTTCACCACTAAGGCCTACGTCCAAGGAGCATGGGCCGATAGGTTTTCGATCATACCTAAATCCACTATGCTTCACTAGATGTAGATTACAATTGTTCGGGCACAGTCACTCTGTCCCAGGCTCACTGCCTTTACAAAGGTTCAGGGATAGCTCACTGCTTCCCTCGGGTCACTCCCGTTGACTTCCCCAGGCTCACTGCCATTGGTGAAGTCTCACTCAGTTTATAGACGTGAAGGTCTCTTCAATAGATTTTCATTGAATTCTTTGTCTCCTGTTTAGCATGATACTTTTCTTGCATCAGTGTCCTGAGTTGATGCTCTTTTGTATTCAACCTTTTACTTTAGGGCAATGACTGAATGCACTAGATCCCCTTGTCTTCGTTTGCCTGAATTACAATCACTTGTGTGATTGCTAAATAAATGATTCTCTGTTGAAGTCCAAATTTCATCCACTGATGAATACCCCTTTTTTCCCTGTCCACTGGGCAAACAAACTTTGGAAAGGGCCTTCACAAAGTACCCTACTTCGTAAGGCTCCCAATTTTGCAAAGCTCAAACAAGGCTTCGCAGAGTCCCTACCTTTTCGCGAAGCTCAATCACGAAGCACTCTCACGATGCTCCAGCCTTCGCAATGCTTGGCTATCACGGAGCCCCTGCCTCTTCGCGAAGCTCACTGAGCCAACGCGGGGCGCACGCCTTTCGCGGAGCTAGAATAATCACCGCGAAGCTCCTCTTTCGTGAAGCACACTGCCTTCGCAAGTGACCTTTGCGAACTGAGAGCAAAGGATTTTTCGTTGAGAGCTCTCTCTTATTCTCTTGAGGGGTTTGGCTTCTATTTATAGGCGATTCCACCGACCCTCGACCCTTCTGCGTGAAGTCAGTGCCACGTCAGCTCAAATCACGAAGCTCCGAAGTTCCCGCCGAAATTCTCTCAAAACCGCGAAGCACTACGGAAATTCTCCGTTCGCGGAGCTCGTCGTAATCGCGGAGCATTCCATCATTTCCTTCTCACCTTTGCCGTGAAGCTCCCTCGCAAATCCCTTCATCGCCACAAAGATCTCCAGCCTCTTCCATTCGCGAAGCTTTGACATAATCGTGAAGAATCACCGCCTCCATTCTTCTAGTATTCACGAAATCCAATCTATGCATCCCATCTCCGTGAAACTCGTGCCTTTGCCATATTAAATTATGATCTTCATGGAAATCCACTTTTCACGATTCTCAGCAACTTCTAGATTTTGGAACCCAAAAATTTGGTAAACACTGGGAAACGGCGCCACCTTCTGCTGGTTCACATTCTGAACTTCTGCTGAAGTCATTCCTTTCTCCCCATTGACAACAATCCCAAAGACCGGTAAAGTGTTCAATGTTCTTCTCAAACCATACTCCCCATGGATAGTATCTCCCCCACAAACCTACATCACATCCATAAACAGATAAATACAGTTATCATAATCTTGTAGAGAGGTATCTCGGATCCTCCTTATGCACTAGGAGGCGGATGAACACCAAGGTTCAACCGATGCTTTTCAAACACAGCTACTGACAATGCCTTCGTCAGGATGTCAGCCACTTTCTCATCAGTTCCTTCATAATCCATTCCTTTTTCGACATTCTTGAATCATACATGGATCCTTAATGATGGCCTTTGAACTCAACATGCCACCATGGAATCGCCTTTGTCAACAATGATTGTATGTCGTTTGTTTGGTTTGTCAACAAGAACAATCACCTCAAAAACACTTCTTCTCAGTGATCTGAATCTTTCAGCAACTCTTCTGCTGTCACCACAAACTCCACTATCATGATATGTATTCTTTGAAGGAACAGCTTTAGAATCATCATCTTCTGATACAATGTAATATGCATGTCCATCGCATAAGTCCAATGTTCATGGAAGTCACAAAATGACAATCCCTTGCACATTGTATTCTTCTTCAACCATATTCCTCTACTACATGCAAAACATACGATTCTATTCTTCAAGAAGTCTCTTGCATGGTTCTCATGCAATCATAAGTAACTGCATGGTCTTCCTAAAATACTCATTCTTATTTAATCATCAAAGATGGATTACACCTCACATTATTCATTGTTGTAAACAATGTGTCACCTTTGACACATGTTCTTTGAACTTAGGATCAGTACAACAATCGTCTGAATTACCATTCCTCCATTTCATTGGAGTACTTCTTGATCTCCTTCATTTTGATCTTCATTTACAACTATTGACAACAAATACAACCTTATACACAAAGTGGTTCCAACAATCTCCCCCTTTGTATTTTGTTTTCAATACCTTATACATCTTCTAAAATGAATTCGTCAATGTCAAAATGAGAATCTTTTCTTCAATCAGTTTTCATTTTCAAACATTCATTTCACTTTATCTCCCCCTTATTGACAAGAAATAAAAAGCACACGGTAGGGAGGGTATCAATCCATACTAAAGTAATGTTTCATTAATCATTTCACTCTAAGTCTACTTGAGCAATGCTCGATGTAGAAAACAAGAGGATTTGATTAAGTCAACAAGGTTGTCCATTATTCACAGATCATGATACCAACATGGGATGAGAACTCGTGTATTTTTCCTTCAAGGTTTTACCAATTTTATTTCAGGCATATGAAATAAAATGTGATAGGGAATGATCAACCTGAAATTCCTGCACTTACAACAGTAAACTGATCAAAAACATTCAAGTGTTATCTGCAGGATAAGTGAACTTGGGGCACATCCATTCTTCTTATGTCAATGATCAATTCAGTTACTCCCCCTTTGTAGAATGATATTTGATCTGAGTAACCAAGGGATAGAGATTGATAAATGGCATACCTTCTCCATTGACATGTTCTTCAATAAATTCACAGAGTAACTGCTTTTGAGTCCAGCTAGAGTTGATATTGATTGACATAGTGATTAAGGAAGCTTCTTCATTTTTCTCCCCCTCAAGGGAAACACACCTCATCATCTTCATCAAGAGTGATCCTTCATCATCATAATCTTTGAATATCAATTGAAGAATCTACTAAGGATGGAAACTTCTTTAGCATGGATATTAAGAGTTGACAGCATTCACTACTTCTCAGGTTCTCCCCCTAAGAGCATGCTTCACCTTCAATTCCCTGCATTATTATCACAAATACAATACACAAATGAATAAGGGAATAAGGTGGTTCCTCCTTTCTTCATCAATAAGCCCTGCATGGTTGAGGTTCTTTTCTCAACCAAGTTCCTCTGTTCACTCCTATCTTCATGCCTGTACATTTGAACATATGTTCTGACATCTGTTTGTGTGGAATGTTTCTGTTCACATACTCTTCTACTTTGGGTGAAGAATTGTTCTTCTTAACAGCCATCATGAATGATACATTCTTACTCCTCTTAAGTAATGCTTCTTGTTCTGTTATTAATGTTAGACAACCTTTTGCAATGTGACTGGATTTCTTTCACCTCTCACATTGAACTTCTTTGACACGTGTGCTTCTCTTGGTTTGCAATCTCTCATGCACTGTGTCTTCATCATGTGAAATTTTTTCTTTTCCTTCATCACCAGACTTGGCCTTTTCATCTTCAAGTTTCCTCATTCTTTTAAAATATTCAGGCTAGATGACCAATATGTCATTTGGAACTATTGCAGCTCGTTTGGATCTTCCACATGGGTTCATCTGAGTTTAATCCCACTTTGTTTTTATTTTGGATGAATGAACCATCAATTTCATGGATCAAAAATCCCGGGGTTTCTCAGCTCCCCTACTTGAGATCTTCTTGGGAAAATGTGTGTTCACAAAATTCTTCTGATTTCTTCCCAAGGTACTTTCTTTATTCTTAACCAACATCAGAGGCCTTCTTTTCTTATCAATAGTGAAATCATGTTGATATGGACATGTGCCTGCCTTGTGACCGCTGTCGTTGCATACATCACAGATGTTATCAAGAATTCAAAATCTGTTTGCTATAAACAGATGCTCCTGGACCTGCAGATGTTCCTTCTTCTTCTCTGGCTTCCTTATCTTTGACATAGGCTTGCCCTGAGCTTTTCCATGTAAGGGATTATAAAAACAATCCAGTGCACAGTGCCCAAATCTGTTGCAGCACCAACATTGACCCACAAACCTTGCCTTCTTTTTATCTTCTGTATGAGGTTGTTGGGCCTTCTTCTTAATCTTTTGTGCTCTATTTGAGGAAACAACTTCCTCCTTTTTCTTCTCATCCAACCTAGCCATGGTGGAAGGTTTCTTCTTCTCACCTTTCCTCATCCATACTTGTTTAGAGCTGTTCTTCCAACTTGCACTGATTATAGGAACGTATTTAGAAACATGAGTACAAGATGTTTTGGATGGTACCTTCACTTTCTCAATTGCTTGTGATAGATCAATGAGTGAAGTCATGATCTTCTTATCACATGTTGTAGGTCTTTCGACAATAGAATACTTTAGTGAGCATTGAGTACCAGCAGAAACTGATTCTTGATGTGGATAATCAAGAGTTGTCATAATCTTTTTGTCACATGTTGGAGGTATTTCAGCTTTAGACTTCTCCAATGAACATTGAGTACAGGCATCACTCATTTCATTCATTTTTGAAGTCTCAATATGTGTATTCTCAATCTTTGTCAGTTGGGCTTCCAATTTTTGACTTTTATTATTGAGGATGATCTTCTTATCTTCAATCGTGACATTCTTCTCTTCACAAGTCTTCTTCAATCTTTCAACCTCATCCTCATGCATCTTAACTTTGTTTTGTAACAAAGAGTAAAGTTCCCTGAATTTCATGGAAGTTTCTTCCAAACAAAAACTCTTGACTTCATTGCTCTTCTTTAGCTCAGCTTCAAGTGCATGGATCCTTTCTCTTAGAGTCTTATTGACTTCCTCTTTTTCTTCAAAGACTTTCACCTGTTTGGTGAGCTTCATACTTTCTAGAACTTTTCTTTCCAACCCCTTTTCCATATGGTCATCTTCCCTTTCTAATCAAGTGATCTCAACGTGCATAGATTGGAATAGGCTAAAAATAATCGCAACCCTTTCTTCAGGAATATCATGCAGATATGTTTTGAGTTTTTCCTAAAATCTTGAATTAGGGGCGTCATCCGTTCCTCTGGAAGAATCCTGAGCCACCTGCTCGATACTTTCCAAGCCTGATGTTTCTTCATTATTGGAATGGCATGGAGAACAAGACACTCCATCTTATTTGGATATGAGGGACTTCTTCAACTGCTTCTTCTCTTTCTTTTTCCTGTTTGTCATAGTTTTGAAAGATGTAGACTTCTGCTTAGAAATGACTGCGTCATTATCAAGACTGCTCTTCATTGTTGACTTTAGGAAAGAAACTCAAATCCTCTTCTCTTTAGAATTACTATAGAATATCCAACATATGTTAAACTGGCTCTGATACCACTTGTTGGACCCCAGGACACCCTGAGAGGGGAGGGGTGAATCAGGGTGTCAACTTTTTCTTCTTAAAGTTATAGATCTTGTTCCCACGTTGGTAGGAACTACTTAAACCTGTATGATGGATATGATCAGCAATGAAACATTCACATGCAGAGAGATAACACAGCTATTTTTACTTGGTTCACCACTAAGGGATATGTCCAAGGAGCATACGCCAGTAGGTTGTCGGTCTTACCAAAATCCACTATGCTTCACTAGTTGTAGATTACAATTGTTTGGGAACATTCACTCTGTCCCAGGCTCACTGCCTTTACAAAGTTTGAGGGATAGCTCACTGCTTCCCTCGGGTCACTCCCATTGACTCCCCATGGCTCACTGCTGTTGGTGAAGTCTCACTCAGTTTATAGACGTGAAGGTCTCTTCAATAGATTTTCATGGAAGTCTTTGTCTCCTGTTCAGCATGAGACTTTGCTTACATCAGAGTCCTGATTTTATGCTCTTTTGTATTCAACCTTTACTTTAGTGCAATGACTGAATGCACTAGATCCCCTTGTCTTCGTTTGCCTGAATTACAATCACTTGTGTGATTTCTCAATAAATGATTCTCTGTTGAAGTCCAAATTTCATCCACTGATGAATACCCCGTTTTCCCCTATCCACTGGGTGAACAACCTTTGGAAAGGGCCTTCACAAAGTACCCTACATCGCAAGGCTCCCAATTTTTCAAAGCTCAAACAAGGCTTCACGAAGTCCCTGCCTTTTCGCGAAGCTCAATCATGAAGCACTCTCGCGATGCTCCAGCCTCCACAATGCTTGGCTGTCGCGGAGCTCCTGCCTCTTAGAGAATCTCACTAATCCAACGCGGGTCGCACGACTTTCGCGGAGCTAGAATAGCCACCGCGAAGCTCCTCTTTCGTGAAGCACACTACCTTCACGAGTGACCTTTGCGAACCGAGAGCAAAGGATTTTTTGTTGAGAGCTATCTCTTCTTCTCTTGAGGGGGTCGACCTCTATTTATAGGCAATTCCACCGACCCTCGACCCTTCCGTGCGAAGTCAGCGCCACGTCAGCTCAAATCGCGAAGCTCCGAAGTTCCCGCTGAAATTCTCTCAAAACCGCGAAGCACTACGGAAATTTTCCGTTCGAGGAGCTCGTCGTAATCATGGAGTGTTCCGTCATTTCCTTCTCACCTTCTCCGTGAATCTCCCTCGCAAATCCCTTCATCGCCGCGAAGCTCTCCAGCCTCTACCATTCGTAAAGCTTTGACGTAATCCCGAAGAATCACCGCCTCCATTCTTCTGGTCTTCACGAAATCAAATCTATGCATCCCATCTTTGCAAAACTCGTGCCTTTGCCATATTAAATTATGATCTTCATGGAAATCCACTTTTTGTGATGCTCAGTAACTTCCAAATTTTGGACACCAAAAATTTGGAAAACACTGGGAAATGGCGCCACCTTCTGCTGGTTCACATTCTGAACTTCCGCTGAAGTTATTCCTTTCTCCCCATTGACAACAATCCCAAAGACTGGTAAAGTGTTCAATGTTCATCTCAAACCATACTCCCCATGGATATTATCTCCCCCACAAACCTACATCACATCCATAAACAAATAAAGAAAGTTATCATAATCTATGAGAGAGGTATCTCGGATCCTCCTTATGCACTTGGAGGCGGCTGAACACCAAGGTTCAACCGATGATTTTCAAACACAGCTATTGAAAATGCCTTCATCAGGATGTCAGCCACTTGCTCATCAGTTCCTTCATAATCCATTCCTTTTTCAACATTCTTGAATCAGACATGGATCCTTAATGATAGCCTTTGAACTCAACATGCCACCATGGAATCACCTTTGTCAACAATGATTGTATGTCGTTTGTTTTCTTTGTCAACAAGAACAATCACCTCAAAAACACTTCTTCTCGGTGATCTGAATCTTTCAGCAACTCTTCTGCTATCACCACAAACTCCACTATCATGATATGTATTCTTTGAATTAACAGCTTTAGAATCATCATCTTCTGATACATTGTGATGTGCATGGCCATCGCATAAGTCCAATGTTCATGGCCGTCACAAAATGCCAATCCCTTTCACATTGTATTCTTCTTCAACCATATTCCTCTACATCATGCAAAACATACGATTCTATTCATTAAGAAGTCTCTTGCATGGTTCTCATGCAATCATAAGTAACTGCATGGTCTTCATCAAATCCCCATTCTTCTTTAATCATCCTCAGATGGATTACACCTCACATTCTTCATTGTTGTAAACAATGTGTCACCTTTGACACATGTTCTTTGAACTTATGATCAGTACAACAATTGTCTAAATTACCATTCCTCCATTTCATTGGAGTACTTCTTGATCTCCTTCATTTTGATATTCATTGACAACTATTGACAACAAATACAACCTTATACACAAAGTGGTTCCAACAACTTTTTATATCCAAAACATACATTAACTTTGATTTACATATAACTTCTCCTTTCTCAAAGTCTTTTTAATGGTACTAAAATGCTCCAAAATTTCCTCCATTATTTTTTAGTATATGATAATATCATCAACAAATATTTCCACAATTTTTTCAAGTTAATATCAAAAGACTATTCACTATGTTCATGAATATTGTCAGATCATTTTTTGTGTCCGAAGGGAATTACTATGAACACATAGTGACCATAACATTTATGAAAGGTAGTTTTTATAATATCCTCATTTTTCACCTTCAGTTGATGATATTCCAATTAAATATCCACTTTAGATAAATATGGGGTCCCAATTAGTTTATTGAACAATTCATAAATTGTAGAAGTGGATACATTTTCTTTATTGTGATCTTGTTTAGTTTATGATAATCAATGCATAGATGTGTTTACCCATCCTTCATCTTAAAAAAGGGAATTGGTTCCCCCCATAGTGAAGAAATTAGGTATATAAATCCCTTTTCTAGAATCTCTTGTGGTTTCTAATTTATTTCTTCTATCATAATGGGGGCCATTTATAGGGAATCTTGGATATACGAAGAGATCTAGGTATAAGTTCAATTGATAAATTAATATATAAAATATGAGTAATAATAGTTAACTCTTTGAGTAATAAATCAATATATTCCCTTAAAATGTGCATCGTTTCAAGGATGATCCTCTCATTTATCTCAATAATTTTAGCCATATATACTTGTTCATTAAGAAATAATATCTTTTCTTTAGAAGATGTTTCTAAAGGATATTCATACTCCTCCTATCACTTGTATAGAATAAAATTATCATTTAGGATATGGAAAATGATTTCTTTCTCCTGATTGTTTATGTTGTATCTATATAAATATATCCAATAAATGCCTAGTATAACATCAAATTCCACTATTTAATGTATGATAATTTTTTTGGGTATATCCATCCCATAAATATTTAATGTGGAAGAGTTATATAATTGAGATGTAATCATTACACCACTTTTTATTTATTATAAACTCAATCTCTATTACTTGATCTGGGGTTTGAATAGTTCTAATAAACATATAGGTTATAAATTAATTCATTGAACTATAATAAAATAAGATATTTACTATTCTTGAATGAATAATAATATTACCTATCACCACTTTTCAAATTTTGAATTCTTGGGACCTTTAATTCTTTTGGGTTATGCTTATTTAAGGAAATTTTTCCTTTATGCTTGTAATGGGTTTCCTATTCTCCTAATTTTCAATAGAGAATTTATTTTTTATATTCAATTTAGAGGACTATTCCCTCAACCTATAAAAAAAAGCTGTGAAAGAAAAATATCATCCTTTATCTCTTGGCCTTATAGGTTGTTTTCTTCTATTATCCTCTATGATACTTTCCTTAGAGCATCGACTTGTATATTTTTTATGTCATTTATAGTTGAAAATTTTTGACTTTAGGTTGAGGATTGACAAGAATATTTTTTTCTTACATCATATTATTGGGATTCTTCATCTCCCTTTGGCATTAATTAACTTGATATTGATCTTTTCCATGCAATAAACATCTCTTTGTTCCCTTGACTAATTTTCTGTGATGTTTCTTCCAAGACTTATGACAAGTGGTTAGTTTGGTTTTCATCCCTATATGATATTTATCCACTAATCTTATAGAATTAAAATCCATTATCCTCTTTAACTCTAACCTAACGATAGATTTATAATCAAAAGTCTACATCTCAACTTTAAAGGAACCATAGATAATTTCTTCATTTCTTTCAAAGTATCAATTTTCCAAATCTTTTCAAATAATCCATTTTAGTACACTAAAGAAGAACTAATACTTTATTTAAGAGTAGATGACAAATTCTAAGGCATACAATTAATTCTTTTTAATTTTTTCCTCATAATATAAAATTGATTTTCCAACCTCTTTCTTGAGTGCAAGGAACTCCCTCCAGTTTCTTATGTGAGGTGTTCAAGGAAAATATTAATTTAAAAATATTTTCTTAAATCATTCTCACTCCATTGATTTTATTTCTTCCTTAGGCTTTATATTATTATTTAGTTTCTATCATTTATTGGATTCTCCCTATAACCAACAGACAACTAGTATGACTTTCTCTTACCCAAAACATTTGATGGTAGAGGGTATCTTCTCAACAAAATTAATCCAATGTTCTAAAATTAAGATATCAAAAGATCAACTAAATGTAGGAGGCCTTTACTATATAAAGGAATTATTTACAACTTATTATTTCTTAGGACAAGGTTGGATTTTCACATGATTCAATTTATTTTCATAGCATGATTTAGGGTTGAACATACCTCAATGAAATTATCAAATCCTAATCCTGTCATATTAGGAATTTATTTTGAGAAATCATCACATTTACCATCACATTGAATGTTGGAAAAATTCCTTCTATTACCAGAAATTAAATAAAATAAAGGAATTTTAAGGATGATAACACTTAAATTCGTAAGCTTATAAAAGGAAAAATGTAACATATAAGGAATAACTCATAAATAAAATATATACTTGAACATTTATATGTTTAGATTTAAATCTAGGTTATCCATGGTCATTTTCATATTAGATTTTATAAAATAAATTTTTATATATTACACCATAAATCTTTGTAAAAATATATTCAATACTTCATAATGGTGTGTAAGGAGTATATAAATCAACCAAACTGTATCCCTAGGGAGTGTCAAACTAGGTGTGCAATTAGGCCCACTTGTTGTACACTGATTGATGATTGATTTAATATCTAACTAACATGTTTCAAGGTTTTTACCCCTAGGTTCATATAAAATAGAGCCTATAACCCCCTTTTTGTATGCAGATTGGGATTTTATTCGTAGGAAAGCACTTACCATATAATTTTCCAAAATTTAATGATATTTTTATATATGTAGTATTAAACATTTGGTTTTCACTAATTTATTATTATTATAATCCCCAAAAACAAAAAAAAAATATCCATTGATACCTACTATAACATCTTAATTTTCAAAAAATCTCCACGAATACCTACTATAACATCTTTGGTAGATTAGATACATAAAAGATCAACTTAAACATAAACCATAACATCTTTATTTAATTGTCAATAATGTTCTCCAAAATACCATTTATCTTCTATTTCTATATAGGATACCCTAGGTAAATACATAAAAGAAAAGGTTGAGCTATAAAACCTAATAAGAGAATAATCAATGTAAATTATATTGGTCAGTTCATATATATGAGTCAAGAGAAATATCATCATATAATAAAGAAAAGGATCATAAGAATGGTATCATAGAATAATTAAAATAATATAATATGATAATAGAATCATAAATATGTATCAAAAACATAAAACATGACATCATTACATAAGTCCAGGATCGCTACCAAGACAATGAAACATAGTGTCCTTGACTCACTACTCATCCACCATACATGATATATCATGAGATGAAAACATGACCCAATTCATTAGGGGTATATGTCATTTTAATCTCCCACATCATATTCATAACATGTAATTTCATATGTTTTCTATATAAGGAAATCATATAAATATTATAATCATAAAACCCCCATGAAAAGGAAATGGGTTTCATAAAAGTTTCTTAAGGAATGACCAAATGAAACATAATAAATATTACCATAAAAATAAGGGACTAAAATATATTTGGACATTAATAATTTATTAAATAATAATAGTTCATGAAATTGAAGTTCAAGTGGAGAAAATTCATAATAAATGAGTTGATAAGTTGGCATATAAATAAACCTCTTATGCGGTGCTTTAAGAATTGGGTAAAGGATAATTAAATACGGAAATCATATGGTGTTTTCATTAAAACTTAGAAGTAAAAAATAGATTTTTTACAATAAAATAGTTATCATTTTACAAAATCATATAATAAAACAAATATAAAAGTATTGACACATGAAAATGAATAATTAATAGAAATGTTCTCATTAATCAAGTTTGATTTAGAGAGAAGATTGAGAATAGAACATAAAAGAAACATGTATAACCCTAAAAAGGGAGGAAAATATAGGTATATATGTTGAAAAAATATATTTAAAAATTACATTATTTAATTATTATCATAATGATGGAATTTTAATTAGAGATAGAAAACATAACCTAAAGAAAAATAGGGTGGTTAAGAGATATCTCATACCCCGAGTCCCAACATGATTGGTACGTGCATATAAATTCCTAGATAATAAAATTAAGTTTATTAAATACTTTTTTAAGAAAAAATTTATAGTATATTTAATTTTTTAAAACTCATTTATTATTATATTTCCTTCATTTATTACATATTCTTTTGCTTATATTTTCCACTTAAGGTTGTTCTGTTAATTGTTTCACAACTATTTTTGTATTTTGATCATGGTAAAAGGTATGGAGATATAGTTCTATAATATTCATAATTTTAGAGTTATTTATCCTTTATTATTCCATTAATATAAAATTTATATAGTTCAGTGTGTTGTATAAAATATATTAAAACTATGAAAGGTATCTCTGTATGCTCATTTTGGACGGTTAATATCATTTTGTCCATTATTTATCATTATCATTAATATAATACCCAATTTTAAATTTAAAAATATTATTAATTTTACAAAATATTTTATTTATTTTATGAATACATTTATATAACCATCCATTTAATGCATTGATGAAAATAAAATATGGCATCTAAGGAGGCAGTGAACCGACCATAATATGGATGATGTTTTTATTTTTGAAAAATAGAAGAGAGGATTTTAGATAAAGGACATTTCATTAACATAATAAAATTTCAATATATTTATGATACTAATATTATTATTTCAATTTTAATTTAACAAATTTTGAGGAGTTAGGGTATGAAGATATTAAAAATGGATGGGTTAAGAACAATACCACCTTCTTTGGATGTCCGCTCCTTAACAACTCCTTATGGTTATTCGGAATGTTATTTTGGTGAGACCAAGAACTATAGGATGTGTAAAGATTATTGGGGACATATTTGAGTAGAATTTGGTCAATATAATGGGCTTAGAATGTGTGGGGAAATGTGGTGGTGAATAGTGGTATTTATAAGGGAGGACAGGAGGGGTGTTTTATAATAAAACATTGTAATAAAATATTATATTAGTTACTCAACATATGACTCAATAGTAAAGGTATTATTAATATATAGTAAATAGGACAATAAATTATTCATATAACTTTTAGAAACATCTAAAAAATTTTATATGCACAATTACAAAATACAAAACTTACACGATATTTCACTATTCATCAAAAATTTAACTTTTACAACAAAATACTAAAAAATCAACCTAATATAATTTCAATGTGATGATTCCATAAATGAAATAAATTTTACAATAATAATTTTCTAAAAATTAGAAATTTATTTTTTAAATAAAATGTTTATTAACTGAAAAATATTAACTTTTATGGCATGGTTAATTTTCCAACCCTTTGAAAATTTACTTATGGTTTCATATTATAATTTGAAAAAATATATATTTTTTTTATGATAATATTTTATGAAAATAAAATTTTATTTATATTTCTAAATTTTTCAAAATAATGTATTTTAATAAAAATAGAACATATATATTTTACCAAAAATGCAATTATGCATTATTTATGTCAATAATTTATGTTTTAAAATTTTATTATTTTATATAATATAAGTTAATTTTATTTTATTTATAAAGATAGATAAATATATTATTTTACTATTCCATCAGCTTGGCTGCTATTCTAACATTTTGGTTACTATTTATAATAGTTATGTTATTATTCCAATGGTTATATTGGTTTTCTACTTCCAATAAATACCACCAATTTACATCCCTAAACATTCACTCAAATTCCTCTTAAGGTTTTATATTAAATATTTTCAAAAAAAATCATAGGTTTACTAATTTATTTTATCTTTTTTATAGTATTGTTCACTGGTGTTATTATTACGAAAGTTGTCCAAATATTCAAATTCAAGTTTTTTTGTGTTTACAATCCCATTGAAACACATTTAATTTTTATGGATATATTTATTATCTAAATGTAATGTTCAAATTAATATAATAAAAAAAATTCATTATGTGTTTCATGTGTTTTATATTATAGTGAAATACCAAATGTGAGACATTTATATATTTAGAAGGAAAATTTCATTCATAAAAGTCTGAGTCATCACATACTTCCTATGATTCCATTAATAATGGTTTATCCTTGTACCCATACTTACCAAAATTATCTTTCAAGAATTCCATTTCTTATATTTTAATTAAATAACTTTTATCAATTAGTTTTCATTGAAAAATCATTACTTGGAATGTTTAATATTCTAACTCCCATATTTTATCTGTGATACCAAAGTATAACATATTCACATAAATTGTATTTTTTTAGTTGGTTCTTGACACATGAATCACTTATATCATAAGAGTGAATCCACTATTTTGTATCATTCTACATTCATCCCATTCTTTTATATAGAACACATAACTATTAATTACTTAATTATTTTATGATAATAAATGTACACTTGGTCATCGGGTTATCCATTAAGGTTATTCTAAAATTGAATTTGGATTTACATATGAATCTATAAAAACATGGTCTTGAAACCATCCTATAAACTATTGATTTTGTGCATTTGATATCCAGATTCTAGCTCTTGATGGATTCAAATACCTAAGAAGTACTTTGTGAGTTTCAACATATGTCTCAACCTCTATACTATTATATAAAATACAAATGTGATCCTACTACCACACTATAATGGTAATTACAATGACATCACTTGTATAAATTTTTTAACCACAAGGCACCCATTGTGCTAAGATTTTGGGAGAACAGTGTTATCCTTATTGGATAGGTATTTAGTATAGAATTCAATAGGTTTATTAAAAATATATTTCTTCATAATAAATCCTTTTGGATGAATTCAATTTTTGGTATTCCATTTCAAAATATTCATATATTTTTCCATTATGATACATCAATCTATAATGTATAAAACCACATATTTGGATATCCCAAACCAATTGAACCTTTTGTCTATAATCAATTCTAATTTCCATGTAGTCTCTTCACTTATATATATCTATCTAAATGTTGGAATGATTTTAAATCACCATAAAACTTTCAATGTACTTGATTTATCATTCGTTTATAGATTTATACCACACTTATAAAATTTATTAAGTGAATCATTGTACTTATAAAATAATAAAAAATCATTTATAAATGTATGTATTCATTTATATATCATACCCATTGAATATAACATTCGTTTAACATTATATGTTCAATAAGTAAGATCTTTTTCTTCTAGAAACATATCATTAAAGTTAGAAATTAGTTCTATAAAGACTATGACTCTCCATCTATTTCCATATTTAAAATTATATATCTTTAATATGGCTGATAATGTTTTATATTTAGTACAACTATTATAAAGTGACATATTGGCACTATTCTTACTTCTCATGCAGCATTAGAAAACTACGATGGTCATATTAAACTTACTTTTCCATTTTATTGATATTATCTCTATCATTATTTATAGTTGTATCAAATGATCCATAAATCATAGTGTTGTCCCAGTAACTAGCTATATTTAGTTCATCCTCATGTTTATTACACTAATTTATTTTGTAATAGATCAATTAATATTATAAATCATCTATGAATTTCATCTTGAATAACAATAATGTAACCACTAAAAAATTATTTTAGAGGGGTCATTTCTATGCTCTATTGCAAAATTGATGAACTATTGAACCCCATCCTTATAAAAAAAATATTATTGGAAACCATAATTTTTAATTAATATTAATTATATTTATTTGAATAATATTCTCTCTCCAATTCCAAATTTTTATTTTTATATAATTATTTTTTTAACTGGGTTGAGAAGGGACCCTATCATGACCTAGAGACCAAGAATATAGGACCAAAAGTCCCAAAGGCACAAGGGCATTACACATTTTTTCTAACAACACTAAAACAACACCTCCTCAAAACCTCTTTAATGTTTGTTCCTAGATCACCACATGATGATGCATTTTTCTTATCATTTACCCATACTAAGCTACATGGGGTCTAAACCTAGTGGTATGTCCACCTAGTCCCTCCACTTTCCTATGTCCAATTAGATCCGACTAGTGACTGCTACTACTCTAATCTATCATCCTATTACTACTCTATCATAGTAAAATTGTCCTACATTGATCCTGGATTCCCAGAGGCTTTGAATCCCAATACATAGCCCAAAATTCCAATTAAAGTGAATAATATCATTATTATATTACCCTGTAACAGTACATTAATAAATTCTCCCCCACTAGGTTTTTAACTTAGTTTTTATATAGGATTACAATAGTTCTTTACCACTTGGGTAATCCTCTAATTACTTGGTTCAAAAATATTCATATTTAATAGTAAAAAAATAAATAGACATAAGATATTCATATAATTTATCATTTTTTATATTTTTAAATATATAAATTTTAACTTCAAAATATGTAGTTATAAATGGAAATACATGTATATAGGAGATATTAAGTATATCCAACTCGATTTAAACAAAATTAATAGGATTTTAATGGTTTGGTTTTAAAAAATATTTTTATACTTCAAGCAAAAGGTTTAAAATGGGATTTTACATGAACAAGTGTAATGGTTTTTTATTTATACTTTCTTTTTTTAAGACCTTGATATAGCCCCTTGTGAAAATTTGGTTTTTGGTAACATTTTTTTTAATGTTTAATTTGAATAAATAACTTTCAGAATGTTATAAGATCGTTTTTTGTTGGTTATTTATTATATACATAGATGTTCATATATAAGTTTTAGCATTTTTTAAAGTATTTTTGTCAATAAATAATTTGTTTAAATTGTGTATTTATTCAAGGTTTCCTATGTAAGGGACATTAATCATGTTTTCTTATATTATAATTCTATATTCCATAAACTCAACATGTGGTCTAGTGTTATTTAATTTCATACATTCTTCCATTTATAGTTTTCATGATTATAAATATCATAAATCTCCAAATTATTTTAATATCCATAAAATAATTTTTTTAACATGTTCATTTTATGTCTCTTGACTTTATTCTGATTAAGTAAAACAAATTTTTACATGTCTTAGGTTTTGGGTCAAGAAAATAAATTAATATTTGATTAATATTTATTTTTTTTCTTCAATCCTTTTATTTAAAATACATTTTTCACCCAAAACTAAATATATTTCTTTTATATAGTAATGATCTAAAATCTAAAGATTAATTTATTTAAATATCTTCAACATGGGTAGACCTTAACATGATATGGAAATATTATTTTTAGTAAACTTTTTTCTTCATTTAATGAATTAAGTTTCAAATGTGGAAAAAATATTTTGATAAGGAACTTCTAATTTTATAATTATATGTCATAAGTGGTGTTTATGTAATATCTTATCCTTTATATAGATTGTTAAGAGGTTTCGTTGGTTATGATCAGTTACATACTAAATACCATACTTAGTTAACTATTAGTATGAAAACATCACAAAAAATCCCAATATTCCTATTTAGGAATATTACATGTGGTTAAACATTTAATTAAAGGTTTTGAATCCATGTGAAACTCAAAAAAAACATTTTAACATCAGGAATTATACAATTCGTTTAAAATAAATACTTATATAAAAAACATGCCAACCAAACACATCCTAAATAAACAAAAGAGATTTAAATAAATTTAAATAAACCTATATACATCTTTATTACCCAACTTAAGAAAAAAACTAAAATAATAAACTTCTGAATTAAACTGAAAACTAAAAAAATCCTTAAACACACAAAATACTCTTTCTCTCATCAAAACTAATTAATCGATAATAAAAATTCTAGTAAAAACTATTCATTATAAAAGAAATTATTTTTTGAAAATACACTATAACCAAACATTACATTATTCTTTAAAACCCATTTCTATTTAAATACATATATACAAAAAACTCAAACCAAGCATACATTTTCAATCCCTCCCAAAGAAACCATTAATTTTTGTTTAACAACACCTTTTTAAACATTTTCATTCAAAAAAATTATACCCAAACAACAACAAATATTTAATTTAAAATATAAATTCACATCCATAGCACTCTATGACTTTTTTCATGAAAAAAATGAAATAAAATCCATAAAAATTTAAATGTATATATGATTATGATAAGGTTGTGAAGTAGAGTGTGGAATAATTTTATAAGAAGAAAAATGAAAAAAATCATCAAAAACACATCATGATCCGGGGAGATTCCATACCATTTATTTTAGAAGTATAATCATTCAAAAAAAATGATGTGAGGGGGTGTGACGGAGTATGAATTTTACAATATATTAAATGACCAGTGTGATTTGCAAAGCGGTTAGGTTTCATTTATAAACACAGTAATGTCTTTTTTAGTGATAACTAAAAAATTTATGATAAAATAGAATTTTATTAGTTATATATGTGTAAGTACTAATAATATATTTCCTTATGAATGCTATTTTTAGATATGATAAAGAAAATCAATATGATTTATAAATTTAGTGATGATAATTCCTAATAAATAAGAGTCACCATCTTGATACATAAGGGTGGGAACCTGATGCGTAAGAGTTACCACCTGATGTGAATGGGTTACAACCAATATCAATGCCAACTTTAGCACTAGTATAGGTATATTTATTAGTTCTTCCAATGAGCCCATACCTGAGTGGTAAGGGCTCCTGCTTGGCATCCAAGAGACCCAGGTTCAAAACCGGGTGGAGGTGAATTTATGGGGGCTATATAAGTATTGTAGCAGTACTGTAGCAGTTATTGTATAAGTACTATAGTATGTACTATTATGTACTGCAGCAGTCAGAAATATTCACCTGCATTGGGCCTTCGAGCCACCGATTTGGGCCTACGGGTCTCAAGAGCCTTCAGGTCATCAAAGGCCTTCGGGCCACAGGGCCTTCGGGCCAAAAAGACCATGGAGCATCCCAGTTCACATAGAGAAGGCCTTAGAAGAGGATCAGAGTAGTAAGAGTAGCAGACACCAGAAGTAGAGCTAACCGGATTGGAAGAATGAGAGGGTATGGAAACCGCCATCGGGATCAAGCATCGTGCATCTTTGTATGGGGCAATGTTAGCCGATCAACAATGCAAGGTGGGGAACTAAGGTGATTGATGATGTATAAGTTGGGGATGGGAAGTTCTAGTGGGTTTGTCCTACGGTTCATGTATGGGCATGGTATGCCTCTAGGTCTTCGGTTAATGCATTGCAGGTAATGTTAGGCCTTGTGCCTTGGGCCTACGGGTCATGTATAGGTTCCCCATTAACCCTTAAAGGGGGGATTATCCATAATAAAAATAAAAAACAAGGCCTTCGGTCCATTCAAGTTATTAGTTCTAAATTTAGTATTGATAATTCTTGATATGTAAGGGTCACCAACTTGCTACGTAAGGGTTACCATTTAACATGATAGTTTTATCACTTGATACGTAAGGGTTAACACCTATATCAACACTTAATTTAGCACTAATATAGATATATTAATCGCCAATGAGTTTAGCTGTAATAAATTCTTATTTATCAATTATAATTAAAAATATTACAATTTATATAAATGAATAAATATATTTAGAATATATCATTAATTATATAAATATATAATTATATTCATAAATAATTATATGTATATATTTAAAAAAATATAAATCCAAATGATAAATAAAATATAATAATAATTAAAATATATATATTTTTTAATTATATAAAAAACATTGATAGTTATTAATTATTTTTTAACGTGACTTGTTTTAAAATATTAAAAATTACATTTAAATATAGAATATTTTGAATAAATTACTAATTATATAAATGTATATAATCAAAACAAATTTGGCTATAAATTTATTTAATATATATCATATATATAATATTAATAAAAATTACATTTAAATATTTTTAATAATATTTAAAAACATTTATTGATTATATAAATGAATAAATTATTAATATTATAAAAATTTATACTTATGTTTAAAAAATTAATTACCATGTCTCAATTTAAAGAATATTATTTTCATTATATTACCAATTAATAAAAAGGGACTTGAGAGTTGTCACGAACAAAGATCTTTCCTAAAGATGTTCGATGAGGCGACTTCCCTATGAATCTATGTCTATCGTATACAGATGTTATTGTTGGGTGTGATGCTAATAATGATATCAAGTTTTACCCTTCATTTTTTCATTATAAAATATTCCCAATGATTACCTTCTCATAGAAGGAGGTCAAGGAATTATCTTCCGACTTTTAATCTTCCCTTGTTGGTAAATTCCCTTAATGATGTCCTTTACTTAAATTTATGAGGATATCCTTTGAAACTACTGGTTTGTCATGCTTTTATTTGGGTCTTCTGTAAACTATGCATGTCCTCATCCATTTTTCCTTATAAGATGATCATTATAGATGTTAGACTTGGGTTTTATGGTATTTTTATAAAATTACAATAAATATTATAAATTAAACACCTGAATTTAAAATGGAAGTTAAACCTTATATTATTCTAGTTTGGAAGGGTTTCAAGGGTCTCATTGTTCATTTATCTAATCTATATTCTCTGACTACCATTTCTAGTTTTATCGATTGGATAATCAATTTAGATTTTGTGAACTTAAATCTATTAGGGCCCTCAGTTGTGAGGATTTTTGTTGAACTGAATATGATGAAACCCCTTACCTTGGTTATATGGATTCAAAATTGTGATTGTGTTTTTCTGGTAAAAATATTTTTTTAAAATTTTCCCTTATTATTTTTCATCCTGTCTTAAATTGGGTCACTCCACTGAATCTTATGGTGTGGTTTCCAGGTATAATGATTATTCTATTGGGCAACCATCATCTAGATAGATATTTAACAAGATCAAAAAAGGGAAACGCAATTTCTATGATCTTGTAGGGCTATAAACTATTTATCACAACATGAATGAAGAATCTAAGGAATTGCATAACTCTATTGGGTATAATAAGTCTTCTAGCATTGAGGAAAGGGTGCGGAATATGAAACTTGATGGTATAGCTACTGATGACCAACCAAATGAGGATTACTCTAGTTTTTTGGATTCACTAAATAATTCCAAACCTATCTCTAAGGATTTGTATCAAGAGTGATTCGGGATATTCTCTATGCTTTTAGTAAATCCATTCAAGATGCACTTGAACAAGTACACCAATTTGAGGATGATTTCCTTCACTCAAGTTCTAAAAAAGCAATGAATATAATTGTTGGATCTGATGGATTTCTTACTCAACACCCTATAAAGACTCAAAAACGTATATAATATTCTAAATTAGAGATAATGTCAGTCACTAGATCCTGGGGTATTATCTTATAGAGAAAAAATATACCTCCCCAAATAGAGGTTGTTGAGGACACTTCCACTTCCTATAATGAAGATGATTTGGAAGATGTTATAAATCCTAGGAACCACAATCATGTTATTATGTAAGATACCAACCTCTTACAGAGTCATCTCGGGCCTATTTTTAGTTACATTTTGTTGTTTTTAAGTACCTTTATTTTGGAGTTGTATCTTGGTGTGTGTTTGGGTGAGTTTTTAAGAAAAATTAAAGGACAGAGGGATGTGAACGGTTTGTGCATGGTTATTCCAACTATTCCCCTAAACAAAGGTAACAGTGTGACCCTAGTTATTGAGATTCCGCACTGTTAGAGAATGGTTTGATAAACCATGCATCTCTTTAGAAGTAATTTTGTGAACCTAGATAGAGAGGTTTGCATGGTTGGCGCACGATTTACCCTAACAGTGCACCCCTGCCCATGAAATTATGCGCGTGGATTTTTATTATCCGAAAATTAGTTATTAAATAACACAAACCTCAAAAACCCATCTATTTCGACCTAGTTTTGGGATTGAAGAATTCTAGGTGATCGCAGTTACCTCCAGAGTGATTCCAAGGGGATTCGATCACCGTTATTTGAGATATAAAGGCTGGATTGAAGATCCTCTCTCTTCCTGGTAAGTGGATTACATTCTGTTAATTCTTCCATTTTTCCCCTATCGTTCTTTAATTTTTTCCTGGAAGATCTCCACTATTTACATGGATCTAAAACTATGTGTTAATATCTAGATCAATTATTTTATATCAATATCTAGAGTTTCAAGATCATGATGCCTTTGATCTTAATTTTGGCTTTAGGGATTTAGATATGGACTTTGATCAGTGTCATTGTGCCGCTCAGATTTTGGGGATTTCTACTAGGCAAAAATCCGTCAACGAATTGAGGTAGGTGGTATAAATCAAACTCCCATATTCATGGATTTCATATGTGTATGTGAGATTATTGATTTTTTATCTTTCCTTGATAATTCATTTCCTAAATTGGAGTAATTAGGAATATGGAATCGACTTGTGGTTGCCTTGGTGATTAAATGTATGATTGAACCATGGGGATAAGGGGATGTCCAAATAGATGATTGACTTGGGGGAATGTTTTATGATTTTGGATATTGAAATTGAGATATATAATGTGGTTGGTTTTGAGATAATTAATCAAGTGGGGTTAATTATGAGATAATGCTTGGCTACGTGAGATAATTAATTATGGATTAATTGTATTCCATGATGTAGATTAAAATAATTAATTGTGAGATTAATTATGAAAAGTTGATATTTGGTTTGGATAATTAATTGTGGATAATTAATTATGGAATGAGATTTTTGTTGATGAATTAATTAATTTATTAATTAATTAATGTGTTGGGTACTTAGTTAATTGTTGGGTTAACTAATAGTATTTGATATGTTTAACTAATCATTGGATTAGTAAGGGAATGATGTGGTTAATTCAGATGATTTAATAAATGATGTGAATGATTGGGAAATTGGGTTCTAGACATGGCGTTTTATACCAATTGAGATGTTGGGGCATGGGACATGGCGTTCTACCCCAAAATTTGATACAAGAACTTCTGAGGTCGAGTGGTAGACATGGCGATGTACACTAATTGAAAAATAAGGGTGTGAGACATGGTGACCTACACCAATTGAGATGTTGAATGTTAGACATGTAGTTCCACACCAAACTAACGATAATGATGAATTGTGAGTTGAATTATAGACTTGTATCAAGCATAAGGTTAATGTGACAAGTAAAGAATAAATGAAAATATGATAACTATTTAATTTTGAATTTTATTTATTTTCTTATAGATTTGCATACAATATATTTTGGATGGACATGTTTTAGAAACTGTTGGTGGTGGCATGCTTAGTTGTACTCACACCCTATTTGTGTTTCATGATCATCACCCGAGAAAACTTTTTTGTTGCAATACAGGATAAGTGCATGGCAATGGGATAGGTTGTTATTTGGGAATAGAGCATGGGTGAGGGAACTAGATGTGGTCTAGGAACTTCTTGGGAGTCATTGTGTCTTTATATTCAGTTTCATTATAGACACTTGAAACATGCATTTTAATAGAATGCTTTCCCTTTTTATTTGAGTACTGTATTTTATGTTTTGACTATCAAGTGACTTGGTATTCTTCTGGTTATTTATATGCTTTAGAACTTGTTTATTGCTGTTTTCTTCTATTTGTGTTTTATTGTAATAAAATAGCGTATAGTATCCCCATGACTGAATTACAGAACTTCTATACTAGTCATCACCCACCAGAATATGGGGAGGCACACTTGAGGGAATGTGACCAACCAACCCAAGGCACAATTTAGTGTCACCCAGGTCGAGACGTTACAATGTGGAATTAGAGCAGGTTTTCATTATTTCTTATTCTTTTCTCTTACTATTTTTGGAAAGGTAGACAATAGACTAGGAAGAGTTGGGCTTGGTAATGAGCTCGTGTATGGGAGTTGCAATCCCATGTAAGGGGGAAATCCGGGTACTCAAGGTGGGATTGTTGTGATTGCTATTTGTTGTTACAATTGGATATTTTTTCACCTTGAGTGATGAAATTTAGTTCTAATGTGATAATGTTTTTTTAGAATTTTTGATTACTGATTCATGTCCTAAAGAGGCATTATAGTTGAGTCTATATGCATTATTATAGGCACTCAGGGTTCTTGTGACATGCATCATTTTAGGAACTCACAAGAAAATGAGTTATGGGTAAGTTTTTGAACTTAAAATATTTTCCTTGTCATTAGATTGAAATGAAAATGGTGTCTAACATGAATTGGGAAATGTTGTAAAATAATGCAAGATGAGAATAGACGGGTGTCCAATGAGAATCTTCATTGATGAAATGAGTATGATTAACTAATTAATTATTGAATTAATTAATTTGAAATAATGTGATTAATTAATGGCTGAATTAATTAATGAAATGTGATTACCCTTGTAACCAAGACCGAAGAGCAGGATGGTTAAGGGTAGTGGTAACACCTCAGTGTTGACCATGTGGCGAGAAATGGGGAAGGACACGTTGAAACTTGTTGTGTTTCTTTCTCCTCTTACATAAATGTTATAAGGTTGTATTGTGAGACCTAATATGTGTGTTTGGAATTGTAGAGAATATTCCTCCACGATGCTTGTTGAGAGGGAGACTGAGGGGTATGGCCCAGAATGAACTTCTAGATAGGAAACATGAGGCACCATTAATGCCAAATAAGAAGGAAGGGGAGCAGTTCCGAGAGAACATTGGATGTTTCTTGCAGTTCATGGAGATAGGCCCATGTCGGGTTCTAAAAATCATGTCTAAGTTTACAAGGGAGTTGCAGCTACAACACCCTCCAACTTTTACTAAAGAATTTGGACCTAAGGGAGCAGCTGTGTAGAGTCACAGTGTAGGAAGGGGGTCTTCTACACCTTAGAGATTTGGCGGCTGGAATTCTACTGGTAGAGGCATTAGAGGTAGTAGATGTGGTGCTTTATGTCATGTGTTCCTATATCAGTAGAGTGGTGCTACACAAGGTAGAGGGGAAGGGCAGTTATATGTGGTGTAGCTTATACTTGTGAATAATGAGGTTGGGCCATCAACAATGAGAGGTATTGTTTTAGTAACTTCTAATTTAACTAGTGACTTGTTTGATATTGGTCCTCTCATTCCATTATATCTGCAATTCTTGTTAATGGATTGAGTTTGGAGGTGGAGTCTATAAACAGAGTAATGAATATAGATACACCATTAGGAACACAGTCTAAAGATATGCATTTTTGCAAGTGATATTCACTAGAGATCAGAGAGTATCATTTTATTTGGGATATCTATGTCCTTGATATGAAGGGCTTAGACTAGATTATGGGTATGGATTGGTTATTCGTACACATATCCCAGATAGATAGTTACCACAAGAGAATGATCTTTTTATCTCCTAAGGGTGACTAGTATGTTCATCATGGATAATGATATGTCCATGCAAGCAGAGCAGGGCCTGTTACTCAGCAACTTGGTGCGCTTAAAACCAAATTTTCTAGTCTTTTTCTCAATGATAGGAGTGGTAGGAAAGAAGTCCTTCCACTAGTATTAAAACTCTTTCAGGAAGTTTTTCCTAAATACTTCTTAGGTTTTCCACCAGATAGAGATGTAGAGTTCACTATTAGGCTTATGTCGAGGGATGATCCAGTATATATTTCACCTTACAGACTAGAACCGACTGAGATTCAAGATCTCAAGACTCAGTTGGATGAATTGGAAGATATGGGGTTTATCTATCCAAGTATGTCGCCTTTGGGATCACCTATATTGTTTGCAAATAAGGCTGATGGGAGTTTATGTTTGTTTTTCAATTATCAGAAGATGAACAAAATTACCGTGAATAACCGATATCTTCTTCTGTGTATCGATGAACTGTTTGACCAACTGAAGGGGGTTGTGTGTTCTCAAAGATTTATTTGAGATCATGGTATCATCAGGTGAGTGATTGGATTTCTCGTATATCGAGGACTGCTTTCAAAAGAAGGCATGGACTTTTTAAGTTTTCCATGATTTCATTTGGGTTAACGAATTCCCCATGAGTGTTTATGGACTTGGTGAATAGAATCTTTCATCTGTACTGGATTAGTTTGTGGTGTTGTTCATGGAAAACATCATGGTTTATTATAAGACCCATGAAGATCATACCCAACATATTAACATCATTCAGAGTACATTGAGAGAGCATCATTTATACACCAACCTATCTAAGTTTGAATTTTTTATAGACTAGGTACACTTTTTTGGCACATCATCTCAAAATAAGGTGTGGAAGTGGACCTAGAGAAGTTACATGTAGTGGTTTCTTGGGAGCAGCCCAAGGATGTTTTTGATATAAAAATCTTTATGTGGTTATTTTGATATTACAGGAGGTTCATCCAGGACTTTTCCTGATTGGAAGTTCCGCTTTTGGTTTTGAAAAATAAAAGGATAAAGTTTTAATGGACGGAAGCATGTGAAAATGCTATCTAGATGTTGAAGAATCACTTGACATCATCGCCAATTTTGACCTTACCTAATTCAGGTGAGGAGTACATGGTGTATTGTGATGCTTCTGGGATATAACTCAAAGCAATATTGATGCAAGGGGATTGTTTCAATACTTTTGGTTCTCGATAGTTGAGGCCACATCAACAGAATTACCCACACATGACCTTGAGTTGGGAGTGGTGGATTATGATCTTAAGTGTTGGACACACTATCTTTTCAGAGAAATGTTTACATTTTTTACAGATCAATGAATCTTGAAGTATATCTTTTCATAGTGTGACTTGAACCTTCGGCAATGAATATGGGTAGATTATGTCACGACCCATCCTCAGGGCCCATTCCGTGACTACCCCAAGCTCGCCTTCCATAGTCTAGAGGCTGGTGACTAGCACCAAAGGATTAAATCCCTAAGCTGGGAAGGAATTGCCTTTATAAAAGTAAACACACACAACAGAGTACACAACTGTAAGCAAAACACTAAGTAGGAACTGTATAAAAAAGATGTGCTAGAAAGTAAAAGGGGTCGGAAATACAAGCCCAACAGTAAAGTAAAAGGAAAAGACAAACAAGTACAACTAAAAATACAAACAGCTGGAAGGTTTCTAGAAGCTCCTGGATCATCCACCACAGATCCCACCTGAAGGGTAGGTACAGATAGCCTCCTCAGTGCTCCACGTCCATCTGTCTCCTCCAGGTACTGACTTGTCATGAGGTCCACCACCGGGTACCGTCCGGTCCTCGTACACTCTGCCTCAGTCAGCGTTGTCTGTCATCTACAGCGAACGCAACAAGGTGTGGGCATAGCCCGTGTAGGGGTGAGTATATATGATCCTCAATAGGGACCCTGAGACCCTCAAGGTCTCACAAAATACAACAAGGATAAACCACAAAGTATGAATCAACGGATAACCATTACTTAGGTATATGCTCATACATATACCTTAGTTATTTAGTAACTCATCTCAATCATGAGGAAAACACAATGGTCATTGACTCAGCTCAAACCAGTATTTTCATTAACAAAACCATGGATGCTGGAGAACTCCTCCTCTATCAAGTACAGTGGGTTCGTCGCGACACTAAGGTTCTTCTCGCTAACCTTGTACTGTTGAGGTACTCCTCCATTCGAGTACCGTGGGTCTGCTTTCAACTACCAGGCGCTCCGTCTGCTGTGGGTCTGCCACCAAATACTGGGTGCTCCTCCTAATAGCCTGCAGAGGTACTCCACCTGTCGAGTATCGTGGGTCTGCTGCCAAATACCAGGTGCTCCTCCACCATGGGTCTGCCGCCAACTACCAGGCGCTCCCCACTAGGCTAGTAGAATCACTCCGAGTTGAATCGGTCAAGCAGTCATCAGGTATGTTAGCTACTAGGTCTCTACACTCTGCACGCTCGTCTCTAAGAGGATCTGCTCCACAAGCTACTGGTCGATACTCCAGATGTCACGAAGTCTCGCGTGGAAGTATCAAGAAGGACCGCCACGTCATAGGGGTCTCAATGCAACAGACGGTGTGTCAATCGGACGCCTGATCTGTGAGTTATTGGTATTTCTGTCCCAGGGGACCGATTGGTTTTTAGGTTCAAACCAACCCGACCATACTCCAACTATCACGAAGTCTCATGTAAAAGTATCTCAAAGTTCCACCATGTCATAAACTGCATACTCGTAAAAATTCCCATGTATTTAAGAAAATCATTCCCCATGGAAATTCCAGGTCTTTACATTCTCCCCACCTCAGGGCTTTATGTCCTCATAATCTACAACTCGAACTAAGGGAACAAATGGGGGTACTGAGCAGGCATATGAGCCTCCCGCTCCCATGTGCTCTCCTAAAGGTTCTCGTGCTTCCAGCGAATGCGCACTAGAGGTATCGACCGTCCACGTAGGACCCGCTCCTATAGATCCTCAATCTCCACTGGAACCTCCGTGAAAGTCACCCCGTCATCGATGTCCAGCTCCCCATGGTCGATGATGTGGGACGGGTCATGGATGTATCTCCTCAGTTGAGATACGTGGAAGACATCGTGCACCTGATGCATCTGAGGTGGAAGAGCCAAGCGGTAAGCCACCTCGCCTACTCTACTGAGGACCTATAAAGTTCTGATGAACCGCGGAGATAACTTTCCACCTCAGCCAAATCTTCGTAGACCTCATCGAGGTGAGACCTATAGGAAAACGTAGTCGCCATCCTAGAACTCCATAGGACTCCGCCTCCAATCAGAATATGACTTCTTCTTTCTTTGTGCAGTCTTCATCCGCTCCTGGATGATTTGCACCTTCTCTGTGGTAGCTCGTACCATCTCTGGTCCCACTAGTGTTGACACCCCTAGGTATGTCCATCACAGTGGCAATCGGCATGGCTGATCATACAAGGCCTAAAAAGGTTCCATACTGATGGTGGAGTGATAGTTATTGTTGTAGGAAAACTCCGTCAAAGGTAAGTGGTCCTCCTAACCATGACTGAAGTCGAGGACACATGCATGGAGCATGTCCTCGAGGGTCTGAATGGTCCTCTCGGTCTGACCATCTGTATGAGGATGGAAGGCAGTGCTCAGATGTAGTTGTGTCCCGAAATCCTCCTACAATCCCTTCCATATTTGGGAAGTGAAGCATGCGTCACGGTTGAATACAATAGAAGAAGGTACTCTATACAAACGCACTATCTCCTACACATAGAGGTGTCACAAGCTCTCAACTGAGTCCTACTCTCTGATTGGTAGGAAGTGGGCCGACATTGTGAGTCGGTCAACAATCACCCAAATCGAGTCATGACCCCTAGATGTACATGGAAGACCCGTCACGAAGTCCATGGATATCTCATCCCACTTCCACTCTGGGACCTCTAAGGGAAGAACCAAGCCTACTGTTACATGGTGCTCTCCCTTCACTTGCTGACAAGTGAGGAACTGTGAGACAAACTCCACTACTGTCTTCTTTATACCTGGCCACCAATGATGTCGTCGAAGGTCCTGGAACATCTTCGCCACTCCTGGATGTACCAATAGAGGGGAAGTGTGGAACTCCCTCAACACTTCCTCCTGAAGTGAAACTGGTACCATGGTACGTCCTCTGAAGAGGATGATGTGCTCCCCACATTCAGAAAATCCATCAGGTGCCTACCCTGTGGATATCTAAGCACATCGTATCTCACAGTTAGTGTCTCCACATTTTTCCTCCTTGACTCACTGAAGAAGTGGAGGAGTGACTGTAAGAGACTGAAGATAGGCTGCTCCATCTCTATCCACAAAGGATATCTATAAGGCAGCCAGCTGCTCTGTCACCTCTCCTAGCAGTTGTATACCAGTCCTCCTGATGAGTGAATCTGCAATAATGTTCCCCTCCCCATGAGTATAGACTATATCGAATTCATAGTCCTAGAGGAACTAAAGACATTATTGTTGTCTCAGGTTCAGATCATTCTGAGAGAAGATATACCCGAGACTCTTGTGATCAAAGTACATGGTAAACCATTCACCCATCAGATAGTGCTGCCACAACTTAAAGACGAAGACCACTAATGCTAACTCTAGTTCATGGGTAGCGTAGTTCTACTCATGTTGTCTCAGCTACTGAGAACCATATGCAATCACTTCTCACTCCTGCATCAGGACACACCCAAGTCTGGTCCCTGATGCGTCACAGTAGACTATGTTCCCTACGTCTTCCTCTGGAAGCTTCAAGATGGAGGCACTAGTCATCCTCTGCCTTAGATCTTGAAAGCTCTGCTAGAATATATCCAACCACACGAAGGTTTTCCCCTTCTTCATCAAGGCTGAAAGAGGTGCTGCAACTCTGGAGAAATCTGGAACGAATCTCCAGTAGTAGCCAACCAAACCCAGGAAACTCCGCACCTCTATCACACTCCTGGGTGGCTCCAACGCAAATACCGCCTCGATCTTCACTGGATCCACAGAAACTCCATCATCTGAGATGACATTCCCCAAAAAGTGAACCTCCCAAATCCAAAATTGGCACTTCAAGAGATTACCATAAAGATGGTGCTCTCAGAGTGTGTCTAGAACCACCCACAAATGGTAGGCATGCTCCTCCCTAGTAGTCGAGTAGATCAGAATGTCGTCAATGAAGAATATGATAAAAATATTGAGGTAAGGCTAGAAGATCATGTTCATGAGGATCTTGAGAACTTCTGGAGTGTTGGTTACGCTGAAGGTCATAACAAAGAACTCATAGTGGTCGTACCGACACCTGAAGGTTGCCTTCTGCACATTGTTGTCTCGAACACTGAGTTGGTGATAGCTTGATCTGAGTTCTATCTTCGAGAACCATCGTTCTCCCTTGATCTTATCAAAGAGGTTGTCAATCCTCAGGAGTGGGTACTTTTTCTTCACGGTTACCTGGTTCGGGTGATGATAGTCAAAACAGATCCTCAAGATCCCATCTGCCTTCTTGGAGAACAGAATTGGGGTTGCCTAGGGATAAACACTAGGCCAGATGAATCCCTTCCCCTATAAGTCCTCCAACTGTACCCGCAGCTCCCGAATCTTAGCGAGAGCCATCTGATATGCTGGAGACATCTCAGCAGGGAAACTCCCCATTAGGAGGGCTCTCTCCAACACACCCGCCTACGTTGGGATGCTATGGGAGATAACTGAAGCTCTGATATCTCACCTGAGTCCCTGCTCAAAGGTCTGGGCCCTGAAGAAAGGGTCTCGTACCATATCAGTGGAGTAGCGCGAGAGGTCGGTGAACCTCGCAGAGTACTGAGCTACAGTCAAGTTGCCCTGCTGCAGATAAAGTAGCTCCTGTATATGCACTACTCGAAGGGTGGCTAGTACAAACTCCTCCTGGAATAGGCTCTCGAAGTCTTCCCATAGAAGTGTCGCCTCGTCGTGTACCTGGAGATTCAGGATCCACCATCTGCCTACTGCTGCCTGAAGGAGGCTGGCAGCAAGGATCACCATGTAGTCTGCTAGTGTCCCTACTAGCCTGAAAACTCTCACCACAGCCTCCAGCCAATCATCAGCCGCCTGTGGGTCCATCTCTACCCAGAACCTGGGTAGCCTCTGGCGTTGGAACTCATACAACGCGCTCAAGCGGCGTGCATCATCTGCTGCTGGAGCTGGTGGCATCAGTGGGCCAATAGGTGGTGGTACCACTGGTACCTCCACTGGTGTCTCAACTAGAAAGGGACCCTGCACTGAGGCCTCATCACTCAGTGGGATGTCAGTGTGTACAACTCTCGGGGCTCTAACTGGTCATCTGTGTGGAGGCATCCTGAAAGAAACAGAAGTGACACATTCAAAAAGCTATACTTGGTGAGCTGACCTAGTTTGATCTGATTTAAAAAAAACTTTTGAAAACACACATACAATCAGTGTTTTCATGTACTAAGTTGGAAATCAGTATTCAGGGTCCAAGTGTATGGATACACCAGTCGTCGCACCAACACTGGACTCCCTGAACTGAAAACCACACTCAGTACCCTTAAAACTATTGCTTCCCAGAAAACAAATATCAAAAGTCCTAAGTTATGCGGTAGAACTGACTCCTCTGATAACAATTTGTCATGACCCGTCCTCGGGGTCCGTTCCATGACTACCCCAAGCCCGCCTTCCATAGGCCAGGGGCTAGCGATTAGCACCAAAGGCGTAAATCCCTAAGATGGGAAGGCATTGACTTTATAAATGTAAACTCACACAATAGAGTACACAACTGGAAGAAAAACACTATGTAGGAACTGTATACAAAAGATGTACTGGAAAGTAAAAGGGGCCGGAAATACAAGTCCAACAGTAAAGCACAAGGAAAAGACAAATAGGTATAACTAAAAAGACAAATAGCTGGAAGGGTGTCTAGAAGCTCCTAGATCATCGACCACGGATCCTACCTGAATGGTAGGTACAGAAAGCCTCCTCAGCGCTCCACATCCGTCTGTTTCCTCTGGGTACCGACTCGTCATGAGTTCCACCTCCAGGTATCATCCAGTCCTCGTACACTCCGCCTCAGTCAGCGCTATCTGACATCTGCATCCAACACAACGAGGTGCACACATAGCCTGTACAGGGGTGAGTATAATGATACTCAGTAGGGACCCAGAGACCCTCAAGGTCTCACAAAATCCAACAAGTATAAACCAAAAATTATGAATCAACAGATAACCATTACTTAGGTATATGCCCATACATATACCTAAGTTATCTAGTAACCCATCTCAATCATGAGTAAAATACAAAGTTCATTGACTCAGATCAAACCAGGATTTTCATTAATGAAACCACGGCTGCGAGAGAACTCCTCCTCTATTGAGTACAATGGGCTTGTCTTGACACTGAGATTATTCTCACTAACCTTGGACTACTAAGGTACTCCTCCTGTCGAGTACTGCGGGTCTTCTGCCAACTACCAGGTGCTTCGTCCACTGTGGGTCTGCCACAAAATACCGGGTGCTCCCCCTAATAGCCTGCAGAGGTACTCCTATTGTCGAGTACCATGTGTCTACCACCAAATACCGGGTGCTCCTCCTCCATGGGACTACCGCCAACTACCAAGAACTCCCCCCTGGGCTAGTCGAATCACTCCGAGTCGAATCGGTCAAGCAGTCATCAGGTCTGTCAGCTACTGGGTCTCCACACTCTACATGCTCGTCTCTGGGAGGATATGTTCCACGAGCTACTGTTCAATACTCCAAATGTCACTAAGTCTCACATGGAAGTATCACAAAGGACCCCCACATCATACGGGTCTCAACGCAATAGACGGCGCATCAATCGGACATCTGATCTGTGAATTATTGGTATTTTCGTCCCAGGGGCCCGGTTAGTTTTTAGGTTCAAACCAACCCGACTGTACTCCAAGTGCCGCGAAGTCTCACGTAAAAGTATCTCAAAGGTCCACCACATCAGAAACTGCATACTCATAAAAATTCCCATGTGTTTAAGAAAAACATTTCCCACTAAAATTCTGTGTCTTTACAGATTATATACGGTCTTTTGATTTTGAACTAGAATATACACCTGGAAAGGGGGATATTGTGGCTAATGCCTTGAGTAGAAAAACTCAAACTCAATTGGTACATGAGTTGATTGTGGAGTGGAGGATTATGTCTTATCTGGATGAAATTCATGTGGTGTTTCAGGAGAGTCAAGAGAAAATGACTCTAGTTTTAGTCGTAGTGGAGTCTACACTTTTGATATGGATCGGGGACATACAGTATGAGGATTAGGAGTGCTTATCCTTGAGGTAAATCCTTGAATGTGTGGATACACCTTTATACTATATGATATATGAGTACGATATCATCTATGTGAAAAATCAGGTTGTTGTTCCTATGATTATGCAAGAAGAACTCATGCGAGAATTTCATGCCTCGAAGTGGGTCGTACATCCTAGGGTGACAAAAATGTACCATGAATTGCAAAGACAATTTTAGTGCCCATGCATGAAAAAGGAGATATTAGGTTTTGTGGAAAGATTTTTCCCCCGTTAGCAGGTGAAGGTAGAGCATCAATGACCTCATGGTCTATTGCATCCATTGCCTATTCTAGAATAGAAGTGGGACGATGTGACTATGGATTTTTTGGTAGGTAATCCAATGATGCTTAGGAAAAATGATGTTATTTGGGTCATTGTGGACCTACTGATGAAGATAGCACATTTCTTACCTATAAGGGAAACCATTATAGTAGAATGGATGGGAGAACTGCATGTTTGGGAGATAGTCCATTTGCATGGGGTGCCACAGACAATAGTTTCATATCATGACTCGATCTTTACTTCACAATTTTGGAAGGGCTTGTAGAAAGATCATATCACACAGGTTCTGTGGAGTACATCTTTCCACCCATTGACATATGGGAAGTCGGAGCATACCATATAGGTGTTAGAGGATATGTTGTGGGCATGTGTTCTTGACTTTGGTAGTTCCTGGGAGAAGTACTAAGATTTAATGGAGTTCACATATTACAACTATTATTAAGAAACTATACATTTAGTGCTATATGAGGCAATTTATAGTAGACCTTGAAGATCACTGCTATGCTGGATAGAGGCGGGTGATTCACAGTAGTTGGGATAGAGCCTCGTACAGGAGACATCAGAGATGATAGATTTGATTCAAAAACATATATCTATAGATCAAATTAAATATAAGTCATATGATGATAAATGGGGATGACCCCTAGTGTTTACAAAGGGTTATCATTAATTCGTTGCCTAGGTTGGGTCACCTAGGATATAATGGTAGGACAAGTTGGCACTCAAGTTTGTAGGACTGTTTGAGTTAGTCGATAGAATCAGGCCGGTGGCATACCGATTGTCCCTTCCACAGAAATTTAGCGTTATGCATGATTTTTTCCATGTGTCACAACTATGTAGGTATCACCCCAAACCTTATCATGGGATTAATATGGATAAGGTTGACCTCGATATAGATTAGCCCCTTGAGGAGAATCTGATACATGTGTGGGATCATATTGAGAAAGTGTTGTGGGGAATGACAATGTTGATAGTTCATGTGTTATGGAAATATGGACACGTTCAAGATGAAACATGGGAATGGAAAGTAGACATGAGGGATCAATGGACCAATCTTTTTGGATCTAAATCTTAGTGAAGTTTGGGAGTGCAGCTCAAGGATGAGCTGTTATAAGGTAGGGAGATTGTAATATCCTGACCTTTTATAGAGTCATCTTGGGCCCATATTCAGGTACTTTTTGTTGTTTTTAAGTACCTTTGTTTTGGATTTGTGGATTGGGGCATGTTTGGGTGAGTTTTAAGAAAAATTAACAGACAGAGAGGTGTACGTGGTTTGCGCACGGTTTAACAAACTGTGTGCCTAAAACTAGGTAATCGTGTGACCCTAGGTAGTGAGGATTCACATAGTTAGAGCATAGTTTGATAAATTATATGGATCTTTAAGAGTAACTGTGTGAACTTGTATATATAGGTATGCATGGTTGGCACACGATTTACACTAACCATGTGCGCCTACCTAGGAAACTGTGGACATGGGTTTTTATTATCCAAAAATTAGTTTTTAAATAACCTGAGCCCCCAAAACTCCTCTATTTCAACCTAGGATTATGATAGATGAATTTTGGGTGATCCTAGAGCCTTATAGAGGGATTCTAAGGTGATTAAAACACTGTTCTATGAGATCTAAATCCCATATTGAAGATCTTCTCTCTTCTCGGTAAGTGGGTTTCATTCTGTTGCTTCTTCCATTCTTTCCTCTATCATTCTTTGATCTTTTAATGGAATATCTCTACTATTTCCATGGATCAAACCTATGTGTTGAGATCTAGATCTAGGATTTTAGATCTAGATCTAGAGTTGAAAGATCTTTATGATATTGATCTTAATTTTGGGTTTAGTGATTTAGCTCTGTATCTTGATCGACGTTGTTGTACTACTCGAATTTTGGGGATTTCCACTGGGAAAACATACATTAATGAACCAAGGTAGGTGGTCTAAATAAAACTCTCATAGTCATGGATTTTATATGTGTATGTGAGATTATTGATTTTTTAACTTCCCTTGATAATTGATTTCCTTAATTGGAGTAATTAAGAATATGGAATTGACTTGTGGTTGCCTTGGTGATTAAATGGATTATTGAACCATGGGGTTAAGGGGCAGTCCAAATAGATGATTGATTTGGGGGAATTTTTTATGATTTGGGAAATTGAAATTGAGATATAGAATGTGGTTGGGTTTGAGATAATTAATTTGGGGGAATTAATTATGAGATTATATTTGGCTATATGAGATAATTAATGGTGAATTAATTAGGTTCCATGAAGTTGATTAATATAATTAATTGTGAGATTAATTATGAAAAGTTTAGATTTGGTTTAAATAATTAATTTTGGAGAATTAATTATGGAATGATATTTGTGTTGATTGATTTGTTAATTGATGAATTAATTAATGAGTTCTGTACATAGTTAATTGTTGGGTTAACTAAAGGTCTTTTATATGTTTAACTAGTCATTAGATTAGTAAGGGTATTATGTGGTTAATTATGATGAATTAATAAATTAAGTGAATGATTGAGAAATTTGGTTCTAGAAATGGAATTTTAGACCAATTGAGAAGTTGGGACGTGAGACACAGCTTTCTACCCCAATAGTTGATACAAGTGCTTGTGAGGTCGAGGAGTATACATGATAATCTACACCGATTGAGAAAGAAGGGTGTGATACATGATGATCTACACTGATTGAGATGTTGGGTGTTAGACATGGAGTTCCACACCAAACTATTGATAATGATGAATTATCAGTTGAATTAGAGACATAGACCAAACTGGAGTTTAATGTGACAAGTAAATAATAAATAGAAATGTTATAAATATTTAATTATGCATTTTATTTATTGACTTATAAATTTGCATACACTATCTCTTGGTTCGATTGTTTTATACACCATTGGTCGTGACCTACTAAGTTGTACTCACACCCTATTCAGGCTGCCTAATCAACACCTGAGCAAACATTGTTATTGTAGGATAGGATAAGGGCAAGGCCCTGAGATAGGTTTTTGTTTGGGAATGGAGTATGAGTGAAGGAACCGCATGTGGTTTGGGACCCGCTTGTGAGTTGTTGTGTCTTTATTTTTAGTTCCATTATAGACACTTGACACTTGCATTGTCATAGTATGCTCTCCCTTTTTAATTGAGTAGTGTATTTTCTATTTTGACTATCATGTGACTTGGTATTATTCTGGTTATTTATATGCTTTCGAACTTGTTTATTTTTGTTTTCTTCTGTTGGTGTTTTACTCTGATAAAAGAGGGTATAGTCTCCTCATGACTGACTTACCAGACCCTCGCTTCTAGTCGGAACCTTCTAGTGTATGGGGAGGTTTTCTTGAGGGCATGTGACCAACCAACTCGGGGCACCATTTAGTGGCACCCAGGTTGGGACGTTACATATTAAGTAAGGATTTAAGGAATAATTCTATCCCTCAGGTGAGGAATAAGAAAAGTTCTATTTTGACGGGTATATTTATAAGATTATAATTGTGAATGATTACTTTAATATTAGAGAGTGTATTTTTGATTAAGATAAATCTGAACTTGATCATAATCCTGATTTTGATTTTCTTAACATTCCTTATGAATAGATTTATTTCATTTTTTAGTTTTATATGGCATGGAATTCTCCAATAAACTATTTATAGTTCCCCTTAGTCACTTCTTTAGTTTTGGGGTGATCCCTAGATTTGAAATCTTAGTATTGGGTTATTTATTATATTTTGGATTTTATTACCTAACCAAGGAAAAATCTAGTTTTCCTTGTTTGGTACCTTTATTATGTGAAGTAATTTTTCTATTGAGGTATCTATTTGATGAAACACTTAGTATTCAGCTTTGAAGTGCATGGCATGTCTTTATTATTAATGTTCTTAGTGGCTATTCTTGGCTCATATTGTCTCTTAGGTTTAGACTCAATGGAATTCACATTGGGATTTTTTGGTGAGTGAAATTGAAACCCTTGGAAACTCGTGTATTTTTTTTACTACTAGGATATAGTACTCATCATTGATCATTGGAGGACTTCCACTTTTTCATACATTTATTCATCGTCCTTTTATCTATAATGGCTTGCAGATTCATTTACATTGGATGGTATGACCTCATCCACTACTGTGTTACTGTTTTTCTACTTCCAACTCTCTTAATGCATGTTGACTATTTCTTATGATGGATCACAACTGCTAGTACACTACTCTAGAGAAATAAAGGACATTATAGATTCTTCAGTTCACTAAAACAAATACAAGTTCAACTAAATGTGGTATTTTTCACCGATTACATGAATGAAAATGAAAGATACTTTGGCCTGAGCAGGGTCTGCATGTGGATCATTGTCTTAGGTTTACACAGATGATGATGACCATGGAGTTTCTAGAGCTGGATAAGTATGCATTTTGTTGTTATGGAGGTGGACCTTTGAATAGTCGATGTTGAATCTCATTACTAGTTATAAAACCAAGTTTCCTTCTACTTTGATGAAACCAATATGATCATTATTTCAATATTAGGGATACTGATAGAGGATATGAATTATTTACACATTTTCTTGGTCCTACTTTTCTTTAATATGTGTTTGATGTCATTTTCCTAGGCATTTCTTTAAATTCATTGATAGTGTAGGCTCTTTACACCTCATGTTTGTATTGTTCCATACATTTTCTTTAAAAAAAATTGACCAGTATGGGTTTTAAACCAAACTCATGTCTCATACCATTTCAAAATAAAAATGGGATTGACCCCCAAACCCTTCCAAATTAATTTTATTATCAACTATATTTAAAGTAATTCCGAATTATTATTATTTAATAAAATATATATAAATTACATATGTAGCAACATAATATTTTTTTATCAACTATATGTAAAATATAAATAAATCTATATATGTTTCTCAGGGTTTATTATTAATTATAAAACTAAAAAATTAAAATTGACAATTTTTATATTTATATTTATAAAGATTTATAATTGCTAATATATAGATATATTATTATGAATAATTATAAATCTATATATTGTGTTTATTTTATTAAAAAATAATTAATTATTAATTAGTGTAAAAATATTATTTTTTATATAAATAAATAATTTCTTGAAAAAATTATCATTAATTATATAAAAGTATAATTATATTGATAAATAATTATATGTATACATACAAAAAGATTTAAAATAAATATACCTTACTAATTACTTAAATATAAATATTAATTAATAATTTTAGTATTATAATATATATATATATAATTAATAATTGAATAAATAAAATTCTGAAAATAAGTTCATTTTATAAATTCATTTAAAGATTATCAGTTTTAATTTTTTTAAATTACTAATTTATATATATGACTATCTTTACTCACTTATAAATATGTGTGTGTGTTCAGCTATCTAAAGAACCCAAGGACATCAGTGTAGGAGGGTGAACCCCAACACATACATGTGTATATCCAACTATATAAAATACATATAATATTAATTTTATTATAATTTCAATGTAAAATAAATCAAATCAAATTAAAATATATATATAAAAACATGGAATATTTATATATAACATAACTAAAATATAAAAATTATTATTTTAAAATTCCAAAAATTTTAAGAGTTCAATTAATTAATTCAATAAACATTAAAGTTAATAAATCCTTCATTGTAATCAAAATTTATAAATATTTGACCGTAAATAAATATATAAACATCTTATCAGTGATATTACTACCACTGGTAAAAATTATATTTATTATTGCTAAATAGAACACTAATAAAAGTTCAAATTTGTTGTCAAATGTATACATTAACACACACACATGTGTTTTAATATATATATATATACACACACACAAATGTGTATATATATACATGTTTCAATATATATTTGTTGAAAAATGTATACATATATTTAAATATATATATATATAAACACACATATAGGCACATATTAATTTATAAATTTATATATCAACACACACATATACATAGATATATATATTTATATATTTACACATTAATGCACACACACACACATATAGTCAAATATTTATAAACACTCACACACATAGACATGTAGATATATATTTTTAAACATGTACACATGTATTAGTTGTAAAATGTGTGTGTCTGTTTATATTTATATCAAAACAGGAATACGATAGTCTAAAGGCCCTATCCCATTTATTAAAAGAATGGAAAAAGTACAACCTGAAAAGATGAGGTCAAAAATGACATAAACTGCCATCATCAAAAAAAAAACAGCCACACAGTGTTAGAGATACCAACTAGTGAAAAACTAGAGGTCAAACCTAAACTAAAGAGCACTACAAATCAAAATCAACATCTTTAGAATGAGTATCCATATAAAAATTATTTTTATTCTATTGTGATTTATATTTTTAAATATACATTTTTCCTATCAAAATATTATAATATGTTTATATGTTTATTTATATATATTAAATATTTATATATTTTATAATATAGAAATATAATTATATAATTATTTATATAGACACACACATATTTAATTATAAATATATATGTATATAATTATATTATAGATTATATAATATGAAAATAAATATATATCATTAAATATGAACTATATTTAATGTACTGATATATTTATCTTTATTGTTCATATAAGTATATTTTATAATATGTGTGTTTGTGTGTGTGGTAATCAGAAGAGATGCGATCAAGAAACATGAAGCTCGTGTCACAAAAATAAAACCAAACTACATAATCCAAAAAGCAAGAGTTAGAAAATGACATCTTTTATATATCATTAAAATATTTAACTTTTTCCAACATTGACATATCTGTTGATAAAGATACATTATATATTGGTAAAGTGTTATACAAATAGATATATCATTGTTACTAAACTACTGATAAAATATATGTCTCTAAATTTTTTTATGATAGTTAAATTAGTTTTTTTATTTATAATAATATAAAAGATAATATATGTGTTAGTAAAAATGTTTACCAATTAATTCATATAACATATTTATCTATGGATAATATTCTAATCAAATTTTATAAGAAATTACAATGATTTATATATGTAAATGAATTAAAATTTAAATAAAATATTACACATTGGTATTTAAAAATTTATTTCAAAAAAATTATATTATATTAATTAATCTAATTATTTATAATATGTGTATTAAATTTATCATAAAATAATTATAAAATTAGCTTGTATGAAACTCAAACAAACATAATATTTATTTGAAAAAACACATTCAAACATAATTAAAAATAATTTCAAACACTAATAAAATACATGAAGCTCCAGGAAACATGTTACAAACATGTTCAAAATACATAAAAATTTACATGAAATTCTGTAAAACATTATCCTCAATCTATTTATCTTGCACATGAGCTGTCACTATTTTGGTTCACATTGCATATCAGTAACCAAAAGATCTCACCAATCGAAGTTAGACCTTCTTGAAATCAACTGCAATTTGAAATAAAGGATGCCTTAGCATAATCATCCATGTAACCTAATTTGGTTATTGAATATCTTGACATATATTATCAACATGAAGATATCATAACATTACCATAGATGTGGCATTGAAATCCCAAAAAAAAAGTAGTATTGGTATTCCATCATAGTTTTTTTTCTTGTACTTGTCCATGAAAATTGAAATAAACCAATTTAATATTGATGTCAATTAAATATGAATATTTTTAACTAACTTTTAAATAATTAATTCCAATAAATCAAAATTTCATATCTTATAGAATAAATTATATAATAAATCCATTTTAAAATTTATTAAAAATATAAGCGACTCAAAATTTATCACCATTAGATGCTATATATAAACTACATTACTGATCACGAAACATCTATGAATAATTAATAACCATTAAGCTAAAATGATCCATAATATACAAAAAAAATTAGTTAATCTATCTTGATGAATACATAATTATATTGAATTATAAATTTCAATCATTTTTTTGATCATTATTAAAGAAAAAAATAAATTATTATCCTTTTCTTATAATGATAATATAATCCAAGTGTGAAATGATCACAATATAAAGACAAAAACTTTAATAAACTTTTCACATCATACATATCTTATTTTATAAGACATTTTGATTAAAAAGGTAGCTAAATTCCACTGAACCACTCATTCAAAATAAAGAATTTTTTTTAAACACATATCTAATTCTTAAAAATTGTAAAAAATGATTGTTAGTCTTGATCATGTATTAAAATAAAATTATCATTATAATGTTTATAAAAATTAAGATTAAACTTATACGATACTAGTTTTCTATAGAGGTAATTATCCTTTTAATTAAATTCTAAAATTTTAGTTTTATCTTAATAAAAGTTCCAAAAGAGGTCATGAAGGTTTTGGTAGTGGTTAGGCTTGGTTCGGGGCCTGAAGTTCTTGTTTTTGAGGAAACAAGTTGAGGAAAATTATTGGCACATGGTTACTAGTAATTTTAAGGCCCAATAATATAACATATAGTTTATAGAGAATGATTTTTTTAACCATGTGAGAGGATCTACACTTCTATGAAAAAACCTACAATAAATTGTCGAGTTAAGTCACATGGTGTGCACATAGTTTTTTTAAAATGGGTGCCTAGACCATGCGAGGTGTGGGGTTTGAGATAGTGTTGAATGCACGGTTCACACATGGTTTTTATAACCATGTGCATGAATCATGTCAGGGGTTCTCACTTGGACAGTAACTACACATGGTGTGTGCATGGTTTATATAACTACGTGCTTAGACCATGTGAGGCTGGGATCCTTGGGCAGTATCCATTGCATGATTGGTGAACATTTTGGAAAACCATTTGGACAAACCATGCACCCCTTTAATAAGGTTGAAATGAAAAATTTGAACTCAAACCCTTTAAAATTATTTCCTCACTTCATACTCCTCATTTTCATAATAATATCCACCATGTTAGTGCCATCTTCTCCTCCTCCCTAGGCTTTGGGAAATATTATTTATTCGGACTCCGAATTGAATAATTTCGATTACATTAAATAACCCTAGGTAAGACTAACAATCATATTTCTTATTTTATAAGTTTATTTTTTTATCCTGTATGTTACTTCCATGTGATCTCATATGACCAATTTTATGGTTGTTTGTTTGGTTTTATGAATTATTTCATTCTAACTTGAATATGAATCTTATATCAGATAAGGAGTTATCTACCGGTATAAGGTAGGTGTTATAGTTAATTTACCTAAAATTATTGATGTTCATATCATGAATCATTGTGTCACATGCCAAACCATCCATACGTCACCTCTTAAAAGTGAAATTAATTAATTAAACTATCAGTACCAAGAATTAATTAGTCATTGTGTACCTAATTTCATCATTAGAGGTTTTCTACCTTGACTCAAATGACCACATAGAGTGTGCGGCTCACATACCTCTAATGTTACAAAATATTATAAGGATAAAATAGCCAATTGTTTTTGTTTATTAAATATTATGACCATATTTCATTGTTTTTGCAATTGAACCCATGTGAGGTGGGTTTGGATTGCCTCCTTTAAATGAAATGTTTAAATGAAATAGGCAAAAAGTGAGTGGTAAGACAATGTCACTTGGATTCTTATCTTATTCTTACCTTATTCTTGAGTTATCACTATGGAAAAAAGGCCTTTTATGGTGGGATATTTGTGAAGGTCTCTTCACCCATTGAAAAATAGTCCCTTGACAAAGACTATTTGTGATGGGATTGATTTCCTGCCACAAATAGTTTTTAAAAACTCTTATTTACGATGAGAATGTTTTCTTGTCGTAAATACCTTTAGATTATACTGCACGCCATCATAGGGAAGACAATTTGCGGTGGGAATATACCCTCGTCGCAAATACCTTCTAGTCATTATTGTTATTTGTGAGGGTAGTTAAATCCTATTTTAAACAAACTTTTGGTAAGAAAGTATTTGTGACAGGATCCATCGCAAATACTTTCCTTTATTATTTTTTATTTCTGAAAAAATTATCTCTCATCACAAATAAAATGAAGGTAGTGGGTATTTTTGTTGGGGCCCATCACAAATACTCTTTTTTACCACCGCTATAGCTAATAATGGTTGTTCTATTTGTGATGGGACCCATCACAAATAATGATGTTTGTGACAAGAACCTCATCACAAATTATCTAACCTATATATACCCCCACCAATTTTTTGATTTAGTTCTTCTCTAAACTTCTCTCTTCTCTTCTACCCTCATATTCTCCTATTTAATGTTTTTAATGTTTTAAATATTATAGTGAAGAAAATTTTGGGCTTTGCATCCATTGAAAGATTCAGTTCTATGGTATTTATTTAATTTTTATAATTTAATTTTATTTATTTTATATATTATTAGTAATAGTTAATATTTATTTGCAGTAATTAGATTTTATTATAATTAGTTTGTTTTATTTTGTATTAATTATTTATAAGTAAAAGTAATTATTTTAAATTACAAGTATTTATTTTTAATTATTAATAATTATTTTTAATCAGAATTATTTAGTAGTAATTACCTTTAACAAGTAGTACATACTAATAATTAGTAATACTTAGTAATAATTTGTATAAATTAAAAAATATTTAGTGGTAATTGGTAATAATTTGTGGTAATTATTAATAATTAGTGGTAATTAGTAATAATTACTAGTAATTAGTAATAATTTGTGGTAATTGGTAATAATCAATAATAATTAGTGGTAATTAGTGATAATTAGTTCTAATTAGTATTAGTTAGTGTTAATTGGTAATAATTATTAATAATTAGTGATAATAAGTATTAATTTGTGGTAATTAGTAACAAATTGTTACAAACTAATAAAAACTAGTGATAGTAAGTGGTAATTAGTGATAATTAGTGGTAATTAGTGATAATTAGTGGTAATCAGTGATAATTAGTGGTAATCAGTTATATTCAACTATGGATACATCAAAGGGGAATCGCACTCCCTTGCGTCCAGTGTCAGAAGAGCCTACTCTGGTAGATGATTTTCATATGAAGGGTCTTGATAGGTTTTTATCTACTTCTCACATTGGTGACCATAATAAGAGGGTCTCATGAAATGGTGCGCTTGATGTGGTTGAAGAAAAACCTAGTCTCTTTCAAGAGAGTGTTGAGGCTTGTAAGCACTCAATTATTTCCCGATTGAGTTCGCAAGGGAACCACTCCTGGAAATTTGATGATCTTCGGAAGCGTCTTCAACAAATCTGGGGTTTTAGTGATTGCAACTTTGTATCACTTGGTATGAATTTGTTTTATATTATTTTTTACTCTATTGAGATGAAATTTAAGGCAAGGAGCTATGAATTTTTTAATCTTAATTCGGGGGGTCCTGAGGTTTCAGAATTCGGACCCTTGGACTGATCCTTTTTGAGATAAGAATATTTTTTGTGAAATCTTGGATCCAAGTGAAGGGTTTGAACTGCGTTTTATAGAATCCTAGCATCCTATGTGATGTTTCTCTTCTAGTTGGAACCCCTATTAAAATTGATAAGGAGACTTTTTTTCTTAGTTACAACCAATTTTATTGTATTCTAGTTGAATTTTATATGTTTCTACCTCTTGTTGAGAGGATTTATCTACTTACTGGTGAGTTTAAATTAAAACTTGATATCGAATATGAGAATTTCCCTGAGTTTTGTCTTAACTACTTAGCTATTGGACATGTTAAGGATAACTGTAATAGGGGATATGATGCTCTAACTGTAAAATATATGTGCACGCTATTGAAAAGTGAATGTTTAAATTGAAGCAGAAATCTGCTCCATCTTTGTTGGAGAATGAAAAAAGGACTACCCCTAGTGGTTTGGTGGAGGCTTTACCTCTGTATACCATGTGGAGTTTGAGGCCAAGTTTTGGGGAATGTGTGTCCTTTACTGATGTTGTGACTAGAAAAGGGATTTATGGTGGTGATTGTGAATGTGGTGGGGGTGTGGCCTAGATCAGGGGATTACACTACCCCCACGCATAATGCTTTTGTTACTTTGCTTAATGGGTGGAATTATATGTGGGGTGATAACTGTCTTGATAGTGATTCTAAATTGGACCATACTATTCTCTTGGAAGAAAATTATCTTACTAAATGGAAATTGACTACGAAGGGAATTTGGTTGGTCCCTATGGGAAACATTCTCCTCATAATGGGGTGGTTACTGCTGCTTCTCCTGAAGGAATATGGGCCTTTACTATTGTATCTTCTCAAGGGAGTATGGTAGTGCATACCCCCACTTATTCTTTATATTGGTAATGCCTCTCCTGTGCAGGTTCTTTTTCCTGCAAATGCTATCGCATTGGAGGTGGATTTTTCATCTAGGAGTCTTGAGCTAGTCTTGCAACCAGATACTGCCACTAGGACAGTTATGAAGGCCTTGTTGCATGCACAATCTAATGTTACTTACAATCCATTGCATGTGAAGTCCCCTACTATTACTATAATGCATGTGCCTATTGCTGGGAGTGTTGTGCAGGAGATGCTGACTAGGCATCTTGCTCATGCGGATCCTATGCAGGATCATTTGACTGTGGATGTCTCCAACACTGATTCTGGGAAGCCCAACTTTTTCACCATGTTGGATGCTATTAATTCTCCAGAATTTGATGTGCTATATAGGGAGAGTTGGGATAGGAAAGTTACTAAATCCTTTTTAGTTTCTAATATATCTTCCTTCAAGAAGGTCAAATTCATGGAGATTATGGCTGAGCATCCATATTCTAAATGAATTAAGGATGTTGCGCAATGTGTTGACAGTCGCCTTGTAGCTGATGCTACTCGTGTTCCTCCAGTGGGTGATTAGAGTGTTGATGTGGTTGATGAGTCGGTGGGCACTAAAGATGGTACATTGCATACCCTGAAGCAATAGATAAAGGGGAGGCATCCAAGAGGCAGAGGAGGATTTCATTGAATGGGAAGTCAGGCTAAGAGATGAGACTCATACTTGGTACTTTTTGTTGGTGGTGTGTCTTCGCGGTTAACCCTTATCTCCTTTGTGTGTTCCTTTTACTCTTTTTTAATAATATTTTTCTTGGACCATGGAGCTCCTCTATGCTTTGTGCTGTTTTTTAGTAGTAATTATTGGTAATTAGTGGTAATTAGTAGTAATTAGTGGTAATTATTGGGTATGGAGTGTAGTTTCTGAGTGGTACTTAGTTCCACCACTACATCAGCCGGCGTGGGATTGATTCTCACCCCCAGATTTATTTTCCCTTTTTGTGGTTTGGTCGCTTATGTGGCTCTTAATGGAGGCTTGATGTGCATCGAGTCACAGATCAAGAAAATAAGACATAAATATGGTTGCTTTGATGGGGGAGACTTGTCTCAGGCCGCATGAAATGAAGCTAGGCTCACCAAGACGGTGGTGTGAGCAAGGTGGTCAGCTAGTGAAGGGGAGATGTCTCAAGCTGTGAAGATCGGAGATGACGTTGTTGGGATTTGGTTCTCACTGAGATGGCAATGCGAGCAGGTCAGTGGTGAGGCTAACGATGAGGAGATTTGATGGGAGTTTCAGGCTGTAGGGAGGCTTAAGCTGGTTTCATCGTAGGTTATGTTGATAGGGACAGTTGAACACTAGCAACGCAGTTGCCATAGTCACACAGAAGGGTCACAAGAGATCCATTTGACCTAATGGTCATCTGTGTGCGCTTAATGTGTAATGGGCTTTCAATACAAGAAAATCTACAGTATAATAAATAATGGCTGGTTGGGTGAGTTATCCCTTAGGCGGGCTACGACCTTCCTTTCTAGTCTGTGTGTGGCAGTGTGTGTGTTTGAATGTTAGTGTACCCCAAGAACCTGATATAATAGTACTAATTAGTAATAATTAGCAGTAATTAATAATAATTAGTAGTAATTAGTAATAATTAGTAACAAATGGTTATAAACTAGTAATAAATAAAAATTAGCAACAAATTAGTAAAAATATTAATAAATTTGTAATAAATTATCATAAAATAAAAAATAGTATATTGATATAATTTACAATAAATTGATACAAAATAACATAAATTAATATAAATTATTATAAATTACTTACATTTTTTTATAAATTTATAAAAAAAATAAACATATAAACTTTGTATAAATTGATGAAAATATTTTACTTTAGTATAATTTATTATAAATTACCATGAAATAATATAGATTGTTATAAATTATTAGAAAAATGAAAATAAAATAGGTCGCCAATTTTCAGGTGATTAGTAATAAAAAATTTGGACATGGTTAGTATAAATTAGTTTCATCACCTAAAGATTGTAAAATCTATGATTTAAACCTTTTCATAATTTATAATATATTTTATTATTTATATTAAATTATACTCAAAATTAGTTGTAATTAGTGGTAATTATTTCTAATTACCTATAATTACTGATAAATCTAGTATAATTTAATACAAAGTAATAAAATAAATTATAAATTAAAAAAAAATTTAAATCATAGAATTTCCAATCTTTAGGTGATGAGAAAAAACCAATTTGTGCCAACCATGTCCAAATTTGTCATTAGGTAGGCAGAACCAGGGAAGATAGGATGTGAGGCATCGATGGAAGCAGGAGGAGGAGGAGGAAATGTTTCAATGGAAGAACAAAAACATGAGGAGATGATGAAGTACATGATATAGTTATTATAAATTAGAAATATTTTTGTTTTAATTAGCAGTAATGTTTTAAATTAAAAGTAAATAGTTTTAATTTAAAATAATTTGTTTTAATTATCAGTAAGTTGGTGTTATTAATAGTAATTACTTATAATTGATAAATAAATAGTATGAATTAATAGAATATAGTAAAAATGTATAGATCTTGGTAATAAGTAATAATAATTTGTAGTATTTTTTAATGAAAAATATTAATTAGTAAAAATGAATGTTAAACCACTATTATTAGTAAAAATTAGAAGTAATTAATAAAAAGTAATATTAAATCAATATAATTTGTAAAAATTAATGGAAATGACCATAAATTAGAAAAAATTAGCAATTATTAGGAAAAATCAGTAAAAATTAGTGGAAACCCATTATAATTAGTAAAAATTATCAAAAATTAGTAAAAATTAACAGTAAATCACTATAATTAGTAACAATTAATGTAAAGTAGCATTGATTAGTAAAACTTATCAAATAATCACTATAATTATTTAAAATTAGTGTAAATTTAAATAAATAGAAAAAATTATTGTTAATTAGAAAAGATTAGTAAAAAATAACATTAAATCACTATAATTAGTAAAAATTAACGGTAATTAGTATAAATTAGTAGTAATTAGAAAAAATAGCATTAATCTATAAAAATTAGTGATAAATCACTATAATTATTAAAAATTAACTGTAATTAGTAAAAAATGGTAAAAAATAGCAGAAAATCACTATAATTAATAAAATTTAGCGGTAATTAGTAAAAAATAGTAAACGTTACATGTAAACTAGTAAACATTAATGTTAAATCACTATAATTAGTGAAAATTAGTGATAATTAGGAAAAATTAATGGTAAGTCACTATAATTGTTTAAACTTAATAGTAATTAGTTAAAAATAGTAATAATTAGCAGTAATTAGTAAATATTAATAAAAATAAAAATTAAATAGCTATAATAAGTAACAAAATTAATGGTAAATAGTTAAACTTAGCGAAAATTTGTAAAAATTAGAGATAAATCAAAATAATTATTGAAATTTACCGGTAAAGTAGCATTAATGGGTAAAATTCATCGCTAATTTAGATTAATTAGTAAAAAATAATGGTAAACCACTATAATTATTAAAAATTATTGGTAAAGAGAAAAATTTTGTAAAAACTTGTGATAATTAGTAAAGACTTGTAAAAATGAAAATTAAATCACTATAATTAGTAAAAAATAGTGGTAATTATTAAAAATTAGTGGTAATTAGTAAAAATAAGTGGAAAAAAGATAAAATTAACTATATTTACAAGTAAATTATAATTTTTTAATTTTATACTCTTTTTTGGATTGTCATTTTCTCATATCAAATTAATCATAAAAAATTTATTTATTTTATATTTTTAATGCAGATATGGAACAAAGAAGTCAATAATAATATTATTAGATGATCATGATTGGATAAATCGTAATAGAAATCCAAAAGGTTCAAGTATAAGTTCTGTAAATATTGAGGGTATTTAATCTTTTTTATCATTTGCATCATCAATACCAAAATTTGTTTCAAAAGGGACAATTAAGTGTCCATGGAAGAAATGTAACTTAAGGAGGTTTGAAGCATTTGATAACATTGGGGTTATCTATTTCATTTTGGTTTTCAAAAATATTATGTTTTTAGTATCAACATGTGGAATGCTGTTCCAGAGAAGATACTAATATTTTTTTTTCTACATCTATCACAATTTTAAAATTTTTTATATGATGTGGTTGGTTCATCTTTTCAAAAAAATGAAACTCTAGATGGCATTTATTTAACTTGTTATTTTGAACCATCCAAATTTTATGATTTGTGGAAGACTTTTGTTGATTCCTTATATCATGATTGCAAGATATGGGAAATTTGAAGTGGTTGAAAAATTTATGGCTATTAAATCAGGTAATAGGATGTCAAATAGTTTTTTTGATCATAAATTGTCTTTTTTTAAATCATTATTACATAAAGAAAAAAATTCCTACAAATTTATATGAAATCAATAGGTTGGTTCATAATTCACTAAAGGGAAATTGTGATTTAGCAGCGGGTCTTTCGCAACGGTTTTTAAAATTGTCACTAAATGTTTTTTGGGATAAAATTTTGCGTCAGTTTTTTAGTAGTGTTTTTAAAAACTTCCGCTAAATATTCTTAAAATATTTTTATAATTCTTTTATAATTTTCTTCAAAAAAATCATTTATTTTTAGCAGAGGTTTTTTAAAATAACATCCAAAAAATATAAGCTCTTTTTTTCATAACCACTGTGAAATAGAAAGAAACAAATAAAAAAAATATTTATTTATTTTTTATTATATAAATTTTTATTAATTATAATGTATCCATTAATAAATATTTATAATTATTTGTTAATAATAATTTTAAAGAGAAAACAAATCTTTAATATGTTGAAAATCAGACTTTGACATCAAATAACCAAAACTTTCGATCAGATTGTCAGTTTTAACTCCACAACCATTGAAATCAAAGATTATGAAAAAAAAAGAGAAAACCACATGAGATTTAAATCATGTGATAATCAAAGGAAAATATATATTAAAATTTAAAAAAAAAGGTTGAAAATCAAACTTTAACTTCAAATGACCATAACGTTTGATCCAAGTGTCTGTTTGGGCTCTACCACATATCAAATCGAAGCCTATGACAAACTCTATGTCGGAGATGGTATTAGTCTGTGTTAAAAGATTTATGTATGGATTTTTTCCCAAAAAGGCCCAGAAGGCCTCTAAAACTGATTTTTTTTGTCACCAACCTTGGTTTCTTAAAATTTAAATGGCTAAAACTTCTGATTTGTGTGTCTATTCAGCATGTACCATATATAATATCCAATTTAGTTTCATGATCTTCGATTTTACTGGTTTTCAGAGTTTCTTAACATTTTTATGTGTTTTCAGGGTACCTTAATTTTTTAACATTCTATGGATTTTCAGGCTCATTTAAGGGGGAATTATTTCCTTTTTCGATGGGGACTCAATTTATTCTCAGGGATTACATTCATATTGATATTATGGTTTTGAAACTTTATTATTTTTTGAAATGTAGTTTTATTTATAAATATATGCATATTTCCTTATATTTACTTGTAAAATCACTTGTATAAATACATATTTACATTGAAATGTATTTTTAAGCATATAAACCAAATAGAAATAAATATTTTTAATTCATTTCATTTAAAATAAATAATTATCGATTTTATATACACTTGTAAATATTTGTACATATTTATGTTTATATATTTTTATATCATATATATGTAGATATAGAGAGAGAGAGAGATAATTATCTTTACTTGTTTTTATATATATATTTATATTAATATTAATATATAATTATAAATCTGAGTGTGTTTTTATATATTTATGTAAATTTTGTTATATGTATATATATTTATAGATATTTACATATATTTATCAATTTATTATTTAATTATTTTATTATTTTATTATATTATTATTTATTATTTATTATTTATTATTTATTATTTATTATTTATTATTTATCATTAATTATTTTTTCAATTACTATTTATTATTTACTATTTATTATTTATTATTTATTATTTATTATTTATTTATTTATTTATTATTTATTGATTTATTTTTATTTATCAAATAATTATTATTAAATTATTATTATTATTTAATTATTATTATTTAATTATTATTATTTATTTATTATTTATTATTATTTACTTATTATTAGTTATTTGTTATTTCTTATTTGTTATTTGTTATTTATTATTTATTATTTATTATTTATTATTTATTATTTATTATTTATTATTTATTATTTATTATTTATTATTTATTATTTATTATTTATTATTTATTATTTATTATTTATTATTTATTATTTATTATTTATTATTTATTATTTATTATTTATTATTTATTATTTATTATTTATTATTTTATTATTTTATAATTTTATAATTTTATTATATCATTACAGTATTATTCTCCTATTTTAGTTATTTAATTTTAATATTTTATTATTTTACTATTGTATTTTTATTATTTATGTATTATATATTTATTTTTTTTTTATTTTTTTTTTATTTTTTATCTATTATTATTATTTATTTATTATTAATTAATTAATTAATTAATATTATTTATTTATAATTATTTATTTCTTATTGATTATTTATTATTTATTATTTATTATTTATTATTTATTATCTATTATTTATTATTTTATTTTTTTCATTGTTTTATTGTTTTTTTGTTTTTTTATTTTATTATCACAATTTTATTATTTTATAATTTTATTTTCATAATTTTATTACTTTTTTATCATTTTATTATTTATTTATTTATTATTCATTTATTTATTTATTATTTATATAAAATTTATTTATTATTGAATTATTACTGAATTATTATTGATTTATTATTCATTCATTTATTTATTATTATTATTTATTATTTATGTGTGATTGATTTATTATTGATTTATTATTTTTTTTTATTTTTTTATTTTTTTTTTTATTTTTTATTTATTTATTTATTATTAAATATTTATTATGTTTTATTATGCATTTATTATTTATGTGTTATTTATTTATTAGTTATTTTTTATGTTTTTATTTATTTATTTATTTTCATTTATTAATTATTATTATTTATGGTTTATTATTTATTATTTTTTATTATTATTTATTATTTACTATTTTTTATTTACCATTTGTTATTTACCATTTATTTCCATATCATGTATTTATTTATTTATTTATTATTAATTTATTTATTAGTTATTAATTAGTAATTAGTAATTATTAATTATTAAATATTTATTATTTATTATTTATTATTTATTATTTATTATTTATTATTTATTATTTATTATTTATTATTTATTATTTATTATTTATTATTTATTATTGATTAACCATTATTGATTAATTATTATTGATTAAAATTTATTGAGTTTATATCTAATTGTAATGTATTATTTTTTTTCAATTAATATATGTAAGTATATTAAATTTCGTTTATTCGCCGCATGAAGAGGTTGTTGAAGTGGTTATGTCTTTGGAGAATATGCAAGAGGTAAGGGGTTCAAATCTCACCCAATATAGAAATTTAAAATAATAACATAATAAAATAATAAAATAAATTTACAAAAAAAATGATGCTAAAAACTGCCACTAAATCATTCTACAACTGTTTTGATAAACCACCGCTAAACTCGAATTTTTACATAGTGTTACCCCACTGCTTGAGGCATCTGAGTGTGCTTGGTTATATGTTTCCTCTTAGTGGAAGCCTAAGATGGTTTTCCTCGAGTACCTAGATTATGGAATGATTCTAAAAATGAATAAATAATTATTAAATCGTTGGGTTGGTGTTGACGAAATTAAAATGTTGAAAAGATGCTAATCATGAGAAACTGTGGACTCGATTTGGTTTATGTTTGGAGGGCATGGAATTCATGCTGGTGGTTAATGAATGTATCTTAAAAAATAATGTTAATTGTTACTTTAATGGATAATAAATTAATTAACAAAAGAAAATGATAAAATGTAAACAAGTAATTGATGTAGCTCTTTAAATGCTTGTGTGCTTTTAAGATATTTAGTCCATAATATTCGTAGTCAGGTATATGAGCGAGCTGACTTATTTTGGAGAGAGATGGCTCAGAACGTGTGATGTTGGGGCTGAGTGGGAAATTAGTGGGGAAGCGAGAGCGGGGTACCCTTGATGTTTCATTATTATATTATATGATCTCTTGTATGAAATACTTGTTGAGGCTAAGAAAATAGTATTTCTATTTAGGTGATGAGTTAGATTCACTTTTTTCACTGTGCTTTAATATGCTTTCTTTACCATTTTCGTGAGATGCTTCAGAGAGGATCATACTGAGTATATTTTTATACTCACCCTATTTTTCAGATCAGCCATAGTAGGTTGGAGATCAGGCTGGATATTACTAGCTCATGGTTCAGTAGGAGTTGTATGGAATTCGTGGTCATTGTTGTCTTTATCTTTTAGTACTTGTAGTTTTCCTTTCAATTGTATAGTACTATATGACATTTCATGTTTGCACCTGAGATTTATTTTATATGTCTGAGAAGGTGTTGGTTGGTGTATTTATCTAATCTCTCCCTTCTGAATGTTCTCTTAGAGGGTAATTTCTCCCATATGTAATTTTATTATACCCTCGGTACTAGTCGCCAACACGAGTCCAACTGGATGTGAAACTCGGGTAGTCTCATCTCCCTTCTCTCATTGCCAACCGAGGAGGGGAACCCTTTGGAGGGAGGGAGTCATAAGAGAGTGGTATCAAAGATCAGGATGAGTGATATGAAATATTTTGGAGTAAGTCATAGGTAAGATTGCATGGGATGATAGGGAAATAATTTCAACTAAGATCAGTGATCAATTTAAACATGGGAGATTGGCGGATACATGGGTATTTAGGGCCCCTTGTGATCTGATGCACGAACCTTTAAGTGTACTGAGCCTAAAAAATGACATGATACTAGTTGTGGGGTAGATACATGGGAAAGGATCATGCATCATTCTTCATTGTGCCTATGTTTTAAATGGGTAGACCTTAGGATCGGTTAAAACCATAACAAGATAATTAATTAATTAATTAATTAATTAAAGTTAAGTATGTTGGAACCGGGCGTGCAGCGGAAGCCCCAAACAGGTGGGTTTTTAAAAAATTTCATCGACGGTTGATGTAAACTTTTTGACGTCAGAGAAGAGAAGCTCGGTCTTTGCCGAGGACAAAACGTGGAGGATTTTAAGCACCAACATAAACCGTAAAATACCTAGTTTAGATCTGAAGTCGCACACAATGTCTGCTCGTTGTTGGTGATCACTGCTCAAAGAATATGAATCCAAATTCTTCTAGATCTTCCACACACACTTCAATGAATCCACGGGAGCACCATTCGTCGTAGTCCGGGTGCTAGCGTGGAATACCGATGACGCCTTCGACATTCCTACGATCACCACATCGCTTCGCTAGTGATGCCTGAGAGAGAGCTCCATTTGAGCTCCTTGGATCCAGAGCATCTCTCTCTAGAGTGTGGGGGAGAGGAGAGGATAGAGAAGCTCCATGAATAGAGTTTGGAAAATTCCCCTCCTCTTCTATTTATAGTTCTTAATTAAAATATCTGGTATCGCCTCGCCGGCCCTGAATACTTAACACACTATCAATGACATTTTACGACTACTTGTATGAGTCATAAATATTATTATCACTTAAATGTAATATATTGAAATATATTACATGATAATAATTAAGTCATTAACTCGACTCGTCACTCCCATAAATATTAATTGAACCTTGAATAATTAAATATTCATCAATTAATATTTTTTATGTATTTACTTAAAACTCATAAATACATTTAATAAATAAATTCAATACTCATTATTATAAACTCAAATAATATGAATTTATTTATTGCATTGGTGATCATTTAACTTTGGACAAATCCTGGACCCCTATGGTGGGCCCACCGTGTCCAAAACTCATATTCAACTGAATAGAGAAGATTATTGAATACACTATTGTGTGTGACCCTCTAGGCCCTTATTTCAACAATTGTGAATAGTATTCACACACCAAGAGTAGGATCTAGAGACCCATCATGGAACCTGAAGAAATAAGTATTTTCACAGCAATGACAACCAACCTACGAACACACATTGTGTAATATAATCTCTTTGTCTGTAATATCTCAAAAAACGGACGCAGTCATGTGTCATCGCCCTTTTTCTTGCTTTATAGTTTGTTGATTTAACTGGACGGATTTACCCTTGACTGTCATGGACATGGTCTTATAAAGGTACTACCATCCATATCACATGGCCTGAGATATATTACTTCCATAACTCAGAAGTGTCAAAACCTTTCTTGAACATTCAACCGATGTCATGGCACCAATGACGCACCTGACACAAACTACCTCACCACGACTTCATTTTCATCATTTTCATGTTGCATCAAAGTACGCAATCAAATGACATACATTGGTAATGATCTCAAGTCAGAAGACCATTACACATGATTGTAGATAGGAATATCCAATGACACCCGAAACATGTGGAGTTCCTATTGGCAGGTCAGTCCTCATGATCTCACTACTAGATATCACCAAGTGTGAACTTTATGAGAAGAAGTCTCGATGATTATGAGACCCCAACACCTCATATTCAAACATCTACTATGTCCAATCAGTAAGATGTATCTAGACTATAGAACATATATTTAATAATAATGTCATAGTATGTAGAGGTTCTCACTATAGCATGGGAACTGTTATAACCTTTAGATATGACAATTAAACTTTTGACATTACCATTTAAATAGTGGATTCATAATAGTCTACACTATAATGGTAAGATTAAATCATGCATAGCTAACTATATACACAATATGGTAATCAAAATCACTGAATAGTTGGGTCTAAGACACCCATTATTTCAACACTCCCACTTGCACTAGATCCAACTTTCTAACCAAACTTGTTTGCTAATCACATGATGGACATCATGTTTTTGTTGAGTAATGGCTTTAGATACTAGGTCCTCCCTGGTTCCACCGCATGGCTATTCTACTATTGTGACCTTATCTCATTGAGTAAAGCTTCTCAAGAGATGGTATCCTGAGTATATACTTTTTTTCCACTGTCATAACTTGACATCTTGTCTAGTAATAATATCATAATCTACATTATGATAATACTTTTCTCACCAGGTGAGATTCCAAGAAGTGGAACAAATCATTGCATTTAAATAATTCTTAGATATCTTAGAAGCTACAATGTACTCGAACTTGTAGGTATGGCCACCACTGGATAATATGAGCTTGACTCACTCATCACCTTTAGCCTAACTGCAATACTAGATCACATTGATCTATGGAAGACTTGTTTGTATCCCCGAAAACTAGTATCCTTTCTTCTCCACTTACTAGGTACATATCTTTTGTACTTGCCGAAGTACAATTAGATAGTTCTAACTACATCCCTTATAGTGCTCCTGGATATAAATGATATTTGCCTATTGTAAAATATACCTTGGCAATATCGTTTCTTGTACATATCATGGCATAAGTGATTGATCCATTTCTCCAATGTATGGATTTAAACTCACTACATTTATCTCTTCCCATGTCATGGACATATAAACATGGAGAGATTATTCCCTATGACATAGGCAACAATTCATCTCTTGAATTGTTCCAACGTGTATTTTTAATACAATGTCACTATAAGTATGATTGACTAGGACCAAACAACCTATAGATCTACCTTATTAGATACTATTCCCTAGAACATAGGTTGTTAATTTAAGTCAATCATTGGAGAATAAATTTCATTTTGGTCTTAACTAACTGTGTGACCAATGTCTGTTTCCTATATGTTTCTGAACATATTTTGTTCAGAAAACATTGATTCTCCCACTAACCTCAAGTAGACACAAGGAAATCATTTTTTGAAAATGTATATACTATGATCATGTTTCTTGCTTTAATCCTAAACCGGATTTCAGTAACTTGTAACCTTTATTAGCATTTTGTGATGTGACCATCCATTTCTGGTTGCGTCATATTGACACCATCCACGATTGGTGGTCATGACATCCAATTCTAAATAAATTGATCATAGATATTAGCTATGATAAGTAAAATTCTAACATATTTAGGCATAATGACTTAGTCAAATTGTTCAAGACTAATTGGTACCAAGATCGTACCATCCATGTATCAAATAACTTGAATACCCACAGCAGTATTCAAAATAATAGCCCCTTTTCACTTTGATACATGGAATCCATTAATTGAATTTTATTTGGTCGTATCAATTTTAGATAATTTCTATATACTGCTTTCATGTATGAAATATTATTCATATTGAATAATAGATCACTGACTGTGGTGAATATAAAACCATCACCATGGTTTTATCCTTCCTACGCAGTGTGTGTCTCTGGAACATACTTTGTCCCACATGCTCTTGTGGAACTAGTTCTTATGCCAAATATTTTTGCATCTTGAGCATTGACTAAACACAATTCAATATATCTCTCACTATCTCTAATAGAGATGTGAACCCTTATATAGAAGTGTAGTCTATTTCTTGACTACCCATCTTCTATTTTTTGGATCTATGTAGCATCCTAAACAACTGTTGGGATTATTACACTAAATGCACAATGTGTTTGTCTTGACACAGGTTTGTTTATGTCCTAAAAAAATCTTTCATCTAAACACATGTCCTTATGACATAATGGTTTTACATCATACTATGCCTCATATGATATCCATTTTTCATTATAGTTGGCATATGGTTGTGGGATATCATTGTTATTTGAAAAGCATTTCATGAAATATAATGGAAGTTTCTGCCAGTTCCAACATTGATATTACTTACATCAAAATTTTGAGGCATAACATATGCATTTTGGAATTTCTCCATACTATATGTCTATTGATCAATGTTGATATGTAAGACTTGATCATCAATCCTCCTCATTAACATAAATGTTGTGATGTCGATAAGGTGATGTGCGTTTAAGAATTATTCCACGCTACATTATCATGATTGATGAATACTTGGTCGAGATATTCTTCGGTATCCCAACCCGAAGAAAATTATATCTCCTGGCCATGAGAAATATTTCACTTTATTATTCATTAATTTCTTAATGGAATCTTACGAAGAATATATACCTCTAGCTTATACTTGGAATGGTGCATGATAACTTGTTGAACTATATCCAAAAGCTTTGTGACATAGCTTTATTTCTAAAGGCTCATTTTTCCAAACTAAAGACATCGATAATACCAAAAGTATTTAGTTGTGCCAAGCCTAAATACCATACTTGGTATATTCATGACGTCCATTTTTAGTATTACTTGATGAAGAATAATCCTATCACAACTGGGTATAAGTCTAACATTTATATTCATCACTAATTGCCTATGATTCATGTATTACTGAACTAGTGATTGAGTTTACCAAAAACAAAATTCATTCCAGAAACTGAAATAATGTCTCCTTGCGTCCAAGGACACATGAGATTAATGTTTTTGGTTATACTCAACAATAGTTCAACATGAATGTTTCACTTGTAAATTAAAGAAGTCATGTACTTCTCACCATAGGCCTAGGTATCACCCTTTCACAGCCACTTGAAGAATACACCTGACTTCTAGTAAGGTTTCTATACTAACATGTTTATCGTATTAGAATACACATATGTTTCCAGCATATTGTATTTAATACCCAAGTAGTAAAAGGGAAACATTACATTGATGAAAACACCTGTTGTAGAAGCGGCAATTTGCTCCTTTAAATCTGGTTATTGATTTTAAAACTTCTATAGTATTATTTTATAATATAAAATGCAAAAAATCTTTCTTAATACCTCATTAGTTGAAGGATGTCACAAATGTGTCATTGGAATTAAATTCCTTTGACCTTTCCACATTGTCTTTCAATTTATTTTCCATAATAATTAATGATAAAACTGTCTTTGAATTCTTATTCACTTGGAAAACCTTACCTGGAATGGTAATGAAGCATTTACTCAATACTTGTTCATTTTGTGACTTAAAACAAAACTTGAGTAATGTTCTGAAAATGATATTTAAAGATCATGATCAATCTTTCAATTTACACATGTCGGTGTAAAAATCCCCTTATTCATATCATTGCTTCACTTTCTCCTTGCGAACTTCTCAGAGATGAGACTTTATGATATATCATCTATGTCCTGGTGTAGTGACCACAACTTACACTGGACATTGATAAAAGCATAATGACATAACTATCATATGCTTTATACATTAGTCTCTTGTAAGCATTTTCACCCGAGCTTCTTGAGGTAGTTTAACGGTGTTGGGGACATTGACACCTTGAGTTTCCTATATCATAGTACTATGCGCACATACTTGTACTATTCAGGGATACTCGTGTCAGTGTGGAAATTTATTTTGTCAATTATAATATTGCAATTTTAATCTTGTGGTATAACTTTCAATTTTTCTACAAAAATAAATTTTAGCAGATGAGTGCCTTTTATCTAGATTACCGGTTTAGTCATTTTTGATTAATTACTTAAATCATTTAGTGTCTCCCACTATTTTATCAGATTCTAGGAACCCTCTATGATAGAATCGAAATACTCTGTCGCTTGAGTATTCTAGTGTAAAGGATCCCAGAACCACCCCTCATAGTCTACAAGATATGGCTATTCCACTACATGGAGGGTTCTATGTAGGCTTTTGGCTGGCCGACTGCTTTAACTTGCGACTCCTTAATCTATTGAGTGATGTCCCAGCTTCTTTAAAAACAGAACATGATTAAACTCAACACTTGCCTCTAAAATTAAAACAAAATATCTATGGCTATTTCATTTCTGAAATTTTAGTTAATTCAACCCATCATTCTTATAATGACTCCACGGTAGTAAGAGGCACCCTCAGCTATGGCATGACCGGAACCTCAAACAGTCAGTTTTCGGTTTTGTCCAAATTTGAATGACTAAAGGTGGTAATGACTTAATATATTTTTGAGGGTTTTATTATTTTTTAGTGTGATGAAAGAAATCATTTTCTATTTTTATAAACACGTACTATGTGATCGCACTCACAACTGACCGTGCAAGAAATATAAATTTGATCGCGTCACATGTTCATTTTATCTTGCATTTTTGTTTATTATTATACTATGTGATTTTTCAATAAATTACACATTCACAAAAATAATAAACCATGAAAAAATAAAATGAAAAACTAATCATGATCTGGTACTATTCGTTGATCCATTGAGTGAATAACAGACCAACTGAAACCCTAGGGGTAAGTACCTTTTAGACGTGTGGCTTGCAACTTGAATAGCAATGTATGCTCATCCAATGCATCCAACTCATGTCTGGTGCATCGCTGTCACTTGGCGCGAAATGCATCACTAGTCATCTCTTCATTATACAATTGTACTCACACGCAGGCGAGGGGGTCTCAAGGTATAAATATACCACTCTCAGAATGGGCATGCAGACCCTTATACATATAACGACTCTGAGATGACACACATATCTCCTTTTTATTTAAAAATTATAATTACATAACCACATGAAATAATTAAATAAATAATTAAATAAACAAACCACCAGACATGTGTTGGATGGACACCATCTCATGATCATCCATATAAGCATTAAACCTGCTTATATTAAATAAATGCATAATTAAAATTTAAAATTGCATTAAAAATAAACTTGAGGGAATTTTAATTGAATTATAAATTTTACCCAAATTTTTGATCAAATATTTACGTTGTTCGTTCCCAATTTAATTAATTTAATTTTAAAACTAAAATTAAATTAATTAACTAATTCAATTTATTAGTAAATAAATTAATTACGCTACTTAAATTATAAACCAAAGTTAATTGTTAATTAATTTAATTCTGAACCAAAATTAAATTAATTAATTTAATTAACCTTTTATTAAAATAAAATTACCTGATCCCCATTTACCCCAAGCAGGGCCTGTGCGGGTCGTGGCGAACCTACGCAGGCCCATCCCAGGCATTGCTGACCCCATGCGGGGTTGTTCTAGACCGAGCAGGCCCGCCCATGCTCGTTTCTGGCTGGGCAGACCCGCCCGGTCACCTGGCAAGGAAAATCCAGTAAGTGCACACCAAAATGAACCCCCAAAAGGGTACCACATAGTGGTACATGGGTCTCCAATGGAGAGTGTGGAGGAGGTGGTTGGGGCGGCTCGTGCCAGGTGGTCTGGCAGCCTAGGGTGTAATGACCCAAATTTTTTCAATGGAAATTCCCTTCTTATAATTATGTCATAAAATAACATGAAAACACAACATAATTAACAACTAAGTGATAAGTGACCTTAAACATAAGTTTTTCACTTCTATGCTTGAAATTTTGAAAATCCGACATACACGGTTGTGTTCAAGATGATTTTTGGAGTCTAATAAAACAAAAATAATTTTTGGTGAATAGTAACCTGCCCTTACGAAAAGAAACATACCATTATGAATATCGATATACCCTAATTAATAGTAACCTTACCTATGATAGTATTAAAATAACATTCAAGTGAAAGAATGATGTACCGATATTTTAGAATAAGTAAATGAATGTTTTAAAACTGGTTTTTACTGATAACCCATGATTTTAATTAAAATATTAAATTAATAATATTTAGAAAATTATTTTTTAAAAATGGAATTCATTTTTGGATTCTACACATCAAAAAATGGTTCGGGTCAATTTTTGGGATTTTTCTAAAATACTTGAATTTTTTATGAATAGTGAAATACCGTAATTTACCAAAATAAGCTAAATAAGCTAATTATAGAGCCATGTGTGATGTTCTACTGATGTAAGCCCACTTGGTTCAGGATCAAATGATAAAATTACTAATCTTGGTCATTAAAGACTCATTATTCCTTGTCTTAGGGGAAATTAATAAAGTAATAAATTTTATATTAAGGAAACCCCTCTCCCCTCCACTACAAAAACCACCCTTCACACCCTCATTTCCTCACACCTATCAAGCTCCAAGACTTCTCTAAACTCTGCCCAAATATCTTCTCTATCCCCTCCCCCACATCCAAGAGCTTCTGGTCTCATCAAAATACCAAGCTTAAGCCCTTAAGGATGATCTCAAGAGGAGGATTTAAGAGGTAATTTTTCTCCGTCTTCTCCTTTAATTTCCTTTCAAGTTTAAGTTCATTTCTTGATCTCTCCCCACCTATCTTCATCTAAATGGTATTTTAACTCTAGTATTATAAATCTAATGGAATGTTATGATAATAATGGGATATTATATCATCCAAACCCATTTCCCTCTTCCTTTTATTTTATTAAAGAGAATGTTGTTCGTGAGGTGTTAATTTATCACATTCAAGAACGACATGCTTTCTTTTTCCATTTCTACCTTCATATCTGGTCATGAAACCATTTTTATGGTTGAACCAGAATTTTTTATATGTATTATTTCCTATTTAAAGTTCTGGAAATAACTTATGGCCATATTACTAAGTGATAACTTAAAACAAGTTCGTTGTGATCGAAAAACCGCCCAAATTAACCCAAATAATCACCATTTAATTCTTATCTAATGATTTATCCACATGGATATAATATGATTCATTATAAGATCATTAAATATCCTGTAATATCATTAATAACATGTAATATAAGTTCTGGAATTTTACCTATGTTCTTCCCAAACATCAATTTAAGAATACAAGTGAACCACTCAAGAAAACCATAAAAACAAACATTCCCGAATAATGTTGTTAAACTATACAACTCATCCAAAGGCACATAAAATAACTTAATGAAACAATAATGAACCATATTAATGTAAAAAATGTTCTGTATTTCTAATTAATGAATATAATTTCATTATACAGGACATTAAAGAGAAGGAATCATTCAGATACAAGGTAAGGGGAAATTCTTGAACCCAACTTTCATCCTTCAGGTTCTCCCTCTTTCACTCCTTTTTGACATGGTTACTCCTTAAAAATATTTTTTTCATCATTTTATTTCCTACTCTAGGATATACATGTTTACCAATATTTTTTATTTCAAACAAAATGTTTTCAAAAAGAACTCTTCTTTTAAGAACTCACCTTTTACTTCTCATTCAAGGTTGAGGGTTCTTGTATCAAGAATGTTTTTCCCTCTTTGTTTTGGGAACCCAAAGTTTATGAATGTGTTCTTATGAGATGAAATCCATTCCTTTACATGGTTTAGTTATGTTCATCATTGATATATGTTCTATTTGGCATGCGTGATAATGATAATATTATGATGTGACGGGTGCACCGGGAATTATATAGCGCAATATGAATGTTTGAATGTGACAGGTGCGCCTGGAATTATACAGTGCTCCAATGCATTGGGTAAAGTGATGAATCTCAGGCGTAAATGTGAAATGATGTGTGAACAACATGCTAGATTGGTTCACAAGTATGTGTGGTAGTTAACCACTAAGACATGATGTTTCATTTTTATGCATTTCCACATTTCAAGTCTTATATTTATGCTTCCTATCATGTTCATGATCTTTTCCCATGTTATGATTATTCTCACCCAATGCTATATTTTTATTATATATCCTCTTACTTGGATTTTATATCACCCATTTTTATGTATATCCTCAGGTGGATACATGTACTAAATATAGTATAAGTTCCAATAAGAAGTTAGAGAAGAAGAAAATAAATAAATATTTATTCTTGATGTTGTAATTGTTATGTACGGTCCTAGTTTTCCCAAGAAAATAAACCTTTGGATCCTATATGTGTAATACTATTATGTTGTTTATCTTTAAAATGATTTAATAGTAATGTAAGAAAAGGTTGGATCGCTATAGTTGGTATCATAGGTAGGTTTAGTTAATTTGGGAATTAGGATTAGTGAACCCTAGAGAAAACCTCCTACATGAGACTAAGTACAAATATGCACACAAGAAGATTTACATAGGGATTCCATAAGTTATGATTTTAGTATAAATTGTTCAAATTAATAATTTATGTATTCAGGTCTTGTTTAATTATGTTTTTTCTAAACTTTTCTATTTTAGAAAATGGTGGGAACCAATAGAAATTAGGCCAACAACTTGTGTGAGGGCCAATACAATGATTGCCTGAACGACTTCCCCAATGATTTGGGAGGTGGAGTTAAAAACTTCATGGAGATTCTTACCCAATTATCTCAGGTTATGAACAATAACCATAATAATGTCGAACATCCTCCTTCATAAAAGTGGGAGAAACTGGCTATCGAATGTTTTATGTGGCAACGACCATCGATATTTAGTGGATCCTCTGGTCCACTAGTTGGGGAACAGTAGGTCAACTCCATGGAGAAGATCTTTTCTGTGCTTCACTATTATAAGATGGAGAAGGTGAGTCTATCCATTTATCATCTAGATGTAGAAGCCGAAAAATGGTGGGCTTTCATTAAGAACACCAAGCCAAGGGAGGAAATTGAAGAGATGGAATGGGAAGAATTTAAGATAATGTTTCTTAATAAGTATTTCCAATGAACTCTTCATACGAATATGGAGAGATAATTCATAGAGCTCAAGAAAAAATAAGGAGAATCTGTCACAACCTATGAATCAAATTTCCCAAGGTTTGCAAGGTATGCTTCGGGTTTTGTTATCAACAATGATAGAAAAATTGATAGATTTTTTAGTGGATTAAAACCACACCTTTGAAAGCCCCTTGAAATTTGAGAAATTGGTAGTTATGAAGAAGTTGTTCTATGTGCTCTCAAATTGGAGATGGAGTTTGGAGAATAGACCCATGGATATGGGGATAAGAAATGAAAGATGGAGTTTCAAGCCGATGGATTTAATGATAAAGGTAAGAAGAAAACTCAATGACCCACATGCCAAAAATGTGGGAAGTTGCACCATGGGAACTACCTTAAAGGGACGGGGAAATGATACAAGTGTGGTAAAGAGGGACATCATGCTCAAGAGTATTGAAAAGACATGAAAAGGAAGGAGAATGTAGCAGAAGAAAGGAGAGAACCACCCATGGTTCAATGCTACAACTACAGGGAGCTAGGGCACTATTTAATCTAGTGCACTAAACATCGAGTTCTCGAGGGTAATCAGCATCAGTGGCCACCAAAGACAAAGGAACAAGGGAAGGATTATGCCATCACTACTGCAGAAGTGGAGCAAGAGAATGAAGTCATACAAGGTACACTTCTTATTCACTCAATAATGGAAAAAGTCTAATTTGATTCTGGTTCTATGAATTCCTTTGTATCTTGCAAGTTTGCTAGAACTATAGAATCAAAGCCTCGAAACCTTGAAGTAGAGATGTCTGTAAAAACACAAAGTGGTGAAATAATTGCAACCCAAGTGTTTGAATCTTCTTCTATTGGCGTCTGTGGGAAGATTCTTTGAGAAAATCTCGTAATACTTCCCTTGGTGGAATTCGACGCTATAATGGGAATGGATTGGATCTCATTATATAGATCACATATCAACTTTCGGGAAAAGGAAATATCTTTTCATATTCTGAACCATCCCATGCTACTCTACAAATGCAAGGAAGATCTTGAATATCCTTTGAAAAATCCTTCAATGGTGTGGGTGTTGATTCCCTATGAAGAAGCTTACCTTGCCCAAATGGTTTAGTTGAAGTAAAGTGCCAAACATGAGTAAATGCCCATCTTGAGGGAATACCGCGATGTATTTCCTGAAGAGTTACCCGGAATTCCCTCGGATCATGAGGTAGAGTTCTCAATTGAACTCATACCTAGAGATACTCCTATCTCGAAGTGTCCCTATAGGATAGCTCCTATCGAACTGGAGGAGTTAAAGAAGCAGATGCAAGAGCATCTAGACAAAGGGTTCATACACCCTAGTGCATCACCTTGGGGTGCATCAGTGCACTTTGTGAAGAAGAAGGATGGAACAATGTGGATGTGCATCAATTATCGAGAACTCAACAAGATCACCATAAAGAACAAGTATCCTCTCCCAAGGATTGATTACTTGTTTGATCGGTTAAGATGTGCTCAATACTTCTCAAAGGTGGATCTTTATTCTGGATATCATCAGGTAAAGGTGAAGAAGTAAGATATTCAGAATACTACCTTCCGAACAAGGTATGGGCACTATGAATTTTTGGTGATTCCCTTCGGATTTACTAATTCCCCTGAAATATTCATGGATTTGATGAATAGATTCTTTAGACATTACCTAGACAAATTTTTTGTAGTTTTTATTGATGATATTCTAATATACTCCAAGAGTAAGGAGGAACATGAAGAAAATCTAAGAATTTTGTTGGAAACATTAAGAAAGGAGAATTTGTACACCAAGTTCAGCAAGTGTGACTTTGGGATGAAGCAAGTCATGTTCTTGGGACATGTGATCACAAGTGAGGGAATTTCTATGGATCCTTTAAAGACAAAGGTGATTGAGGAATGTCCCAAGCCCTCTAGTGTCACAGAAATCCATAGTTTTCTTGGATTAGCTGGGTACTACTGAAATTTTTTGAGAAACCTCTAACAATTGTCAATCCCTCTAACTAAGTTAACAAGGAAAGGGTTAATGTATGTCTGGATGGAAGAATGTGAGGGAAGCTTTAAGGAGCTAAATAGAAGGCTGATCACTGCACCTGTACTCACACTACTGAAAAGTAGAGAAATTTTTGTGATATACAGTTATGCTTCAAAGAAAGGCTTGGGTTTTGTACTCATGAAAACTGATAATGTGATAGCCTACGCCTCATGACAGTTGAAGATCCGTGAGCAGAACTACCCGACACATGATCTAGAGCTGGTAGCCGTGATTTTTGCCTTGAAAATCTGGCGACACTACCTTTATGGTGAAAAGTGTGACATATACACCGACCACAAGAGCCTAAAGTATATATTTACACAAAAGGAGTTCAACATGCGTCAAAGGAGATGGTTAGAGCTAATCAAAGATTACGATTTCTCTATTCACTATCACCCTGGAAAGGCGAACAAGGTAGCTGATGCTCTAAGCAGAAAATAACCTGCTACTCTATCCATGTTACGGATTGAGAAAGACCCTATCTTCTTGGACATGTAGAGAATGGATTTGGAAATCATAAGGGTAGGGGATACATCCTACCTTGCCCAAATGATTGTGAAACCATCCATCCAGGAGAGGATTAAGGAAGCACAAAGGGATGATGTGGAGATACAAAAGAGGGTGAATGCAGTAAAGGAAGGGAAGATTCTAGAGTTCCATATCGATGATGATGGTGTGATTCAGTTTGGAACGTCACTTTGTGTTCCTTCATCACCTAGGATAAAGAAGGATCTATTGGATAATTCACATAGCTCAATATTCTCTATCCATCCTAGGAGTACCAAAATGTATCGTGATCTCCGAGAACACTTCTGGTGGGATAACATGAAGAAGAAGATTACAAAATATATATCAAGGTGCATGGTATGTCAGCGAGTTAAAGCTAAGCGACAAAAGTCAAAAGGTATGATGCAACCATTTCCTATACCCATGTGAAAATGGGAAAATGTTACTATAGACTTTGTCATGGGTCTCTCGAATACATCGAAGGGAAATAATGTGATATGGGTTGCGGTTGACCGACTCACCAAGACTTCCCATTTTATCACAATTTGGGAAGATCTCTCGCTTGAACAACTTGAAAGGATATATGTGAAGGAAGTGGTGATACTGCACAGTGTTCCATTCTCAATTGTCTCTGACCGTGATCCAAGGTTCACATCTAAATTCTGGAGGAGCCTTTAACATGCTTTGAGTACTGAATTAAATTTCAGCATGGCCTATCACCCTCAAATTGATGTCCAGTTTGAAAGAACTATTTAGATGCTTGAAGATATGCTAAGAGCCTACTATCTAGAATTAAAAGGATGATGGTATCAGCATCTCCCATTGGTTTATTTCTCATACAACAATAGCTTCCACTCGAGTATTTAGATGGCTCCATATGAAGCTCTATATGGAAAGCAATGTAGAACTCCAACCTATTGGGATGAAGTTAGAGAAAGAAAGCTACTTGGACCCAATATTTTTCAAGAGATGACAGAGAAGGTTCAAGTCATCCAGAAACACATCAAAGATGCTCAAAATTGGCAAAAGAGCTATGCTAACAACGGTATAAGGGACTTGGAGTTCGACGTCGGAGATAAAGTCTTCCTTTGAATATCTCCATGGAAGAGAGTCATGTAATTTGGGAAGAAAGGGAAACTAATACCAAGGTATATTGGACCATTTGAGATCCTTGAACGCATATGAGTTGTGGCCTATAGGTTTTCAAGTCCACCAAATATGGCTCAAGTTCATGATTTGTTTCATGTATCACCATTGATAAAGTACATACCAGACCCCTCACATGTACTAAACTCATAGGTGGTGCAGTTGGAAGATGATCTCTCCTATGAGGAGCAGCCAGTAAAGATTCTGGATTGAAGAGATAAGGTTCTACACAACAAGACATCCCATCTTGTCAAACTGTTGTGGAGGAACCATAAGTTTGAGGAAGAAACTTGGGAACCAGAAGAGGCAATGAAGGAGTAACACCCTCACCAGTTTTTGTAAAGAGAAATTTTAGGGGTGAAATTTCTTAAGGGTGGAAGAATGTAACGACCCAAAGTTTTTCAATGGAAATTACCTTATTATAATTATGGTATAAAATAACATGAAAACACAACATAATGAACTGCTAAGTGATAAGTGACCTTTAAACATAAGTTTGTCACTGCTGTGTTTGGAATTTGGAAAATGTGACATACACGGTTGTGTTCAAGATGATTTTTGGAGTCTAATAAAACAAAAATAATTTTTGGGGAATAGTAACTTGCCCTTATGAATAGTAACATACCCTTATTAATAGTGATATACCCTAATTAATATTAACCTTACCTATGATAGTATAAAAATAATATTCAAGTGAATGTATGATGTACCTATATTTTAGAATAAGTAAATGAATGTTTTTAAAACAGGTTTATAGTGATAAACCATGATTTTAATTAAATATTAAATTAATCATATTTAGAAAATTATTTTTGAAAAATGTGACTTCATTTTTGGATTCTACACATCGAAAAATGGTTGGGGTAAATTTTGGAGATTTTTTTGAAATACTTGATTTTTTGATGAATAGTAAAATACCGTAATTTACAAAAATAAGCTAAATAAGATAATTATAGAGTCATGTGTGATGTTATGCTGATATAATACCACATGGTTCGTGATCACATGATAAAATTACTATTCTTATTCATTCAATACTAACTATTTCTTTTCTTAGGGGAAATTAATAAACTAATGAATTTATATTAAGAAAACCCCTCTCCCCTCCACTATAAAAACCACCCTTCACACCCTCATTTCTTCACACCTCTCAAGCTCCATTACTTCTCTAAAATATACCCAAAAATATTCCCTAGACCCTCCCCCATGTCAAAGATCTACTGGTCTCATCAAAAGACCAAGCTTAGTCCCTTAAGGAGGATCTCAAGAGGAGGATTTAAGAGGTAATTTCTCTCCCTCTTCTCCTTTAATTTCCTTTCAAGTTCAAGTTCATTTCTTGATCTCTCCCCACCTATCTTCATCTAAATGGTATTTTAACTCCATTATTATACATCTAATGTAATTTTATGATTCTAATGGGATATTATATCATCAAACTCCCATTCCCTCTTCCTTTTATTTTATTAAAGAGAATGTTGTTCGTGAGGTGTTAATTTATAACCTTCAAGAATGGCATGCTTTCTTCTTCCATTTCTACCTTCAGATCTGGTCGTGAAACCATTTTATGGTTGAACCAGAATTTTTTATATGTATTATTTCCTATTTAAAGTTCTTGAAATAACATATGGCCATATTACTAAGTGATAAGTTAAAACAAGTTTTTTGTGATCGAAAAACCGCCCAAATTAACCCAAATAGTCATCATTTAATTCTTATCTAATGATTCATCCACATGAATATAATATGATCAATTATAAGATCATTAAATATCCTGTAATATCATTAATAACATTTAATATCAGTTCTGTATGTTTACCCATGTTCTACCCAAACTTCAATTTAAGAATACAAGTGAACCACTCAAGAAAACCATAAAAACAAACATTCCAGAATAATGTTGTTAAACTCTATAACTCATCAAAAGGAACATAAAATCAATTAATGAAACCATAATGAACCATATTAATTTAGAAAAGGTTTTTTATTTCTAAATAATGAATATAATGTCATTATACAGGACATTAAATAGAAGGAAGCATTCAGATACAAGGTAAGGGGAAATTCTCAAACCCAACATTCATCCTTCGGGTTCTCCCTCTTTCACTCCTTTTTGATATGGTTACTCCTTAAAAATATTTTGTTTATAATTTTCTTTCCTTCTCTAGGATATACATGTTTACCACTATTGTTTATGTCAAACAAAATGTTTTCCAAAATAACTCTTCTTTTAAGAACTCACCTTTTACTTCTCATTCAAGGATGATGGTTCTTGTATCAAGTATGTTTTTCCCTCTTTGTTTTGGGAACCCAAAGTTTATGAATGTGTTCTTATGAGATGAAACTCATTCCATTACATGGGTTATTTATGTTCATCCTTGATATATTTTTTATGTGGCATGCATGATAATGATAATATTATGATGTGACGGGTGCACCCAGAATTATATAGCGCAATATGAATGTTTGAATGTGGTGGGTGGGCCCAGAATTATACAGCACTCCAATGCATTGGGTAAAGTGATGAATCTCAATAGTAAATGTGAAATGATGTGTGAACAAGATTCTATCATGGTTCAAAAGTATGTGTGGTAGTTAACCACTAAGAAATGATGTTTTATTTTTATGCATTGCCACATTTCAAGTCTTATATTTATGCTTCCTCTCATGTTCATGATCTTTTTCCCATGTTATGATTATGCTCACCCCATATATATTGTTCTTATATATCCTCTTACTGGGCTTTTATCTCACCCCTTTTGATGTATATCCTCAGGTGGCAACATGTACTATGGAGAGGACAAGTGCCAATAAGAAGCAAGAGAAGAAGAAATTAAATAAATGTTTATGCTTGATGTTGTAATTGTTATGTATGGTCCTAGTTTTCCCAAGACACTAAACCTTGGGATCCTCTATGTGTAATAATATTATTTTGTTTATCTTTAAAATTATTTAATAGTAATGTAAGAAATGGTTGGGTCACTATATAGGGGATCGAACAGGGAGGTGTCGGGACGGAAGTCCCTGCTGTGCATCTAAGATGAAGCTGGAGGGCAGCTCGGTGTGCTGCGAAGTGGAGGAGAAGGGAGGGGGCTTCGGCCTGGTCTCGGTGCACCTACAGGGAGGCGACGTCGGGTGTCGTGTCACCAGATTAGGTCATGTGAATCTCTATCGAGAGGGAGACTGAGGACCGGTGGGTAACGCCTGCATGGGTAGGGAACACCGGGACCATTGGAGCAGGAGGAGGCCTGGAGGGGCGAGGAGGTGCCATGCCGCTGCAGCGGAACCGGGAAAATGGGGTGGACTGGCTCGGTGTTGCTGGACTTGTGCAGGAGCCTAGTGCAGAGGAGGCCTTCTGTCCAGGGTAGGAGGTCAGCTTCGCTTTGGGAACAAGCAGGAGACAGCCTCGACAGGTTCACCGGTAGGCGTGGAGGGAGACTGGCAGTCCACGTGAGAGGGGAGAACCCCTATGCGGCGCGACTCCAGTGGGTCTCCACAGGGTTTTTTTTATCTTTCTTTCATGACTTCGTATGCAGGTTGCCCCATTTGCCTCCCTTTTTTTAATTTTAATTTTTATTGACCTGCTGTCACCCCTCCACTTCCTTCCAAAAAAAGTTCTAAGACTTTTGCAAGTGTTTCTTCCCCTTTTATTTTTTTAATTAAAATAAATCTTTTTTAAAATTTCAAAAACCTAATAAATTGGCTTTGGAAAAAAATAATAATAATTTTATGATATTAGAATATTATAATAATAAAATTATTGTTATAACAGAACAATTATTATAATAACAATTATTTAAATCACCGGAAAATACTATTCCAGTGACCCGCGTTTTTTTCAATCCAAATTCATAACTACAGATGTCCACAGACTGGACATGCAACATCCGATTCAGATTTTATTTGTGGAGTTGGGATTGTATCGACACCCTCTTTATTTTTTAATGCAAATTTAATTTTTCTTGGCTTAAAATCGATATGCATTGCTCTGATACCACTTGTTGGAACCGAGCGTGCAGTGAAATCCCCAAACAGGTGGGTTTTTAAAAAATTTCCATCGAGGGTCGACTTAAACTTTTCGACGTCAGAGAAGAGAAGCCCAGTCTTAGTCGAGGAATAGGTGTGGAGTATTTTAATCACAAACATAAACAGTAAAATACCTAGTTTAGATCTGAAGTCGCGCACGACGTCTGCTCATCGTTGGTGATTTCTGCTTGAATAATCTAAAGCCGAATTCCTCTATATCATCCACACGTGCTTCAAGGAATCTGCGGGAGCACTGTTCGCCATAGTATGGGTGCTAGTGCGCAATACCGAAGATTCCTTCGGCATTCCTATGATCACCACATCACTTCGCTCATGATGCCCGAGAGAGAGCTCCATCTGAGCTCCTTGGATCCAGATAATCTCTCTCTAGAGTGTGTGAGAGAGGAGAGGAGAGAGAAGCTCCATGAATAGTGTTTGGAAAATTCCCCTTCTCTTCTATTTATAGTGCTTAATTAAAATATCTGGTATCGCCTCACCGACCCCGAATACTTAACACTCTATCAACGACATTTTATGACTACTTGTCTGAGTCATAAATATTATTATCACTTACCTGTAATATATTGAAATATATTACATGATAATAATTAAGTCATTAATTTGATTCATCACTCCCATAAATATTAATTGAACCTTGAATAATTTAATATTCATCAATTAATATTTTTTTCATGTATTTACTTAAAACTCGTTAATACATTTAATAAATAAATTCAATACTCATTATTCTAAACTCGAATAATATGAATTTATTTATTGCATTGGTGATTTTCTAACTTTGGACAAATTTCGGACCCTTATGGCGGGGCCCACCAGGTCCAAAACTCATATTCAATAGAATATGGCAGATTCTTAAATACGCTAATGTGTGTGACCCTCTAGGCCCTTATTTCAAAAACCGTGAATAGTATTCACAGACCAAGAGTGGGATATAGCAACTCATCATGGCCCCTGAAGAAATAAGGATTGTCACAGCCGTGATAACCAACCTACAAACACACACTGTGTAATATAATATCTTTGTCTGTAATATCTCACAAAGCAGGACACACTCATGTTTCACTACCCTTTTTCTTGCTTTATAGTTTGTTGATTTAACTGGAAAGATTTACCCTTGACTTCCATGGCCATGGTCTTATAAAGTTAATCCCATCCATATCAACATGAACTGAGATATATTACTTCCATAACTCAGAAGCAACAAATCCTTTCTTGACCATTCAACCAATGTCATGGCACCAATGACGCACCCAACACAAAATACCTCTCCACGACTTCATTGCCATGGTTTTCGTCTTGCATCAAAGTATGCGATCAAATGACATACATTGGTAATGATCTTAAGCCAGGAGACCATTACACATGATCGTAGATAGGAACATTCAATGACACCTGAAATATGTGGAGTTCCTATTGGCGGGTCAGTCCTTATGATCTCACTACTATATATCACCAAGTGAAAACTTTATGAGAAGAAGTCTCAATGCTTATGAGCCCCCAGCACCTGATAGTCAAACATCTATTGTGTCCAATCAGTAAGATGTATCTAGAATATAGAACATATATTTAAGAATAAAGTCATAGTATCTAGAGGTTCTCATTATAGCATGGGAACTGCTATAACCTTTCGATATGACAATTAAAAATTGGACATTACCCTTTCAATAGTGGATGAAGAACAGTCTACACTATAATGGTAAGATGACATCATGCATAGCTAATTTTATACACGATATGGTAATTAAAAGAACTGAATAGTTTGGTCTAGAAGACCCACTATTTCAACAAAGTATTCCACATTCTAGGTTTAGGAGCTCTAATTTTGTTTCTTTTTGTAGGTGGATCCAGGTTGACATCCTCATCAGGTTCACACTGAATATATTTAGCAGGATAAGGCAATAGATCACCACAAAGTGGAGGTTGAGTATGAATACACTTGGAAGAAGGCACCCTAATAGTTTTAGATCCAGAGTCTGCAAAAGTATGAGAGGTATGTTTTAGATTCCGTTATAGTAGAATGGATGGAGGAGGTTGAGATAACTTTTAGGTTGATCTATGCTCATAAGGAGCACTAGGTTTCATTGGTTGTGAAGATGTTGTTTGGATTAGTGAGTAAGTGATGGTTCTTATTCCTCAAGGATCATAAGGAGTTTCTAGTCTCATTGGAGAATTTTTTATACCAGTTCTGATCAGATTTCTTTTCTTCGACTGCATATGTGGGGATCTATTTACCCTTCAATAGGGGAGTTACAACATTTGAGAGTTTGGGGTTTGTTTCAGAACCCTTTTCCAATATGTTTCATACATGTTTCCAGATGAGGAGGCCAAAGTGAGACATTATGTGGAGGTTTACATCAATCGATCTAGCGTCAGGTAACCTTGTTAATTTGAAGATGTTTCTTGATGTTCTAGCAGGAGAAGTGGTTATTAAGAGGATTCTAGATAGAACAAGGTCTTCATGAAAGGGGAGTCATCAGGATTCTTCACAAAGACGAGTTGTGGTCTGGGGTTTCAAGTTTCCCTAACAAAAGGGCCTTTAGTAAGTTGGGTGGGGGGGTTCCAACCCTAATATTCTCATTTCTCTAGGGGAGGCGACTCTTAGACGTATGCCAAGGGATTAGACATGTGTTTTTATTGTGGATGTCTAGGTCATCAGTGTAACACCCTAAGATTTTATGAAAAATATTCTTTTAATTTCACTGATTTCTTGTGTTGTACGCTACACCAATGTTATCTTGTACTATACGCAACACTGTATTAGCTTGCAGTATATGCAACACTATTCTCGGCTCGTGTTACACACAATTTCAAGTTCGTTTTGGAGAAATTATTCTATGCAACATTAAGTATATATTTTGTATAACGTATAAATGAAATAAGTTTTGATTATGTTATACGCAACACCAAAGGGAGCTTGCACTACATGCATCCCTAACTTGGCTTGCATTACATGCAATCATGACCTTCCTCGATAGTGTGTGTAGTACGCAATACCGGGTTTCACTAAAAAATGATATATTTTTATAATATTAAGAACAAGACGTTATGAATAGTATTAACTACATTTTGAATTTTATAACATTAATATTCATCTTACACATTTTTTAAAACATGGAATGTGAACAAAATAAATTTTTCGGGTAAAATAATTATTTTTAAAAAAATGCAGTTTTGCCGCCTTTTGATGGTGCACCCACTTTAAATATAGATTTTTAAAGGTTTATAAGTTCAATTTGAAAAAATAAAATTCTTCTTTGGAATCAGGATATAAAAATTTACTTTGGATAAAATTTTCATATTATTCTGATAATTTCATATTTTAATGAATAGTAAAAACACACTATATTTTAATTAAAAACAACTTTTTTCATTGCAATAATGTATATGGTTAAATTATAATATTTAATGGTTTTAAAGTATAAATAGAATATATTTTTACCATTTAATATAATATAAGTAATTACCATTAATTTTATATTGAATTCATAGGTTAAAATATTTCAGTCTTTGGCAATGTTTTAAATTTTAAAACCCGTTTTCTTAACAACGGGATTAATTTTAAATTAATTAATGCATATTATATGTTTTGAATTTTGAAAAATGGATTCCATATTTGAATTCAGTGGATCCAAATTATGTTAATAGGTTACTTTTATTTTTTTGATATTATGAATAGTAACTACGGTAATTTTTATTTACTACAGTTAAAGGTAAATCGGGTAATTAAGGGTAAAAATAAGATTATAAAATTACCCTAACACCGTAAAAAATTCTATTGGATGACTAAAAGTCGACCCATATCACCTAAGTGTCAGATAAGATTCATTTCATGGACTATTGACCATGAAAACGATGTAATTATAATTATAACCAAAGAAAGTGACAACATGTCACTCTCTTAAATCTTATAAGTATAATAATTTTAATTTAGTGATAAACTTCATGAAACATAGAAAATTAATAGTATAAAGAACTATAATAAAATTATCTACATCATGTGAATTTATTTAGAATTTTAAGGGATTAAATAATTATCATTAAAGCTGACACAATAGTGATGTTGAAATTATTTTATTGAATGAAATATCAAATAAATGGTTTTAAAAATATTAAAATAAATATTATATGAACTATTTAATGTGCTCCACTAATTTTCTAGAAACATATGACATGTTAGGAATCTATTAAAGCTTTTATTTTGAACATATCTTCTGTGAGGATTTTATTTAAATTCAAATAAATGAATAGTGTCAAAATTGACACTATTGTTATTTTATAAAAATTACATAATATAAAATTGTTTAAAATCACAAAAATATTTAAAAATTATAAATTAAAATTTATATGGCCGAAAATGTCATAAATTATCCAATTATGGAAAATTCACAACACATAAGTAATAATTTATAACAATTTAAAATTTATAATCTTATTACCACAAATAAAATTAAATAGATTAAATAAGTATAAATCAAGTTGATAATGTTTGAAATAAATTACCAACATGTATAAATTTTGTTGGTTGATGAAATTACAACCCTATATCATATAAGCTCCGGATTTGAGTCATTTTGTAAGTTTTTATGTGGGGTTTTAATTTATTATAAATTAATATTTTTTAGGTTTCCAAAGGTGCCCCTCTCCTCCCTTATAAAAGGGCACCTCCTCCCTCTCCTCTTTACACAACTTTGAGCCTTCAAGCTCGGCCAACCCCTGAACTTTTCTCTTCTCCAACTACCTAGAAACATTCTGGAGGTTCTGTTCTTCTCAATAGACCAACTCTAGTCCCTTAATAGGAATCTTAAAAGAGGTGCATCAAAGAGGAGGTAATCTATTCTACCGATTCATTCAAGTTTTCTTTCTTCTTCAACTTCTTCTTATTTAGTTGTTTCATTATAAAGTAATAACATTAGTATCACTAATATACTAATATATTATTATTAATATGAAACAACCCCATTTCACCTTCTATCCATCCTACGGAAAACGAAATCACCGCGTGTGCGTACGTACGGAATACCGTCTCCACGCCGTGGTGTAATTAGTTTTTCCACCACCACATTACTTGGATGGGTATAATGGTGTAAATAATAACTATATATGGTTATTATAACATTATATTGATTCTGATATATTATATCATCCAATCCAATTCTATTCAATAATTATGGGAATGATATCATCGCTAGTGTGTACGTACGGACTACCGTCTCCACGAACGCGATGAGATTCATTTTCCATGATTAACCATTAAAGTATGATTATAAAGTATATATATAATAAATAATCATGAAATATATTACATAATAATGATACTGGATTTATTTACATATATGTTTCATTTACTTAATTCCATTCAATTCAATAAGGAAACGAAAACAACATTCATGCGTACGTATGGCCTACCGTCTCCATGAACGGTGTATTTTATTCCATTTATCTATCTATCATATATATTTATATACTGAATATATATTATATATAAATCATGTTTTATATTCTAGAATAAGAAAATCAGGATATGAGTAATAATATCAAGAACAACAAACCGAAACGCGTACGATAAATGAAACAATTTTACCCAAAACGCTGCTTTAACATGGAATTTACAAAAGAACGGGTAATATAAAGTCATAAGTGAACCATATATGATATCATAACAATTAATATGATTTTTTTAATAATTCAATTACATTATTTAAATCATTATACAGGAGGTTCGGATACATACGAAGCATATCAGACATAAGGTAAGGGATAACTTTTCCAATCACGTGTTTATCCGAGATTTTTTATTTGTAAGTATTTACTGGGGTTATATTTATCATTTGTGTCCCTATTTTCTAAAAAAAATTCATGTATTTTTAAAGTCATTTTTACCCATTTTTCACTTTTACTACATGGTATGTAAGGAATCTTTCTTTTGCTTACCATATGAGGTACTTTTTGACTTTTCCGACAAAAGTACGAGGAAAATTTTTTTTTAACTTATACGGCATGAACAGATTTTTATGGTTTCATAACACCTTATTTTCATGAATATTGATCTACAATATTTCCTGAATATTTTCAACAAAATCCTTTTATTTTAAAATTTCATGGAATTTTGTGAAAAGAAAATGATTTTGAAGAAGAAAGGATATTTTCCTCAGGAATTCATTTAAAGTGTTTTATCAAAACCATTTTCAATCTAAGATGACATTATTTCATATGTGTATGTTTCAAGTATAATGTCTCTATGATTTACATGGTTTCACTTTTCTTATGATGTACTGATATCCATTTGTTTTATATGGATTATGTTATGATGGGATGATGTTTATGAAACCCATTTTACTCTTTGGGTTATGATGTATGATTTATGTTTATTTTGTGGAACAAGTAATAATGATTTCATTATGAGATGGGTGGAACCTATATCTCCCTCCAATGCATTGGGTAAAGATTTATATCTCATGAGATAGACATGGATGGAATGGTTAGTTAATCCGGTTCAGTGATACTGGATTGGAATGAGGAGTGAACTCAATTCAGAAAGGGACTTTGTCCACTAAGATGGTCTTGGCAGCAATGTCATGGCTACTATGGAAATCATATCATGTGATTAATGGTTTCCACAATTACATGTTTTATTCCCATGCTATTTTATCATGATTAATGTTTCTTTATGATCTATTCCTTACTTACTGTCATGTTTTATGTCATTGCTCAAGATTTTTATGTTTAAACATTATGTTCATGTTTTTTAAGTTCAAATGTATATGATTTATTTTATTTTATACATGCTTATCCTTACTGAGCATTTGATCTCACCCTTTATATGTTTTCTTTTCCCCATGATTTAAAGAAAGGTTTTAGGTAAGAAAACAAAATGGGGAAGATCTTTATGGGAGATGTTGAAGATCTTTCACCACGATTAGAAGATTATATTCCGAGTATCCAAAGACACTAAACTATTATGGTCCTTGTGTGTCTGTTTTTGAATGTATTAATTATTCTGAAAAAGTAATGTAATGTCCATGTACGTCAAGTTTTGGTTCTCTACAGTTGGTATCAGAGGAATGGTTTAGTTAACCTTTTGGAACTAGGATGCGAAAACTTTAGTGATATCCCTAGAAGATATTTCTAAGGTATGTATAGGGATGCCCCTAAGGTTACGTATAAGTATAGGTTATAGTCCTAAAATTATGGTAACGATATTATAATTAAACCTAAGATGTTAGATATTTAATTTACTCCCCCTTTTTTATGTAGTTTTACCTAACATGATTTTTTCCTCTCACGCTATTCTTTTTGGGTTTTAGAAGATGGATGGAACCCGAAGTAACTGTGTTGATCAATGTAATGGAAAATACAATGATTTTCCTCTAGAACAGACCAATTTTATGGGAGAAGGAGTGAAAAATATTATTTCTATACTTACACAAGCTTTGAATCATTCTGGACTTCCAAATGAGTAGAAAATGGAATAATATTCTATTGAGTCCTTCATGAGGCAATGTCCACCTTCTTTCATTGTATCTTCTGATCCACTTGTTTCTGAACAATGGATTAGTACCATTGAAAGGATATTTTCCATACTTCATTGTTCATAACATGAAAAAGTCATTTTGGTTGTTTATCGTTTAGAAGGTGAAGCAGACCAGTGGTAGACTCTAATTAAGAATACAAGGCCCCAAGATGAAATTTAATCCATGGAATGGGATGAGTTCAAGAACTTATTTTTCAATAAGTATTTCCCTCATATTTTTTGAAAAAATATGGAAAAGGATTTTCTTGAGCTTAAGAAAAAGGATGATGAATCTGTTGGTATATATGAAGCGAATTTTACAAGGCTAGCAAGGAATGAATCTGGCTTTATCATCCAACCTGAAAGTAAAGTTGATTGATTCTTCGGTGGCTTAAAACCAAGTCTTCGAAGGGCATTAGCTATAAGAGACTTTGGTACCTATGAAGAAATTGTGCGTTGTGCCATCAAAGTAGAACTGGAAGTTGGTGTTACATATCCATCTCATGGTTTTGACAAGAAACAAAAGATGGAGTTCAAGGAAAAATCTCAGAACAATGGTGAAAAGAAGGTGAATGTTTCTTTAGGCTCAAAGTGTGGAAAGAAGCATGGTGGAGATTGTCTAAAAGGTACTAGAAAATGTTTCAAGTGTGGAAAATAAGGTCATCAATCAGATGAGTTCCGAAGTAATGGGAAAAAGGTTTCTAATGATTTGAATAGAGAAAAGACTACAGAGAATGCTCCACCAACACTTCAATGCTTCAAGTGTAAGGAATTGGGGCATTATTCTAATCAATGCCCTAATCCAAGGGTTAATGATGATCTACGTGAGCAACCTCTTAAGGAAAAGGAAAAAGGGAAGTCACATGCAATCACTATTTGTGATGTTGAGTATGAAAATGATGTTGTGTAATGATTAATTTTTATGTAATGGAATTTCAAAATAGTATCATGGAAACTCATTTATAGTATCGTGGAATTTTGGAATATCTATGAATTGGTTTTCAATAATTGTATGGTACCGGTAACCATGAAAAGTGATTGAAATATATTTGGAAAGCAGATGATATGCACATAATGAAGGGATAAAGAGATAATGAAATGTTTTATAATATTAATGAGCTCATATAAGGACAAAGTGATATCATGGTTTGAGTATATAATTTTTTTTGGGATTTTGCTATGTGGAAAGAGTTGAGTTTTGGCAGCATTCATGTTTTCAAAATGATTCTATAGTAATTCATGTTTCAAGAGAATACATGACTAAGGTATTCACATGTTTGAAATACGATCAACCAGATATATCTTATGATATATGGGGGACAAATGATGGTAATTACGTGCTTGTTAGGTGACCATTCAAGTAATAGTTTTCTTTATACTATGAGATTGGACAGATGCATTTTGGATAATCCTAAATATTGGAATGGATAATGTTGGACATCAGATAGTATTATTTAAGGATAGACCTTGTTTTTCGATATTATTTCTGGAATGTTATAATACTACAGTTTTAGAAAAAGGACAACCTGTAGAACGAGTGACAACCCATCGCTCCAGACAAGGCTGTGGGAATAGAACCCACAACCGAAGTGCGACAGGACTTTATCACATACCACTGGACTATAGGAAGTCCCTAGTTAGTAGAAACTAGTTTTATTTTATTAAGCGGTATGATAGATGAAGTATAAGTCCATTTTAGGAACCATATATGATTAATCTCACCATAGATGGACTTATGTATATAACTTTTGAAAACCTTATGTTTGAGACAGATAGAATGACCTATCATTCTATCACATGATCTGCTAACACTTCACGGAAGACAAAGTCAACTTAATTTCTTTAAGAGATGAAGTGGAAATTGTTCAAGGCACAAACAACAGTGATATTGTACCGAAATCAAGTAAGTATTTATTCTATTTCAAATTTTTCAACTTTTGGGAAATCATATTGAAAACCAAAAATGTTGTCATAGTGCTCTTATATCTGATGAATCATATGGTACCTTAGATCATCACAAATTTATGGCTTTGTGATTGTTGGATTTTTCATAGCCATGTTCTTTACCACTCTCCATCAGAACTTGATGGTTATGATTTCTCTTCCAAATCCATATTTTCACCTATGTTATCTTATGTGGAAACCCAGTGATGAGTTAATTTGGGTAACCATTATGTTTCATACTTCACTTTTTAAAATTAAGTTTTAGTGTTCCTTTTTACGATGTGGGTTTCTATGAAAGAAACTTTCAAGTAGTAAACCATTTATAACCCCGACGAATTTCGAGGGAGAAATTCATTTTAAGGGGGGTAGAATGTAACACCCGAGATTTTATGAAAAATATTGTTTTAATTTCATTGATGTCTTGTGTTGTATGCTACACCAATGTTATCTTGTACTATGCGCAACACCGTATTAGCTTGCAGTATACGCAACACTATTCTTGGCTCGTGTTACACACAATTTCATGTTCGTTTTGGAGAAATTATTCTACGCAACATTAAGTATAGATTTTGTATAATGTATAAATTAAATAAGTTTTGATTATGTTATAAACAACACCAAAGGGAAGTTGCACTACACACATCCCTGACTTGGCTTGCATTACATGCAATTGCGACCTTCCTCGATAGCGTGTGTAGTACGCAATACCGGGTATCACTAAACAATGATATATTATTATAATATTATGAACTAGCCGTTATGAATAGTATCAACTACATTTTGAATTTTATAACATTAATATTTATCTTACACATTTTTTAAAACTTGGTATGTGAACAAAATAAATTTTTCGGGTAAAATAAGTATTTTTAAAAGAATGCAGTTTTGCCACCTTTGGATGGCGCACCCACTTTAAATCTATTTTTTTAAATGTTTATAAGTTCAATTTGACAAAATAAAATTCTACTTTGGAATCAGGACATAAAAATTTACTTTGGATAAATTTTTCATATTATTCTGATAACTTTCATTTTTTAATGAATAGTAAAAACACGATATATTTTAATTAAAAACAACTTTTTCATCGCAATAATTTATACGGTTAAATTATAATATTGAATGGTTTTAAAGTATAAATAGAATATACTTTTACCATTTAATATAATATAAGTCATTACCATTAATTTTATATTGAATTCATAGGTAAAAACATTTCAATCTTTGGCAATGTTTTAACTTTTAAAACCATATTTTCTTATCAACAACATTAATTTTAAATTAATTACTGCAACTTATGTGTTTCGAATTTTGAAAAATGGATTCTATATTTTAATTTAGTGGATCCAAATTATGTTAATATGTTAATTTTTTTTATTTTTTGATATTATGAATAGTAACTATGGTAATTTTTATTTACTGCAGTTAAAGGTAAATCAGGTAATTAAGGGTAAAAATAAGATTATAAAATTACCCTAACACCTGCCAAAATTCTATTTGATGACTAAAATTAGACCCATATCACCTAAGTGTTATATTAGATTCATTTCATGGACTATTGACCATGAAAATGATATAATTATAATTAAAACCAAAGAAAGTGACAACATGTAACTCTCTTAAATATTATAAGTATAATAATTTTAATTTGGTGATAAACTTCATGAAACATAGAAAATGAATAGTCTCTAGAAAGATAATAAAATTATATACATCATATGAATTTATTTATAATTTTTAGGGATTAAATAATTATCATTAAAGGTGACACAATAGTGATGTTGAAATTATTTTATTGATTGAAATATCAAATAAATGGTTTTAAAAATATTAAAATAAATATTATATGAACTATTTAATGTTCTCCACTAATTTTATAGATAAATATGACATGTTATTAATCTATTAAATCTTTTATTTCGAACATATATTCTGTGAGGATTTTATTTAAATTCAAATAAATGAATAGTGTCAAAATTGACACTATTGTTATTTTATAAAAATAACATAATATAAAATTGTTTAAAAATCACTAAAATATTAAAAAATTATAAATTAAACTTTATATGTTAGAAAATGTCTTATATTATCCAATTATGGATAATTCAAAACACATAAGTAATAATTTATAACAATTTAAAATTTAGAATCTTATTACCACAAATAAAATTAAATAGATTAAATAAGGATAAATCAAGTTGATAATGTTTGAAATAAATTCCCAACATGTCTAAATTTTATTGGTTGATGAGATTAAAACCCTATATAATCTAATATTCGTATTTGAGTCATTTTGGAAGTTTTTATGTGGGGTTTGAATTTATTATAAATTAATATTGTTTATGTTTCCAAAGGTGCCCCTCTCCTCCCTTATAAAAGCGCACATCCTCCCTATCCTCATTACACAAATTTAAGCCTTCAAGATCGGCCAAACCCTGAAAATTTCTCTTATAAACTTCCCTATAAACATTCTAGAGGTTCTGGTCTTCTCAATAGTCCATCTCTAGTCCCTTAAGAGGAAGCTTAAAAGAGGTGCGTTGAAGAAGAGGTAATCTCTTTTACCGATTCTTTCAAGTTTTCTTTCTTCTTAAACTTCTTATTATTTAGTTTTTTAATTATAAAGTAATAACATCCATATCACTAATATAATGATATGTTATTATAAATATGAAACAACCCCATTTCACCTTCTATCCATCCTACGGAAAACGAAATCACCGCGTGTGCGTACGTACGGAATACCGTCTCCACGCCGTGGTGTAATTAGTTTTTCCACCACCAACTTACTTGGATGGGTATAATGGTGTAAAGAATAACTATATATTGTTATTATAACATCATACTGATTCTGAGATATTATATCATCCACTCCAATTCTATTCAATAATTATGGGAATGATATCATCGCTCGTGCGTACGTACGGACTACGGTCTCCATGAACGCGATGAGATTCATTTTCCATGATTAACCATTCAAGTATGATTATAAAGTATATATATAATAAATAATCATGAAATATATTAAATAATAATGATATTTTATTTATTTACATATATGTTTCATTTACTTAATTCCATTCAATTCAATAAGGAAACGAAAACAGCATTCATGCGTACGTACGACCTACCATCTCCATGAATGGTGTATTTCATTACATTTATCAATATATCATATATATTTATATACTGAATAAATATTATATATAAATCATGTTTTACATTCTAGAATTAAGTAAATCGGAATATGAGTAATAATATCAAGAACAACAAACTGAAACACGTACGATAAATGAAACGATTTTACCCAAAACGCTGCTTTAACATGGAATTTACAAAAGAACGGGTAATATAAAGTCATAAGTGAACCATATATGATATCATAATAATGAATATGATTCTATAATAATACAATTACATTATTTAAATCATTATACAGTAGTTTCGGATACATACGAAGCATATCAGACATAAGGTAAGGGATAACTTTTCCAATCTCGTTTTTATCTGAGATTGTTTATTCGTAAGTATTTACTGGGGTTATATTTATCATCCATGTCCCTGTTTTCTAAAAATGTTTTCATGTATTTTTAAAGTCATTTTTACCCATTTTTTACTTTTACTACATGGTATGTAAGGAATCTTTATTTTTTTTACCATACGAGGAACTTTTTGACGTTTCCGACAAAAGTACGAGGAGAATGGTTTTTTTAACTTATACGGCATGAATGGATTTTTACAGTTTCATAACACCTTATTTTCATTAAGATAAATCTACAATATTTCATGAATATTTTCAAAAAAATCCTTTTCTTTTAAAATTTCATGGAATTTTGTGAAAAGAAAATGATTTTGAAGAATAATGGATATTTTCTTTAAGAATTCATTTAAAGTGTTTCATCAAAACCATGTTCCATATAAGATGACATTATTTCATATGTGAATGTTTCAAGTATAATGTCTCTATAATTTACATGGTTTCACTTTTCTAATGATTAAATGATATCCATTTGTTTTATATGGATTATTTTATGATGGTATGATGTTTATGAAACCCATTTTACTCTTTGGGTTACGATGTATGATTTATGTTTATTTTGTGGAATAAGTAAGAATGATTTCATTATGAGATGGGTGGGACCTATATCTCCCTCCAATGCATTGTGTAAAGATTTATATCTCATGAGATAGACATGTCTGGAATGGTAAGTTAATATGGTTCAGTGATACAGGACTGAAACGAGGAGTGAACTCGATTCAGAAAGGGACTTTGTCCACTAACATGGTCTTGGCAGCAATGTCTTGGCTACTATGGAAATAATATCATGTGCTTAATGGTTTCCACAATTACATGTCTTATTCCCATGCTATTTTATCATGATTAATGTTTCTTTATGATCTATGCCTTACGTACTTGCATGTTTTATGTCATTGCTCAATATTTTGATGTTTAAACATTATGTTCATGTTTTTTAAGTTCAAATGTATATGATTTGTTTTATTTTCTCCATGTTTACCCTTATAGAGCATTTGATATCACCCTTTATATGTTTTCTTTTCCACGTGATTTAAATAAAGGTTTTAGGTAAGAAAACAAAAAGGGGAAGATCTTTATGGGAGACGTTGAAGATCTTTCACCATGATTAGAAGATTATATTCTGAGGTTCCAAATACACTAAACTATTACAGCCTTGTGTGTCTATTTTTTATATGTATTAATTATTCTACAAAAGTAATGTAATGTCCATGTACGTAAATCTTTGGGTCTCTACAATTAATGATGATAATTCCCAATATTTCTAAGAAATCAGCGCGGGCCAGGTGTTCCACTTAATGTTCCTCCATTAAGCTGGTTTTAGTAGAGGTGGCAGTAATAAGTTTTTCAAGTTTGGGATCAGCAGAGAGGATATGGGGTAGATAGAGTAAAAAACTAAGATTCTCCTCATCCTTAAAGAGTAGATAACGACTATGGAGGTGGTAATTAATAGGGTCAGACAGTCCATGAAGCGGGTCTTGGTCTGTTTAATGATCTAGCTTTTCCAGCACCAGGTGGGCCAGATATCATTTGAGGTATCCTTTGATTGTTTTCTACATGTGTGCATGCTTTTATTTATCCAGGGGAAACCCAATCCTTTATATCACATACCCTTATCCATGCTTTTGGACTTGAGGTAGAGAATATTCCAGTTCCCTTGATGTTGACTACACTAGTTGGAGGTCAAAATGACTTGTATGAAGTATGTAGAGACAATGAACTAGTTCTAGAGAAGCACATGTAACGCCATAATTTTTTAAAAGATAAAATTATGTTTTATGGCTTATGTGATACGCAACACTGAACCCAAATAAACAATAATTATTTAAAGTTTGTTTTTATCTAGAAGTTATATTTACAGATATTAATACGATTAAATACATTAATAAAATTATATATATATTTTAAACTGAACATAAATTTATTTAAAAATTCTTAGTAAACAATCACTCAATTTTTAGTAATGTCATTTTACTCTTCAAAAATATTTTTTCGTCAAAAATGGTTTTTTTTTATTTTTGTGAAAATTTATTATTATTAATTTATAGAAAATTTGGAAAATTTATTTGATAAAATTAATTCAATTTTATTATCAGTATATCAAAAATAACTAAGGGTGTATTTTTGAGATATTTAAGAAAATATTATTTTTTACTGAATAGTGAAAAAAACTCTGGTAAAACTTTAATTTCTTTTGATAAATTAATTAATTTTAAAATTTAAATTGTTCTTTTAATTTTATTTCAAAGTTACATAATTATTTTTTATTTGTATTTTATCTAATTAAATACATTTAAATAATATTTAAATCATATTTTAGAATAAGTTTATTTTTTGGATTAAAAATGATTCTTTCTTAAAACTGTTTTAAAATTCATAATGTGAAGGGTCCGAGCACAGTGGAAGAGTGGTTGAGATGACACCCAACTTTTTTTTTACCATGATCAATGATTATTTTAGGATCAATACGACAATGAACTCCAGTGTCCATGTAATATAATCAAAGATTTGGATAATGAAGGAAGAGGCCTGAAACCTTTAGAGAGGATCTTGCACATCATGTTTATAATTAATTTAATTAATTTCAAAAAGAAAATAATACCTCGATCTTTGGTATTTTCTTTGTTGATGATGTTGATCATCCGAAATGACCCTTCTGGGTTATCTTGTTGCGCTTTTAAGGATCCAAACTAGAATCTATCTAGCGGTGATCCACATGTGTTCTGATGGCCTCTGATTGACATTGCTCGTTCTTCGGGTGCTAGCGTGGTGAAGTGAGCATCTTCAGTCGGTCGTTCTTGATCACTTTTTCTTCAGCCTTGAAGAACGTCTCTCATTCTTGAGAGGGGTGTGAATAGGATTCTAGAAATAAATTTTTTAGCTCAAAAATTCTCAATTAATCGGGTGTGCAGTTCAGTACATGGCACAATAGACATATGTGTCTATTTATTGACATGGGTATTCAGTTAAATATTTAATTGCATAATAGAAATTAAATAAATTCATAAAAATAGAGAGAACTAATGATATTAATAATAATATCTCATCATTATTCATGGTACTCCAACTTGCACAAAATGAAATTATAAATAAAATTCCACATCACAAAATAATAGTTGCATTATTTTAATTTGTGCCAACTAGTTAAATAATTATTTATCATCATGTAAATAATTATTTTACTACCGAACTAGCCTTAGTCCTCTCAAACTCCACTTCCATTTATTGAACACCTGAATAAATAAATAATTTATTTATTCTCATAAATATTTTATTTACAAACTAATAAATAAATATTTATTAAATATTCAATAAAATAAATAAATATATTTTACCCAAAATCCAATGAATAAATATTTATTTAATTTATATAATCATTTTAACTTGAATAAAATTATTCCATTATCTTGAGAATAATATTTATTAATTAAATTAAAATATAATTTAATTGAGACAACCAGAATCACTTAGTGTGTGACCCTCTAGGATTCTTTCTTGTTGGCGTTAGGCGAACTTGCCTAAAGTCCAAGAGTACTGTCTAGAAATGGGTCAATAAAACCAAGAGAAATAATTTAAAGTCACAAAAATGACATCCACATACAAACACTCACTGTGTAATATAATCCATTTGTTGCAATATCTCATCAAGTAGGTTTCATGATAGCATCATCAACTTTTATTCTTGATATGTTGTTCTTTGACTAACTGAAATAAACTCGTCATTACACCATGGCCATGGAATTTCATGTGATGGTTCTATTTCAATAAAATGTCCATGATATCAACTTCCATAAATGGAAGGGACAAATCCTTCCTCAAATTATATTATTAATAACATTCCACTCATGATGAATCCAACATACCATACTTCCCGCCAACTATCTACATGATAGTTTTCATTAGTAAATCATAGTGTGTGAGTCGTGACACGTATTAATGATAATCTTAATGTCTAAGGATCATTACACATGCTTGCAGATAGAAATATCTAATGACACCAAAACACATAGAATTCTTACAGGCGGGTTTGTTATCATAATCTCCTATCTTGGAGATTACCAAGTTAGAACTTCATGATGGGAAGTCTCATATTCTTACAAGTACTCACACCTAACGGTCTGTATGATATGTGTCCCATCATATTATGTCATCCAACCGTAGAATTATATTTAAGAATATTGTTCTAGTATTTCAAGTTTATCATCATAGTGGGGAACTTCCATAACCTTATCAATGCAACAAATACTCTAGGACATTATTACATCATAGTCACGTAGAACAATGAACAATATGTAATAAGTTGTTTAATATTTAAATACATTAAAAATCCATGTAATCAAAGTACAACCAATTGGTTCTAAGACACCAACTCTTATAAAATGTTTATCTATTATTATTAATTAAAATAGAGTATAAGGAATTATTTAAATTAAATTTTTAGATTATATATCTATATTTATTAATTTAAACTCATATAATGAATATTACTAGTTATAGAGTTAAACTAAAATCATATTTTCACTGAAAAAATAAATTTTCATAAAACCGTTTCCATTGTGCTTGCGGGTTTTATATTAAATTATATTATTCCACCCCTATGAATTCATTTTGATAAAATGGATTTCATATGTTGAATCATCATAATTTTTATTTGGTAATAATGTCAATACAATTTTTGAATAATATAAATAGTAACTTGATGTAAAATTGATCAAATGCTGATTGAAACCGCGAAGCATTTCGAAACCTGAAATGTAAGATCGATTATAGGTGAAGCACATCTTTGAGAAACTGAGCGTTAAATCTTTGTATGATGATGATAATGAAAAATGGAGATAAAAATACAAGATAAATACAAAAAGTAAATAACACAATGTACAACCAAAAGTTCATCACGTTTCATTAAAATATCACCATATTTATAGAGTACATGAGATCTGATCCCACGGTTGAGATTAATCCCAACAATATTTAATCCAAGGGCTAGAATACCAATGGTTTGAGAATATATAATGTTGGTCATTAAGAGGGTAATTATTTGGGAGTTGAGGAGTCATCATTATTTTATAATTATGACATCCATTAATAATGTTTCATAAAAATCCCACTTAAATGCCATAATATCATGGAACCTTATTTAATCTTCACTTAAAAAACCCTATGGTAAAAATAAGTGAAGCCAAAATAAAATAATTCCATGTCATGATACCTCATTAAAAACCTTATCGGGAAAACCAAGTAAGAAAAACCTCATGAAGTGAAAAAGAGAACAGTGTTCCCAACTCCCCTTAATTATATCATTTAGTTGTGTCTTCAGAACATCAATTAATATTATTATTTAATTATATCTTCAGGACATGCGAGGAAGACCATAGTTAATAATTAATAGTCTCGTTTAAAAATTAAAACTCATGGGGAAAAAAATCCCATTAATTATATATATCCATAATAATTTATAACATTCACTTGGATATAAGTTAGGATGTATGATTTCCTCATTGAAAACCTCATTAAGGAAAAACCCTTCAAGGTAAAACACTTGATTAGGGAAAAAGAGTACAGTAACATCAAGTCCCCAGAGTGTTGCCTTGTTAAAAACCTTATCAAGAAAACCCAGTGGGAAAAACTTTTCTGAGGGAAAAAGTGTACAAAAGTTACATCTCCCATTCATAGTTACCATCACTACATTTAACTCATAGAATGTCCATGATCAATTCAAACCCAAAATATTCTGTTTTGAATTTTGGAATAATAATAACTTATACCCTTTATCTTTCAATGAATATGGAAGAACATTACCTTGCATCATAATATGATTTATTGTTATTTCCAAGGTATATATGCACATGTATAATTATATCATTGGAGGATAAATAAAATTCTCATTTATATTTATTCCTTATGGGATAAGTATTTTCTTTATCAACCCCTTATGTATGAAATCTATCACTCTTTGAAGCAAGAGGTTTAATTATTTATTAATGGTGAAACCATTCCAAAATTTAATATTTCAACTTCGAGATTATTAATTCAAAATACAAGGACATTCCATGTAATTTCATGATCAAATAATTCAGAAAACTCTTCAAGAGTTTAGATTTTTTTCAAAACATCATAATAATATGATTACTACAATGATTCATACAAACCATGGGATGTTAAATTCAACTTATATTCTTCCTTAACTTAATATGGATACATGAAATACAAATTATTCAATTAACCCCACAATTTATCATATTGGGTGAAACTTTCAAAATTTTGAATATGCTTCAGGAATTTAGAACCCTTTTTTTATTCATATAAATATCTAAATATACAATGAAGAATATTTCTTATAATAAGATAATTGATATCCAATAGTCTTGGTTGTTTGGATATTCAATCCAGAACTTTATATGTTGAACATTTCGTAAGTTCTTTTAATAATTTTGGCCAATTATTATGATGTCTACATCTATAAAAATCCATTTTCATACATAATTTTTAAAAACATTCATTGAAAATATATCATCAATAACATTTGATTGAGATCTCATAATTTTTTCTGGTACCAGTGTCTCGTCAGGGACAATATCTAAAAAGATATAATGTTGCTGATATATTCATTTTTCTCTTCAAGGGAAAATATATTTATTGCTTTCTACTCATGGTGAACAATGATTTTATATAATCAGTTGAACCACACTTCAGGTGTGTATAATAAAACTACTGATTTCCAACACCTTACAATCATGTAAGTGTTATGAACATCTTTTCAATGGTTCTGCAGGACTATATAATATATGATACATAGTATTTCTTTTAATCAACATGAATAGAATGCAATGTATTCTCACTAGCAACAAATAACACATGTGATCATTTTGTGGATTCATCTTTCATATAGATAGATCACATGGTAGGTGGTCGTTCCCATATATAATTTTTCATAAGTATATAGGAAATTTATTTCCATAATATTTTCTAAGGATATAAATAATTTACCTCAAAAATTGGTACCTCAGGGTAAATTATCATACAGGGGGAATTCATAAGGACTTAATGATAATGAATTCATTGATAATTTTATAGACATGCACCCATTAAATAAATTCATCATTCTACCACTGATGGATTTCTACTATGTTATCATTAAATCGATGTATGTGTATGCTTGAATCAATATCTTTCATTATAATTGATCCCAAATGGTCTAAATCATAATGTCATATATTTGAAGTTCTAGGATCAGTAAACTTCTGGTTTACCATTATTGATTCGATTGTACATAACAAATTATTTATAATCACTTTTATGAATGATTGTTACATATTGAGGTACCTATTTTATCCAGTGTCTCCATATGATATTCATTTTCAAGAATACCATTCACATGTCTCATCAAGAATTTAGATATAACAAATCATTAAGAATTTTTACTACCAGGTAGGAATATATTCTCTCTTCTGGAGTCGTTAATTAATTTTCTCTACCAGTAAATGTACTTATATGATCATATACTAACACATATATGAGTTCTTTTGAATAGTTTAATCAAAATAATATTTGTAAATATTTTTCTTCAAGATCGACGCATATAAGATCTCCAGGATCTTTCATTGATAAAGCTCATATTTGCCATTATAATTTCCACTTATGGGGGTTGATGAATTCATAATATAATCATAAAGGGTTAGGCCCATCACTAAGTGGATTATTTCATAATTTAGAACTTCTGGCCAAAATATTTTGGAACTTCAGGCCCAAATATTATTTTACAATACATCTACCTGGCATAGGAGCCCCACATCCTTTAAAGCTGGTGAATGTGGTAGTAATAACTAATGTTGAAGAATCTTCTAGATTCACAACACAAACCTTATCATAATCCAAAATTATAATTCACAAACAACATTAACTTTATCTAATGAAGGATAAATCATTTGATCAAACATCATCAACTATAGAATATTCAAGATATCACAAATCATATCAAATATTTTCATGAATAATTTCATTCCCTTAAAGGAATGTGATATAGTAATTAATACTACATTCACATCGGGGAATTCATTCATTCATCATATTTCATTATCCTTTAATTTTAATTTATTATTTATCAATAATGATCATCTTTCATAAAATATAAATTTTATTAATTATGATAATCATTACTTTAATCACTTCATGTGGTAAAATCATTTTCATAATATATATCGGATTATCAAAACTATGTAATTCAATCATTTAATTTATGAACTATAGGAATAACAACATCCACTTCAGGGGATAAATGAATTATATGAGATGATATTGATAATTCATAAGAATACGATAAATAATAATTATTCACTTGATATTGCTACTGCAGGAACAATAATTGATAAATGAACCCATTCTTCCATATAATTTCAAAGGACATTATTTTCATATCATCCTTCAGGGATTCATTATTTTATAAATATTAATAAAATTCATTGTGCTCTGTAAATATTTACTATCATAAAACCACTTGTGGTGGTTATATTATTATTATTTGTTATAAACAAATATAACACAATGATCATTAACAAAACATCATATTCACTTCAAACTTGATTTAAAATAAAATCATATATATTTTCATTCACTTTAGGGAATGAAATAAATTATTTTCAATAAATATTCTCATTCACTCCAGGGAACAAAATAAAATTATTTGTGAGTTTTATAATGTATTCAAGATAATTTAATGAATATTAAATTCAACAATTTCATCAATTTCATCCACTACAGGGGATTAATATATAAAAAATATACTTATGATTGTTCATCAAGAACATTTAATTTCTCTAAAACATTTTATAAGAAATAAAATAAAGATAAAAGAAATAAAAAAAATATTTGTAAATATTCAGAGTAAATATCATTTTCATTACGAGCCTTTATATATCATAATAAAACTTGTCACCTTCAGGGTGAACAAATGAACAAGTGAGATGAAATTTCACGGTTCATGGAATGATTAGTGAACTTCAGATCAATGTACAACAGGTACATGATGATCAAAAAACATTGTCTCAATGTATGATGGGTACACAATGTTCATCAAACTTTGGTTCAACGTACGACGGGTACGCGATGTTGATCATTAAATGGATCGATTTATGATGGTAATGTGATATTCATCATTCAACCACTTCTGTTGGTGTAGTTTTTTTATTCATGTGATGAATTATGTTTGTCTCGACATTGACCACATTAGTTGTTAATAAAACACATTCTCTTCTAGGAATAGAGTGAAATGTGTCAACTGTAAGTCATTACAACTCTTCAGAAACTCATTATTTTTACTACAAGAAAAGATTAAGAAAATCATATATTATTTTTAGATTTATCAAGAGGGAAAAAATAAGTGTAACCGTATCTTACATGTAAAATAAGACTCATCTTTGTATGTAGCTCTTCGAATGAGTGAAGTCGATGCGCACGCAAAAGAGTATGTCAAAAGAGGAATGTTTATAAAAACATGTGACCTACCTTTTTCCTATGAGATTTTTCTTATGCCGATGATAGGGATGAATTCTGTGACATCACGATGTGCAATATGGAGAAGAAGATCATGCTGATAACGTGTTGTGAAATTGATCGAACGCTGATTGAAACCGTGAAGCATTTCAAAACCGAAAATGTAAGATTGATCAAAGGCGAAGCACATCATTGAGAAAGCGAATGTAGAATTTGTGTATGACAATGATAATGAAAAATGGAAAAAAATACAAGATAAATAAAAAAATAAAGAACATAATGTTGAGCCAAAATTCCATCACATTTCATTAACATATCACTATATTTATAGAGTACATTAGATCTGATCCAATAGTTGAGATTATTCCCTACAATATTTAATCCAATGGCTATAATACCAATGGTTTGAGAATATGTAAGGTTGTTCACTAAAAGGGAAATTAATTGGGAATTGAGGAGCAATCATTATTTTCATAATTATTATATCTATTAATAATGTTTTATAACATAACTGTAGTAAATATTTATTACCATGGTAAAAGGAAAATAGGTTAAATAAGGGTAAAAAAAATTAACAAGGAATAGAAAAAAAGTAACCCTAAGACTATGAATATTTATTTTTTTAATTTCAATATATTAATTATTATATATTTTTTACCATATAAATTATTAAATAATTATTTTAATAAAAAATTAGATTTTTATACGTTCAAACAGAAATTGTTGTTAGGGTAATATATAGTTTTAATCAAGAAATTATTTATTATTAATAAAATAATTTTTGAAATAAATTATTTTTTAATTAAATATTATTATTAAATATTAAATATTAAATATAAATTATAATATAATTTTATGAAGTAAAAATGTAATTTTTATAAGGGTTCAAACATTATTATTCACAAACAAAAAAACATTTTTGAATAAATATTGATTCTATTTTAAAAGATAAAATTCACATATTTATAAATTTATTTTTATAAAATAAATATTACTTTTTTAATCATCATGTTGAAATTATCCAATGGTTATTTTCTCATAATTGTTTGAGATAACCAAGTTTTCAGATAAAAGTTAAACACGATATAAATATATAGTGTGTAATATTATGATATCATAATGACCCAAAAGTGTTATAATAAATGATATAAAAGGTATATAAAAACAAATATATGTTTCCCCTTTAAAGTATTGTGTTTCTTAGGTTATTTTATTAATTTTATAAATCCTTTATGAATCCTCCAAAACCTATATTATATTTTGAGGTTCTAAAATCATTTCTTTATAAAATATGAGTCACTTCCACATCAGCAAGGGTAATATTTTAAAGATTTATTAACTTTTACTTATAAAATAATTAAAATCTCCTCTTTGGTAGAAACCATGGGAAAAAACATGATAAATTTTTTGGTATTGATAATTTTATTATATAGATTCCATAACCTATGTTTGGGAAATAATAAAGAACTCCCCTCTCTTTTCCTATATGAACCCACACAATATTCCATTATTCTTCACTCAAAGACCCTTGAGTACATCCTTACTCTTACCTCCAGTCTCTATAGTCCTCTCAAGGTTCTCCCAACCTCTCAAGAAGCCCCTTTCAACCTTTTGGAATCAACCACTCAAGGGATCTCCCCCTCTTATTTTTATTCAAGCACCTCTTTTATGTTGTGCCTCTTAATTTCCATTCGTACTTACTTTGGTATGTTTTACTACATATCTATCACTTCCATTTTTATTACCATGTGATGATATACCAATTTAACTCTCATTAATATCTCTCATGAACCATTATGTACACTCGTTATGCTACCAAAATTGTCTTGCGATTTTCCATACCAAAAGGGAGGGACCTATCCCACTTCTTTTCAATTCAAGAACCTTCATTATATTTAGCCTTTTTAATATAAATTTTTTAGGTTTTAATGAACTTATAAATATAACTCTAATATAAAATTTATTTCCTACAAATTACATATCATTTATCCTCTCACATTATAGTGTTTACCTTAGCCATTACTATGATAAAATCCTCTCCTCCTCTTTATTCAAGCATATTTGTTATCGCATGCCTTGTATCTCCAATTACTAATGTTGGTATATGTTCTTATGTATCCAAATTACATCCCTTATGAGGTATAAATTATTAGAGACCCATTTTACTCTCATTAATCTCACCCATGAACATTTATATTCCCTCAATATTCTGCTGAAATTTCATTGTGATTTTCCCTGACAAATGATTGTGTAGTGAATACCCATACTCAATTTCTATCAAGGGTGTTCAAATTTATTCACGTAAACTTTTTTAATTTGGGACTTAAATTTATTTGATTCACACTTCCTTATCATGGTATTAAATGTGATGAAATATGTTCTAATGTTATAGATCTATGTGGCACACTTATGGATGTACATGATATGATTATGATGGGTGCACCCAGATAGTGCTCCAATGCATTGGGTGACATTTCAATCTCATGAGATTCACTTTTTAGTGTACGAGAGGTTATCCTAAGCACATTATGTTATTTGTTCATGGTTTTTATCCTTTACCTATGTTTATAATGTCATTTTTAATGTTGTTTCCACATTTCTCATGTTACCTTTATGTCACCATGTTATATCATGTCTTATTATTCATATTTATGATTCTCGCCCATTTTATGTTCCATTTAAATGAATATTGTCTAACATTTAATATATATTCATGTAATTATTCTTTTATATTCCCTTAATGAGATTTATAGCTCACCCCTTTCTTATGTACATCCCCAGGTCATCCCATATAGTTTTATAGGGCCAATGATTTAAGGAAGTTTTCAATAATGTTGTTGCATATCATGTTCAAGATGTTATTCTATGTACCTAATTCCCAAAGAAACCCAAATTCTTACTCTTATGTCATGTATTATGTTTACTCTTATATAATAAATCATGAATTAATTTGTAATAAAGACAGGGGTTATCATAGTTGGTATCAGTTATTTTTGGAATTAGGATTAGGAAACTCTAGTGAAAGTCTTAGGAATAAGACTAAATATAAGTAACCATTCCTAAATTTTGGTAATGTATAGAGTAAGTGGTTTCCAATAAAATAAATCCCTTTCTGGATACTATAAGTTGATGTTGTTGTGAGACAAATGTACCTAAGGGTGAAAAACTGAAGAACACTATATTGAGCTAGAATCGATCAGGAACTGGTGCATGACAACAGGACTTGTTGCACACCTGGTTTGATACTCTCAGGGGACATGCTTTGGTAAATTTACAAGCTCATTAAGAACTATTATTAGGGGAATAAAAATGATTGTAAGAGTCTATGTTGGGATATAGATCATGGATAACTTAGATTGAAGTGTAGAAATTCATAAGTTAAGGAAATACATGTTATTTATAGGTTATCCCTTTCATGTTATTTTCTTCCTGGTTATCTGTTCAATAGTTGAAAATTACTCATCTCTAATTTTCCATTTATTCTATTCAATGAAATAAAATAGTAAGAACTGAGTTAACAACCGATGTGATGGGAAATGTGATGAATTACTAAATGAGATTCCTAACATGATGGGATCTCAAGAAAAGTATATTGTGATTATTCCAAACCAACAATCAAAAATTAAATTTTTAGCTGGCATAGAGATGAATTTCCAAAGACATTAAATAAGAGAATGACAATTCTCAAGGAATTTCAACTAATAAATAAGGCAAAGAAAAGAAGATTCAACTTCTTGTGTGTTAAAAAATTAGAAAGATGCACCAAGGGAAATGCCACAAAATAACTCAAAGGTGTTTTAAGTGTAAAAAAATAGGGCATAAAGTAGTTAGTTATCATAAGAAATGAATATTGTGATAGAAGTGAATAGATTACATCTTATAACACCCCCTTTTTTTAATTTCTTATATGTGTAGAATATGGTATTTTTCCAAGTCAATTCCCTAATCCAAGGGTTAAATCCTAGAATAAGGAAGGGATTATGCTATGTAAATAATTAAAGTGTAAGGATTAAAGTGATTATATATTAGTATTTGAGAGTTATTTTGAAGATGTAGTATATCAATAACATTACAGATATAAGAATCATGAAACATATAAGGATTGATCCTCTATATTTTTTATTTAAGGATTTGAAACATATGTTGAATGGTACTGATAACCTATAAAAGTGATTTAATGACAAGGTTATTGGTAACCCTTAATATTTGTTTGATGTTTGGATAAACCTAAAGAGTCATGGGATGACATTTATAAGTCTAATATTTAAAAGCCTTGGTACCACTTTTTAAGATTTATGTAATGGATGTTTGACATGATTAAGGATGTTTTTTGGAAACATATTATAAAATCAAATCTTTTTTAGGTGATTAATGATATTTTGGGAGTTGTTTTATTGATTTGAGTTATATATACCCATTATGTTTAATATAAAGAATTATTTGTGAAGAGTTGTATAATTTTTATGGAGGTTTAATATAAAGGGTATGATCCAGATTTTGAGGTAAAAACATTCTTTAATGTTGAGGTTATTGGTGTTATTTGGGATATATGAGTATTTATTTAAGGAATGGCCTATTTTTTGTTTATTTTTTGAGATTAATATATTAAGGGTTATTCATTTTAAGTATTATATTACTTTATGATAACCATTTTGGAGTTAGTAAAGATAAGAGGAATATATTTCTATTCTTTGTTGGATTATGTGATATGTTAGAAGCTTATTTTAGTTCTTGAGACATAAAAAATTTACCTTAAGTTCTCATTGTTTGGAGAAAAATATGGGATTGTAGTTGAAATTGAATAAAGAATGAAATTATACTTGTAAACACAGTATAATTCTTTATGATAATAGTCTATATGATAAATTAATTCCTTAACTCTTGGAAAATAATCTAGATACAAAAATATTGTCATATTATGATCATTTCTAATGAATTAATGGTCTTTTGAACCATCAAAGATTTATGGTTATTTGGTCATTGACTTTCTCCTATCCATGTTCTCTATCACACTCTATTAGTTCTTTGGTTTTAGTTTTCCCTTACATGTATATGTTTTCACTTCCCACTAATATTATCCTACCTAGAAACTTAGTATGTGATGACATTCATACATTCCTTCCTCACTTTTCAATTGGATGTTTTATAGAACCTTTTTATAATGTGGGTTTTCAATCAAGATAATTTCATGTGTCAAAAAATTTATTACCAAAATAAATTTCAAATTTCTATGATTCAATTTATTAAAGGGCGGTAAGAATGTAACTACATGAGTTTTTAAAAGAGAATATTATATTTGATGGGGGTATGTGAGATGCAACACTAAACCCAAACAAATAATCCTTATTTAAATATGATTGTTTTAACATAGCTATTACATTTATGGTTATGAATAGGATTAAATACACTATGATATATATATATATTTCATACTAAACATAAATATATTTATAAATTCTAATTAAATAGTCACTAAATTTTCTGTAATGTTATTTTACACTTCAAAAATACATTTTTATAAAAAAATGATTTTTATTTATTTTCATGAAAAAATATTATAATTAATTTCTATAACATTTGGAAAATTTATTTGATAAAATTAACACTAATTTTTATCATCATATCAAAATTAACTTACGGTGAAATTTTGAGATTTTTCAGAATTTTTTTTAGTAAATAGTGAAAAATACCTTTTTTGTAAAACTGTTATTTATTTTGATAAATTAATGAATTTAAAAAGTAAAATTATTCTTTAATTTGATTTAAAAGTTTAATAATTATTCATTAGTTATATTTAATCCAATTAATTACATTTATATCATTTTTATATCATATTTTGGAATAAGTTTATTTGTAGGATTAAAATCCATTTTTTCGTAAAACTATTTTAAATTGTATAATATTTATATATTATTATTAATTAAAATAAACTCTAATTAGTAATTATTTAAATGAAATTTTTATATTATATATCTATCTTTATGAATTGAAATTCATATAATGAATATTACCCGTTATATATTTTAAGTAAAATTATCTTTTCATTGAAAATTTTATTTTTCAGAAAACTGATTTCCATCACGCTTAGAGGTTTTATATTAAATTAAATTCTTCCACCTATATAAATTAATTATTATAAAATGTATTTCATATTTTGAATTGTAATAATTAATATTAGTTAATAAATTCTACAAAAATTTTAGACAATATGAATAGTAATTGTACTAAATATTTATTACCACAGTACAAAGAAAATAGGATAAATTAGAGTAAAAATAATTTAATAAGGACTAGAAAAAAAGTAACCATCAGAATATGAATATTTATTTTTTTCATTTAAAAATGCTAAATATAATATTTTTTTGTTACTTTTTAAATTTTTAAATAATATTTTTGATGCGTTAAAACATAAATTATAGTTGGGGAAACATATAGATTTAATCAAGACACTACTTTTCATTAATTAAATAATTTTTAAATAAATAATTTTTTAATAAAATATTATTATTAAATAGTATATATTAAATAAAAATTATATTTTAATTTTATGATGCAAAATTTTAATTTATATAAGGGTTCAAAAACTATTATTATAAAAAACACAGCATTTTTTCAATAAATGTTGATTCCTTTTTAAAAGTTAAAATGCGCATATTTAGAAAATTATTTTTATAAAATAAATATTATTTTTTGGAATATATACATAAAACTTATCCAATGGTTAATTTTTCAAAAAAATTTAAGACAGTCAAATTTTTGGATACAAATTAAATAAGGTATAAATATATGGTGTGTATTATGTCATCATAATGAATCAAAAAGTGATGTAATAAATGATATAAAAGGAATACATGAAAAAATATATGTTTCCCCTTTAAATTAATTTATTTTTTATGTTATATGATTAATTTTATAAATAATTTATGAATCCTCCAAAACATATATTATATTTTAAGGTTATAAAATCATTTCTTTGTAAACATGACTCACATCCACATAAACAAGGGTAATATTTTAATGATTTCCATCCTTGGAAAAATAAAATAATTAAAACCACTTCTCTTTGGATGAAACCATGAGAAAAATGATAGGAATATTTGTGGTATTGATTATTTTATTATATAGATTACAAAACCTCTATTTGGGAAAGATTAAATAATTATTCTCTCTTTTCCTATATAAAATCACCCAAGATCCCATTATTCTTCACTCAAAAACCTTGGAGAATGTCCATACTCTATAATACCATATCTAGAGTCCCCTAAAGGTTCCCTCAAGCTCCCATTATTCTTCGCTCAAAAACTTTGGAGCACATCCTAACTCTATAATCCCATCTCTAGAGTCCTCTAAAGGTTCCCCAAGCACTCAAGAAGCTCCTCCCATGATTCTTGAATCACCCTCTCAAGGTAAGGGATCTCCCACTTTTTTATTTAAGAACCTCTATTTTTGTGCCTCTTAATTTCTATTTGTTCTTGTTTGGGTATGTTTTCCTACATCCCTCTTATTTCCATTTTATAATGTCATGTTTAAAGTTGTTTCCACATTTACCATGTTTTCTTTATATCACAGTGATATATCATGCCTTATTATTCATGTTTATGATTCTCACCTATTTTATGTTCCATATAAATGCATAATTTATAACATGTAATACTATATTCATGTTATTATTTTTTATATTACCTTACTAGGATTTATATCTCAACCCTTTATTATGTACACCCTTAGATTATCCCATCCTATTTTAGATGACCCTTGATTTATAAGAGCATGTTATGGATGTTTTAAATAATATAGTTGTATCATATGTTTAATATGATATTATATGTACATAATTCTCAAAGATACTAGACTTTTCAATCTTATAGGGTTGTATTATGTGTACTCTTATGTAATAAATCATGAATTATTATGTGATAAAGACATGATTAATCATAACACCACTCTTTGGGAGATTTCATTTGTTTATAGATAAAACCATATGATATCAACCTCGAAATGAATTGGTTTTATTTAGTGCAGGATATCATGTATTTCTTTAGGATGTGGGTTTTGTTCTATGATGATGATGGAGATCCAGTGGTGTTTTTTGGCAAGTGAGACCCTCAGACGGTTCGAAGGAATGTTCCGTCTTTGTCTTCCTTGATGGTGGAGTTGATGTTGAGTTAATTAGAATTTTAGATGTTAGTGTCTCTCAAGGTTATGGAAGAATACCTAGATTTATTTACAGATTATGTTTTAGTGTTACCCTCTCAATGGGAGATCAAGTTTGGGATCGAGATACAATAGAGCATAAATCATATATCGATGCCTCAGTATAGGATGATGCCATTTGAGTTATGAGAGCTACCAGTAAAGCTCAATGATCTGTTGCGACGAGGTTTTGTTCAGCCAAGTGTGTCACCTTGGGGTGCACTAGTTTTGTTCATGAATATGTTTAATGATGTATTTTCACTTTGTATTAATAATAATCACTTGAACTAGGTGAGGTTGAAGAACATCTATCCTCTTCCATGTATTAATGATTTATTAGATTAACTAAAGGGATCAAGTTTGTTCCCAAATATCGATATGTGGTCAAGTTTTCATTAGATGCGGGTGAAGGACGAGGATGTTCAAAAAAATTAATTTCCTTATATTCATGGGAATTGTGAGTTTTTTTCATTAATTGTGAATAATTCTATAGTTTTGTTCATGGGGTTGATGAATGAAGTGTTTAATGAGTTTATGGATAAGTTCATGGTGGTTTTCATCGATGGAATCCTTGTGTACACAGAGTCTTATGAGGGTCATACAAAGCCTCTGTGTGTCGTTTTGGGAGTTCTTCATCATGATCAGTTGTCTGGGAAGTTGTTAAAGTGTGAGTTATGGGCTTGTGAAGTCCATTTATTGGGTCATGTTGTGTCCCATGAGGGAGTAGTTATGGATCCTTCAAAGATAGAGGTGTTTTTTTGGGAATCCCCCAAGATAGTGGCAGAGGTATAAAGCTTTATTTGTCATGCAGGATGTTATAGGAGGTTTGTAGTCGATTTATTTTAGGTTGTGACTCATTTGAAAACTTTGACGAGAAAGTATTAGGTGTTATTATTGATGGACCAGTGCCAGATATATTTCGATTATCAGAAGAAGAAGATGGTCAGTGATCTAGTCCTTTTTTCAGTGGAGGGAGTTTAGTTTAAGGTTTTCTATGATTTGTTGCATCTTGTCTTGGGATGTGTTCTGATGCAGAAAAATCAGTTGTTTCTTATGGGTATCAAAAGTTATGTACCCATGAGAAAAACTATGTAAACAATGATCTTGAGTTGCTATAAATTCTATTTTCTTTTAAGTTGTGATTATATTACCTAATTAGTGAACATTTTGTAGTTTTTACCAACCATAAGAGCCTTAGGTATGTCTTCTCCCAGCGTGACTTAAACTTGTGTAAATGTTAGTGGATGAAATTATTATAAGATTACAGCTTTGATATTTTCTGTACTTCATGTAAGGAAAATGTTGTGGCTAATGCGCCAAGTAAAAAGACACATCATGATGTTGTGTGTGAATTTCAAGATTCATGGAGAGTGATGGAATAACTATTGATGATTTATTTGGATATGGGAGAAGTTAGAGGAATATGTTGACTTTTATATATGATAGTGTAGTCATATTTGGTGTAGTAGGTGGAGGATACCCAGATAGGGTATTTTGAGTTTGAAGTTTGGAGGGAACAAGTTGTTTTTGGTTATGCCCCTAATGGTTGGTCTAAGGATGGACATCCCCATATGTTATTTTAGAAAATATTTTTAGTCCCTTCAACTATGCATGATATTTTTATCCTTGAGATCCATATATCACCTTTAGTGGTATATACCAACATTAAATTGATGTATAAATCATTAATTGGTTAATTTTGGTGGATTGGGTTGAACCGTGTAGTTGCAGAATTTGTTTCTAAATGTTTGTTCTACCAGAAAATAAAGGTCGAGCACCATATTCCCGATGGTTTTCTTTATTCATTGGATGTTCCCTAGTAGAAGTGGGAGGACATATCAATGGACTTAATTATTAGTTTACCTCGAGCTCGGGGAGGCTTCAATGTTATATGGGTGATAGTGGATTGTTTGATGAAATCATCCAAATTTATAGCGATCAGGGAGTCAAGATTAGTGGAGGTTTCTTCAAGATAGTATCTGGATGATGTGGTGAAACTACACAATGACCCAAGGAAAATCATATCGGATATAGATCCTCATTTTACCTCCAGGTTTTTGAGAGTTATTCAACATGATTTTGTCTCTGAGTTATTCCTTATCACTTCTTCTCATCCGTAGATGGATGTTCAAATAGAGAAGATCATCCATACTCTTAAATACATGTTTCTCTCTTATGTCCTATATTTTTAGGGTTCATGGATGAGTCACCTTCCCTTAGTTGATTTTTTTTACAATAATAGTTTTCACTACACCATTTTTATGACTCTTTTTGAAGATTTGTATGAACAACCTTTTTGTTCTCCATTGTGATAGACTAGGGTCTGATAGACCAAAATTCTTGGGGGAAAACTAGTACAGAATACGAAAGATATGGTTTAGGTAATTTTTGAGAGTGTGAAGGTTGCAAAGGATCCTCAGAAATCCTATGTCGATCATAGGAGGAGACATATGAAGTTCAACATTGGATATCATGTATTATTGAAGGAGAATCCTCATTGTAGGCAATGAATGTTTGGTTATGGGAGTAATATTTCTCCCTGGTTTGTTAGACCTTTTGTGGAGTTGGTTCATATTGTAGTTGTGGTGTATCTTATATCACTTACCATGCATATGAGTTAGATACATGGTGTTTTTCACATTTCACATCTCCATCATTATCTTCCTAATTACTCTCATGTCGTCTATTATGGTGAGATCGATTTTGAAGACTATGCGACCTTTGAGGAGAGGCTTGTGGAGATCTAGGACTTCCAGGAGAAGGTATTTCATGGTCATTCTATTCACATGTTTTGTGTCTTGTGGTGACATGGTGACATGGAATAGGGTACCTGGGAACATGAGTTGTAGATACACACTCAGTACCCTGATATATTTTATGCTTATCTCTTCACTTGTAACATTTTTCTTTTTATAAATGTTGAAATATGTTTTATGATATGGTTCCCTCTTGTTGCTTACTGGTAACATTATTCTAATTTGAGAGGTATCACATAGAATGGTTTTATGAATGACCCCTTTTTAATTTTCTCTTTGTGTTTGATTTTGATTCTCGAGGATGAGAATCATTTGAGAGGTATCTTAGGTAACATTCCACACCTTTCCAGCCTATTACTTTTTCAGTTTTAGTGATTGAAGGGTGTAATGATTCTTTCCCTATGGTTCTTCTAATTTTCATTTATGTAGTCACTTTTTTAGTCATGTGTTCAGTTGGAACAGTCGCCTATTTCTTCTCATGGTGAATCGAATTGGCAAGTGGCTAGATCATCTATGTGGCTAATCAGTTACGTGACTAGATTGGCTACAAGAAATGGCTATGTGGCTGGATCAGCTATGTGAATCATCCAAATGGCTGAATAGACTATTTGAATTGACTATATGGATGGATCAACTATGTGAATCAACTACATGGTTGGATTGGCTTTGTGGTTGATCAGCTATGTGATTCAGCTATATGGATAGATTAACTACATGAATCAGTTATTTGGCTAGATCGGCTACGTGAATAAGCTATGTGGTTGGATCATCTACGTGAATCAAATACATAGATGAATCCACTACGTGGCTGAGTCTGATAAATGAAAATGGTTACGTAAATATTTTAGCTATGTGGGGGCTTTTGACTATGTGGAATTGCCCATGTGTAGTTTTCTGACAGTTATGTAAAAATGACAATATGAGTATTTTGATGGAGTGAATCAAGGGAATTCAAAGGACATTCATTATAGATAATTATGTCCTTGATTTTTAGTGTTTACCATGTTTATAAACGAGTCCTTCCATGTGGATTTTAATGAGACCCTTAATAATTGGTTAATTAAATATTTTTCAATCTAAAATTTTGATCGCCCCATATATGTTGAGTTGAAAACAAATATCCCCCATTCATTCCTTCCTGATTACTTTCCCTAAAGGTTGGAGGTTCCAAATCCCTTCCCTTGAATTCATAGAACCCTACTGCTATTTGTTTTAGTTTCTTCCAGTAGTGATTCTATCATTCATGCACCCCTATTTTTAGTATAGTGAATCATGTGGAGCTTCTCTTTTTAGGAATTTTGAAAACCCTTCAATGGGGATAATTTCTTGGCTTCCCATGTTTGATCCATAGTGATACAAGTTGTGGAATGACATCCTTGGAGGGATGCATCTTCTTGAAGGAGGATTTATCTAGATCTGCAACATTGGTCCATTCTCATGTGAAGAACATTGATGCCTTTCAAGTAAGAGATTCATTTATTATCTTATTTATTGACATGAAATCAAAAAATTATCATGTTTTATCACTTGGGATGATAATTTAAAGAAATTGATTAATATTTAACTGGAATAAAGATGAAATTAGTTATCGATCACATTTCGATGTTTCTATAGTGATAATGATTTTCCTCGTATTTTCCTAAATAGCGTGTTATCCTCCCAATGATTATGTAGTATGTTTTTATGATCATTTTTTGCATGTTTTTCTTGATGGTAAATGGTAAATAATATATATCCAATGATTACTAATTATTTGGATTCAAAATTTAAGAAGAGTAATCTTCAATGAATCTGGTGTTTCTTGTAATTTGATGAATATAAAATTGATGCAATGCGTGTACTTAATTAAATTATCTCTCCCATGAAAATGGAATTGGTAAAGAATGTAAAGCATGATAATACTTTTTTGAGAATTTTGAATTGAAAAATCATGTTAAATGAGAAAATTACCTATTTAGGTTTTTCTGAAATTGAGATTGATGCTAAGATGATGTTTAAATTTCTATAGCTTGATGTATTAGGTTTCCCATAGTTGGAACCTGTGAATAATGAATCAGTTAATTCAAGATGGAATAACAACCAGCTATTTAATAATGATAATTTCTAGGGTTTTAGTTGTTTTTTCTTGATAAGGATGATTTCCTTTTGTTTCGATCTATGAGAGCTCATTTTTTGTGTGAAGGTCGGATGCCTTATTTTAGGGTCTAGATTGATATGTTGACAACCTTTGTTTATTGTTGCCTTATGATGTGATCTAGATGTGAGATTCACTATAAGATGTATTACGATTCTAGTATGAATGATGTGATATTGGGATGGGGCCTGAATGATTTGGCAATAATTGATGTCTATGATGATGAGATGCATTAAGATATGTATGAGGGTGTCTAGAATTGCACCAGTGATGATGGAATAGGATAAATCTGGGCTTACCCATTGATGTGATAAAGTTGGATTCTTTCTTCACGTGAATCTATTTAATGGATGATGGTTTGGTTTCTTATTTTATCTATATTCATTTTCCCACTGCTTGAGGTAGTTGGGTGTTCTTGGTTGCATGTTTCCACTTGTTGGTAGCTTAGTAAGGTTTTCCTAAAGTATTTGAATTATGGAATGATGATAATAATGAATAGATAATTTTTAACCCATGAGTTTGGTGTTTATGGAATAAAAATGGTAAAAATATATTAATATTGAGAACACTTAGACTCAGTTAGGTTTATGCCTAGAGGGCATGGAATTCATGCTAGTGGTTAATTAATGCATTTTAAAATAATGTTAATGGTTAATTTATGGATAATAAAATAATTAATGACATGATATGATAAAAAGAAAAGAAGTAATTAATTTATCTTTTTAAATTCTTTTGTGCTTATAAGATATCTATTCACTACAAGAAAAGGTAAGATTAGTGGTGTTTTTTTTTGATTTGGCAGCGATTTAAACTGCCACTACATGGTTCTTTGATGATTTCAAAAAACCACCACTAAATCATGTATCAGCATCTAATATGGGTCAATTTCTTCCATTTAGCGGCAGTTTCTAGTAAGCATTGAAGAAAGTGTATTTTGTGACGTTTATTTCAATTTTCATGATGGTTTTTGGGAGGCAAAAACACAAGGATTTTATGTCAGTTTAAACCACTTCTAAATCCAAAAAATTCCTCCACAAAAAACCAATAAACCAATTACAACCATCTTTAAATAATAGTGCATCATATTTAGTAGTATTTTTAATTTCTAAAAAAATAAAAAATAAAAATACATCTTATAGTGGTGCTTTTAACAACCACAAATAAAAATATGCCATATATAGCAGTGGTTTAAACTACTACTAAATGTTTATTCACAAAAAAAAATCCAACTATAGATTATGAAGCTCCAGAACTACCCTGAAAAAAAATGCAAACCCAATGTATCTCCTATCATTAGCACAAAAAATCCCTATTAGAAGCATAGGAAATTAGACATATATAAGAAATGTGACATCAATAAACAAGCATATTAGTTCACATCCAACCCTAAATTATTTCAGGTCTATGTCACAAATAATACAACAATAAACCCTCTCATTCCATATTATTCCAAAAAATCAAAAAGACCACTAATCACTACCAGATGAACTCTACTGATCACCCTCTCCATCTCTATCTTCATCTCGATATCTACATCCTATTAACTACACCTACAATACAATTATATTGAAAATTAAATAGTATTGTATATTTATATTTAAACATAAAACCAATTAAAGTTTGTGTAAACTAAATTATTTTGAAGTTTTTTGATTTACCTACTCTCCACCAGTCATAGATGTAATATCACTAGGTACAAATATGGTTTTCTTATAATATAAATCAACTAATGATTTTAATTTCCACTTTTGTGCTATAACATCAGTAATGAGAAAGTGAAAAAACATATGTACAAAGAGATTAATTTTGAAAATATTAGAATTTAATAACATAATGACATTAAATTACACCATAATGTATTAAAATTAACTTTATATGTGAATAAAAAACATCATTTTTCCAAGATGAAGGAATATGTCTCTAATCATTAGATGTAATCAAAAGGGTAACTTCCTCTCCCACTAGCTGGCCTAGAATCTTACCAAATAATCCCATGGTGCCATCCATAGAGACCTCATATCATTCAAATGGGAAAAATATCTTTATTTTGGTTAGATTCAAAGCATCTAAACTTTTCATATTTTTCTTCATAGTATAAATATTTCGATATTTTATGAAAAAATAGTTAGTAGTATAAAAAATGGCAGTAACTTTATTCATGTTAAAATTTGTACCTATAACAGTCACCCTCCAATATCCTCACAAAGAAAAAAGAGTGGAATTCTGCCTCGCTGCTGAGGGTTGACTGGTATGAATATAATGCTTCCTCCTTGGCATTCCTGTCATGACATGTCCCTCGGGGCCTACTCTGTAACTACCCCAATCCCGCCTCACAAAGGCCTGGGGCTGGAAACTAGCACCAAAGGCATTATCCCATGAGTGAAAGGAATTTTCCCGAGTACCTATATGCATGAACACACACACAACCACGTCCCAAATAGTTGGAAAGGAAAACATTCATGCCACTAAACAACCACTGATTAACGGTATAAGCTATAAGTAAAATGGGCCAAAATACCAACACAACAAAATAAAAACTGAAAATAGGAAAGTACAAAATATCTCTGTAAGACGTCTGCAGAAGACCCCACCTAAAGGGTAGGAAACGAGTGGTTGTCAGAAGTTGTGGAAGTATGTCCCACTTATCATGTCTCACTAGGCACCACCTGGTCTTGGGCCACCAAGGTCTCTATCGAAGCTTCTATTGTCTGCACCAAACATAACACGTGTGGGTGAAGCCTATGCAGGGGTGAGTAAAACAATACTCAGTAGGGGACCCTGAAACAACAAAGATAAATAACACGAGAAAAACCATGATGAAATGAACAATCAGGTATACTAATTTATATGGACATATATATACCATGAACAGCTAGATATACTCATCTTATCCACTAGGAAACATGAGATCCCAACATCATAGCCAGCCTCATGATTCTCACCGAAGACTCAAGTTATAACACACAAAACAGGAGATCACACTCCATAAGCTCAGCCATCTCTAGTGGCACTTATCTAAGAGATACACTCCATCGAGGAAATTCTACTATATCCAACTCTACTTCCTAACACTATAGGTCTAGTCATCACAGTCTTGCACCCAATGCATGACTAAGGAAACACAAGTGAAAAGGCCAGCCCCTCTCCGCTACGCAGTGCTGAGGGATCACTACTCCAGACTATCCTACGATGCCCAAGTAGATCCTGTAAGATGTTTCCCGCACCTCTGTCTCGTCGAGGGAGAAATTGATCCTACTTAGGTGTCAATATCTTCAAGTGGAGGGGCCCACTCCTCATATCTATGTCCTGTATTCGAGGGAGATCCAACTTCTATAGAGGACCTGCTCCTCGTCGCTACTCAGAGACAGGGGTGTACTAATCCATAAGTTGAGGTCTCACGCCCTGGTTCCAATAGGGGAGTACTACTCATGAAGGACATGAACCTTGTTGAGATTGTGGAGTACTACTTCGTATATCGAGGACCTGCACCCTACCCTACAGGGGATTACTACTCAGTGACTAAAGGATCCACACCCTAGTACTAGTGGAGTATCGACTATGTCATATTATTTGCTATGGGGGACCCGCACCCTAGTACGTTAAGGGAGTACTGACCCCAGGATAGAGGACCCACTCCCTGGCATGATAGGGGAGTACCAAATCTACTGGAACAATGTGTAAGTAGGACTTGTACCCTGGAATGGTAGGGGAGAATTGACTCCAAATTTAAGGAACCTGCTTCCTGGTCCCACAGGGGAGTACCTACTCTTCCTTCATGAACATCTCTGAGAACCCACACCCTAGTACTTTAGGGGAGTAACACCCCTGGAGTAAACTACCTGAAGGAAACAAACCCACACCCATGATGTGGGGAGTCTCGTCTCTACCTAATCATTGGGATAATGAGTACCTACACCATGAATCGTCAAAGGAGTTACCATCCTAGCACCTCTTCAAGTTAACTAACCTGACTATGTTCAGAGTCTGCTTGTATCGGGAGGTCCTACTCTTCAAATAAATATGGTTGCATATAACTTGCTGAAAAACTCACTTAGAGTATCTCAAAAATATTTTCTCATCGTGAGGGTCCCAACTTCGTATACGGCTCATCAAACAGACACTCTGTTTGGAAGTTATGAGCATTTTAGCAAATCAGGGGCATGTTGGGTCCGGGTCTGGTCCGACCCTGATAGAACTGACACGACCCTATCTAGGTCCGCTCTGGCCCATGGGGCTCGGACCGAACCACTAGGATATGGGTCTGGCATGGCCCACCAGCACTATCCTAACCTGCTATGGTGGGCCAGTTTCTCCAGACCGGGCGTGGCTCTATCGCGTCAATCTCATACAACGCGGAGCCAACGAGCATCACCCCCCATATTCAACCATCAACTCATGTGGACTGGATCTCCCGGTGTGACCTAAAGGTTATCGTGGGTCCAGGTCATGCCATGGCCAGATCTGTAGCTCCACCACGCGGGTATCCACGTTACGCGGCTACCACCACCAATTCCATCATGTCGCGCCGCCCCAATGCCCCATCATCCAGCATGCGGCCGTCATCGCCACCAGTGCTGGCGCACCAGAAGAACCTTCCATGGACCAACGGACGCACTATGATGGTCTGTTATTCGATCCAAAGGGTTTTCTGGATTCCATGGTATGCGTTCTTCATCTCATGCGGTTAAAATATTCATTGTGATCCCTTCTACCAAAAATCATTCGATCGACGGTATCTCTCGCACTAGCTCGATCCATCCATCACCATCATCATCGCACCTTCATCGTGTCATATCCATTCCAAATCCAAGATGTCATATCATTGTTCCAAGAACGGTTGTGCCATGACCAACCTCTCATCAACCTATGAAGAAAGTGAAGAACACCAGTAAAAGAGGAGAAGAAAATCCACATCAACCAAAGTGAGGTACAAACCTTCACCGTCGTTCGTCACGACATCGATCCAATCCCATTAGAAGGATTACATGAAGCAAATCAAATATAATTTAAATCATGAATGCATTAATTCTCCAAAGATAATCCTGATAGAAATCCCTCCCAAAAGAGTGAACGATCCACAGGTCAACCTATTCGTGGGTTGATCCATGTTCATCATTTAAAACCAGAAACAGGGAAAGAATGGAAATAAACAACAGCCCCTACCTAGTGATGGTTCGTTCATGGGAAGGATCCATTGCTAAAGGTGATCCATCTGCAAAGTTCCTCAACCCATCTTCGAGGAAGAGATCTCATGAAGAGAAGGAATTCTCAAGGCCATTGGAGATCATCGTTCGTTGTTCTCCGTTCATCAATTTCAACCCTCCATAGGTTTTTGAGTGTTTCTCCCAATGTGCCAAAGATGCACCCCCCCCCCCCAGTCAAAACATTAACGGTGAAAATTCTTTTATGTTGTAGTTGTGTTTCAGTGTCATTATGTAGTTTCCTTAATGAAATAGTGTTATCGATTTCACTGCGTTACAAAGCCGTCTCACCTCAACAATTTGAAAACTCAAAATAAAATAAAAAACTAGGTTCATTTTATTTTAACTTTCCATAAAATGTCCAAAAATTAAATTTTCTGGTTGACCTGCACTAGTCGAGGTTTGGTTTATTCTTAGGTAATGTCTTCATTTCGAATTCAACGGTGCCCTCAGATTTTCAATCCAAGAAACCATTTATAATTTTACAAAACCACACACACACACCATTTTAATTCACTTAAAAAAAGTTCAAAAACTATCTTTCACCCTTGACCCATGCCGGTCGAGGTTAAGTTCTGCATAAGGGAAACACGCCCTCATGAGCTAAATAGTACTCTCAGATTTCCAATCTGAGTTACTGTTTAGGATTTATAAGGATTTAAAAATAAAATAACTATTACTTAATTATTTTATTTACAACCAAAAACTAACATCTGTTGTTGGACCACGTCGGCCAACATTAGGCCCTTTATATGAGAATATTTATACTTTGAGTTCAACAGTGACCTTATATTTTTTATCTGAACACCAGTTTAAAAGATATAAAAATATGCTTGCAAAATTATTTAATAAACATTAGAAAAAAGTTCAAAAATCCATTCTGGCCACTCCAAGACTCGGAATTACGTGCCATCTCAGAGCCATGTCTTGAAATAATACCATTTTTTTTTTTAAATCTTTGGAATTCTGAGCCATTAAATTCTCCCAACCATAAGACTTTTCATTCCCAAAAAGAAAAATCCTACACTCAAGGGATGAAAACTGACTTCACCAAGGGTCCCTACACTGCTTACAAGCACCCACCTTAAGGAACCACCATGATTAACCACTCTCATGCCCAGTATATACTAGGTCAACATCATGAAATAATGAAAACATGTATCCTTAGCTGCGATAAGTGGGAAAACACCAAGCATTATAGTCCATCTCCAGTTTTGGGGTCTAGAGGCTCAGCTCCACACTAACCAGATGTAGATACAGACAGAACCCCAAAGTTCACATCCACCCTTGGATGAACTGTACTAAAGCCTCCACAATCATTACACATTCAAGGTTGACGCTGAATGCATAGGGGTATTTACAAATGAAATAGGGCTTCCCACGAGTGAACTCTAGGTATTTCTAGGCCCTCTATCTACAAACTCCAGCAGCCACACAACTTTCCAAAACAAAAGCACTACCACACCCACCAGTGACATCCCAGCTAAGTATGGATGGTTAGAAACTATTCCATACCACATAAACATCATGGGGTATAACTCTGTCACCACATAATGATTTCAAGCATGACCCTTTGAGAGAGTCTACTTCGTGTTTTCTGGGATTCCCTTTAACCGTAAAGAAAAACCCCTCTTCACCATCATAGACACAACATACCCTTTGCCTAATACAGCCAATCTAGGTAAGAATAGTAGTAGTCTTTACCAAGAATGACATTGTAATCCCTTGATTCCATGACAAAGAGATCCAAACCGCAACTATCACCTCCAAGAGTCAGGTCACACTATCAGTGCCAGTGTATGATCAACGGGTCTCCTCCAACAGGAGTCTCTAAGCATGAGGTTCAAGTCCACAGTACAATTGGAAAATCGAAGTCTCAAACAAAACTCATAAGAAATGGATAAAAACTATCATCTATTTCTATTAAAATGACATCCAAAAGAAAACACATAGATCATACTAAGAATCTATCCTGGAGCTTCTTGGTTATAAGTCATGATCGTATGCATCTATCCTAGCCCACATCCTCTAGCTCCTTGAGCCTGGAAAGGACCACCTGGGGTGGTGGTAGAAAAGTTTCAAATTGCCTGTCGCCTCCTACTGCACGTCTAATTCCTCTAACTCTCTCTCCATTTGGAAAAACTCCTTTCTCTAAGCACTGAATCTGCCTAGGCGGTTCGTCAATTGTCTCCCTCTTAATGGTGAATCAGGTCGGACAATCTCTAGTGAGATTCCTCTGGTCGTTGCAATCATAACACCATCTATCCTATGGTTGTTTTTCTCCATGGAATTGCTCCTACACCATAGACCCACGTGTATGTATTCAGGGATGATTATGTCTCCTATGTCGCAATCCTATCTCATATCATCTACTAGATCCTGTAGATGCCTCTATCTCATGACCTCTATCATAGGTCACATCCATATGCTCCTCCTCCAGGAAACTCTCAACCAGTAGGGAAGGCTCCAGCACCCCAGCATATGTCGGAATACAAAGGGGTATCACCAATGCCCTGATCTCTCGGCGTAGTCCCTACTCAAAAGTTAGGGCCCTGAGGTATAGGTCCTGCACCATATCCATAGAATAGTGATAAATATCAATGAATCTTTTCGAGTACTCGGCTACCATCATGCTACCCTGTCGTAGGTTCAATAACTCCTGTATACGCACAGATCATAACTTCAATAGAAACAAATCCTCCCTAAAGAGGTGTTCAAAGTATATCTAGGTGAGGGCCACCTCATTATGCATTTGGATGATCAAGATCCACCATATCCCCGCCAAGCCTTGAATAAGGCTTGTAGACAAGATCTCCAATGGGTCGAGAGGAATCCTTACTAGGTAGAAGAATCATGTAACTACCTCAAGCCAATCCTCGGCCACCTAGGGGTCAGTCTCAGCCCTAAACTAAGGAGTTATCTACCTTTATAACTCATGTAGTATACTCATCTTCTATGCATCCTCTACTAGTAGTGATGGTATCAAATGTTGATTGACAGATGGTGGTATCACTAGTGCACCACCTGGTAGGGCTATCTCTGGTATTGGTCCCTATACCAATGCCTTATTGCTTGAAAAACCATCCTCATGGTCTGATCCTGGAATCCTAACTGGAAATATACATGGTGGCATCCTAAAATAGGTCAAGATGATCCTTGGGTAAAAGAGTATATCTAGAGAGCTGACTCAAGAAATACATGGAAAGAACAAACCATTTCTATATGATGTATGTACCATTCATTTCTCAACGACTAGTGTACTAATGTACCGAGTTGAAGAAGAAGGTTATAAGAGTCCCAGTGAATGGATATGTCGGCTGCCACACCAACACTAAAACCTCTAGCCTGAGAGTCAAACTCAAAACATCTTAACACTTTCACTGTGAAACTCAACCCAAACTCACAAATCTCGGTCCAAAGGTGGAACCAAACCTCCTATAATACCAATTTTCCATGACCCTTCCCCTAAGACCCATGCCATGACTACCCTAAGCCCTCCTCCCAAAGGCCAGGGACTGGTGACTAGCATTGAAGTCATTATCCCAAGAGTGGGAGGCATTTTCCTGAGAACTTGTATGCACACACACACACAAAACCACATCCCAAATAAATAGAAAGGAAAAAAATGAATTCCAATAAACAACCACTGATTAAAGGTACAAGTTGTATGTCAAATGGACCAGAATATAAACCCAACAAAAGAAAAACTGGAAACAAGAAAGTACAAAACATATTTGTAAGACATCTGTAGAAGACCCCACCTGATGGGTAGGCAAGGAGTAGCACTCAAAAGATATGTAAGTACGTATTGATTTTCATGTATCACTGGGAACTGCCTGGTCTCTGGCAGCTATGGTCTCTTTTGAAGCACCTATCATCTACACCAGACACAACACATGTGGGTGAATCCCATGAAAGGGTGAGTGAAACAATACTCAGTAGGGGACCCCGAAATCACAAAGATAAATCACAAGAGAAAAAACATGAAGAAATTCACAATAATCTCTAATCAGGTATATACCCATACATATACCATGAACATCCAGATATACTTGTCTCATCCATTAATAAACATGAGGTCCCAACCTCATATCCAACATCAAGATTCTCACCAAAGACTCAAGTTGTAACACATACACCCTGAGATCACACTCCATGAGCGCATCCATCTCCGGTGGCAACCATATGAGAGATACACTCCATCAAGGACATAATAATAAGTCCAACTCTAGTTCCCGACACTAGAGGTCTAGTAATCACAGTCTTTCACTCAACGCAAGACTAAGGAAACCCGTTTGAAAAGGCATGCCCATCACCACTACACAAATTTGAGGGATCACTACTCTAGACTATCCTGTGATACCCCAATCCCTCCTGTAAGAAGTGGCTCACACCTTAGTCTCGTCAAGGGAGCACTTGATCCTACATAGGTTTTGATATCTTCAAGTGGGGGGGGGGATACTCCTCGTAGTTGTGTCCTACAGTCGATGGAGCTCCAACTCCTATGGAGGACTCTCTTCCCGTCTCTACTCAGATACAGGGGGGTACTACTCTGTAAGTGAGGACTTGTGACCTGGTTCCAACAAGGGAGTACTACACATGGAGGACCCACACCCTATTGTGATAGGGGAGTACCACTTCATATATCAGGGAATCGCACCCTACCCTATAGGGGAGTATTACTCAGTGACTAGAGGACCTGTACCTTAGTACTAGGGGAGTACCGACTCTGTCAGTGTATTCTCTATGGGGGACCCACACCCTAGTACGTTAGGGGAGTATTGACCCCAGGCTTGAGGACCCACTCCCTAATATAATATGGGAGTACCAAATCATCCAGAACACTATGTAAGGAGGACCCACACCTTGTAATAGCAAGGGATTATTGACTCCAAAGATAGTGAACCTGCTCCCTAGTCCCATGGGGGAGTGCCTAATCTTCCTTTACAAACATCTCTGAGAAACTACGATGTAGTCCATTAGGGGAGTAACACCCCCGTAGGAAACTACGTGAAGGAAATGAACCCACACCCATGACATGGGGAGTCCTGTCTCGGCCTAAGAAGAGGGATAAGGAGTACCAATGCCCTGGGTCATCAAGGGAGTAACCGTCCAAGAATCTCTTCAAGAAAACTACCCCGAATCTACTCAAAGTCTACTTGTATCGGTATGGTTTACTCTTCAAATAAATATATTGTCCTCCAACATCCTCAAAAACTCACTTATAGTATCTCAAAATTATTTCCACCTCACAAGGGTCCCAATTTCGTAGACAACTCATCAAACAGATTCTTCGTTTGAATGTTACGGTCATTTTAGTGAAACAGGGGTCGGGGGGTCCGAGTCTAGTCAGACCCGCATCCAACCTGACCAATTAGTCCCAAAACACTAAGGCGGTCTGGTTTCTCCTGCATGGATGCGGCTCGTCCGCATCATTCTCACACCACATTACACCAACTGGCACCGCTCCCCATGGTTAATCAGTCCACTCACGCAAACTGGGACTTCTGGCACAACATGCGGCTTGTCGTGGGTCCATGTCACATCTCAGATCCTCCATGCAGGAAACCATGTTACGTGGCTACCACCATCGTTGTGCGCCATCCCACCGTCCGGCATGCAGCCATGGCCGCCGCAATCCGCCACCGGTAGAACCTTCTGCAAATCCTCGTACACTCTATGGTGGTCTGTTATTTGATCTGGAGGGTGTTCTAGAGTCCTTGGGTCATGTTATTCTTTTCCTGGGATTCAAATCTCAGTTTCAATCCCTTCCTCTGGAAAGAATTTGATCAGTAGTATCTCTCGCACCACCTTGATCTGTATGTCGCCATCATCGTTGCATATTCGTTGTGCCATATCCATTCTGGATCCAAGATGTCAGATCATTACACCAAGAACGGTTGCACAACAAAAAAATTGTTCGTCAAAACATGAGAACAGCAGGTAAAATAAAGAAAATCCACATCAAACAAAGTGAGGAATGAACCTTCACCATTATTCGTCACGGCTTTGATCCACTCCCGTTAGAAGGATTAAACGGAGAAAATCAAATATAATTTAAATCATGAATTGATTAATTCCCCAAAGAATGAATGGTATACAGGTAAACTGATTCGTGGTTTGATCCATGTTCATCATTTTAAACCAAGAATGGGTAAAGAACAAAATTAAACAACAACCCCTACCTGGTGAAGGTCCGTTCGTGGGAAGGATCCATCGTAGAAGGCAATCTGTTCACAAAGTTCCTCGATCTTTCATTGAGTAATCGATCTCACAAAGAGAAGTAGGAATGCTCAAGGTCATTAGTGATTGGCATTCGTCGTTCATCATTCATCAACGATGATCCTCCAGAGGTTCTTAGGGTTTCTACAAACGTGCCAATGATGCACCCCCCAGTCAAAACATTAAAGGTGGAAATGCCTTTATATTTCTGCTATTTTACAGCATCATTACATTGTTTCATTAATAAAATGACATTATCAGTTTTGATGCATTACAAATCCATTTCACCATAATAATTTGAAAACTCAAAATAAAATAAAACATCAAGTTCATTTTATTTTAACTTTCCTTAAAATTTTTTATAATTAACATTTCTGTTCAACCCACGCCGGTTGAGGTTAGTTTTATTCTTAGGTAATGTCGACATTTCATAAGCAACATAGCCCTCGGATTTTCAATATGGGCACCCATTTTGATGTTTCCAAAACTGTGCATGCGCACCATTTTAATTCGCTTAAAAAAGTTCAAAAACTATCTTTCACCCTCGACCCACACCGGTCGAGGTTAAGCTCTTTCTAAGGGAAACAAGCCCTCACGAGATCAACAATACTCTATGATTTCCAATATGAGTTACCATTTAGGATTTATATGGATTTGAAAAAAAAATTGTTACTTAATTATTTTATTTACAACCAAAAACTAACTTTCACTGTTGGACTGTGTCGGACAACATTAGACAGTTTCTAAGTGAATCTCGATGTTCTAAGTTCAACGATGCCCTCAGATTTTTAATTTTCGCATTGGTTTAAAATATAAAAACACACACTCACATGATTATTTAATAAACATTAAAAAAAACTTTAAAATCCATTCTGACCACTCCAAGCCTTATAATTATGTACCGTCTTCAAGCCTGGTCTCGAAATAATCCCATTTAATTTAAAAAAAATCCATCGAATTTTATCCCATTAAAATTCCTATCATTTAATCAAATAAATGTAACTCTAGAACATATATTTCAAAAAATTCATAGAGAAAAAAATTAGATATGATAACATATGAGCAGTATTGAAAAACAAAATATACATAACTATAAAAATTAATGACTGCACAAATTACATTAGTGGTTGATAAATGAATGGATGACTGCACATACAACCATTTTCTTCTTTAGTCATGTCTTTTCCTACTCCATAATTACTTAGTCTACTTTATCCACCCTCTAAAGACTAATATTTTCAATATCATGATGGAAGAATAATTTCTCTTCTTGTTGTTGATGGGATTCAATATCAGAGGTCAAATCTTCCACTTTTTTCACTCATATCATACATGTCTCTTTGTTTTATGTGAGCAACTAAACTCCACCCTTCATCCATGACATCATCCACATAATATACAATTTTTTCTTCTGATTATAAGATATATGGATCATGTAATTCATGGTCACCAACATCCATTAAGAGAGAGAAGCTCTCATAAGTAAATTGCAAGGAATCTATTTTAACACCCTTAATAAAATTGACCTAATTTCATTTGAATAAAACAACAAAAAAATTATCATGGTTGTTTAATTCGATAATATCATTCAAATTTCCATATTATCACACATAAAAAACATAAATGCACCACTATTTTGTTTTTTCAAACCCTCTTCCTGATCGACTGTATGAAATTTAAAGTCATTCACATTGTAAGCATCAAAATTTCTAGCTGGTTTTAGTGGACCTCAAGCAAGCAACTTAAAATCTTATGAAAAATCATCTAGAGTATCAGTATTCATTATCTAAAAAAATGAATATACATTATTAGATTTACAAAATATATTTTTCAACCTAATATCTGTATTGATTGTAATATTTATGAACTTACACGCCATGAAAACCACTATACAAGCTCTTTATTAATAGCATTTGTTATATCTTTCTCATTTTTTGTTAAGCCTATCATTAGTCTCCTTGTTTTTATCTTAAAATATTTAATAAATGGACTTGAAATTTCACTATTCAGTATCACATATCTATGTGCCTATGATAATTCCATTTCTTTCAGTGTAACATTTGAGCTCCTCCTAACTGATCAGCCAATAGCAGGAATGATTTTTGATTACCCATGTAGCTGAGATTGAGTTGATGTGTTTTAAAAATTTTAAAATTTATTGAATCTTATCTCAATATCATCAAAGTATCAATAAAAAAGGTATGACACTCCTTTGCCAAATAATCTTCAGAAATATAGCCTTCAGTTTGAGATTTATTTTTAATGTATGATTTCAAACACCCAATATATCTATGAAATAAAAGAAAAAAACACAACTGTGTATTTAATGAAATTACAATATTTTTTTATGTAAATTAAAAACATATAAATAAAATATCTTTCAATTTGATACATCCATCGATAATGTACGGGGCCTCCTGATTTAGCTTCCTCAACCAAATGAACAGTTAAATGCATCATCAAAATAAAAAATGATAGAGGAAAGATCATCTCTATTGTCCAAAGTGTCAATAAAACTCTCTCCTGAAGTTTTTCAAGATCAAATGGTTATAGAGTTTTCTCACATAGTTGTCTGAATAATGTGAAAAATTGGAGTACAAAAGAAGTAACCTTTTCAGGTAATAATGTACTCAATGCCAATGGTAGAAAATATTGTAACAAATTATGTAAATCGTGACTTTTCAATCCATGTAACATATTATTATTTAAGTAAAAAAAACTTGAGATGTTACTTGAATACCCATCAGGTACCTTGATATGTTTTAAATTTTGAAGGAATGTATCTTTATCCCTATTTTTAATTTCAAAAATTGTCAGAGCATACTTTCCATTCTCATTTGGCCAGAGATCATGATTTATGTTATTTGCTTGTAAGTATTTCTGAGCATTGAGATGATCCTTATATTTTACGTTATCATTAAGAAATGTGAAGATTAAATTATCAAAAATATTATTCTCAATATGCATCAGATAAATATTATGCCGCAAACAAATTAAATTCCCAATATTGAAGTTTGAAGAATGTACTTTTTTCTTCAATTGTTGTGTTATGATTTCACTTGACGATGCACTTCAAACTCATTTCCCACTATCATTAAAATGATACACCTGACAAAATTTTATTTCAACATTTCCATGATGTGAACATATTTTAGAACCTATCAAAAACGTTGGAGGTGGTCTACGATCAATAGAACCATTGAATTATAACTTGTTCAACAAAAATCTATGAGATTCATCCAGAAATCTTGGATGACACAAGAAGAACTATTTTCTACTATGAGGTAGTCATTTGAGCTCAAAATCAAAGTTACAAATAGGATAATCCAAACCCATTTAAATGCTCCAATTGGCTAAATTCACAAGTCCAGGGAAGTTTCTAATGGTCCACATTAAAGAATATTTCATTTTTAACATTGTTCTAGAAGATGCATCATATGTCTCAACACCGTTTCTCCATAACTCCTGTAATTATTAAATTAAAGGATGCATGTATACATCAATATCATTTCAAGTAATGTTTTTCTAGGAATAATAATTGAAATGATAAATGATGTTTGTTGCATATACATCTATGAAGGGAGATTTTAAGGGATCAAACCAATTGGCCAAATGCTATAACTCATGCTCGAAGTCCCGAATGGGTTGAATCCATCAGCATCCAATCCCAATCGAACATTCCTAGGATCAGATGATAAATATGGATGTAATGAATCAAATTTATTCCATGATTTTTAATCTCTTGGATATCCCATTAATCCATCATTTTTATTATCTACAGAATGAAACATCATGTGTTTGGCGGTTTCGATGACAACAATAATATTTTAAATGAAGGATTTAAAGGAAATTAATGGAAAACATTTATAATTGTGTTATTTATATTCTTCTTCATAGAATCATGTTGATTGAGACTTCCAATATCACTCATTAACTTCTATCTAGAAGAATAATTTTTTGCAATATTTTATGCTTTAATCCTCTCCCCAATAAAGCATACAACCATTAGGGCACATGTGTGTCTTTTTGTAATTCAAAACAATCTTGTTAAAAACATTTTTCATATCCTAAAAAGACTATGAAATATTTTCTTTAGGAAATGCATGATGCAAAAAATCCAATATCATGGACATCGCCTTATTTGTAATTCCACATAGGCATTTGATATGGTACAACTTAAACAGAAAAGAATTTTCTGAATATTTCAAACATCCACTATACAGCTATTGATTTCCATCATCAACTAAACCATGAAATGTATCTATCTGCTCAGTAAAGTTTTCCCTTACATTAGTCTCCCCAGAATCTAGAGGAGGATCCAATGATATGTTACAATCTTGATCTGGTTGTCCTATAGTCTCAAAAACATCAGTCATCATGTTGCTATTTTTAGCACCCTCAACTAGTTGTTTTGATATATTTTTATGTTTATGTTGTTGTCTTGAAATGTTGAATGCATTGTTAATAAGGTTTTACATTTCATTGTCCATTGTCGATGAATTTTGGAGATCATTCTGTCAATTGACATCGGTGCTCTGATTTTCTGTAATGTTTGATTCTCGAAACCAAATCTAACATAAATATTGAGAAGGGAATTGCTTTGATATCAAGTTTTTATAAACTTCATATCTCTTCAACCATCTTCTAAATTTACATTGAGGACATGGAAATATTATTCTCCCATCAATGGATTGATTAAAAATAGTAAAATCTAAAAACTCCTCCAAACCCTTAGCATACTGAGGTGTGTTCTTTGGTAATGTGATCCAGCTTTTATCCATATATATCATAACGTGCCTACACGTTATTAAAAAAAATTAAAACACATACATATTACTAAATAGGAAAACCTATAATGGTAATATCTGGTAAGGTGGGGAATGATAATGAAGTGAATGAATATCCTTGTTTGAGAATAAAGGGAACCTGACATAAATTGAGTGTTAACGCTAAGATGACCTTAGTAGTTCCACCCTTCAAAACAACATAGGGAATACCTTGACATGAGTTACTGTAGATAACACCTACTGGTAGAGGACTAATATAATGATGGATTCTAAATCTTTGGATTATATGTGATATATTGGAATCAAAATGAATCTCATTTTTATGGGAATCAATACACACATTGTTCTTGATATAGAATCCACATATACAGATCTGATTTATATACAGGAGGGAAAGAGGGAAATGTATGGATTCTATGGTGATAGATATGAATGAAACCACCATGGAATTAGGAAATTAACATCACTATAGTATAACTAGTTATGGAAATGGAAGCATTGTTTCATATATGACTTGATGAATTTCAACATATCAATGAGAAAAGGTGACACATGTCAAATCAACATGAAATCAGTTATAATAATGTACAATTAGAATTTTACAAGAAGGATCTCATCTACTCATTTATTAAAGGAGAACTATTGTGGTCATTGAGAACTCCCATGATACCTTGATCAAGACGTATGCTTCTAGTGAAAAAAATAGAAAGACCATGGACTATACATATGGTTTATACAAATGAATCATGTTCCTTAATTATAATGCTCAAAGATTATGTCATTCCTTTCACTAATGCATTGTTTCTTATAAAATATAAATCCTAAAAAACCTCATCCAAAGTTTAACTTAAGCTTCCATAACAAAAAATGATGTAGCTATATAATTGAAGATTATAACCACCATTTTTTATTATTGATCAAACCATATGTAAGTATAACTTAAGTAGGAGGTTGTGACCATAGAGCATAGTAACGTATACAAGGGATTGGGGGGATCGAGATATGAGGGATCGGGCTAGGGCTTGGTCAGAGAGGGCTCTGATAGTGAGGGCTCAACTGGTGATGGTTTGGCGAGATCTGGCTTAGGAGACATCAATGAGGGATTCAAGGTCTCAAGATATGAGGGCTTGGGCTCGACCAACTAGGGATTGGAGGGCTCATGCTTGGGATATGCCAGCAAGGTCTTGGAGGTATTACGCTCAGGAGCCACCGACAACAGCTTGGATGGATTAGGCTCAGTTGACGCCAAGGGGGGGGGTTATCTAGGGTTTGGGGTCAGGGGAGTCATAGGAGGAGGAGGGTGTTAGGGGAGAAGGAGACGGGGTCAGGGGAAAAGTGATTTTTTTATTTAAAACTGCATATTTAGTAACATTCTTTTTAAAACTACTACGATATCCAAGATTTTTTTAGTGTAAGTTTAGTGAACTGCTGCTAAAAAACCACTCATAAATAAATATTTTTGTGTAGTGAGTCCTTAGAAGTGGAGGTTGATTGTTCGAGTGACTATAGATGCAATTGATATTAGGACTATGTAATTCCCATAGTGTGGTTGTAAGCTATATTATATCTTGTATATTCTGTGATTTCATATGCTACCCCACCCATGTCAGTTAGGGAGACTAACACCCAGTGGAATCTGGGTGGATTTGTTCCTTAGCATCCCAATGGGAGGATGGATGACTGACTACCTCCTCTTCCCCCACTCTATTCTCATGGTCATTATATGTGTTGGTATGTATGTTAGTTAGTTTTCCCATATATATATATGTAGATGGATGTGATGGATTATCATTATGTTACACAAATGTATACTCAAATATAGTATTCAAAGTATTATTATAGGTATGGTGTGTATAGGCTATCATGTCTTGATGTACCTTACTCGTTGTATGGGTTGTGATGGCTTGAGGTATAATACTCAGTGTATGATACACATCATATGGGTTGTGGTGGCTCCCAAAAACTACTTGGTTACAATATATGGATATGTATATGAGATTATGTGATGATGTGATACCTGAGTTTCATATTGTGATTCCTTTCCTAGGTGTTTGTGGGATGACTTATTTTGGATAAAGGTGGCTTAGTATATATGACGTTGGGACAGAGTGGCAAACTAGTGGAGAAGTGGAAGCGGGGTAACCTTGATGATTTATTATTATATTATATTCTCTCTTGCATGTGATACTTTTTGAGATTTATCCATGGTGAGGTTGTGAACATAGTATACCTATTTAGGTTATGAGTTAGTTTCCTTGTTTTTCATTATGCTTTAGAATTATTTCTTTATATTTTTTTGTGAGAATATCTGGAGAGGATCCTACTGAGTATACTGTTATCCTCACCCTACGTATATAAGCTATTTTTTAGGTTATCCAAAGAAGGTTTTAGATCAGGATAGATATTACTAAACCTCATTCTTTTGGATGATGTATTTAGGCTTCATGGTCGCTATTGTCTTTACATTTTGGTACTTTTAGTTTTCCTTTATGTTGTTTAGTACTATATGACATTACATGTTTTCACTTGATATTTCTTTCATATATTTGAGCAGGATTTGATTGGTGTATATGTGTTAACCCTCTCTTATACATGTTTTATTAGAGGTTAATGCCTCCAATGTGTATCTTTATTATACCCTCGATGTTATCCATCAACATACGGTATACATGAGTTGGGACTCAGGCAGTCTTCATCTCATTTCTCTCATTTCTGGCCTTAGAGGGGTGCCCTTTGGTGGAGGGGGAGGGGTTTTAACACACATTTACAATAAAAATCACACACATGGCATCAAAAAATGAAAATAAAAAATATTTTAGCTTATAATAATATCAAGTGTTCCAAAAAACTAAAAATATCCACCTTACAAATTAAAAAAGAAAACATCTCGATATTCTTGTAAAACTATTCTATTTTATCATCTAGTTTGGGTAATTTTCATTCCATAGAAAAATTAAGCACTATCATAATCATCATAGCCTAATTATCTCCTTATCATATACCCTAGTGGCACATGTATCCACATACCACCTCATCTAGGTCTATCAACTTCTAAATCCGGATTAGAAACATGAACAATCCCAAGAAACAATATTAAACAGAGCTTTACATTCCCATCTAAATTAGTGGTATCCCTAAATGATTCTCCAACTGATAGTAGGTATATTTCTATTAAACCCTTCACTAGCACCTTTAAAATAGGAAATACAAAGATAAATAGATATTTCTTCAGAAGATAGAAAAAGTATAATCAAATCACAGATATATAAGATCTCAAATATAAGGAGTAAGGTAGTTGAAAAATATAGAAAATGGTCATATCAATCCAACAAGAGGAAACCCTCTACCTAGGCCTAAACAGACCTAAAATATATCCTAATTCACACCCTTCCTTCCAACTTAGGTCCCCTTAATATCACATACCAAGATAATACTAGGATCATATATTAACAAATACTCATAGATATACCTAAATTTACATTAAGGATACTGAAAAATATCATAGAATATAATCACTATCATAACTGGGGTATACCACACTGTTTCAAGCCATACTATCCCAAGATGTATTTTCAAGGAATTGTCTCTTAATATGTTTGGTTTTCCACATTGATAGTGCCTAAAATTCTACAATCAACTACCATTATTTTTACATTTTCTATTATTCTTTATCTAAACCTTAATATCGAGAAAATTGGGATCATATTTCACCCCACTAACATACACTTCAAACCATTCATCTAAAAATCACTAGATAAGAACGTAGAATTCACACCCTCTAAAACATATAATCCCTAGTATATATCAAATAATCCTTAATTGTATTAAATTAATTATCTAAGGAATTTAATAACAAACAATCTTGTTTCTCATTGTATATCCACACATATACATTTTCAAAGTCCAAAACCATATTATTAAAAAGAATCTAAAAGGACCCGGACATAAGTTTTAGGGAACATTTTAAAACTATAAATATACATTTAATTTTTCAACCTACCTATAAAATAATTTGTCATATAAATATGTCCAAACTTCAACTATATATCATCAAAGATGTTTCATAGACAACTTCTCATAGGACCTTATCACTTGGGGTCAATAATAATAGATATTAGTCTTTCATTAAAACATCAGGGTTAACATCTACCTAAAAATTCAAAGTCTTATCAGTGGTCGAAATAGTTTTGATGTTTTTCTTTGATCCACCCAGACCATATTCATGTCCATTATGTAAAATAATTACACACATCTTTACGATTTTCAAATTAAAGTAATTTTCTCTATCAAACTAATCAATCTCAAACTTAGCAGCAGACGTCATGAAACTCGATATCAAAGATCTGATAGAAATTATTGGGAGTATCCATGGAACATAAAATAATCACCCCAAAGAGACAAATAATTGATCAAGATTAATGGTGAACTTCATAAAAATGGAAAGAAGAAGAAAAACATCTAAAAATGAAAATAGTATAAAGTAACTAACAAATGAAATTGAATGTGGATTAGACCAATTTTATCCTACTCCATGAAAAAAACCACCTCACAACCTTTATTTACAAAAGAAATGAACAATACCTTATAAAAGGAGATGATACAAGATGTTAAAAAACACATTTACACATGATACTTGAATAGCATGGAATATAATCAACATAGATTAAAAACAAATTGCAATAAGCCACTTACAAAATCAGTCCTGATCCAAGAACATGAAGATGAATAATTAGAAGGAAAGTATGATCTTGAAGAGGTAGAAATACTATAAATAGAATTTTTCTCATCCTCTGATATCTCAACACAAGAACTCTTTATTATAATGAATCTTCTAGTAGTCCAAGTGTGAGTTTCACCATCGATGAGGCTTTGGACCATCTCACTATTATCTGGATCTCTCTCGTTATCAATTTTTTACGATGGGAATTCAAAAACTCTAACCCTATTATAATGAAGGTAGGATTAAAGATGTGTCAAAGGTGTAGCAATCAATATACCTAACTATATTAAGGACATGTCTTTTTATATGGTTCTCATAGGAGAAACAACCATTGAAATTGATGGAACGTAATTTTCATTGTGTAAGAATGAATCCTCTTTGCAGTATCAAGTGAAAACTTCTACTTCTCTCTCTACATCAGGAGGAGATCCCACACTATGAAAGAATAAAAACTCCATGATATGGAATAATTATGAACTATGATAGGTAAAACTCTTCAACGTGTTAGGTAAGAATGTCCACTATGTAAGAATAAACATAGTGACCACACTTCACATCATGTGAAGTTGAACGCCATGTCAGATTAAGCACCCCCACTGGATCACATAAGGAGAAATAATCCAGTATACTTAAGAATCATATGCCCTCAAAGTGCCTCAACTTATATTAAATCCCAATTTCTTAGCTAAAAAATGTGAAATCACTCCTACGTGTGATTAATGTTTTGAACCCAAGGGCTATGTTAAGTGAGATCTCCCAATAATGTGAGATTAAAACCTATATATCACATTATAATAACACCATATATGAGATTAAAATATATAATTATGTATGACTAACCCATATACTATGTGATATCCATCAGCACCTTATGTAAGGAGAAATAAGTCCCATGTAATATTAAACAAAACACACCTATAGGAAATAAATGATCCAACTATAAAACAATATGAAAAATAAATTCAAAATAAAACCAAAAATGTATAAAAAATCTACATGAAATATAAAGATCAAACACATGGAATTAAAGAAGATAAATATCAAAAAAACTATTTGAAAAAACTTCAATAATTCCATAAAAACAAAGCTCTAGTGTAACATTTAGTCAGATGAAGGAGATTGGTGGTAACCAATGGGAAGGGAGGAGATGCTGTGAATGAGAATGTAGATTTCAAAATTACATGAGTGGGATGACATTAAAAATTAGTGAGTGTTATTGGTTTGAACTTATAGCCTTTCATGGTGATTGGAAGGAGTGTTACAACTTTATATAGTGGAGACATCTTGATGAGGAATCCTTCTAGGTGGGGTGTGGGTGTTGTAGTTGACATGGATGTGAAATTGGTAAATAGATATATCTATTTGATATTAGTAGAGCCCTGGAATTGATCATTGAGCAGAGAGGAATAATCAAAGAGCTGAAAAAAGTTGATATAGCCTCATGGAAGTTGAGGTGAATTTGATACAATGTTTACATGTTATATGTAAGAACCATATGTGAGATGAATTTTGGAAGAGGTAAGCATGAGAATCTCAAATTGGTGGTGTTGTAAGTGTTTTCATGGTGGAATAATGGAGATGAATAATGGATATAGATCCTCAGATAATGGTATAGAGGAGGAAGATGCGATGATTTGGAGCTCTCATGTATTGGAGGAAGATTTTTTTGTGGAGATTCTTGATCTACGTTAGAAATTTTTTTGAAAAATATTTGTTATAAACCCAATGAAATATGAAAGTGATATAAAGCAAAATAAATATATCAGCACACAATATTTTTTAATGTGGAAAAAACATCCAATGAGAAGGATTAAAAATCATGGGGAAACTACTAAATATTAATTAATAATTAGGGAGTGTAAAATCCAAGTAAATTCATAGACTTGAATTAAAAAGAAAGAGTAGAAGAAACTGTGAGAAAAATAAACCTCAATAGGACTCTACTACATATTTCATAAAAACATCCTGGGGAAAAATACCACCCTTGTATGAAAAAGCATCATTCTCAAAGACCCATATATTAAAAAATTTACCCTTCTATAACTAAACACCACAATATTAAATATCTTCATCCAAACATGCATCATAATCAACCTATTGTTATGATGTCATCTTGTGTATTGTTGATCCTCATAACCAGAACATATTGCCTGATTACCGCATCGAGAACACTTTCGATACCTAACACCCACTTCAATCATAGTTTGACTTTCTATTGATCCTTTTTGATTTACCACTCATTATAATTAAAACATGTAATATACCTTCCTTCTCATAATGGAGTACAACTTGGAGAAATACCAACATTGTTTACATGCACCTCACCAATAATAGAAGTCATTTCCCATGTATCTATTCTCCCCTTTTTAAAGGATTTGTAGACTCCCTTTCAAATACAACTAATATTTATGATATTATATCTTACACTTAAAAAATTATATTATATGCATCAGGTTTAGAAAAAAAAACTCTTCTCTCATTTAAATAGATATAAAAGATATATATCCCCCGGAGAAACACATGTAACCAAAGAAAACCTTATCTGAATTCCCAAAATTTCCCTCATTAAAATTAAAATGGGATGAAAACTATTAATCTTCCCTTCTAGTCCATCAACAAAAAATATATCATTAAATAAAAACTATTGGAAATAAAACTGGTTGGTATCACACCAACTTTCATCCTTTATAGAAAATATGATGATTCTATTTTGAAACTATAATAGAAACCCAACTGATACCCCTGAAAAATAGATTCAAACTCATAATTCTTCATCATACCTAAATATGAACTAAATAATACTAGAAAAAATAATATTTGGATCCCCCAAAATTGTGATCATCGCATAATATGGAGAACCTTTAGAAATAAATTGTTTCCCATTTTCAACATCCCTAGAGATTCTATCACATCACGTTGATCTTAAATTTTTAATTCTTTCTTCATTAGCTGCAATATCTAGAGAAAATGAGTTAATTGTAAGATCTAAAACACCTCTATCAACTGAATTTTGATTCCAAATATTATTCTACCTCATACTTTCTCCATCTATCCTCTCAAAATATTCTATAATTCCTATATCAAATGTTAATCCTAGGCTTGCCTTTGATACCCCTTGTTGGGGAGATTGTTGATCCCGGGTAGAATATTGCTTCCAAAATATTTGTGAAAAACCTGATGAAATATGGAAGTGGTATAAAGCATAATAAAAATATATAGTGCATGATATTTCTTAACATGGAAAAAACCTCCATTTTGGTGGGTTAAAAAAATATGAGGAAACTCAAAAAAACCATTAATAAGTATAGTGTAAAAAATAAAAGTAAATTCCTAAGCTTGGATTAAAAATATAGTGTAAAATAACCTTTATGAAAACCATGCCCCGATAGGCCTCCATTGTATCTCTCTAAAAAATTACTTGTGACAAACACCACCCTTCTAGGAAAAAACTTCATAATTTAATATCCATTTATGAAAAATATCACCCTTCTATGACTAAATGCCACTACCTTAGGGATGTTCATTTGAACATGCTCTATCTTTGACCCACTATTGTGATGTCATCATGTGTACCACTGATCCTCATAATCGGAACACACAACTAAATTACCACACCAAAAATGATTTCAATACATCACACCAACTTTAATGACCATTTGACTTGCCACTTCTCCTTCTTGATGTTTTTTCCATGCAAATGAAAATGAAGAAACTCCCTACCTCCTCTCAATGGACTATATCATGATGAAATCCCAACATTTTTTCCAATAACCACCCCATGATTATAAGTCATTTCCTACATATATTTTTCCCCTTCTAAAGGCTTTGTAGTATCCCTTTAAAATATATATAAGATTAAATATATTAAATAATAAACATAAAAACTCCATGAATATTCCTTAAGTGGGGTTTTAAAACAAAATCTTATCACATTCAAATAGATATAAAAGATATATCTCCCCTAGAATCTACACATGTAGAAAAAACAACTTATCTTCATTCCAAAAATATTTCTAATTAAAATTAGAATGGTATGAACCTTATTTGATGCAGGGTGTGGGGTTTTAAATCCTCCATGTAACATATTGTAATTCCTTTAGATTCACTTCTTTTGAATGTGAGTTACTCTTATGCATTAATCAATATAATCATACACCGGAGGATACCTCACAAAATTACTCTACTTATTGGGATACTTTCCAATTTAATATTATTTACCCTATTAACTTTGACAAATATTCTTATGTATCATGTGCGCTAAATGATTTTTTTGTCCCCTACTTTACTTGAATTAATATTACACATCACATACAATTCCTAATAATAATACATTGTGAAAAATAAAAGTTGATATGACATAAAAATCAATATGAAACATTCAATTTTCATTGGACACCAAAAAATAAATACTCATCCATTTCCAAAAATATTTTTTTGCAAGTTTCACATTAAAATGTATATTTTTTGGAATAAAATTGAAAAATAAATGAATTATAATTAAATCAAGTATATTTTTTCAATTTTTTAGAATTTGAGATCAAGAAATACATTTAAAATTAAATCCAATAAATTTTATGTGTTTTCTATAATAAAATCCCAAAAATAGGTAGAATTTATTTATTTTAAAAAATATGCTAAAATTTTTAAAAACAATGAAAATGTGATTTTCTCGATATTTTATGTGGGTTAAAAGGAGTATTTTCAATTAAAATAAAATAAAATTTTCAAGGAAAAATATATGTTATCTATTACTCTCTACTCAGGTCATGATCTAGGGAGTTAACATCATCATAATCATTCTTCATATCAATCACCAAATAATTTTAATATTGTGTGTCTGGAAGAAAAGTTTCCCTGATCATTGTGTTGGGGATGAATTAGTGATCACAATATACTAGAAAAAATTATTTACAATTCAACCAACATACCCCTTTTGTTCGTCAGGCTTTTGATCTAAAATTGATCAAATCAATCAACAAAAACGAGATATAATATGATATAAAGGAAGGAATATAGTCTTAAGATATTATAAGGTTCACTAGATGAATATGAGTGGTTATGTCCTTGGTGTTCAACAATTTTTATTTTGCATCACACATTCTTATCTATAATCAATGAAGAAGAAGTAGAGGTATTTTCAAGATAATAATAGGATTATTCAAGTATAAATCATGCAATACAACGGAAAATAAACAATAAAAACTATCAAGATTGAACTATTTTCTTTCACCTTCTTCAAGTATCTCCGATCAATGGATGTTGTGTGCACCTTAATCTTCTCCCAATAGAAACCTTATTTCAGTGTCTATATTTTCATCTACCACTTCATTCCATCTATCACCCCTACATCATAGAAAGATAATCTATAAATAATGTTATATTTTATATCTACATATCTTTATCAATGCTCATTATTGATACTTGAGTCTGAAATGGACTTATCATGATACATGTGGAAATTATTAGTAATCCCTAGTCAAAGAGAATCATATTATTTCTAAAAGAATGCATTAAAACTCTTAAATATTTACTATAAATGTAGGATACTCAAATATGAATTTATTCTTGATCTGGTCAAAACCATAATGCAGTGACTATAAATATGATGTGTTTTTATCAATATTATCAAGATCCCAAAACCACTATCAAATATCAAATCTATTAAATATTAAAAATCCATTCCATTATGTCCTTCCCTATTGTTCACTAAATCCATGATGTGTTTTAATTCAGACTATGTCATGGTATGCCCTCTATCATAACACAAACTTCTTTTATAACCATGATCATCCCAATCATTGAAATTTCTTCCTAATATATGATGTAGTGTCTATAACTAAAAATTTTTTTATATATTTGGTGGTTAGTTACTTCATCAATCTTCTTCAGCAACCACAATGAGATAACATACCCATTTTTCTAAAAAACAACATGTTTTATGTGATTAATTCTTGGTTTTATAATCATACTATAATTACCTCTATCCCTAGAACTATACCATAAATCATAGTCATTTTATTTTAAAACATGATATAGATAATTACTTCTTGATTTTTTGTTCATACTTATGGAATCCTGAGTTTTTTTTATTTATTTCTAGGAACCATATTTAGAATAATGTCTTTTCTCTTTAGGTTTCTCTACAACCATTTTTTTAGTGGAAAACCATGACACGATATGAATTTACATTGGAATTTTTTTTCATTTATATGACATTTTTCCTCAAATCCATTTAGAATACTTCATCAATTCTCCTTATACATGGACCCTTCTAGACCTAGTGTTTCACCATGGTATGGTTTGATCTAGGTGTATATTATCTTTATTTTCTCTTAAATGTAGGTATCTCCACATTTTTTCTTTATTCTATAACATTAATAATATATTTCAACATCCGTTATATGTATTTGGATTAGGTCATTATAAAATTTCAATTTTGAACCTTATCCTTTATCTATCCTTCATCATTATCCATGAGATATTTCTATACAATGTTATATGTATCAAGTCAAATTAGTAGGATATATCCTAAAAAGTAATTTTAAGATACTAGTATAAAATATATTTATATGGTTAATAATATTATGTCATGAACTACTCATTATAGGTAGAATCCATAACCAAATCCACTCAAATGTTCATACCCACACACTATTAAATAATATAATGTTTTTTATTAATATCCATACCTTAGGTAAAAAAGTGTTTATGTGGCCAATGGAAGATCCTTTCAACATCACAAGTAGTCATAGTATCATCATTATTATCATACAAAAAGTAAAAATCCTCACAGTCCTCGTAAAGTATTTTTATTATTCTCTTAAAATTCTTTTTGTATCTCTATATATGACATCTTCAAAGTTTTTTCTAAAAAATACAATAAGTAATGAATATGGTATGAGCCTTATAAAAGTCCCCAATTATAACACAACTCAACTCACAAAGACCCTACCTAGTCTAACAGTAAGTAGAATGTGACACCCTAATCCCACCATCCATAGGCTAAGGTCTAGTGACTAACACTAAGAGGGAATATCCTAAACATGAAAGGCCATAGCCTATAAACTTACAAACAACTAAACATCTTATAAAAAATATATATCACTAAAAACAGATATCTAACCGATTATAATATAAATATTATGCAATTCATAATAAATATCTCAATAATTTAAAAAATACTAATGAAAGATAATGAGTGAAACATACATGTCCCAAAATCCTATAATTAAGATTGATGATTATAATTTGAAAAAAATAGTAATCCATATTAGGATAACAAATAATCAAACAATGAACACAATTTCCACCACCAAATACCACTAGGAGGTAGTTCCATCAGTAAAGGGTGACTTACGGTATCTCCTATATAGGGCCTTAAATATATTTATAAAAAAATCTACCATGAAAAGAATCATATTGATAAAAAATAAAACATGTAAAGTGTGTAATTAATTAATATTCATTTCTAAGTCATGCATGGGAACATCATTCTCCCCCATTGAATTTTTTTTTGGAAATTCATCATCAAGATAAATTTGATAATATACTATAAAACATCATAAAAACTCTTAAAACCATAGTTTCGTGTAATATATGAAGTCCTCTATGAGGTTGGGGGTATATTGGCATGACCCTATTTTAAAAAATAATTTCTATTTTGATTTCCCATATTAATATATGAAACCATGTATTACTTAAGTTGAATGGACCTACTTATGATATCCCAAAAAATAGAACCACATGAAAAGCAATAAATAGGAAAGACACACACAAAGTATTCTTATAAGGTTTGATCTCAATGTGCATATCTACTCCTAACTATATTTATGTTGAGTCTAAGACACACATTTAAATAGTAATATTATCAAGTGAATATAGGTAGGATATCTCTAAAATATCATTTATTGTCTCCCAAAAGGTTCTTTCTATTGAATCTCACTAATATATAGTCACATAAATTGTTTGTTTATACTGACATCCACTTGTATAAAATGTATCCCCTTGAACTCCCTAATGAATAATACCTCATTCTCTTTTAGGATGTATCTACATCACTATAAAATACATTCTTCCTCAATAATAGGTATTCAACTTCCAATACATAAACAACTATAATAACATGTGATTTGGAAACATTGGGAGTCACAATGATAGAGTAGGTAGCAAATGAAGAAAAGGAAGAAGGAAGAATCACACAGGGCGTAGAGATTTGAATGGTTTGGTAAATGATCCCTACATCTATGGAGTGGTAGAAATTTTCAATAGTTTCAGGAGAAAAATTATAGAGAGTATATCAGAGTTTATAACACATAGAAACTCTATCCCAAAATGAGCTAATAAAGAAGATGAATAACTATTCCACCAACCACATAAAAATTATTATGTGATATAGTGAAAGGTGGATGGGAGTCTCTATCTCTATAGTATCATGACCACCCAAGTTCAAGATTCTATAGTGGATGGTGGCTAGAAGTCCACAGAGCTATAGTACTGTTGTCTCTAAAGGATAACCTACTATAATAGTCATGCCAAAATCTGCACTACTATAGTGCCTTGTCAGTGTTGGTATGTCAACTCTGTTATAGTCAGTTAGAGATGATACAGTGCCCCAAAATGTGGCCAGGGGGCCTTTGGCCCTGGGAGCATGGGCATGTTTCCCCCTGCAACCCCCAATGATCTCAACACGAAGCTCAACCTATAGAGTTGTATCCTAGTGTGTATTATGGACCTCTAGCATTCATCCCAACAACATTAAAAAAGGATCGGGATACACCAATCCAACAACATGCACTTTGGACTTATTCTCTTGACTAAATCTCCTAATGATCTATTCATATAGAAAGTTTATTTCTTTAAATTTTCTTTTTCCTCATTCTTCTTCTCCTTCATTCCTATATTCCACCTGTGATGATACTATGTAGCCACAATATCTCATCAATATCTTTTTACCAATCTTATTCAATACACATGATATCAAGTTAAATACAATATCATTTTCCTTAATTTCTAAAATACTCTATCTTAATTACTTCTTCCTTCTATTGTATCATATATTCACAGAATCAAATGAATATAATTTCTAGATTTTTAATATATAAATTCCATCATATTTATAACTTTGATATTTTTATTATTCTCATTAAATTATCTCAATATAACCACATGGGACAACTTTCAATAATCTCAAAATATTTTTATAATAGCTTGTCTTGATTGGTGATGTGCCAGAATTGTGTATACATTTTCATACATTCTATTGAATATAAAAACATGTTTTCACCATATATATGTGTTGATTTCAAGATAAAATGCTTTAATTTGGTGATCATGATGATTTTCAGGTATTTTCCAGCCTAAGACACAAATCAGGAAGGGTCGGAACAAAAATTCAAATATACACAGCATGTACTTCTTACAAACACCAGGTACTTTTTCCCCAAACACATATCGGTAGGACCAAATACATGCCCATGTTGTTGGCCAGGGTGTATATGCCATGTGATTACCCTGAACACACTGTGTATCCCCTTCTAAGAGAAGTTGGTGGAAGAGTTTTGACATTACATGCCATGTGGGGTGGCATTACATGTTGTGTACCCCCACCAACTAGGCGCTTCTATGTTCAAAGTCAAGGGCGATGTGGTAGCTCACCCACCAGTGGAGAAAAATGGCCCAAATTAGTTTGACTTGAGTACACGTTGTGTACTCTTGAGTACATGTCGTGTATTCTCAAACATTATAAATAGGAGGGCACACCCTCCTAATTCTTCATTCATACTCAGATACCAAAAGGGTCCAATTTCAGAGAAGCCCAATGGGAGAAGGAGGAGAGAAGAGAAGAGAGGAGGTGTTGTCGCTACCTTCCTGACAATCTTCAATCCAAATTTTGTGTGGCGTTTCACTCAGGAATCAAAAGTTTGTTAGTTATTAGTTACACCATGAGTAGTTAAATCCCTTATGTGTTGGGGATGTAGATGATTATGGGTTATTGTTTATCAATTTCTATATTTTAATCATGTTATTTATATTTCTCTCATAATCCCTCAAAAACTCTTTATAAATATCACTGGAAACCCTATATCGAACCAAGAATGGGATTTCTAGGGATCCTCTTAAAAATTATGATTAATGACATCCATGATCATTGGGTGGAATTATCATCTCAAAATGGGTTGAAATTAACAAAATTAATAGAAACCAAATTCCAAACCAAGGAATTGGTTTCTACTAATTTAAAAAAAATTCACTAGACCATGGGGGTTATGTTATATCAAAAACCTAGAGATATGAGTTATCATGAAAAACGCAACCTCATAGAAAAATTGATTTATTAATAATACTAAAAATCCATATCTCCAACACATTCTTCCCATTTTCATCAAGAATCAAATTTGTTGAGTTTTTCTTTATCTTTAAAAGAAATTTTACAATAAATTCAATGTTTAATTACACTGTCATTATAACATAAAAACAATGACTCTAAATTTTAGAAGACTTCACCTAATTAATTAAAAACCATAAAAACAAAATACAGTAACTTCATCTCCCTATGGATCAATCCCATACTTTCACTATAATACTGTTAAGTTTGGGTATTTCAATTTGGATTGTCGAAAGTAATACTTAGACTGAAACGATTCCAAATTATGGCACTATTGTCGGGGACTTGAAAGTTAATAGTCTTTTGATTAATCATTTTGTATTAATTAAAGTGAAAATAAAAATCAAAAATTCTAAAAAAATTTTGTTCTTAATCTCATTTATGTTTTTTATTTTATTTTTCCACTTTTACGCTTGGTTTTTTTCTTTGTACTATGTAGGATCAAAAGTGCATGAGTAAATGAATCACACGTTCCAAGAATATCAAATCATTGAACATCCTTTTTCTTGACCCAGCGATCGAATGAACGATATTACAGTGAATATGGGAGTTTATGGACGAGCACAACCAGAACTCCCCCATGGAGAATATAGAAGAGGGATATCCAACTGCTATCCAAGGATTTGGATAGCTGTTTGCACTGGATGAAAATCATAACCAACAACTAGCTGCGGAGCATGAGTAGATCCAAAATCCACTATCAAACATAATGGAGTCCATCCCATGGAACCAACAATGAAAATCAGCTCCATTTGTTCTAGGGTATGGCCCGCAACAACCCCAGCAGTTCCCATAGGAGTGGTTTCCATACCTGAATCTAGGTCAGGGGCTTTATTTTACTCATGAGATGTAATTTTTCCCCCACCTCCTTGAGAGCAACTACCCCCACGTCGTACCCTTATGGAGTATGGTCTTCCATCTATCCAAGGGGGAGATATGGGAATTGTCATACCACTAGTGAAAGCCCAACATTTTGAGATCAAGTCATCCATCATGGAACTCATCCAAAACACGGTGCAATTTGAATGATTACTCAGTGAAGAGCCTAATGCTCATCTCTCTAATTTTCTAGAGATTTGTGACACCTTTTGCTACCATGGTGTGTCTAAGGACGCCATTCACCTTCATTTATTACCCTTTTCATTAAGGGATAAAGAGAATGACTGGATAAAATTACTACTTCAGTGTTCCATCCTCACCTGGGAGGTATTGTCCTAAGCATTCTTATCAAAATATTTCCCACCCTCCAAGACAGTGACTTTGTGGAATGAAATTCACAATTTCCAGCAACATGACTAAGAGTATTTATATGAATCTTGGGATCATTTTAAAGAGATATTAAGGAAGTTACCTAGTCAGGGACTTCCATTGTTGATGAAATTCCAAACTTTCTATCGAGGTCTTACGAAAAACACCAAATATGTGGTGGATGCAACTACAGGAGGAACGGTGATGCGTAAATCCCCAAAGGAACTATTCAACTTTCTCAAAGATATGTCAGCAAACAGCTTCAAATGGCACATGGAGTAGGGTACTCAAAAGAGGGTCATGCATAACATTGATTCCACTATGATTATTACTGCCCAACTCGATGTGGGTTCCAAGAAGATCGATGTATTGAATCTGAAAAACACATCTCCTGTTCAAGAAGAAAATCACCCAGCATGTAGTGAATGTGATTACAATCACGCCATGGGAGACTTCCTGGGAACAAGTATTGGTCCTTCAAAAAGAGAGGTATGATATGTATCTCAGAATAGAGGGACAAACATGCACCCTTAATAACAAAAACTAGCATGGCAAGATAAATCAAATATAGGTTGGGGGTAACAACAACAAAATTCTCAACCACTCCCCCTAAGGCAAACTGGATATGGTCAACAACAATACCAGAATCCATATCCCAAATAGAAATAGTAGGGATCCTTCCAAAAACAATGGTATCAAAATCCCCATCTGTCACAACAACCAAGGAAGCCAAAACCTCAACTGTCTTCACAACAACCTTAGTAAGAACCCCCATAAAATCTAAAGGGGATGATTTTAAAATTTGGAACCTTGATAATCAGATTGGTAAACATTCCAATCAACTCTCTTCTAGGAAACCCAGTACACTACCAGGTAACACTAAGAAGAACCCACGAGAGGAGGCTAATGCTGTCATTTTATGAAATTTGAAGAAGATACCTCAGAAAATAACTAAAAATCATGGTGAGGCCAAAAATCTAGCTCACTCTACATCCAATTCGTATAAAGACACCAAATTAGAAGAGTTCCCCACAAGCTAGGAACTATCAAAAGAAAATGAGGTCGTACATGGTAAAGGAAAAGATTTGGTCAAACACTGTGAACCCCCCTTACCATTTCCCGCAGGAATGAATCAAAGGAAGCTGGATTAGCAGTTTGGGAAATTCATGGAGGTACTCTCGAAACTTTATATCAACATTCCTTTCATATAGTTATTAACTCAAATTACAACATGTGTGAAGTTTATGAAATATATCATCTTAAATAAGAGGAATATGGAGGATTTGGGAACAATTCCTCTCACTAAGTAATGTTTGGTAGTGGTTCAACACTCTCTTCTTTAAAATCTCCAAGATCTAGGTAGTTTTACAATTCCTTGCACAATTGGATCTTGTGAGTTTGGGAAAGCACTTCATGATATTGGGGCTACTTTCAATTTTATTACCTATGGAGTCTTTAATAATCTAATTCTAACCAATTTAAAACCTACTCAAGTGGCACTATAGCTTGCAGATCGATCCATTAAATATCCCAAAGGGCTACTCAAGGATGTTCTCATGAAGTGGGAAGGTTGATTCTTCCTACATATTTTATCATCCTTGACATGGAGGAAGGTCAAGAGGCACCTCTCATTTTGGGAAAACCCTTCTTGGATACAGGGAAGGTGTTGATCGATGTGAATCAAGGGGAATTGATCTTCTAAGTGGGAGATGAAAAGGTATATTACAACATCGTCAAAGCAGTTAGGTAGGTGTCACTGATGGAACATGAGGACTGTTATGAAATGAATACTGTGAAAAATCACTTAGGACACAAGGAAGAAGACATGGAATGGTGTTCTATCAGTAATGAACCATTCATCAATGACATCCATCCTTCTTATAGACTATAAGAGTTGCAATTAATCATAGGCTAGGGTATCCATTATTTGCAACATGCAATTGTACTAGATATTCTTGAGTGGGCCATGGTAGAACCAATTTTGACCTCAGTTCTAAAATCTCCACAACTTTAACTCAAACCTCTTCCACCATACAATTCGAGTAGTAAGACACTCAGGTAAGGTTGATCTAATGGCCTAAAACAAAGGCACTTTCTAGTAGGCAACCCAGAGACTACACGTCGTGTATCACATTTCACACGGTGTGTAATTTCCTTTTTAATTTATATTCTAATATAACTAGTATTATAAGTATATATTAATTATGTTAATACATAGGGATGATGCATGTGTCGATGGAAAGGTCACTGGAATGTATTTGAGTCATCGCCAGTTCGAATCACTCCATCCCTGACTTTGGTATAGGGTTCATCCTTTTTAACCCGTGTTTAATTAAACGATGTGTGAGGTATTTTCCAAAACAAAATATAAGTTTTGCTACATAAAATAAAACCCATTATGGGGATGGATTGGATATCCAGGTTCATAAACCGGATTCAAAAGATCTGTGTTTGAATCCTGAAAACTGTCCCAATTCCAACATTTTTCATATTAATAAAACTACACAGCGTGAATTTCAATATAAGTCATGTGTTCCATGTTTTCAATGATAATTTAATAAAATTAAATAATAAAATATGTGCGGGTGAAGTTGGAAGATTTGAAGAGTCTCGGACCTAGATTCAAAAGACTCAGGTTCGAACTCAACTAATCTCCCTACTTCATCCCTTTTATTAAAATTAAAACCACATGCCATGTGTTTTCCTCATCCCATGTAGAACTGTAACTCTAATTTAAATATTAAAAGTAACTAAAAATGGTCAGAACTACAACCTTTTCTCCATTGGTTGAGGTCTTGCATTCAGAATGGACGGTCATTGGTTCAAATCACGCCCCAAGAACCGGACCAAAGGTTGTAGTTCTCTTTTTCAAATTTTAGTACACATGATGTATATTTATCTAATACAAAATGTGTATAGGTTTAATTTAGTTTGTAAATATTTATTTTTATTTTTATTAAATTATTTCATAATTTTATATGTGTGTTATTTAAAAAAACATACACGGTGTGTACGTATATGACATGTCGTGTATTGCAGCTATAAAGGCTGGGACCCTACTCAGCCTCAACCTGTGTCACCCCCCCCCCCCGTTTTCTTCTCCCACATGAAGTCGGCCTCCCCCACACCAATTAGATGGTTTTTAGTGTTTTTGATCCACATTTATTTCATATTTTGATCCTCGGTCTAGTTACACTATTCTCCCCCTCTTATTTCAAGTTTTAAAATGTGTTTAGGGTGTTTTTGATTCGGTTGACCATTCAGGTCTCCCGCATAGTACATGGGGTGAATGAAGAACACATGCCATGTACATTTTGTACATGGACACAAAACCACATGTTCATAAGTTCAAATATACAGGGTATGTTTGTTTGGTACACACCGTGTATCATCCCTCTCATGCCCCTTCAGGACCAACCCGTGTCCTGTGGCACACGGCCCCTTCCCTTGTCGTCCCATACGGCGTGTATGTTCAGTACATGTCGTGTCCTATGTCAGTTAATATTAATTTATGTGGAAGGACTACACACCTTTCCCGCCATGTTTATCCACATGGCTTTTATACCTTTCAAACGATGTGTATTTTTTCATATCGCATGCCCGAGTCGATCCATGTCTGGCCCTTTACACGGGCACCACTCTATATTGTATTACACGGTGTGTACACCTTATTACACACCATATATTGGTTTTGGCCTAACCCCATGGCCTATTAGCATGTCTATCTAGGATACATGAGATCTTAAATAGATCATTCTGCATGTCATGTAACTTGTATCTACATGCAGTGTTCTTTTTTTCTATTTCTCACATTTTATTTCTTTATTCTTTTTCTTCTTTTATTTTCTTTTCTTTTATTTTCTATCAGCTATGGTAGGTGACGATCCCATGAATGGGAAGTGGCCCACTTCCACTGTTGAGGTCAAGCACCCCCCTTACCATTGGATTGGTCTTCGACATTCTGAGAGGCCTGAATTAGACTCTCCATTTTTCCAGCCCCAACGTTGGCCATTATACCTCCTCTTCTGATGGTGCATCCCTCCGTGACATCTATCAGATTGGTTGCTTCTGTGGCACCACTCCCTCCCCCTGCTACTCCCTCTACTACTGCTTCCCCACCTACCACAGTGGTTGAGTGCTCTGGTGGCATAATTCCCTCTACTGGCTCCACCCCTTTGGTGCCACCTACTACTAAATTAATGGACCATGCTACGCTGGTCCCTCCACCCTCTATTGGCCCATACTCCAAGGTAGCTTAGGTATCCACTATTTCAACTACTGCTAGTAAAATTGGCACTTCTATCTTAGCACCAGAAGATCCACCTTACCCAGAACCACCAGTACCCCTCCCTCAACCGTATTCATGTCTGATCTTTTTCAAGGGTCATCTTGCGATAGACAGATTGTGACGCTTTTCCCACAACACTATCCAATTGAGCGGACACTATCTGGATGTCAGCTTTCCTCGGAGCTTTGTCATCTGGGAGGAGATTTAGGAGCTCCTTGGCCATACTCATATCCTCGAGACACTTTAAGTCAGCACTATTACTTATATAGATTTATTTTGGGAGTTCATTACGACCTTTGAGTTTGATGGGCCTGCCTACCGACAAACACCCACCGATATCACTACCCTGGTCTGATTTCGGCTGGGCGGATGCCCTTTTTCCCTTACCAAGGAGGATTTTGGCTATGGGTGCAAGTTCTACCCCCATCCTACCACCCTGCCACCTTTCTCCACCCTTACCCACCCTGAGCACTCTGAAATCATTGCAATGTGGAGGGAGATTACTGGGCATGACCATAGGTACTCCCCCATCGTGTAGAAGAGCATGCTCATCATTGACCCTCCCCTTCATTTCCTTAACTAGTGCTTCAATTCCATCCTTTTTCCTCTCCATGAGGATATGGGAGTCATGTATGGCTGTGAAATGGACCTTCTTACTTGTATTTCTAGGCACGACTACCCTGACCTCCCTTGTCTCATTGCTTCTTACTTCCACTCTATGATCCATGATCATTAGAGAAACTTGAACGGTGGTTTTTTATGCCACTTGATTGGCCCACCATCTGGGGGTTTTTGAGCTATCTCTCCCTCATGACCCATTAGTCTCACCTCAGCGCCTTGAATTCCTCATGCTTATCCACATGTGGATGGTCAAGCATCGGGGTGATGGTTATGTGCTTGTATAGGACGCCCAAGCTCCTATAGAGGTGCGAGCTGACCCAGTTTCTCCTGCTGGTGTTATTGATCCCAACCTCCCACATCCACCAATGGATGTTCCCTCCCCACCCCACCAACTTCTTCTATAATTTATTCTTCTTCCATTATCCCCTCTTCTTCTTTTCCTTCCACCTCCCCACCTCTATCCGCACCCTCGGCTGATATACCCACCACCCTCCACCTGGCCGAGATAGATAGGTTCCTGGACCATCTTCAGGTTCACCGGGCTACCATCACTCAGAAGAAAACACATATATAGGGTATTTTGTTACTTATCCTCTAGTACTTTGGACTTTCACTATCAGCAGCATCACCTGCGTCAGGGCCTCCATCCTCTCCTCATCCTTCTACAACCCATACCCCACCGACAACTCTGTCCACAGATTCCATTTTTCTATCTATAGCTATCCCGACTACTACTTCTCCTTCTATCTCACCCAAGGTACCTGTTGTGCCTACCACTCAGAGTTCCAATTTCATTCCTCTGGTTTCCATTGTTACTTCCTCTCCTTTGGAAGATTCCACTATTGTTGATGATTCATCTTTTGAGGTGACCTAGTGATTGGTTTTTGGAAAATTTATTTCCATTATATAAATATATATATATATATATATATATATATATATATATTTGTGCTATTCTTAGGATGTGATGATGTATGTATTTTCATATTTCTTTTTCTATTCCCTTGACAGAGATTACACTTCATTTGATTACCCTAAACACGCCATGTATCCCCTTATAGAAGCAGTTGGTGACTGAGGTTTGACATTACATGCCATGTGGGGCAGTGTTACATGTTGTGTACCCCCACCAACTAGGCAGTTCCATGTTCAAAATCAAGGGTAGTGTGGTATCTTACCCACCATTGGAGAAAAATGTCCCAAATCAGTTTGAATTGAGTACACACTGTATACTCTTGAGTACCCACCATGTATTCTTGAACATTATAAATATGAAGGAAGACCCTCCTAATTCTTCATTCATACTCATACACCAAAAGGAGACAATTCTAGAGATGCCCAACAGGAGAAGGAAGAGATAAGAGAAGAGAGGAGGTGTTTCTACTACCTTCCTGACGATCTTCAATCCAAATTTTGTGTGATGTTTCACTCAGGTATCACAAGTTTGTTAGTTATTAACTACTTCATGAGTAGCTAAATCCCTTATGTGTTGGGATTGTGGATGATTATGGTTTTTTGTTTATCAATTTCTATATTTTAATTGTGTAATTTATATTTCTCTCATAATCCCTCAAAAACTCTTTCTAAATATCACTGGAAACTCTGTATCGGACCAAGAATGGGATTTATAGGGATCCTATAAGGAATTACAATTTATAACATCCATGATCCTTGGGTGGACTTATCCTCTCAAAATGGGTTACAATTAACAAATTTAATAGAAACCAAATTCCCTACCAAGGAATTGGTTTCTACTAATTTAAAAAAAATTAACTAGACCAAGGGGGTTTTGTTATATCAAAATCCCAGAGATGTGAGTTATCATGAACAATGCAACCTCATAAGTAAATTGATTTATTAATTATCCTAAAAATCCACAACCCCGACACATTCTTCCCATTTTTCATCAAGAATCAAATTATTTGAGTTTTTATTTATCTTTAAAAGAAATTTATCAATAAATTGAAAGTTTAGTTACTTTTTCATTGTAACATAAAAACATAAACTCTAAATTTTAGTAGAATTCAACTAATTAATTACAAACTAGAAAAACAAAATAAAGTAACTTCATATCCCTATGGATTGATCCCATAATTTCACTATACCACTGTTAAGTTTGGGTATTTCAAATTGTATTGTTGAAAGTAACACTTTAGGTGAAACGATTCCAATTGGTTTTCTATAATTACACATCTTCTATTTTAAGTTAGTAAAATGTTTCTTTGAATAATTTTTCTAGAATTGATCTTAAAAAATTTATTTTAAACATTTATATTTGAAATTACAAAATTATATTGCCAATATCCAATCAATTTATTCTCATTTAATTTACCCATTAATCTTGTCTTTAATCATGTCTCAATCATGACATTTAGTCCAATAAGAAAATCTCAACATCCTTTGAAATTTTTCTTAAACAGGTAAGGCAGTGCACATTTTATTAAAAGAAAAATAAGAGACAAATAGATATGGACTGGGTCATACAAGCAATTATACCGTTATACCAAGTGAAGAACATCAAAGATCATAATCAAATTGATAAGAAGAGTCATAGTCCTCATACCAGTCTGATTCTGAATCAAAGGGTCCATGAGACCTAGTAACCATGGTTGGATTAAGATATGAGTAGTATTTTCTATATCTTGATTTCCGAGTAGGTACAAGTTGGAAGCCTTTATCATCCACAAGAACTTTATTTCTCTTAGATTGAGCCTCAAGAAAGGATAGATTTTTTGGGGAATCAACATCCTTTGATATTATTCTTTAGAATACTTTTATTTTTTATAAATGACAAACCTTACATGAGAAACAAAATATCTTACATTTCACTATAGTGAGATCTAATATCTTATGCATGCTTCAATAATATATTATATATTATTACAATGGTCGGGGAAGGAGGATAAATAAAAGAAAATTCCTACACTACTGACAAGGAAGAACTCAGTGAGACTCGAACCCGAGACCTCAATAAGACCCTGTAGGGATACTACCAAATGATCTACACCCTAGGGGAATAAGAATATATTATATATGTTCATGAGAATCATTTGTATTCTCAAAAATATCTCACACATTCCTTTACACATATTATGTGTCAATTATAATAAATTATGTATTATAGTGGGATTAATAATTTTCCAATTTTCTATTATGTAATATCTTATTCTCCATTTGTGATTTATTATATAAGATTTAAATACATTAGATATCACGGTATGGTTTTTCCTTTTCTATATATCAATATCCACTATAGTAAATGTATTTTTTATTTACTGAGATATATTATGTATGCTCCAAGTATTTTTACACATCTCAATAGATTTTATCCCTTTTTAATATTTCATCATTAAATTTATCATAGATCTTCTATATTTATAAAATATATTATATATGTAAGACCCTTTATTTTTTCAAGCTAGAAATTTCAGAAAGAATTTGAAGTTTTCAGTTTAATAGATGAGTCAAATATTGATCTGAGATCTAGAATGGAATTCCAAAAGTTGGAATACCTATAAATTATGATTTTATATGTGTAATGAGGATTGGTTTATTTCATAGAGGTTTTGGGATCGTCCTGGGGGTTAGGGAATCAAAAATGGAGGTTTGGGAAAAGTGTAGCAAAAGGGTGCTTGTTTGGTGCATGGTTAGTGTTAATCATGAAACCAAACCATGTGTTCTAGTTTGTAAAGTATCATGGGATGTATAGACCACTAAAAAAACCAAGGATAAATTTTTGGGTGTCTTAATTTTATTACATACATGTCTCATGGCTAGCATGTGGTCTGTTAAACCATGCATCGACCCCGTGCATGGGGTTAGTGCTTGGACAGTGTCAACCTGCAGTTGGTGCATGGTTTGGATAATCATGTATCCAAACCATGAGTCCTATTAAAAATGATGAAAACTAACATTTTACCCTATGGGATTTAATAGGGAATCCCCTTTATTTCTCTCTTTTCCTCCCCCAAATGTGCATCCCTTCTTCTCCCTTCCTCTATGGGAGTTCTCCTCCATTTGTGGCTGGAATCAAATGTCTTCTGGTGTGTTAGAATGCTTGAGGTAAGCCTTTGACTTCATTATCCTTCGTTATGTAATTTTCCTTTTTCCTCTAACCTAGGTTTCTCTATTTTGGGATTTTGGTCCTTATTCTACCATAGCATGGTGAAATTAAATACCAATGTTAGGGTTTTTTCCCTTCCTAGAAAGAGGATAATAAGAGAGGTCATCTACAATTCATTGCTTGTTTTTTAATCAAGGTATGTCACTGTAGTGAGTTTGTAAAGATTAAATGCTTCAATTAAAATTTTTAAATGGTTGTTAATGTGTCATTTCTTAGGGGTTTTACCCAATTCAAGGTTGGTTGGGTACCACTTTTTGTTGACGAGTGTTAGGTCTTCGTTCTGGTGTGACAAGATTCACCTGTGATATTTTGAGATATATTCCATTTTAAAATAAGTTGGTTTTACTTAATTTATAGTTTTTTTGTTTTATTAATTAATTATAATGTTTTTATAAATAATTAATTCTAATGGTATGTTTGTGAGACAGGTCCAACATGACTCAGTTGAACTTGGAATGGTCTTGGAAGTTGTTTCCAGCCTTTAAAAAATGGATGGAAATATTTATAAAGGTAGTTGGTCAATCATAACAATCCTTTAGTATTTATTCTTTTTTATGGTCTTATGTGGAAGCTTGAGTGGGTCCCTAAGGGCGATGCCACCTTGTATAAATTCATTTATATGAATTGTTTAAATTAACTGAAATAGATGGATGGTATTGGATGAATGCCTAGGGTCACTAACAACCCTAGTGCACTAGCTTTATCCCATGACCTAAGGTTATGTATTTGACTAAGGATCCCCTATGGGATGCCTCTACATTTTTCCTTCCTAGTGCCTTGTTTACTCTTTTACTTAGAAGACCCCAAGAGGGAAGCCTTCGTTTACCTATAGACCTTGAGGATCCCAAGTAGTATGCCTCTCTATAACTAGACTTAGGGGACCAAGTGGTTGAATTTGATCTTGACAAACCCTAATCTTGTATGTCAGGTAAGGTAGAGATGGTAGTGGGTGTCACCTTAGAACCTATGTCTAACTTGTAATTCATGTGATTGAGACATTAGTGGTGGGTTAAGAGTTTAACTACCCTCAATATTTTATTAATACATTCACTTATTTACTACATATGTAGAATGATAGCCATAGGTGCTTCCTAGTTTGGGACTGATGAGCTTGATATGATGCAACATTTATCTTTAGGGTGACTGGATGTGTTAACTAGGATTTTAATTCTAAGCCTTATTATTGACATTATTGGGATGTACAATTTTTTTTCAAAGAACCAATTATTGAGATTTCATAATTGAAATTATTGGGATGCCCAAACGTTCTTTTGGGATCTAACTATTTATCCCACATGACTGGTATTATAGGGATTCCCGGAGGTATTTCCTAAGATCTATCATATGAGACTTACTTGATTATGGTGGTGGAAATGGTTCTTCCCACTGTTTATGTAACATATACTTGATGTATGATTACCATCTCCTCGAGTGATTCTTAGGATACTCCCTAGGATCATCTAGATGCACTGTTATTACATCTCCTAGAGGTGCTTCCTAGGGATGGGGTTGTTGAGCTGTTTATATGAATGGGTGCTGAGAATATGCATTTATTCAGAGATCATTCCTTATATACCACCTAAGGGAAATACCATTAGGGATTATCCAAGTTGCAAAGTCATGATTGCCTATGGACCAGGATGTAACACTAGAAGGATTTACAAATAAATTTAATATAGAATGTAATGCATGAAACAATGAGTCTCTACAAAAAAACACTTTGCTATTATAATCTAGCCGTTAAACAAAATTTTACCGCTTCTGTGATTTGAATTCAGAAAAATGGATATACACAGTTACGATCAGTATGATATTTAGAATCTGATATGATAAACTTACAGTTTTGGTGTATGGTAACTTGACCTTAGGAATAGTAATATGACCCTTATGAATAGTAAATCAGCCTAATGAATAGTAATTAAAACCATGAAAGTATAAATAAAATTTAGGTTCCTTATAAATGAAATTCTGATATAATTTTATCAAGAAATAAGAAAGTGAACATTTAAAAATTAATAATTAAGTGTTAGTATTTTTGTGAATAATAAATATTAAATTTAATAGTTAATAAATTTATTTAAATGAAAATTCATTTTCATAAAGTTTATTTATAAATAAATATTTTTTGTCCTGTGATAATTTAATAAGACCTTATTTTGTTTTTTAGGGTTTTATAAAATCAATTTTAATTTTTAAAACTGTATTTTTTGAGTAAAAATGAATTTAATTAAAATTTAAATTTATCATATTTAGAAAATTATTTTCATAAAATGGATTCCATTTTTGAACTCTAAATTTCAAGAAATGTTCATGGTGAATTTTTGGGATTTCTAAAATACTTTAATTTTTGGTGAAAAATAAAATACGATAATTTATAATAAATGCTAAATACATGAATTGTGGAGTCATATATGATGTATGGATGATGTATGCACCATTTGTTTGAAATCACATATAATTATTACTTTATTTAGAAACAATAATCAATAATATTTCTTATCTTGAGAAAAATAATAAAATAATGAATAAAATAATGATAATTTACCCCTCTCATCTACTATAAAAACTACCCCTCACCCCATATTCTCCTCACACCTCTATGACTTTAATCTTGTCAATATCCTGACCAAATACTCTTCCCTAGTCTTTACCAATTACCAAGATCTCTTTTTATTTCCAAAATACCAAAACCCCTTCACTTAAGGAGGTTCTCAAGGAGGAGTATTCAAGAGGTAAAATCCTCTTCCTTCTCCTTTTAATTTCTTTTCAAGTTCTTTTCTTTTAATATTCTCTCCTAAACTACTATATCCAAATGATCATGATAACTCTAGTGTCATTTATATACTTTAATTATGTCATGTTAATGTAATAACCATCATCAATATCGTTCTCTCTCTTTCTATCTCTCTTTTATTTAAAAATAAATAAATCATCGTCCGGGAGGTGCCGATTTACGGCCTTCGTTAATGATGAAATTTCATTCTTCAATTTCTTATTAAAGGCTTTTAATTATAGAATTTTTATGGTTAAAACGGACTATAATATATATAATATAACCTATTTAATGTTTTGGAACTAGTATATATATATAATAATAATTCATATGACAAAACTAGTTTGTGTTGATCGAAATATCATCGTAATAATCTAAACGATTATCACTAAAGGTATTATATAATGATTCATACTCATACCATATAAAAAATGATATATATAACCATTTACACTTCTATATTCTTATAAATATAACCCATTCCACATGAACTTCCATACTCATATATAAATATAACAATCGTGACAACCAAGGACACAAATTCTCTCGAGGAATAAGATTGTATCTTATAACTCATAAAAAAATTCCATAAATGAACTTAATAAAATTATGATAAATAAAATAAATTTATATAAGGTTATTAATTAATTAATTAATGTGTTTAATTTTATTATCCATAACGTTAAAGTCAAGTTCGGAACACATTTGGACATAAGGTAATGTTTTCTACCTGAAACTCCATTTTCTTTCAGGTTATTCTATTTCTCTCTTTACCCCAATTAAATTCTTATTTATTCTTATTTACTCCTCATAAATTATGTTTTAATGTTATATATATGTGTACCAATCATTATCCTTCTTTATTTTAAGAAGATTTATATGTTTTAAAAGGATCTTTCCCAAATTCTTCTTGATAAACAAGCCCGATTCAAGGGAACTTCTCAAATTCTTACCTATTTTCAAGTGTACTCTATAATATGTTTTAAACAGCCATTATTTGTATAAAATAAATCATTTTATTGTTAAAAAAATTATCTTATTTCACTTCTGGTTTTATACAAATATTTTTCCAAAATAAATCTTCTTTCAAAGTAAAAGAGTATTTCTCTCAAGAATTACTCATTGATTTTACAAGAGTTTTTTCATTTATTTCAACACTCTTGTTGATTATTTTATTTAATTTGGATTAATATTTTATGATATCATATATCATATTTTATTTAATGGTTTATGATTAGTTTTAATGTGGATTTTTTATCTTGATACCATTCACCATATTATTCCAAATGGTTAGTATTTATGATTACTGATTAGGGAAAGTTACTTACATTTATTATATTAGTTTCAATATGAATGCATATGTTAATTATGTTTATTCCGTTTCATGTGAGAAATTAATTGGACTTATTAATTGTATTTTAGGGGCTATTGTATCCTCTCGGTGCATCAGTAAGTCTTAGGAGACAAACTAGTTTGGGTTTTTACCCGTTTATATATGGTCTTGGAACGGGGCCTTGACAAAATGGTTATGACATACCACATTATGAATTTACTCATTATGAAACTAGTAATTGATATTCCATTTGATTATTTGACCTGTATAATATCAATGGTTATCTATTACTATTTAATTAGTTAATTATCTTTTATTCCATCCATATTATTCTCAAGATTATGTTTAATGGCATTTCTACTTTTAGTTATTCACCATGCCTTAATATTTATTCTTCCATTGTACTTCTACCCTTACAGAGCATCTGATCTAACTATTTTCTTATATTTTTTCCCCAAGATGTGAAGAAGTATATTTTGAATGACTTTTAGGTATAATCTTGGAGTTATGGATGTTTCTAATGGAATTTCTATATTGTATTTATTTTCAAGTTATAATGATGAACTTATGTATGTATCTTGTTTTCCAAAGATACTATACTATTAGTTCCTTCAGGATGTAATGTAATTGTTTATATACTAATATAATAGAATAAGTAACTAGCTATGGGAAATTTGGGTAGGATTCCTTACAATTTTTATCAGAGGAATTTTAGTAAAAAACATGGAAACTAGATTTAGAAAACATAGATTAGGGAACATACCCTAAGATAGAACTTGAGGATAAGCATACAAGAACATCCTATAATATTGGTAAGATATAGATTATGTGGATATTTCTAGAAAATACATCCCTTTATTGATACTATAAGTAGACATGGTTCTTGCACAAATTTACCTAGGTGTAACCACTCCGACAAGGTGTTCTGGGCCAGACTAAGGGTAATATGGTACACGAAAATGGGCTTTACTGTGCACCTGGATTAAAACTCTCAGGGTATATTCTTGGGATAATTCACATTTTATTTAAAAACCATTATAAATGATTTAATTATAACTATGTACCCAAAGAAACCATGCTTATGATTATGAGACTAGACATTCATAAAATTTCAATTTATGTTAAGTGTTTTTCTAGTTAGACTTTATACATTATGATTCATAACCTAATTTAGTGTATGAAATTATTTATAAATGTGGATATCCCATGTAGGTATTTCCCTTTTATTCAAGATAATGATGTTAGTTATAAAGATATGACTAGTGTTGAGAAACATATAACTATACTAGGACAGCTGACTCAAGTTATGAATAATAACCTTAGTTGTAAGGAGCATGCTGATCCACAACATGGAGGAGCAATGTCACGACCCGTCCTCGGGGCCCGTGCCGTGACTACCCCAAGCCCGCCTTCCATAGGCCAGGGGCTGGCGACTAGCACCAAGGCGTAAAATCCCAGTAAACAGGGAAGGCATTGCCTTTATAAGTAACAACCACACAGAGTCAGCAAGCGGAAAGTAAAGTGCAGAAAAGTAAAGGGGCCGGAAATACAAGCCCAACTGTAAAGTACAACTGAAAAGAAAAAGAACAGCAACTGAAGAAAAGACGGCGGCCTCGTGTCGTCCACTGGCAATCCCACCTGAAGGGTGGGTACAGATAACCTCCAGGCTCCTCGGTCCCACGTCCGCTCCGAGCACGTCCCGCCCAGTGGTCCACCTCCAGGTACCGTCCTGCTCCACGCCCCAACCGCGATCAGCGCTGTCCGTCGTCTGCAACCAACACCACGAAGTGCGGGCATAGCCCGTGCAGGGGTGAGTACAACTACTCAGTAAGGACCCCGAGACCCCCGAAGGTCTCCCGAAATCCACAAAGGATATAGCACAAAAGAAAGATGCAATCACGAAGTAACATCTGACTCGACTTAGGTATATGCCCATACATATACCTAAGTCCCCAATTCTAGCTCTGCTCACGAGCTCAAGAACAACTCAATCCACAAAGGAAAGCAAGACTCAAATCCACAAGGAGAGTAAACAGTAAATCCACAAAGGATAGTTCAACACAATCCACAAAGGAGAGTAACATAAGATTCAGCTCAACCAGGATTTTCATTATCGAAACCGTAAATGTTGAAGAGCCCCATCTCTGAAGTGTACAGTGGTCCTGTCACGACTCCGAGGTACTGCTCACTAACCTAAGACTGCTGAAGTACTCCTCCTGTCGAGTACCGCGGGTCTGCTGCCAACTACCGGGCGCTCCGTCCGCTGAGGGTCTGCTGCCAAATACCGGGCGCTCACCCAGTTAGCCTACTGAGGTACTCCTCCTGTCGAGTACCGCGGGTTTGCCGCCAACTACCAGGCGCTCCGTCCGCCGTGGGTCTGCTGCCAACTACTGGGCGCTCCGTCCACTGGGCTAGTCGACTCACTCCAAGTCGAGTCGGTCAAGCAGTCGTCAGGTCTCAGTCATCTACACGGTCTCCGTACTCCGCACGCGCGTCTCCACCGTCGCGGGTCTGTCGCTACACCCAAGCGCACACACTCCGTAGAGTATCGCGGGTCCGCCGCTACAACCAAGCGCTCCACCGCCAAGGGTCTGCTGCTGCATCCAAGCGCACCACCACTGTCAAGTACCACGGGTCCGCCGCTACACCCAAGCGCTCCACCGCTCAAGGTAAAAAGAAGATTCAGCTCACACAGGTTCGGTAGCACTGTTCCACGTAGGATCGCTGAGTGCAGTAGTCGACGCAGTCCACTGAGGATCTCTGCACAGTCGTCGCCGCAGTCCACGAAGGATCTCTGCTCTGCCGTCGTCGCAGTCCACGGAGGATCTCTGCTCTGTCGTCGAAGTCACAGCCAGCACTAGGGTTCCCGCACGTAGCGAGCTCGTTTAGGAGGGTCCGCTCCACGAGCCGAGAGGCTGATACATCAACTGACACGTAGTCCGAAGTTGATGTATCCAAAAGTTCCGTATCGACAACAGGATCTCAACGCAACAGACGGCGCGTCAATCGGACGCCCGGTCTGAGAGTTATTGGCATTTTCGTCCCAGGGGCCCGGTTGGTTTTCAGGGCAAAACCAACCCGACCGTACTCCGCCTGTATCCGATCCTCGGGCGGAGTATGCCAAAAGTTCCGTCTCACTTAGAGGAAACTACCACAGCTGACGGTACGTCGATCGGACGTCCGTAGCTCAAGTTATGAGCGTTTCCGCTCCGAGGGCCCGGTTGGTTTCGTGTACGAACCAACCCGGCCGAACCCAAAGTCTTCCGAAACCTTGAGTATAATATACCGAAACGACCGTCTCGATCCAAGGATCGCGTAGCTGCTGACGGTTCGTCAATCGGAGGTCCCAGGCCCAAGATATGGGCGAAAGACCGTAGAGGGCCCGAAACGGGGGTACTGGGCCCGGGGCGACCCGGCCCGAACCCCCCCCTGGGGTCGGCCGAACCGGGTCGGCCCGAACCGGGTCGGCCCGACCCGGCCCGAACCGGCTCGGCCGGGTCCGGTCCGGCCTGGGCGCGGCCCGGCCGACCGGACCGGCTCGGCTTCGGCCGAGCGGCCGAAGCGCTGCCGCCGCGGGTCAAACCCGCGGCTTTGGAGAAAACGCGGCCCGCGCGGGCCGCGTGCTGGAAGGCCGGACCGCGGACGCGGTCCGGCGGCTCGCCGCCGCCGCGGCTCGGCCGCGGCGGACTCCACCGGCGGCGCGCCGGGCGCCGCCGCCCCCGGTCGCCGGCGCCGCCGCGCCGGCGACCCGCGCCGCCGCCTCCTTCCGCGGGCCGCCGGAGATGCTCCGGTGGCCCGATTTGCCTCCCGTCTGCGCCGTTGTTCCTCCCGGGATGCGTCCTCCACTGCGGAATCAACATATGGCCCTTGCGTCGCGCTTTTGCCGTCGCTCGCCAAATCCGCACACAAAGGAAGATCGACGGAGGGTTGCCGGGTCTTGTTCGTTAGACCCGCACCCTCCGCGTTAGTCATAATCAACGGGAGAAACAGGAAAGAAACCAATCAACAATTTTAAATAAATTAAAATTGTTTCGTGATCGGGTTCTATATTTCAAAAGAATAAACACGGGATTTTAAAAAGAATTCCAACATCCCTTACTTCGCAGCTGTCGTTGCCGAACGAGGGATCGTCGCGGAATCGCTCGTCGTGGAGGAAGGAGATCGTCGCGTCGTCGCGGTATCCGGCGTCGCGTCGCCAATCTCCGGATCAAGATCAAACGGATTTAATTAGTTTAAATCCGTTGATATTGAAATTAAAAAGGGAGAAGAAAAGATCTGATTCTCACCTTTGTTGCCGAACGAGGGTCGGCCGCGGAAGAAGAGGCGTCGCCGAAGAACGTCGCGGGTAGATCTCGTCGACGTCGCAGATCTTGGTGTGCGTCGTCGAATTCCGGTCGCCGGCGTTCTTCGCGTTCTTCGCGTTCTTCGCGTTCTTCGCGTTCTTCGCGTTCTTCGCGTTCTTCGCGGAGAGGGTGGAGGAACGAAGATTCTCTCAAATCCTTTCCAAGGATTTTTATGTTGGTCTTATTTTATAAACATGCCAACACGAAACCGGTTAAGAAACGATCCATTAATTCGTTGAATTAATTCAACGAAAGAAACGACCCATTTAATTCACGAAGAAACAGTCCATTTAATTCACGAAATAAACCGCCCAATTAAATGGTCTGTTAAGAATTAAAGAAAACGCGTCGGTTGACTTTTCAGTTACTTTGACGGGTTTTCGCGGGTGCGTTACTTAGCGAAAGAAACGGCGGGGCTCGTGCGGGTCCCACCGCACAAATATCCTACCAAGGGGTAGGATATTTCTGGATAGCATCCTATCCAGTTCAACTCAGTTCAAGCCGTCTTTAAGTGACTTCAAGTGGCTTCCAAGCAGCTTAAGTGAAATAAAATAAAGTTGTCGCACAAACTTTATTTTATTTCTGACTTAAAGCCGTAAAATTTAAAAACCACGTCTGAGCAAACGCAATTCCGGAAGAGGCGTTTCTAAGCAAATACCGGCGCTGCGATTTCATCGGTGCCCTCAGAATTCGATTCCGGGCACCGGTTCAAAAGATAGAAAAACCCGCTCGTCCGTTCACTGAACGTACCCGAGCCAAACTTCGGAAATTGATTCCGGGCACACCGGGCCTCGGAATCAGGTGCCGTCTGAAGCTGCGCTCTTGTAAAATTCCAAAGAAAATTAAGAAAAAAAATTTCCTTGAAATTTGCGGGTCTTTACATTACTCCCACCTCAGGGCTTTACGTCCCCGTAAAGATACATCAAAAACTAGGGGAACAAATGGGGGTACTGAGCACGAATCTGAGCCTCCCGCTCCCAAGTGCTCTCCTGGAGGTTCCCGTGCTGCCACCTGACGCGCACAAGAGGAATCGCCCGCCCACGTAGGACCCGCTCCTGTCGATCCTCGATCTCCACTGGAACCTCCGCAAAGGTCGCCCCATCGTCCACGTCCAGCTCCCCAAAGTCGATGATGTGCGTCGGGTCGTGCACGTATCTCCTCAGCTGAGACACGTGGAAGACGTCGTGCACCCGGTGCAACTGAGGTGGTAGAGCCAGGCGATAAGCCACCTCTCCTATCCTGCTGAGGACCTGGAAAGGCCCGATGAAGCGGGGAGACAGCTTGCCGCCTCGGCCAAATCTCCGTAAACCACGTCGAGGTGAGACACGCAAAAAGACGTGGTCGCCATCCTCGAACTCTAGTGGCCTCCGCCTCCTGTCAGCATATGACTTCTGCCGGCTCTGAGCTGTCCTCATCCTCTCCTGGATGATCTGGACCTTCTCTGTCGTGGCCTGGACCATCACAGGTCCCACAAGAGCTGCAAGATTTCTTCTTTGCCGAAAAGAGAAATCTGGTCTCATCCCCTGGATGAACCACATTCTTTGCCTAAAACAGTCAATCCTAACATGGATGATACTAATCCATACCAAGGATGACGTCGTAAGGCCTCGACGCTACTACTAAGAGATTCAACCGTTACTCTCGCCTCCAAGGGTTGAGTCACACTGTCGGCATCAGTGTGTGGTAACTGGGTCTCCTCCAGTAGACGTCTCACAAGTGAGGGTCAAGTCAACAGCCAAAACCGGAATCTCCTAGTAACATCACGAAAGAGGACAGGAACGAAAAATATCACAAAGGTATGCGTCTTTTATTATTGCAGCTCATATTACAAGACGCTACACAAAAGCAACAAGGAACCAGAAGTACAAAGGATGTATCCACTAGTTCTGCTCCTGTCCATCAGCTCCCAGGGCTCCATGATCGAAGGCCTCGGCTGCCTGAAGCTGAGCTCTCCCCTGCGGTCGGGGTGGACCTCCTGGTGGTGGTGGTGGTAGAGCCTCAAAGCGTCGTCCACCACCTGCTGCTCGGCCAGCTCCTCTACCTCGTCCGTCTCCTCCCTGCAGACCGCCACGGTCGAACCTCTGCCTCTGCCTAGGTGGTTCCTCAACCGTCTGCTGCTCCCCCGCATGGCGGCTCGGGCAGTCACGAGCCATGTGACCAATTCCGCCACAGGAGTAACACTGCCCACTCTCGGCACGCCTGGCTCTGACTCCACCCCGGCTTCCCCGCACAACTGAGCCTGAGTCGTGCAGTCGGCCACTGGTAGGTCTGGTCTGCCTGGAACCCTGAGTCATCTGTCGGCTACCTGCTACCGAAGACTCCGCTACGTGCCGTCCTGCGGTGGGTCTCGCCGCTGAAGAAGGCTCTGCCAGGAAGCTCTCGATCAGGAGGGCTCGCTCCAGCACTCCTGCCTGGGTCGGAATGCTGAGGGAGATCAGCGACGCACGAATCTCCTGTCGCAAGCCCTGCTCGAAGGTCCGGGCCCGGAAGAAGGGGTCCCGTACCATGTCGGTCGAGTAGCGAGATAGGTCCGTGAACCTCGCCGCATACTGAGCGACCGTCATGCTGCCCTGGCGCAGCTGGAGAAGCTCCTGGATGCGCACCGCTCGGAGGGTGGCCGGGACGAACTCAGAGCGGAAGAGGCTCTCGAAGTCCGTCCAGAGCAGGGATGCCTCATCGTGAACCTGGAGCATCAGGCTCCACCATCGTCCTGCCGCCGCCTGCAGGAGGCTCGCTGCGAGGATCACCATGAGATCCGCTGGTGTCCTCACTAGCCTGAAGATCCGTACCACCGCCTCTAGCCAGTCCTCGGCGGCCTGGGGGTCCGCCTCACCGCGAAACCTGGGCGGTCGCTGGCCCTGAAACTCGTGCAGTGCCCTGAGGCGACGTGCATCGTCGGCGTCTGGTACTGGAAGCATCGGTGGCTCGGCGGGTAAGGCTACCGCCGGTGCCACCGCTGGCAAAGGGCCCTGCACCGAGGCCTCGTCGCTCGGTGGGCTGCCGTCGCGCCCTACACTCGGAACCCTAGCTGGCAGTCGTCGCGGGGCCATCCTGAAAAGGAGAACAAGAGCACCACAGTCAGAACAGTATACCTGGTGAGCTGGCACAAGTAATCACAAGGAAAACTTGAGACTTTCATAAAGCAGATCAGTATACCCGGTGAGCTGACATAAGTAATCACAAAGAAAACTTGAAACACACACGCAATCAATGTTTTCATGCATTAAGTCGGAAATCAGGAGTCAGGGTCCTGGTGTACGGATACGTCGGCCGCCGCACCAACACTGGGCTCCCTGAACTGATAACCACACTCAATACACTAAACACTATTGCTTCACATAGAAAGAAAGGACGATCAGAGTCTGCGGTAGAACCGACCGCCTCTGATACCAATTTGTCACGACCCGTCCTCGGGGCCCGTGCCGTGACTACCCCAAGCCCGCCTTCCATAGGCCAGGGGCTGGCGACTAGCACCAAGGCGTAAAATCCCAGTAAACAGGGAAGGCATTGCCTTTATAAGTAACAACCACACAGAGTCAGCAAGCGGAAAGTAAAGTGCAGAAAAGTAAAGGGGCCGGAAATACAAGCCCAACTGTAAAGTACAACTGAAAAGAAAAAGAACAGCAACTGAAGAAAAGACGGCGGCCTCGTGTCGTCCACTGGCAATCCCACCTGAAGGGTGGGTACAGATAACCTCCAGGCTCCTCGGTCCCACGTCCGCTCCGAGCACGTCCCGCCCAGTGGTCCACCTCCAGGTACCGTCCTGCTCCACGCCCCAACCGCGATCAGCGCTGTCCGTCGTCTGCAACCAACACCACGAAGTGCGGGCATAGCCCGTGCAGGGGTGAGTACAACTACTCAGTAAGGACCCCGAGACCCCCGAAGGTCTCCCGAAATCCACAAAGGATATAGCACAAAAGAAAGATGCAATCACGAAGTAACATCTGACTCGACTTAGGTATATGCCCATACATATACCTAAGTCCCCAATTCTAGCTCTGCTCACGAGCTCAAGAACAACTCAATCCACAAAGGAAAGCAAGACTCAAATCCACAAGGAGAGTAAACAGTAAATCCACAAAGGATAGTTCAACACAATCCACAAAGGAGAGTAACATAAGATTCAGCTCAACCAGGATTTTCATTATCGAAACCGTAAATGTTGAAGAGCCCCATCTCTGAAGTGTACAGTGGTCCTGTCACGACTCCGAGGTACTGCTCACTAACCTAAGACTGCTGAAGTACTCCTCCTGTCGAGTACCGCGGGTCTGCTGCCAACTACCGGGCGCTCCGTCCGCTGAGGGTCTGCTGCCAAATACCGGGCGCTCACCCAGTTAGCCTACTGAGGTACTCCTCCTGTCGAGTACCGCGGGTTTGCCGCCAACTACCAGGCGCTCCGTCCGCCGTGGGTCTGCTGCCAACTACTGGGCGCTCCGTCCACTGGGCTAGTCGACTCACTCCAAGTCGAGTCGGTCAAGCAGTCGTCAGGTCTCAGTCATCTACACGGTCTCCGTACTCCGCACGCGCGTCTCCACCGTCGCGGGTCTGTCGCTACACCCAAGCGCACACACTCCGTAGAGTATCGCGGGTCCGCCGCTACAACCAAGCGCTCCACCGCCAAGGGTCTGCTGCTGCATCCAAGCGCACCACCACTGTCAAGTACCACGGGTCCGCCGCTACACCCAAGCGCTCCACCGCTCAAGGTAAAAAGAAGATTCAGCTCACACAGGTTCGGTAGCACTGTTCCACGTAGGATCGCTGAGTGCAGTAGTCGACGCAGTCCACTGAGGATCTCTGCACAGTCGTCGCCGCAGTCCACGAAGGATCTCTGCTCTGCCGTCGTCGCAGTCCACGGAGGATCTCTGCTCTGTCGTCGAAGTCACAGCCAGCACTAGGGTTCCCGCACGTAGCGAGCTCGTTTAGGAGGGTCCGCTCCACGAGCCGAGAGGCTGATACATCAACTGACACGTAGTCCGAAGTTGATGTATCCAAAAGTTCCGTATCGACAACAGGATCTCAACGCAACAGACGGCGCGTCAATCGGACGCCCGGTCTGAGAGTTATTGGCATTTTCGTCCCAGGGGCCCGGTTGGTTTTCAGGGCAAAACCAACCCGACCGTACTCCGCCTGTATCCGATCCTCGGGCGGAGTATGCCAAAAGTTCCGTCTCACTTAGAGGAAACTACCACAGCTGACGGTACGTCGATCGGACGTCCGTAGCTCAAGTTATGAGCGTTTCCGCTCCGAGGGCCCGGTTGGTTTCGTGTACGAACCAACCCGGCCGAACCCAAAGTCTTCCGAAACCTTGAGTATAATATACTGAAACGACCGTCTCGATCCAAGGATCGCGTAGCTGCTGACGGTTCGTCAATCGGAGGTCCCAGGCCCAAGATATGGGCGAAAGACCGTAGAGGGCCCGAAACGGGGGTACTGGGCCCGGGGCGACCCGGCCCGAACCCCCCCCTGGGGTCGGCCGAACCGGGTCGGCCCGAACCGGGTCGGCCCGACCCGGCCCGAACCGGCTCGGCCGGGTCCGGTCCGGCCTGGGCGCGGCCCGGCCGACCGGACCGGCTCGGCTTCGGCCGAGCGGCCGAAGCGCTGCCGCCGCGGGTCAAACCCGCGGCTTTGGAGAAAACGCGGCCCGCGCGGGCCGCGTGCTGGAAGGCCGGACCGCGGACGCGGTCCGGCGGCTCGCCGCCGCCGCGGCTCGGCCGCGGCGGACTCCACCGGCGGCGCGCCGGGCGCCGCCGCCCCCGGTCGCCGGCGCCGCCGCGCCGGCGACCCGCGCCGCCGCCTCCTTCCGCGGGCCGCCGGAGATGCTCCGGTGGCCCGATTTGCCTCCCGTCTGCGCCGTTGTTCCTCCCGGGATGCGTCCTCCACTGCGGAATCAACATATGGCCCTTGCGTCGCGCTTTTGCCGTCGCTCGCCAAATCCGCACACAAAGGAAGATCGACGGAGGGTTGCCGGGTCTTGTTCGTTAGACCCGCACCCTCCGCGTTAGTCATAATCAACGGGAGAAACAGGAAAGAAACCAATCAACAATTTTAAATAAATTAAAATTGTTTCGTGATCGGGTTCTATATTTCAAAAGAATAAACACGGGATTTTAAAAAGAATTCCAACATCCCTTACTTCGCAGCTGTCGTTGCCGAACGAGGGATCGTCGCGGAATCGCTCGTCGTGGAGGAAGGAGATCGTCGCGTCGTCGCGGTATCCGGCGTCGCGTCGCCAATCTCCGGATCAAGATCAAACGGATTTAATTAGTTTAAATCCGTTGATATTGAAATTAAAAAGGGAGAAGAAAAGATCTGATTCTCACCTTTGTTGCCGAACGAGGGTCGGCCGCGGAAGAAGAGGCGTCGCCGAAGAACGTCGCGGGTAGATCTCGTCGACGTCGCAGATCTTGGTGTGCGTCGTCGAATTCCGGTCGCCGGCGTTCTTCGCGTTCTTCGCGTTCTTCGCGTTCTTCGCGTTCTTCGCGTTCTTCGCGTTCTTCGCGGAGAGGGTGGAGGAACGAAGATTCTCTCAAATCCTTTCCAAGGATTTTTATGTTGGTCTTATTTTATAAACATGCCAACACGAAACCGGTTAAGAAACGATCCATTAATTCGTTGAATTAATTCAACGAAAGAAACGACCCATTTAATTCACGAAGAAACAGTCCATTTAATTCACGAAATAAACCGCCCAATTAAATGGTCTGTTAAGAATTAAAGAAAACGCGTCGGTTGACTTTTCAGTTACTTTGACGGGTTTTCGCGGGTGCGTTACTTAGCGAAAGAAACGGCGGGGCTCGTGCGGGTCCCACCGCACAAATATCCTACCAAGGGGTAGGATATTTCTGGATAGCATCCTATCCAGTTCAACTCAGTTCAAGCCGTCTTTAAGTGACTTCAAGTGGCTTCCAAGCAGCTTAAGTGAAATAAAATAAAGTTGTCGCACAAACTTTATTTTATTTCTGACTTAAAGCCGTAAAATTTAAAAACCACGTCTGAGCAAACGCAATTCCGGAAGAGGCGTTTCTAAGCAAATACCGGCGCTGCGATTTCATCGGTGCCCTCAGAATTCGATTCCGGGCACCGGTTCAAAAGATAGAAAAACCCGCTCGTCCGTTCACTGAACGTACCCGAGCCAAACTTCGGAAATTGATTCCGGGCACACCGGGCCTCGGAATCAGGTGCCGTCTGAAGCTGCGCTCTTGTAAAATTCCAAAGAAAATTAAGAAAAAAAATTTCCTTGAAATTTGCGGGTCTTTACAAGCAATTTTAGACCGCTTTATGTGAAAATAAAATCCATTATTCAATGGGAATATGAACCCATTTGTAGCAGAGAAGTGGATATGTTCTTTATAGAAGATATTTCTTGCTTTGGAATGTAACAAAAGGGAGAAGGTTGTTATAGAAATTTATTATCCTTTAGTAGATATAGATCAATGGTGATCATTGATTCAAAACATTAAGGAGGAGAAAGAAATAGAAAACATGGAATGTAATGAATTTAAAGATCTTTTCATAGAAAAATACTTTCCTCATGAATAGAAAGTGGATATAGAAAGGTAGTTTCTGAGTTTGAGGCAAAAAAAAGTATGATAATGTTTCAAAGTATGAAGCTAACTTTACAAGGTTATAAAGGCATGCTACAGACTACATACGTAACCCAATGAGTAATATTGATTTATTATTTGATGGTTTAAATACATTCCTCTGATGGGAACTGGTCTTCCAAACTTTCTCCTCATAGTAAGATATAGTCTCATGAGTTATCAAGACATGAAAGGAATTATCTATGTCTTAGGACTTTAATGGAAATCAAGAGAAGAAGAGGGATGATTAAAACTCGGGAAAAGGAAATAAGGAAATGGGGAAGAAGGGAAGGGTTGACTTTCCACCATGAAATAAATATGGGAATAAACACCCTCGTACTTTCCGGAAGGTAATGGGAGCCTGTTATAAATGTAAAGAAAAAGTCCACCAAGACCGTAATTATAAATGAATGAAATAATATGCCAATGTTCAATGCTATAATATTAAAGAGATGGTACATTATGCACATGAATGTCCTATATGTTAAGGAAACATTCCATAGAGAAGGATAAGGGAGCAAGGCCAAGCTTATGTGATCATAGATGCTAAGTTTAAAGATCCTAATGATTTGGTTTCAGGTACTTTAATCATTTCCTCAAACTTAGACAATGCTTTATTTGATTCTAGATCATCACATTCTTTTATATCTTCCCAGTTTTACAATAAAATTAGACATTTTTATTTTTATTTAATAAAGTATTTGTCTGTTAAAACTCCTAAGGTAAGTATCATTGCAACAAAGATGTGTTGATCAGTTCCCTTTATGACACATAAACGTGCTTTAGTTTCTGACCTGATCATCATACCCATGATTTATTTTGATAGAATATTTGGTATTAATTGTCTTTCAAATTATGATGTAGAAATATATTTCAAGGATAAGGAGGTTACAATTTTTGAGAATGATGTAGAGTCCCTTATATTTAGAGCATAAACCTCACCATATGATTCTTATCTAGATCCACCCCCAGTAGATATACTGAATTAAATTCTTGGGGAGGAAGATAATGAAATATCTATGGGTGAGGAAAGAAATATTCAAATTGAGGATGTACCTATTGTTCAAGAATATATTTATGTGTTTCAAAAGATTTACCCGGACATCCTCTGGAGAGGGAAATTGAGTTTTCTTTTTATTTAATTCCTGGTGCGAGACCTATATCAAAGGCTCCTTATATAATAGCCACAATGGAATTAATGATGTTGAAGAAACAACTAGAGGAGTTGAGTAGTGAGGGTTTTATTCACCCTAGTGTTTCTCTAAAGGAATATCTTGTTCTTTTTTTAAGAAGAATAATGGATCTACAATCCTGTGCATTTACTATAGGGAGATCAATGCTATTAAGATAAAGAACAAGTATCATCTGCCTCGCATTGATGATTTATTTGATCAACTTCATGGAGCCCAATATTTTTCAAAGATTTACCTTAAATCAGGATATAATCAGTTGCATGTAAGTAAGGAAGATATACCAAATACATCATTTTTAACCAGGTATGGTATTTACGAGTTTATAGTAATGCCTTTTGGACTGACTAATGCACCCTCTGTTTTCGTGGATCTATGAATAGAGTGTTCAAGGAATATCTTAATGAATTTATTATGGTATTTATTGATGATATCTTGGTATACTCCAAAATCTATGAATATCATGAGAATCACTTGTGTATTATACTAAAGACTCTTAGAATAAATGAGTTATATTGGAACTCTAGCAAGTGTGAATTCTAGCTCCAAAAAGTTTCTTTTCTTGGCCAAATTGTATCTAAAGATAGAATCATAGTTGCTCTTATGAAGAAAAAGGATGTTCAAGAATGGTCTACACCAATAAACATAACCGAGGTATGTATTTTCATTGGTTTATAAGGTTATTATTGGTGTTTTATTCAGAACATTGCCTGATTAGCTAACCTAATAACCAGTCTTACTCATAAAGGGGTCAAGTTTGTATAGACAATTTAATATAAAGAGTGTTTTGAATAATTACAGAATATTTTAGTGAATTCTCCAATATTGAATCTACCATCATGAAAATGGTGGATTTTTTATTTATAATGATGCATCAAAGAAAGGACTTGGTTGTGTCCTTATACATAATGATAGAGTTATTATCTATGAATCAAGGCCATTAAAAATAGATGAAAAGAACTATCCAACTCATGATCTTTTGTTAGCAGCTGGAATATTTGCTATGAATATATGTATACATTATCTCTATGGTGAAAGATGTGAGATATATATTGATCGTAAGATCTTGAAATATATCTTCTCATAGAAAGAATCAACATAAGGAAAAGGTGATGGCACGATTTGCTCAAGGAATATGATTTTTCAATACACTATCACCCAGGGAAGTAAAATTAGGTATTTGATGCATTGAGAAGGAAGGATCATGGAGTTATGAACAAAATGAGAATTAAAAAGGATCATATGTATATGGATTTAGTGAGGAAGGATATGGAAATTATCAAAGAAGGAGAGACATCACTACTTTTTCAATTTGTTTCCCAACCATATTTATTGGAAATAATTAAAATTTCTCAATCTGATGATGAGAATATTCAAAAAGAAAAATAAAGTTGTGAATGATGTGAAGTTTCTAGACTTTGTGTGTTAAGACAGAATTCTAAAATTTGGGAGAAGCCTATTTTCTCCTTTATACCCATGTTAAAAAGGGAGTTATTGGATGATTCTCATACTTCGAATTTCTCTATACATTGTGGTAGCACTAATATATATAGAGATCTGAAGCAACATTTCTGTAGGGATAATATGAAGTAGGAAAATTCTGATTATGTATCAATATGTTTAGTATATCAACAGGTGAAGGATGAAAGACAACATCCTATAGTAGTATTGCAACCTCTTATTATTAATATATGTAAATGGAATGATATCACTATGGATTTTGTACCTAGATTTCCCAAAACTCTAAGAAATAATGATGCAATATGGGTAATTTTTTATCAACTTACCAAATCTGCACACTTCCTCACTATAAGGGACGATTTTCCACTCGAGCACCTTGCACGGAACTATTATAATGTAGTTGTAAGACTTCATGAAGAACCTCTCTCAATTTTGTATGATTATGACCCATTATTTACAACAAAATTATAGAAAAGTCTTTATAAATTTTTGGATATTGAGCTTCATTTTAGTGTTTCTTATCAGCCTCAAACTAACTGGTAGTCAGAAAGGATGATCCAAAATTTATAAGACATGTTGGGATCATGCTCACTTGATTTTAAAGGTATGTGGGATCATTATTTAACTTTGGTAGAGTTTTCCTACACCAATAGTATCCATTCTAGCATTCAAATGGAACCATATTAATCATCGTATGGAAAGAGATGTCATACACCAACATATTGGGATGAAGTTGGGGAAACAAAGATTCTGGGCCTAGAGCTTGTGGAGGAAACCACAGTGAAGGTAAAGACTATTCAAACCCATATAAAAGTAGTTCAAAGTAGGAAAAATAGATATTTCGATAATCAAAGGAAGTATTTGGAATTTCAAGTGGGAGATCACATTTTATTGAATGTATCTCCATTGAAGGGTGTTGTAAGATTTGGGAAGAATCGGAAACTGAGGCCCAGGTACATTAGTCCTTTTTGAAATTCTGGAGAGAGTTGGAGTTATGGCTTATCATTTGGTGATGCCACCTAGACTTTCTAAATTACACAATTTGTTCCATGTCTCACTTTTAAGAATGTACATTCTAGACCCAATGCATGTCCTTACTTCTGAAGGAATAAATATGGAACCTGATTTATCTTACTATGAAGATCCTATCTGAATTTTGTACACAAAAGAATAGGTTTTGAGGAAAAGGATGACTTGGAAAGTAAAGTTACTTTGGAGAAATCATAAAATTAAAGAGGTGACATGGGAGCCTAAGGAACTTATGTGGAAGACCTACCCAAATCTTTTTATAAGGTAACATTCTAGTAATTTTGAGGATGTAATTTTTGGAGGGGAGAATGGAACACCCTAAGGATTTAAAAAAAATTAATATAGAATGTAATGAATGAAACACTAAGTCTCTATGAAACAACACTTTGTTATTACAACCTAGCCGTTAAAAATAATTTTGGAACTTCTGTCATTTGAATTTTGAAAAATAGATATACATTGTTGTGATCAGTAAGATATTTAGAGTTTGATAGGATCAACTTACATTTTTTGTGAATACTAACTTGACCTTAGGAATAGTAATATGACCCTTCTGAATAATAAATTGGCCTAATGAATAGTAACCTCACCAATGAAAGTATAAATAAAATTTAGGCACCATATAAATGAAATTATGATATAATTATATCATGATATAAGTAAGTGAACATTTAAAAATAAATAATTAAGTGTCGATATTTTTGTGAATAATAAATATTTAATTTTATAATTATTAAAATTATTTAAATGAAAATTCAATTTCATAAAATTTATTCATAAATCAATATTTTTTGTCCTATTATAATTTAATAAGACCCTAGTTACTTTTTCATGGTGTTATAAAATCAGTTTTAATTTTTAAAACTGTATTTATCGAGTAAATAATGATTTTAATTAAAAATTAATTTTTTAATATTTGGAAACTTATTTCTAAAAAATTGAGTTTATTTTTTAATTCTACAAGTCAAAAAATGGTTAGGGTTAATTTTTGGTATTTTTCTAAAATACTTGAATTTTTAGTGTATATTAAAATACAATAATTTACGATAAATGCTAAATACATGAATTTTGGAGTCATAGATGATGTATGGATGATTTAGGAACCCTAGGTTTGATATCACATGCACTTATTATTTTATTTAGTCACAATAATAAATACTATTTCTTTTCTTGAGCAAAATAATAAAATAATGAGAATTTACCCCTCTCTTTCACTATAAAAAACACCCCTCACTCCCTCTTCTCCTCACACATCTAAGCCTTGAATCTTATAAAAATTATTCCCCAATACCCTTCCCTATTAACTCCCCACCTCCATAATATCTTTGTATTTCTGTAATACCAAAACCCCTTCCCTTAAGGAGGTTTTCAAGGAGGAGTATTCAAGGGGTAAAATCCTCTTCCTTTTCCTTTTAATTTCTTTTCAAGTTCTTTTATTTTATTATTGTCTCCTAACCTCATCTATCTAAATGATCATGATAACTCTAGTATAATTTATATACTATAATTATTTCATGTTAATGAAAGAACCATCATCAATATCCTTCTCTCTCTCTATTAATTCAAAAAATAAATCATTGTCCGGGAGGTACTGATTTACAACCTTTGTGGATGATGAACTTTTGTTCTTCAATTTATTCTTCAAGGCTGGTAATGATACCATTTTTATGGTTAAAAAAGAATATAATATATGTATTATAATCTATTAAATGTTATTTAACAATTATATATACATAATAATAATTCATATGACAAAACTAGTTCGTGGTGATCGAAATACAGCCGTAAGAATCTAAATGATTATCACTAAAGGTCTTATCTAATGATTCATCCTCATGACACATGACCAAATGATATATATAAACATTTAAAATTATATATGTTCATAAATATCATATAAATTAGATTCTTTATAAATATACACATTCCTCATGAACTTCCATACTCATATATAAGTATAGAAATTGTGAAAACCAAGGAAATGAATGCTTCTGAGAAATAAAATTGTATATTATAACTCATCAAAAAGGTCTTAAATGAAATTAATAAAATTATATTATATAAAATACATGTATTTAAGGTTCTTAATTAATTAATTAAGGTATTTAATTTTATTATCCCAGATGTTTAGTTCAAGTGATAAACACATTTGGACATAAGGTAAGGTTTTCTACCTCAACCTCTATTTTCATTTGGGTTACTCTATTCCTCTCTTTACCACAATTAAATTATTAATTATTATTATTTAAACTACATAAATTATGTTTTAATGTTATATATATGTTTACCAATCAAAATCCTTATTTATTTTATGGGTAGTTACAAGTTTTAAATGGATCTTTCTCAAATTCTTCCTGATAAACAAGCCTAGTTCAAGGGAACTTCTTGAATTCTTACCTATTTTCAAGTGTACTCTATAATATATTTTAAGCCACGATTTTTTTTAAATAAATCATTTTATTATGAAAAATAATCTTATTTTACTTATCGGTTTATATAATGATTTTTCCAAAATAACTCCTCTTTTAAAGTAAAAGAGTATTTCTATCAAGAATTACTCGATGATTTTATAAGAGTATTTTCATCTATTTCAACTCTCTTGTTGATTCTTATGTTTAATTGGGATTAATATTTTATGATATTATCTACCATATTTTATTTAATGTTTTATGATTATTTTTAATGTGTATGTGATATCTTTATACCATTCACCATATTACACTGAATGGTTAGTATTTATGTTTACTAATTAGGGAAAGTTACTTATATTTCATATGTTAGTTTCAATAATAATGTATATGTTGATTATGTTTCACCCCTTTCATATGAGGAATTCATTGGAATTATTAAGTGTTGGTTGGGGATAGCTATAGCACCTCGTTGAATCGGTAGGTCTCATGAGGCAAACTAGTTTGAGTTTTTGCTCGTTTATGTATAGTCTTGGCATGAGGCCTTGATAGAATGGTTATGAAATCTAGCAGTATGCATTCCCTCACTATGAAACTAGTAATTGATATTCTATGCGATTATTCTACTAGTAGAATATCCATGGTTATATATTATTATGGCATTATTTAATCACCTTTTATTCCTTCTATATTATGCTCAAGATTATGTTTAATGGATTGTGTACTTTTAGTTATTCACCATGCCTTAATATTTATGATTACACTATATTTCTTACCCTTAAAAATCATCTGATCTCACCTCTTTATTATGTTTTATTTTCCCCTAGGATGTGAAGAAGTATATTATGGATGAATTTTAGGGATAATCTTGGATTTATGGATGTTTCCAATGGAATTTGTATATTTTTTTTCTTTTTAAGTAGTAATGTCGAACATATATATGTATCCTATTTTCCAAAGATACAAAGTTATTTGGTCTTTTGGGATGTAATATCCATGTTTATATACTAATGTAATAGAATAAGGCACCGACTCTAGGCAACTCGGGTCAGGGTCCTTACACAGGACCTAGGAATCATACATCGGACTTGATTACACATGGATTAAGTAGTACGACATCTATACTAATTCCACATTTACAGGATTGTCTATAAGTTTATGTTATCCTTTATTATGGTGATTGAAGGTGGGTACGGGTGAAACCAGGGTTAGGACATGTATCCTCCTATGGTAAAGTAGCTTTTTAGATACATTTTTGACATTGGATGAAGTAGGTATTGTCAATTAGGATTATGGAACTATAGATAAAATTAATTATACATGGACTAAGTGGTAAAACATCCATCTCAATGCCATTTTTTAGGATATCTAGTTGACCAGACCATGGATCTTGGGATCTATTATGGTTTGAGTTATTTTTATTTTACTTCCTAGCATATATAAATGTATATATGAGCCCATGTGTATAGATAATTTTTTGCGGATATTTAAATATATGTGCATATATATACTTCTACAAAATGACACTGCATCCTGATGATTTGGATCTAGGACCCAAGGATCGGTTGTTGAATTATTCCTTTTATCTCATCAATTAGTTATTATTTGATTATTTTTAATATTGTACAGAGTAGTTCGCATATACTTACACTACATATTACAAGATATGTACAGGACTGCATTGGTGGTTCCCTACTGAGTTTTGTACTCACACCCTACTCGGGTCAGTATTACATTAGGGTACCCAAGCAGCCATTCACTTAATTGCAGGCACAGGTAGGGTTGAGGACTAGGATTGATTGAGTAGGATGGCTTGGAGTTATATATATAGATATATTATGTGGTACAGATCAACTTTAGTAGTAGAGCTATATAATTTATTTCAGTTTTTTTATGTACTCCTACTTGTATAGTTGGCCCATTGGGTGATCGATGTTATATGTATGACATGACTATTCGGGATTTTATATAATTTCATTTATTATTATATCATGTTCCAGTTCAGTTTATTTACTACATCTACACTCTATTTTCTACTACATTGTAAGATATCTAGTTATTTCCATTATTGGTTACTCTGATATGAAGGAATTGTCTCTCCACATGAAAATTATAGGCCCTCGTTGCTAGTTGGAAGCCTATGGTGTATAGAGAGGCATGCTTGATGCCTTGTGGTGAACTAGCTTAGAGCACCAATTTATTGGAATTTAGGTTAGTATGTCACAAACTTTATCAAATCATTTATTTTCCTATTTTATTACTATTTGGGATATGGTATACAAGAGTATTAGAAATGTTTTGAAGTCAATGATGGATATCAAACTAGTGCATTGAGAACACCTATTCCATTGAGAATTACTGGTTGTTGGGGGTATGTGATTGTTTTTATGATCTACAATATTATAGTTTTATAATATTTTCTCTTTGAGATATGTACATGTTGTTTGGATGTTATGATTTATTATGGATTTCTAACTCTTGGCCATTAGAATGAGGCCAATGATTGATTTAGACTCTTGATCGGTAGAAGAAGTGGAATATCATGCAGCATATTTGGCACATAGGATTCACATGATACATGCATGATAGTGTGTGATTTTATTGACGACATATTCCAATTGGTCAAAGTGTCAACAAAAATAGAAAGGGTGTTTTCCTATATAGTATTTTGGTGGAATTATACTCAATTGGGAAAAGTTTCATACATATTACTTTCTAATGGTAGGTTACATGGATCTATCTTTAGATATTTGATAGTGAGGTTGGTGACTCATTCCACGTGTATGGGAGGTTTAGTGACCCTAGTAGGTTGATAGGGTACGTCATTCCCATGTTTTGGATCATTTATAGGGTGTTGTTTCTTAGGTTCAGTTATTTACAGTGTCAGTAATAATCTATATAGTGTTTTCCTATATAGCTTGGAATGAAAATCTACTTAATTGACCTTCATTTGTGGTTATCCAGTCGGGTCACTTTTTACAATGTCGCTAGATTCTTAAACTTGTCTGGTGATCTGGTCCTTAAGGGGCTATTATCATTTGTGGTTTCTCAGTAAGTGTTAGTTCAGTATCTCTTATGTGTTGATATCATGACCTCCAGGGAGCCGTTCCTTATGAGGATGCTCATAGAGGATTAGGGCCCTTGTGGGATGTGTTTAGAATTTTGATCCTTGTAGGTTGATGTTATTTTTTATTGGGGGAAACCACTGATTGAGGTTGGACTGGGTTTTTGGATACCTTTTTAGGAAGTGAGCTAGGTTATATGCTAGTTTGATATTGATGTACAGTTAGTTCTCAGACTAATGCCTTTGGATTTTGAAGAAGCACCTAAGGTGATTGTTTTTTAAGATTGGATTTTGTAGGAAAGACTATTTGACTTCCTGTACCTATTAACTAGTGTTTCTTTTGTTGCAAATTAATTCAAAGCATGGGTAGACACTAGTGACTAGAATGATGCCAGGTGAGGTGTGGTTGTGGAATAAATTGGGGCATAGGTAAGGTGCCTGATTTTGAAGATTAGTTCCATGGGAGCATCGTTCTTAATGATACTTATGGGTCATGTAGCATAGTCATCTTATCCTTGTAATGGAAGCTCATGGAAGTATGATTCGGGTGATAAAGGGTCACACTAGTTGTATGTGGTACCATTCAGAAGTAAATCAATGAGTGGATGTGTGTGAGTTGAGGACCAATGTTTTCAAGACTTTTCATGGGAATGGTTTCCCAACGGTTGTGGTTAAATGAAAATTTTCCCTCCATGGTATAGGAGACTTCTATAATGAATAGGGTACCGTAAGATTGTTGACTTATAGCTAGACCTTGACATGTATTTCTGGGATACGTTGTGTCAAGAGTTGGTTAAAGGAAAGTATATCCTATTTAGATGTGAGAATGGATCAGAAGAGAGATATGAATGCATATTAATTGGATCTTAGTGTACTCCTAGTTATATAGAATCACGATCTATCTTGACATCATCCTGAGAATGCTGAGAGAGTTTCAGCTCTACATCGATCTTCTTCACTTTTTAAATACCTCTCCTGGTTAGTGATAGAACATGTTGAGGTTGCACTTGAGGAGTATAATGATGTAAGACTTATTTTGGAGAGTATATAATTGGCTTCTATAGGGTAGTGAACCTTGTGATGAGTAAAATTTGGTGGTTTCCATTGAAATTATTCTCGGGAAGAGTGAATGTGTGATGCTTGGTTGTCGTGAGTTGACTCTCAAGGATGAGAGGCTTTCTAGTCATGTTAGTTATTATGCTCATAAGTGGAAATGGTGTGGGATGTAGTGATTGGGATTATGTTTCATTAGTGTTATTAAAATGATTCTCCTAAGGTGGGGAGTGGGGTGATATTGGTCATTGGATGGTCATTTGGATTTTAGATTCTAGGGATAAATGGAACAGTGTACACCTGAATTTCTTAGGAAATGTTTGGTGTAGGTTCGAATACAGACTTAGGTGGCACCTGAGTGAGGGAATTGGTCTAAATAGATTTTAATGATCTATAGGTTTTGGACCAAAAATTTATTGATGTTCATGTGGTGTCATGAAAATGGGTATGTAAAGAGGATGGTTTTTCTAGGATATTTCATAGGAAGTTTGTTACAAGCTTCACTGTGCATGCTCGAAATGATCTCAATATTCCTTGGGATAAAGGCTTTAAAAATCAATTTTGGGTGAACTCAACTATTAAAACTATTATTTTTTGAGAATTTTTGACTAAATGTGGTTTGAATTTCATTATTTCATAATTTATTGAGTGTCGTATTGGTGTTTGATTCACAATTATGAGCATTGGGTCAAGTTTTAGAGGCTTATGTACCGTATTCCCTAAGTAGTGCTTGGAAGTATGTTGGGAACTCCAAAACGCAATGCAACTATCTGAGTAGGAATTCACGATCTAGGTAGGCCAGGTGATGTTTTTTCTCCATTGATGATTATTGGGTACAAGAATTTCCAAGGTGGGAGATTCTAATATCACATGTTTTTCTGAGCTAGAATTTCAAAAAGAATTTAAAATTTTCAGTTTACTATACGAGTCAAATATATATCAGAGATTCAGAATGGAATTAAAAATTTTGGAATAACATTAGATGATGTGTTTAGATGTGGAATGAGTCTAGGTTTGTAGTTTGGAGGTTTTGGGAGCATCCCAGGGATTTGGGACCTGAAACTGGAGTTTTGGGAAAAGTGAAGCATAGGGCGTATACAGTTTATTACATACATGTCACACAGTTGGCGCATGATCTGTTAAACTATGTGGGTGTCTACAGTTTATTACATACCTGTCACACAGTTGGCGCATGATATATTAAACCGTGCACCAAGCCCGTGCATGGGGTCAGTGCTTGGACAGTGAAAACTGTATGGTTGGTGCATAGTTTGTCCAACCATTCATCCAAACCATGTGTCCCATTAAAAAGGTTGAAAATTTCTGTTTTCCCCTACAGGATTTAATAGGGTATCCCATCTCTTTATGTCTTCTCCTCTCCCACACACACATCCCTTCTCCCTTCCTCAATGGTCATTCTCCTCCATTTTTGTCCGGAATCATATGTTGTTAGGTGTGATGGAACCCTTGAGGTAATACTTTGACTCTGTAATCCTTCATTGTGTTATTTTATTTATTTTTTAACCTAGGTTTCTCTAGTTTGGTATTTTGGTCCTAATTCCACCGAATCATGGTGGAATCAGATACCAATATTTGGGTTTTTCCTCTGCCTAGGAAGTGGATAACTCTAGAGGTCAACTTCACTTCACCGTGTGTCATTTCGTCAAGGTACCTCTCCATGGTGAATTTATAAATATTTAATGACTTAATTAAAAAAAATAATTGGTTTTTTTACACCATTACTTATATATTTTACCCAATTTGAGGTTTTTTGAGTACCTCTTATTGTTGGTGAGTGTTAGGTTGTCGTTATGGTGCGATGAGATCATTCAATGAGCTTTTGAGATTTATTCCCTTTTAGAATAAATTAGTTTTCCTTTATTTTTAATTTTTTTGGTTCTATTAGTTAATTACAATGTTGTTGTAATTAATTAATTCTAATGGTATTTTTGTGGGACCATTCCAGTACAACTTGATTGGGCTTGGATAATCCTTGGCAGCTACTACTGGCCTTTGGAAAATATATAGAAATCTTTCTAAAGGTAGGTGGTCGGTTGTAACCACCCTTTATTATTTATTCATGTTTATAGTCTTATATGGATGCTCAGGCTCATTCCCAAGGGATATTTCCCCTTGTATAAATTCATTACGATTAATTGTTTAAATTAACTGAAACGGGTAGATGTTATTGGATGAACTTCTGAGGTCACTAACAACCTCGGTGCACTAGATTAATCCCATAACCTAAGGATATGAACTTGACTGAGGATAACCCATGGGATTCATCTTCCTTTATCCTTTCTAGGATCCCAATATGGATTCCTTTATTACTCTTTGACTTAGAGGACCCCAATAAGGATTCCTTTTTTTACCAGTGGACCTTGAGGATCTCGAGTATGACACATGTCTAGAATTTTACTTAGGGGACTAGGTGGTTTCCCTAGTGTTTGACCAACCCTGATCTTGTATGTCAGTTTTTCGTAGATATAGTGGAAGGTTTCACTTAGAACTTTTACCGAAATTGTAAGATATAAGGATGAGACAATAGTGGTGGGTTAGGTGTTCATCTACCCTCACTCTCTTATTTACAAATTCACTTGTTTACCGTATATTAAATAATGATATGTAAAGACTAAAAATTTCCATGTAATTTTTTTTATTATATGGAATTTTACGAGTCTGTGAAAATTTATGGTGCATGATTCCGAGGCTTGGTGTACCCAGAATGAATTTCTGAACTTTTTTTGGGTACATTCAGTAAATGTGCGAGTGAGTTTTTGTAACTTTTGAACCAGAGCTCAGAATTGAAATCCGAGGAAACCGTTGAACTCACAGTGCTGATATTCACTTAAGGAGACCTACACCTTGACCACAGTAGGTCGAGGGTGAAAGATAATTTTTTTTCTTTTCGTGAAAGAATAAAATAAAATAAAAATGTCTAACATTTTTATTTCTGAAACCCCTTAACATGGGTTATGGTAGTGGGGACCACTCGAGCCTAAACCTCCCATGTGGATGTTAAGAGGTGGGGACCACCTCAACTAACCCCCATTTTTAATTGAGATGCGGGGACCACCCAAACCCCTTTAATGAGAGAAAACCTCTCAACTCCCCTACTTTAATTGTGCCAACACCATTCATTTAATTGAGTCAATTAATTAAGACAATTAATTATGCCAACATGCCAACATAATTAATATACTAAATTTAATTATATTGGTGCCTCTTTGTTTGGGAGGATTTTTGGTTGGAAAATAAGTTCCTTGGTGGGAGAAAGTTCTCCAATGAAGAACGCCATTGAAGAACGTTCTTCGGAAATCAAGGAAGAGGACAACGTACGAGCCCGACATCGAAGCGTGGTTTCGGAAGTGACAATTGTTGGCACCCTCTTTGCCTTATTCGACTTCTTTCTCGTTCCAACATCAACAAATCTTTGAGGTAGGATTTTTATTATGTGTGCTTATGGATTCCCATGTTCTTCCCTTCTAAACAAAGAACACGGATCAACTCTCTAACTCGTTGATCTATGGATGATTTATTTTTCTGTAGGTTAGGGAATAATCATTGTATGGTGGTTGTTTTAATTCATTCCCCTTACCCATTATTGAAAAATCATCATATTTCAGGAAGAGATTATATCCCCTTCCTACCACTCTAACGCGGAGAGTGTGGGCCAAACAAACATGGCCCGACCTCTCCGCAATTATTGTGATTAATTGTAGTGTTCTTCGCGATGGAGGAGGACGGCGACCAACCTCGGTGGGGCTTGAGAATGGCGGTCAGCACCACCGCCAGCCACGATGAAGGCGATGGCACAACGGCCCCGCCCCGCGGCCTCCGCCGCCCCATGGCCTCGCACTGTCGCGGCCTCCGCCGCCTCGTGACATTGCGATGTTCGTGGCCTCTGCCACTCATGGCCTCGCGCCACCTACGGCCTCTGCCACCGCGCGGCCTCTTCCACCCCGTGGACTCGCACTGTTTGTGGCCTCGCACCATCTGCGGCCTCTACTGCCTCACGTCGTCCGTGTCCTCCGCCGCCCCACGGCCTCACGCCGCCCGCAGCCTCCGCCACCCCGCGGCCTTAACCGCCCTATGGCCTCCACTGCCCCACCTCCTCTGCGGCCTTCATGGCCCCATGCGGCCTTCGCATCCTCCACTCCACCTAGCGCCGCCCCGCGGCCTCCGCACCACACCATGGACGCCTCAGCCGGGCCGCCCAGTGCGGGCCGGATCGCCCAGTGCAGGTCGGGCCTGACCTAGCGGGCCGGACCAGAACTAGTTGTCCGGGTCAACCTGAACTCGGTTGGGTTTTCCCTATCCGGATTGGGCCAGGTCGGACCAGACCTGGGCCAACTTCGACCCTAAACACTCTTTTGGCCATAACTTTGGCATCGGGCATCCGTTTGACAAACCATCAGCGGGGATGGAAACCTTGGAGCGAGACATCCCCTTTGGTATATACCCCATTTTATTTTTGGATAAAGTTGAGGTACGGTTGGTTTGGATCGAGCACGAATCAAACTGGGTCCTCGGGACTAAAAGGCTAATAACTCCAAGACCGGGCATCCAATTGACACACAATCTGTTGTGTTGATACCCCTACGATGTGGCGGTCCTTTGGGATAATTCTTTGTGGGACTTTGTGGAAGTTGGAGTATCAACCATTGGCTTGAGGAGCGGACCCTCCTGGAGGCGAGCAAGCTTAGTGCGGGAACCCAGTTGTTGGCTGTGACATGAAGAATGAATAGCGATCATGTGTGGGTCGCCACCGAGCAATCCTGTGTGGGTCAGCACCGAGCGATCCTGTGTGGGTCAGCACTGAGCGATCCTATATCAGTCAGCACCAAGTGATCATGTCTGGGTTATCACCTAGAAATCTTGTGTGGGTCATCACCGAGCGATCCTATGTGGGTCAGCACTAAGAAATCCTATTTGGGTCATCACCGAGCTATCCTGTGTGGGTCATCACCTAGAGATCCTATGTGGTTCTGATGACATACTGAAGATGTACTACGATCCTCCATGGGTATGATGATGATTTGGTATCCTTCATGTGTCTGCCTCTTAACAGAGTAAGATGTTTTAGGTTACATATAATCTTCTCTACTTATGTTCCTAAGAAATACCTGGTGTGAGCTGAGTCAGTACCTTTGTGGTATTCTTCTTTGTGTCGTACCTATGTGGTACTTACCTTCCTAGTATTCCTTCCTTTTTGGAATATTTGAGATTTGGGCTTTTGATTTGGAATCTGTGTTTCCTCATGATTGAGATGGGTACACTTGATAACTTAGGTATATGTATGGGCATATACCTAATTAGGGTTATCACTGGTTTGCATGATTTTTGGTTTATCCTTGGTGGATTTTGCGAGACCTTGAGGGTCTCTGGGTCCCTACTGAGTATCATTATACTCACCCATACACGAGCTATGCCTTCACCTCATTGTGTTTGGTGGAAACGATGGACATTGCTGACTGAGGACGAGGGTACCAGGTCTAGAGGTAGCTCGGAGGTGGGCCTCAATGAGGCGTACCACATAGACAGTCGTTCGAGAGTTGTACCTACCCTTCAAGTAGGATCCTTGGTGGGTGATCACATGAGCTATTCCAATTTACTTGTACTTTCAGTTTCTTGTACTTTCTAGTTGGGCTTGTATACTGGCCCCTTTCTTACTGTACTCACTCTTTTACTATACAGTTTGCTTAGGTTTGTATCTTTTTGTGTTCTTGGTTGTGTGTGTTTACAAGTTATGAAGGAAATGCCTTCCCAATTTTAAGGAATACGCCTTCGGTACTAGTCGTCATCCCATGGCCTATGGAAGGTGGGCTTGGGGTAGTCATGGCACGGGCCTCGGGGGATGGGTCGTGACAAATTGGTATCAAAGGAGTCGGTTATACCATAGAACATGGGACTCTAATCTTTTTTAATGGTAATAGTGTTAAGTGTATTGAGTGTTGTTATCAGTTTATGGAATCCAGTGTCGGTGCGGTGGTCGATGTATCCATACACCAGGACCCTGACTTCTGATTTCCAACTCAGTGCATGAAAACACAGATTGCATGTGTGTTTTGAAGAGTTTTTTTTTGTGATCTCTTTGAGTCATCTCACTAGATATAACTTATTAACCATGGTTCACCTGTTTCTTTTTAGGATTCCTCCATAAAGAGAGACATCTAGGGTTCTAGATATAGTACACACTGAAATCCCACCAAGTGACGAGGCCTCGTTTCAGGTCCCTCTCCCAATAGAGGCACCAGCAGAGGCACCAGCAGTACCATTACCTGCTGGGCCACCGATGTCACCAGCCCCAGTAGCAGAGGGTGCACACCGCTTGAGCGTGTTGCACAAGTTCCAACTCCAGAGGCCACCTAGGTTCAGGGGAAAGATAGACCCACAGGTGGCTGAGGATTGGATGGATGTTGTGGTTAGAGTCTTCTGACTAGTAGGGACACCAGCCGATCTCATGGTGATCATTTCTGCCAGTCTACTACAGGAAGCAGCAGGAAGATGGTGGAGCTTGATTCTCTAGGTTCACGATGAGGTGACGCTTCTCTGGGCAGACTTCGAGATCCTGTTTAGGGCATATTTTTTCCTAGAAACTCTACACACAGTGTGCATACACGAGCTTCTTCATCTACAATAGGGCAGCATGACTGTGGCTCAGTACTCAGCGAGATTCACTGACCTCTCATGCTACTCCATTGATATGGTACGAGACTCATTCTTCAAGGCCTGGACCTTCGAGTAGGGACTCAGGTGGGAGATCACGGCTTCGATGATTTCTCTTAACATCCTGACACAGGAGGGGGTGTTAGAGCGAGCCCTCTTAGTGGAGAGTTTCCTTGCTAAGCAGTGACCAATAGTGAGACCCACCACCGGATTTTAGGTAGCATATTTTTCTGTATATGGAAACGGAAAGATGTCACAGAGGTCCAAAAGAACCATACCTACAGGTGGACGACCGCAGGATTCAGGGTCGGATGTGTGGGGCACTCGAGATAGAGCCAATCATGCAAGGATTAGGTGTTGTTACACACACGACGGGTAGGCTCACATGGCTCGTGACTATTTGACCCACCGTACAGATGATCAGCAGACAGTAGAGGAACCTCCCAGGTAGAGATAGAGGTTTGACTGAGGAAGTCTGTAGGGAGCAGGCGGACGTGGAAGAGGTGTTGTTCATGCAGCTGTTGGTGGGAGGAAATTCGAGATGTTACAACCACCACTACAAAGTGGTCCACCCCGACCATAGAGAGCAGGAGGATAGGGGAGATCTCATCTCCAGGCATCTGAGCCCTATGACCACAGCGCTTCGGAGATGATACGAGGTAAAATTTGTGTCTATTACACCTTAGCTGAAGTACATATAGACACAGGTGCCAGTCATTCATTTATTTCCACTGCCCTCATTCAAATCTCGGAGATTCCAACGGAGCCTTTGGCTCGATCCTTGTGGCTAGAGACTCCTACAAGAGCATATTCGACGATTATGCACTAATTATGGCAGTGTGATCTTACTCTAGGAAGTGAGATCTTCGGTTGGGGTCTCCTAGTAGCATCATCGAGGCCTTACGACATCATATTGGGTATGGACCGGTTATCTACAATCCATGCTCAGATAGACTGTATTAGGCACAAAGTGTGGTGTGTCTGCATGGATGGGATCAGGTTTACCTTCACTGGAGATAAGGGAGCCTTTGCAGCATAGGATGGACTTAACCATAGGAGAGTGCATTCGATCACTCATCAGTTGTCTAGCATTACCCTCAGAGCGGTTGATTTGGAGAGTCTGAGTTATCCTGTAGTGGTGGACCAGTACGCGGATGTATTCCCTGATGATGTTTTGGGTCTACCTTTTCACAGAGAGGTGGAATTTTACATTGACTTGTACCCCAAGATGGCACTGATATCCACACCAGAAAATCGGATGGCTCCCGTGGAGCTTCGTGAGCTGCGGGTACAGCTAGAGGACTTGCAGGGGAAGGGATTAATCTGGCCCAGTGTTTCACCTTGGGCAGCCCCGATTTTGTTCTCCAAGAAGGCATATGGGAGCTTGAGACTTTTTGTTGACTATTGGAACCTGAACCAGGTGACCATGAAGAAAAATTACCCACTTCCAAGGATTGACGACCTCTTTGATCAGCTGAAGGGAGCATGGTGGTTCTCGAAGATAGACCTCAGATCAGGCTATCACCATCTTAGAGTACGAGATGAGGATGTGCAGAAGATGACTTTCAGATGTCGGTACGACCATTATGAATTCTTGGTTATTTCATTTGGTGTAACCAATACTCTATTAGTTTTCATGGGACTCATGAACAGGATATTTCATCCATTCCTTAATCGCTTTGTTATAGTCTTAATCGACGACATTTTGATCTACTCGACTACTGAAGAGGAGCATGCCTATCATTTAGAGGTAGTATTGGACACACTTCGAGACCACCAGATTTATGGTAATCTCTTGAAGTGCCAGTTCTGGATCCGAGAGGTTCACTTTCTGGGATATGTCATATCGGAGGTTGGATTCACAGTGGATCCAGTGAAGATTGAGGTGGTACTTACTTGGGATCCACCCAGGAGTTTGACGGAGGTACGAAGTTTCTTGGGTTTGGCTGGATATTATCGAAGGTTTGTGCGAAATTTCACTAGAGTTTAAGAACCTTTATCAGCATTGACTAAGAATGGGAAATCCTTTGTTTGGTCAGAGAGATGCCAGCAGAGTTTTCTAGAGGTGAGTCAGAGGCTGACTAGTGCCCCCATCTTGAGGCTTCTAGAGGAGGGCGTAGGGTACGTAGTCTAATACGACGCATCAGGGACCGGGCTCGGATGTTTCATGATGTAGCAGTGATAAGTGATTGCATATGGTTCTTGACAGTTGATACAACATGAGCAGAACTACACTACTCATGACCTAGAGTTATCAGGAGTGGTCTTCACCTTGAAGAAGTGGTGACATTACTTTATGGGTGAGCGTTTACAGTCTACTCGGATCACAAGAGTATCAGGTATATCTTCTCTCAGAAGGACCTGAACCTGAGACAATGTCATTGGCTTGAGTTCCTCTAGGATTATGAATTCGAGATATTCTATACTCCTAGGAAAGGGAACATTATAGCAGATGCACTCAGCATGAGATCTGGTATACAACTGCTAGGTGAGGCGACGGAGCAGCTGGCCGCTTTGAAAATATCCTTTGTGGATTGGGATGGTGTATATTTTCTTCAGTCTCTAAAATTCAATCCCCCACTTCTTCAGTGAGTTAGGGAGGCGTAGCATGGTGACGCTGACTGTGAGTCTTGACATGCTTAGATATCCATAGGACAGGCACCTGATAGATTTTTTGAAGGTGGGGAGCATGTCAACCTCTTCAGAGGACATACCATGGTACCAGTGTCACTTTAGGACGAAGTGTTGAGGGAGTTCCACACATCCCCTATAGCAGTAAATCTAGGAGTGGAGAAGATGTATCAGGACCTCCTACGACAGCACTAGTGGTCGGGAATGAAGAAAGAAGTAGCAGATTTTGTCTCTCGATGCCTCACTTTTCAGTAAGCGAAGGTAGAGCATCAGGTACCAGTAGGCTTGGTTCAACCTTTAGGGGTCCCAGAGTGGAAGTGGGATGGTATATCCATGGAATTCATGACAGGACTTCCACGTACATCCAGGGGTCATGATTCTATATGGGTGATCATCGACCAACTCACCAAGTCGGCCCACTTCCTACTGATCAGAGAGCAGGGTTCAGTAGAGAGCTTGGGACTCCTCTTTGTGCAGAAGATTGTGTGGATATATGGAGTATCCTTGACAATTGTCTCTGATCATGATGCACATTTACTTCCCGGCTATGGAAGAGATTACAGGAGGCTTTCGAGATGCAACTTTATTTGAGCACCGCCTTCCATCCTCAGACGGATGGCCAGACTGAGCGGACCATTCAGACCCTCGAGGAAATGCTACGTGCTTGCATCCTTGACTTCGGTTGTAGCTAGGAGGATCAATTTCCTTTGGTGGAGTTTTCATACAAAAACATCTATCACTCCACCATTTGGATGGCACCTTTTGAGGTGTTGTATGGGTGACCTTGCAGATCACCTTTATGCTAGACTGACCCAGGGGAATAAGCACTAGTAGGACCAGAGATGGTATGGTCTAGCACAGAGAAAGTGCAGATCATCCAGGAGCAGATGAAGACTATACAGAGTAGATAGAAGTCTTATGCCGACATGAGACAGAGACCTCTAGAGTTCAAGGATGGCGACCACGTCTTTCTACGGGTCTCACCCCAATGAGGTTTATGGATATTTGGATAAGGCGGGAAGTTATCTCCAGGGTTTATTGGACTTTTCAGGTCCTTAGAAGCGTTGGTAAGGTGGATTATCACTTATCTCTTCCCCCTCAGTTGCACTAGGTGAACGACGTCTTTTGTGTATCCCATCTGAGAAGATACGTGCACGACCCTTCTCGCATCATCGACCACAGTGAGCTGGACGTCGATAATGGGGCACTTTAACAGAGGTTCTAGTGGAGATTGAGGATCAACAGGAGTGGGTCCTTCGTGGATGTTCGATACCTCTGGTGCGCATTCACTGGCAGTATGGGAACCTCCAGGAGATCACATGGGAGAGGGAGGCTCAGATACGTGATCAGTACCCCCACTTGTTCTCTTAGTTTGAGTTGTGGCTTATGAGGATGAAAATCCCTGAGGTTGGGAGAATGTAAAGACCTGTAATTTCCATGTAATTTTTTTTTAAATTATATGGAATTTTACGAGTCCGAAAAAATTTACGACGTGTGATTCTGAGGCTCGGTGTGCCTGGAATAAATTTTTGAACTTTTTTTGGGTACGTTCAGTAAACGTGCAAGCGGTTTTTTATAACTTTTGAACCAGAGATCAGAATTGAAATCTGAGGACACTGTTGAACTCGCAACATCAGTATTCGCTTAAGGAGACCTTCAACTTGACCATAGTAGGTCAAGGGTGAAAGATAATTTTTTTGTGCTTTTCGTGAAAGAATAAAATAAAATAAAAATGTTTAACAATTTTATTTCTGAAACCCCTCAACATGGGTTAGGGCAGTGGGGACCACCCAAGCCTAAACCTCCCATGTGGATGTTAAGAGGTGGGTACCACCTGAACTAACCCCCATTTTGAATTGAGAGGTGGGGACCACTCGATCCCCTTTAATGAGAGAAAACCTCTCAACTCCCCTACTTTAATTGTGCCAACACCTTTCATTTAATTGAGTCAATTAATTAAGCCAATTAATTATGCCAATGTGCCAACATAATTAATCTACTTAATTTAATAATATTGGCACTTATTTTTTTTGGGACGATTTTTGGTTGGAAAAGAAGTTCCTTGGTGGGAGAAAGTTCTCCAACGAAGAACGCCATCGAAGAATGTTCTTTGGAAATCAAGGAAGAGGACGGCGTACGAGCCCGACATCGAAGCGTGGTTTTGAAATAAATGATCATTGGAACCCTCTTCACCTTTTTCAACTTCATTCTTGTGCCAACATCAACAAATCTCCTAGGTAGGGATTTTATTATGTGTGATTATGGATTCCCATGTTCTTCCCTTCTAAACAAAGAACACAGATCAACTCTCTAACTGGTTGATCCGCATATGATTTCTGTTTCTATGAGTTAGGTAATAATCATTTTAGAGTGGTTGTTTGAATTTCTTCCCTTTACCCATTCTTGAAAAATCATCATACGTCGGGAAGAGATTATAGCCTCTTGCTACTGCTCTAACGCGGAGAGTGCGGGCCAAACAAACATGGCCCGACCTCTCCTCAATTATTGTGATTAATTGTTGTATTCTTCGTGATGGAGGTGGATAGCATCCAACCTCAATGGGGCATGAGAACGGTGGCTAGAACCACTTCCAACCGTGACGAAGGTGGCGGTACAGCGGCGCCACCCCGCGGACTCCGTCGCCCCGAGGCCTCGCGCCGTCCGCGGACTCCGCCGCCCACAACCACTGCCGCCCTACGGCCTCTCGTCGTCTGTGGCCTCTTCCGCCCCGTGGCCTCAAGATTCCCATGGCCTCCACTACCCCGCATCCCCATGCCATTCGCGGCCTCCACCGCCCACGGCCTCCGCCGCCCTGCGGCCTCGTGCCGTCTGCGGCCTCCGCCGCCATGCGGCCTCACGCCGTCTGCGGCCTCCGCCGCCCCACGGCCGCGCGCCATTTGTGGCCTAATCCACCCCGTGGCCCTGTGCCACCGGTGGCCCCTGCCACCCCGCAGCCATCGGGGCCCGCACGGCTCCCGCGACCTTCGCGGCCTCCGTGTCGCCCCACAGTCGTCGCGCCGCACAGCGGCCTCCCAATGCGGTCCAGACCACCCAACGCCATCCGGGCCAGACCCAGTGGTCCGGATCAGACCCATCAAGACGGGTTGACCCGAACTAGGTTAGTTTGACCCAGGCCGGGTCGGACCAGACCCGGGCCAGCTTCGACCCTATACCCTCTTTTGGTTATAACTTTGGCATCGGGTGTCCGTTTGACAAACCGTCAAAGGCGCTGGAAACCTTGGAGCTATATGGTCCCTTTGGTATACCCCATTTAATTTTTGGATAAAGTTGAGGTATAGTCGGGTTGGATCGAGCATGAATCCAACCAAGCCCTCGGGATTGAAAGGCTAATAACTCCCAGACCGGGTGTCCAATTGATGTGCTGTCGGTTGCGTTGAGACCCCTGTGACATGGTGGTACTTTGGGATACTTCTTTATGGGACTTAGTTGCAGTTTGAGTATCGACCAGTGGCTTAAGGATCGGACCCTCCTGGAGATGAGAAAGCTTAGTGCGGGAACCCAGTAGTTGGTTGTGACGTGAAAAATGAATAGTGGTCCTATGTGGGTCAGCACCGAGCGATCCTGTGTGGCTTAGCACCGAGCGATCTTATGTGGGTCATCACTGAGAGATCCGGTGTGGGTTAGCACCTATCGATCCTATGTGGGTCAGCACCGATCGATCCTGTGTGGGTCAGCACCGAGTGATCCTATGTGGGTCAGCACCAAGCGATCCTGTGTGGGTCAGCACCTAGAGATCCTATGTGGGTCTGACGACATACTGACGATGTAATACGATCCTCCATGGGTCTGATGATGATTAGTTATCCTTCGTGGGTCTGCCTCTTAACAGATTAAGATGATTCAGGTTACATCTAATAATATCCACTACTGTACCTAAGAAATACCTAGTGTAAGATGAGTCAGTACCTTTGTGGTATTATTCTATGTGGTGTATCTGTGTGGTACTTACCTTCATGGTATTCCTTCCTTTGTGTAATAGTTGAACTTTGGGCTTTTTAGTTGGACTCTATGTTTCCTCATGATTTAGATGGGTATACTTGATAACTTATGTATATGTATAGGCATATACCTAAGTAGGGTTGTCACTGGTTTACATGATTTTTGGTTTATCCTTGGTGGATTTTGTGAGACCTTGAGGGTATCGGGGTCCCTACTGAGTATCATTATACTAACCCCTACATGGGCTATTCCTGCACCTTGTTGTGTTTGGTACGGACGACGGACAGCGCTGACTGAGGATGAGGGTACTAGGTCTAGAGGTAGCTTAGAGGTGGACCTAGACGAGGTGTACTGCAAAGACGACCATTCGAGAGTTATAACTACCATTTAGGTAGGATCCTTGGTGGGTGATCACAGGAGATGTTCTGGTTTACTTGTAATTTTAGTTTCTTGTACTTTCCAGTTGGGCTTGTATACTGGCCTCTTTACTTACTGTACTTACTCTTTTACTATACAGTTTTATTAGGTTTCTATCTTGCAGTGTGCTTGGTTGTGTGTGTTTATAGGTTATAAAGGCATTGCCTTTCCAGTTTTAGGGAATACGCCTTCAGTGCTAGTCGTCATCCCCTGGCCTATGGAAGGTGGGATTGGGGTTGTCACGGCACGGGCCCCGGGGGACGGGTCGTGACATGATATCCATGGGTTCTTCCTATTTTGTGGCTAATGATCTAGATGTGATGAAACATTTATCTTTAGGATGATTATATGTGTTACTTTGGATCTGAATTTTAAGCATTATTATTGAAGTTATTGGGATTCCCAAACATGCTTCTAGGATCTGGCTATTGAAACTCTATGATTGAAATTATTTGGATGCCCATACGTGCTTCTGGGATCTGACTGTTGATCCCACATGACTAACATTACAAGGATTCCCATAGGAACTTCTCAGGATATGACATATGAGACTTACTTTATTATGGTGTGAAACATGGATATACTCACAATTGATGTAACATATACTCGATAAATTATTATTCTCTCCCCAAGTGGTTCCTATGATTCTCCCTAGGATCAGGTGGACACACCGTTATTACATCACTCATAGGTGATTCATAGGGATGGGTATATTTAGCTATTTATATGAATATATTTCAATCATGTACTTGGATCTATAGTGCATTCTTTTTAGATCTCCTAAGGGTGAGACCCTTAGGGATTATCTAAGTTGTAATGTCATGATTTACTATAGATCGAGACCTAGGAATCAAACATCAGACTGGATTACATATGGATTGAGTAGTATGACATCTATATCAATTTCACATTTAAAGTATTGACTATAGGTATACAGTATCCTTTATTATAGTGATTGGATGTGTGCATGGGTGAAACAAGGGTTAGGACATGTATCCCCCTATGGTGATGTAGCTTGCTTAGAGACATTTCCAGCGCTAGCTGAATAAAGTGTTGTCAATTGAGATTACAGAACCAAAAATCAACATAATTATACATGGCTTGAGCGGTATGACATCTAGCTCAATTCCATTTTTTAGGATATCCAGTTGACCGGACCATGGATCTAGGTATCTATTGTGGTTTGAGTTATTTATATTTTACTACCTTTATTATATAAATGTATATGTGATCCCATGCATATAGATATATTTATGGGGATATATAAATATACATACATATATATACTTGTACATGATGACACTGTGTCAAGATGATCAGGATCACAGACCCAAGGATTGGTTGCATACATGTTCCATTTCTTTTAGCAGTTAGTTATTCTTTATTATTATTGATATCATGTCGAGTAACTCACATATACTTAAACTGTATATTACTGGCTATGTATGAGACCACATTGGTAGTTCCCTACTAAGTTTTGTACTCACACCCGGCATGGGATGCTATTGAACTAGTGTAACTGAGTATATATTCACTTGGTTGTAGGCATAGGTAGGGCTAGGGTTTTGGATTGATCGATCATGGTTTATCAGAGTTATATGTAGATATTAGGTATGTGGTCTATCTCAAAGTTAGTAGAAGAGTGTTGTACTTTATTTTAGTTTCTATTATGTACTCTTACTTGTATGGTCATCCCAATGGGTGACCAATGTTGTAATTATGATATGGTTGTTCAAGATTTTATAGCATTTCATTTATTATTACAATATGTTCCATTTAAATTTATTTACTGCTTCTGTACTCTATTTATTTACAACTTTGGATGATATATAGTTATTTCCTTTATTGTTTACTCTAATATGAGGGCATAGTCTCTCCACGGACACAACCTAGGCCCTCACTACCAGTCGTCAGCCTCTCGCATATGGAAAGGCATGCTTGAGGCCTTGTGGAGAACTGACTCGAAGCACCGATTTAGGGACATCCAAGTTGGGACATTACTATATATAAATATAAGATATTTCCTTTACCACATTTCATGATGTGATTCAGTAAATATATTCCTTATACATAGGGATATATTATGAAGTATAAAAACATCTTACATACATATGAAATATGTTACATATCACAGTGTAAACTCTCATATACTTTTTCTAATTATTCAACTTCAACTCAAATTATTTTTTATATATCATCTTGAGAATATTATGTATCATAATTGATTCAAACACTTTTCTAATTTTTCTATTCTAAGGTAAGAAAAATTATATTACATATGAAATCAAAAAATCTTTGAATCACCTTAGAATGTAACAACCCTAGCCTCAGTAGCGCAGAGTTGGTGCCTTACTTGATTATATAGGTATATATACATATAATAAAATCCTAAAAGATCGATTACTTTAGAAGTTTTGGAGAACTATATCTATATATGATACCCATTTTACATTAGGAATAAAAAATAAATCATAATATATAAAAAAGAAATGAAATGCATCCCTGAAAATCCATTCAAATATATCTTCTTCATATCTTGGGGAAAAGAAACAAAATAAGGGTAAGATCACATGTTCAATAAGGGTAACATGCAAAGAAATATATCATGGATAAATTAAGTACAATAAATATGGAATGGTAAATAATTGAACACACATTACATTTAAATAAATCTTCTGTATAAATAGATATGGAATAATCAATATGGGAAGCTAAATAAATGAAATCAAATTCCATTTAATAAAAAAAATTAAAATGAACTGCATCCAGAGATAATATTATTGTGAAAATATCATGGATAATAATTAAAAATGAATCCTAAATAAATGAAATTATTTATTATTGTACAACATGTCTCAGAAACATGATACATGTACCATCAAGATCTATCCTCAAGAATGTTTGAAAATAATGGGTGAAAACCAATCTGTTTTGGCCAATTGGTTTGTCTCATGAGACCTGTTGATGCATCGATGGAATATCTATAATAAATCCCCACTCATTTCTTCATGTATAAAGCATTCCTAAAATATTTAATAATCTATTTAATTTCATTAATCAATTTTCTTTATCATCAAATATACATATTGAGTAAAGGATATGGATTTATTAATATTTCCCCAGTTAATCAAAAAACAGTCAAAGTAAACACCATATGTAAAAATGGTATACAGTTTAGGAAATAATCATATTCATCATGAAAGAATATTTATATTTAAGATAAATGTAATTTATAATTAAAAATTATTACAATAAATTTATTATTTTGAGATAAATTTAACAATCACAAAAGAAAGTGAGATTCTACAATAACTTTTACCACTTGATAATTCTCATGTCAAATCCCCTAGGATGAAATGATTCAAATCGAACATAAAATACAATAAATTATGAATGAATAATGATTTTATATGTCAAAGGGTAAGTATATACACCATATAAAATTGAATTGGTTCATAATAAAAAATAAGTACCAATGGAATGTAAATTGAGATAAAATCAATTACCTTGCAATTACTTTTGGTTGACATTATTTAACCTCATGTATAGTTGTTTTAAACAAGTTATTAACTAATTATAAAACCATATTAATATTTATAATATCATATATGATCCTTTTATAACATCTTATCACTCATTTGTAAATAATCATTCATTATTTTCATTGTTTCAAGTGTTAATTGCATTGTTTTATCATTCATGCTTTATCGTGAAAGTTATGGTTCTTGTGCATATTATATAGTTTCATTAGCTAAAGAATAATAATATTTAAATAATTATTATAATTATACATAAATTATAATTTTAATACTGATCATGAAAAAAAATTGAGAAATGAAGTATGTTATGATCATGGAGACAGTAGGTCGTACGTACACATAAGTAATGTTTTCATTTTCCAATGATCATTATGGAAAGAATGTAAGTAATATATTATCTTTAAGGAATTATAATAATATCACATATACCATATTATTTCTTTAAATATACTTATATATATCACCCATGTGGTGTGGTGATTAAAATAGTCACATCGTTTCGTGAAGGCAGTATTCCACACATACATGAACTAAATTATCATCTTTCATTGAGTGAAAAGGTAAGAAATAAAATGATATATATTATCTACTTAGAATAATAAATACCTTATTAATATCATAATTATTTTATTTTTATCACATATAATCAATAAATTTATCCTTATAATCTTCCACGTAAAGCATTGTGAAAGACAAATCACATCGCTTCACGAGATGACAGTCCACCGTACACACGAGCGACATTATCATATCTACTATGAAATGGAAAGTAAAATATATATATGTTATAATGAATCAAAATGTATAATCATTTTATAAATATTTTATATATGATTTATATCCACAATCATACCCAACCTTGATAGCTTGTAATGGAAAAACAAATGACATCGGTTCATGAGGTGGCAGTCCTCTATACACACAAATGATGATTTCACAACCCATTAGATGGAAATGGGGGAGGTTATAGGTCATGAACTTAACATAACAAAATATTATTATATAGATTATACTAATGTTATTATACCATAATATTTTAATAATAATTTAATAATGTGGAGGAAGAAATAAAATAAAAATGATCGTTGGAGAACATTACCTCTTCTTTGGGTATCCTCAGGTTTGCACCAAAACCTTCCTAGGTTAGATTTATACCCAAATTAAAGATTATAGGATGCAAGTAGTGAAATTTGGAAGTGGTTTTTGTATTCATTGGCTGATCCAATGTGATTTTAAGGTGCGAATAACAAAGGATAGAGGTGACCATTTATAAGTGAGTTGAGTGGTACACTTGTAATTTTTGAAAATAATGAATTCCACCAACCTTTTTTCATTTTAAAATGCTCAAATAATAGATGATTATCAATAATAGAAGAGTTAAAGTTTAATTATGGTCATCCAATAAATTTTAGAAAAAAAATTAGGTCATTATAGCCATTATCTTTTTAGTTTAACCCCACGGTAAATCCATTTTTACCTTAACCGTAGTAATTAATTTTTTAGTGTTTTCACTATTCATTTTGGTCAAAAATTAAGTTGAGATTATTAGATAACATAAATTATTATGATTCAAAATATGGAATCCATTTGAAAAATTCAATTCATATAAGTGGTAAATTTTAATTTCAAATTAATCTCATGGATGTGAATGTGGGGTTTTAAAAAGAAAATGTTTAAAATTTTACAAAGTTTTTAAATAAAATTTCAATATGAAAATGATTACAGTGAATTAAATTGGATAAATATATACATTTGAAATAAATTTACTTTAATACTAATTTAAAATATAATTTAAAATTATAAAAAAATTAAATGAAAATTATTTTTTCAATTAAAATTCTGTATTTTTTAGTATTTATTAAAAAAATAATCATTTCAGAGAAATACCGAAAATTAAAACTAAGATAATTTTGATATGGTTATTTAAAAAAATTATATTTTAAAATAAATATTTCAAAAGTGAAAAAAAAATCAAATTATGTTCTCAAAACGTAACTAAACTGCCTTTTAGAAAAAGATACAGTTTTTCATAAAACATTTATTTTTCTTACAAATGATTCTTATTTTTATTTATAGTTAATTGGTCACAAAATAATCCATTATATGTATATGTATAAACCATGTTTTCATAATTTAGTTATTCTTATTCATACCCTCTATTCCAATGGCTAAGCGTTAACTATCATATTAAATAATAATATTTTAATAATACATCACATTTTTTTAAACATGGTATTTAATGTAACATAAGATAAACTCAGTGTTGCATGTAACACAACATAAACATAGTGTTTCCTGTAATGAAACATATTAAAGAGATTGAATTTATTTTAAAATAAATATAATGTAATGTCTCGGGGTGTTATGTTTTCTTCTAATCTTGGTAGTGTGTGTCATACACACTATAGAATATGAGGTTTATATTTTAAAATCTATAGGTGTTACATTCTCTCTACCTTAAATAAATTGTGTCCTCTTAATTTAAACTTAACATCCGAAATCAAGGATTTTTCATTTGAAAAAACCTTCTTGAAATCCCATGTAGTGAGAATGGTTAATAAGACACCCTCTTAATAAGAGAAAAAATAATGTATGAAGGTCATTTTTAATAACACATAACTAGGTTTCCAAGTAGGAGAACATAGGTAGGAAATGAAAACATGAACATGGAAGAGGAAACTATCACCCAAATACTGATGGAGAGTGATAGAAAACATTGTCATGAAGAAGTTCACAATCATAAATCCATAAACTGGAGGTGTGAAAAAAGTCATTGATATCATAAAAATGATGATAATAGGACAAATATTTTGTTCCAAGATCCCTTTTCAAGAGTTGAGGAATTATTTTACTCTCTAAGTAATTATACTTACTTGATATATTTTTATTTCATGGGAACAATTTCATCCTTTGGTTGTTCTTCATTTAATTTCCACTTCATCTCTTAATCTATGAAATAAATATCCAAAAATGATTTTTTTAGGACTGCAGCACTGAAATTAACTTTTAATATATCGTAAGATCTATAAAATAGTAATAGGATATTCCCCCTATATTTACTAATACCAAAATTGCTAACAAAAGTTATCCAATAACACCCAACATTCAACTAAATCCCTTCCATAAATATTTTACCATAAGGCTCATTCAAAATATGTCTGACCAAATTTAGAGGGAGGTCACTAAATCAAAATTTTATTCCCCAAACAATATAAAGTGGATATTAATGTCACATTATAAATATGTGAATATCTTGATCACCATAAAACCTTAATTAAAATATACATGCTTCCAAAAATAAAATATCAGGTTTTTGAATATATTTCATAAATCCAAACATGTAGTAAACTCCAAAAAAGATAACATAAACCATCAAATCAGTGACCAATTTCATGGTCACTAATATTATCCCATAAACATATCATTTCCTTATTATCTCAACATAGAACACATATTAAGGGTTATATTCCCTTAATCATGTATTTTCAAAAAAGATCAACTTTTTATTGAATCACTTTTCTTGGAACCATTCAACACATGATTTCAAATCCTTTAAGAAATAGTACTACAGTAAAATCATTATATGTTTCAAGAATATCATCAATAAAATAATTTTAAAAAATTTTCCTTGGATCCAAATACACAAGAACATTAATCATTCTACTTTGGTTGTTTCAATAGCATAATATTGACCTTGATCCCTTAGCGTATTCTGAGGTATATTCCCTTGATTCATGGAGAATTCAATTGTGAAGTGCCCCATATACTTATAGTGTAAGCATTTCACATTGTAAATTTCATTATTTCCCTTGCAATCATGATCATTTGGTCCTTTCTCACCACACTAATAAAAAACTCGCATTCCCTTTAGGAAATTACTAGGGTGTTTCTTTCCACAATTATCACATGTGGGAAAATCATTCTTTCCCTTCTTCCCTTTATCTATTTTTGTTTGTTTTACTCTTATTATCTTTATTCCCTTAGAATCCATAAGACTTTGAGAATTATTTATTTATCTTGATATCACATAAAACTATTTCATCATATTAATAAAAATGTTGAGAAACCAGCGCCCTTCAGAGACTTGGAAAAATCCCTTCAAATAAATGGTCAATCTTGCACCTCACATTGTATATTTAATTTGTAACATACCTAGATAACCTTATAAAGTTATCTTCATACTCCATAACACTTTATTCTTACTTTTTTTTATGTTAAGAAACTTTCTATTCATCTTAGTTTTTTTCTCATGAGGAAAATATTTTTCGATGAATCTATCCTAAAAATCTTTGGATTTAATGAGTTCTATTTTATCTTCCTTAGTATTCTAGATCATAAATAACCATTTATTAGAATCACCTTTGAGAAAATAAAAAATAAGTGTGACCTTTTCATTTTCACCACATCTAAATGCCATAAATATTTTTCCCAAAGACTTGATCCATTATTCGGATACCGTTGGTTTAATCCCAAAAAATAATGGGGTATTATATTTCATAAATTGATACAACCTAATAAAGTCTCTCCTTGTAATATTTTTCTTCATCTGGGCAAGGTTATTTTTTATAACTTGATTAATCTTCTATAATATATCCATAATTTTATCAGTTCTAATACCTACTATATTAGCTACCTCAGTAGGAAAATATCTATATTGGTCATGAGTATTGACACCCTTCTTACTTTGAGGTTCAAAATATAAATAATGGAATATACTAGATTAGATCATAAAATTATCAATTTTAAATCATAATGTATAATTCTAAATATGGTGTAACACTTAGAATAAATTTTAAAAAAATTGATCATTATAAACTTTGTTTCTTTGGGGATATCTTTATTTTCAAATCCTTCATAATGATTTGTAAAGAAAATATGAATTATCCTAAGAATATACCCTATTAGTTTAAAATTAGGTGTGCAGTAAAGCCCATTTTCAAGCACTAAGTGATGATTGGTTCAATCCCAATGCACACTTTTCAAAGTTATTACCCCCAGGTACCTCTGTTCCAGAACCACATCCACTTGTAGTATCCAAACATGGATGTATGGATATGAAAAAAAACATAATATATTCCTTACCAAAACTTTTGGGGTGTTCTTATAAACTTATACTCAAAGTATATCATAGGATTATGTTAACTAATCTATGTTTTTCTTAATCTATTTCTCAAGGTTTCTACTAAAATTATTTTGTTACCAACTGTAATGACCCTGAACCTAGTAGCCTAGAGTCGATCTTGTACTTTATTACATTGGAATAGATATAAAGAATAAATTAATGAAGGATTGATCAGTTTATAAATGTTAGAGAACTATATACATACATGATACCCATTTTACATTGGGAATATAAAAATAAAGCATAATAAATTTCAAAAAAAATAATTATATCCTTGAAAACTCATTCCAATATCTCTTCTTCATATCCTATGGAAAGGAAGAAAAAACAAGTGTGAGCTGAAATGATCAGAAAGGGTTATGTAGAGTATAATATATCATGAATAAATACATCATAATAAATAAGTAATGGTAAATAACTAAACACACATTCCATTTAAAAAACATTATTGCATGAATAGATAAGGCATGATCAGTATAAAAAGGTAAATAATTGAACACACATTCCATTTAATCAAATATATGAGAATGTACTATATCCAAATATAATATCATTGTGAAAATATCATGGATAATAATTATAACTAAATTATAAATGAATTAAATTCTTAATTATTGGTCATTATGTCTCATGCACATGATATCTCTACCATTAATATTTAAGATAGTTTAAAGCTACTGGGTGAAAACCCATCTAATTTGGCCAACTAGATTGTCTCATGAGACTTGTTGATGTATTTAGGGGATATATATATCCAATACCCACCTCTTTTACATGTCCAAATAATTCATAAAATATCTAATAATCAATTTAATTTCATGAATCAATGTTCCTTATCATCAAATATCCATACTGAGTAAAGGATACATATTTATCGATATTTCCCTAGTTAATAAAATAACTTTCAAAGTAAACTTCATATATAAAAATGATATATGTTTTATCAAATAATAATTTACATCATGATATAACATATAGATTCAATATAAATGTAATTTATAATGAAAAATGATTACAAGAATGTGATTTTTCAATATAAAGTTAACAATCACAAAAGAAAGTGAGATTGTAAAATAATTTTTACCACTTGGTAACATTCAAGTCAAATTAACTTGGATAAAATGATTCAAAGTGAACTTGAAATACCATTAATTATGAATGAAGCACGATTTTAAATCCCAAAGTTTTAATATATACACCACATAAAATTGAGTTGGTACATAATAACAAATAAATCTTACTGAAATGTAAATTGAAATGAAATCCCTTACCTCACTCTTCCTTTTGGTTGAACATTATTTAACCTCATTTATAGTGGTTTTAAACAATTTATTAACTAATTAAATAACCTTATTAATATTTATAATATCATATATTATCCTTTTATAACATATTATTAGTTGTTCGTTAATAATCGTTCATTATTTTCATTGTTTTGGGTGTTAATTACCTTATTTTCTCATTCATACTTTGTCATGAATGTTCCAGTCATTTTGCATATTATATAGTTTAATAATCTAAAAAATAATAATTATGACATAATTATCATAATTATTCATCAACTATAATTTTAATAACAATAATTAAAGTTGGTTTTGAGAAATAAAGTATGTTATGATCATGGAGACGGTAGGTCGTACGTACGCATGAGTAACGTTTCCATTTTCCAATGATCATTATCAAACAAAGGTAAGTAATATATTATTTTTAATGAATTATAATAATATAATATATACCATATAATTTCATTAAATATAATTATACATATCATCCATGTGGTGTGGTGATGAAAAGATAGTCACATCATTTCATGAAGGTGATAGGCCACAAATACACGGACGGTGTTATCATCTTTCATTGAGTGAAAAGGTAAGAAAGAAATTAATATATTATCTATTTATAATTATAAATATGTCATAAATATAATAATTATGTCATTTATATAACATATAATCATTAACTTTATCATTTTTCCCTTTCATATAAAGTGTTAGTTAAAGACAGATCACATCGCTCTGTGAGGCGGTAGTTCATCGTACACACGAATGACGTTATCGTATATCCTATAGAGTGGAAAGTAAAAAAAGGTATGTATGATATAATTAATATATAGGAATAACTATTTGATAAATATTTTATATATACTTTATATCCATCATCATACCTAACCGTGAGAGGTGGTAATGGAAAAATTAATGGCATCAGTTCGTGAGGCAGTTGTATGTCATACAAAGGAATGATGATTTTGTAACCCATTGAATGGAAGTGGGGATGGTTGTAGGTAATGAACAAAACATAAAAAAATATCATTATATGTAATATTCTTATTTTATTTTATAATATTTTTTTAATAATAATTGAAGGGGTTGGAGGAATAAAAAATAAAAATGCTTGTTGGAGAACGTTGCCTCTTCTTCAGGCATCCTCCTTAGGTTGGCACCAAAGCCTTCCTATGTTGGATTTATGCCACAAATAATTCTTATAGGGTGAGATTAAATAATTTTTAAAGTTATTTGGTCAGGTATTAGTAGAAATAAAGTGGTTTTAAGGTGTGAATAATATAGGATAGGTGGTATCCTTTTATAAGCGAGGTGAGTGGCACACTTTTATTTTTTGAAAAGAATGAATTTCAACCATGTTTTTTTTCATGTCACAAGGATCTAATAATGGATCATTCTCAATACTATATGGGATAAGGTCAAAATATTGTCATAAATATATATTTAAAATAAGTTTTAGGTCATTTTAACCATTATATTTTTATTTTAACCCCTAGTAAATATATTTTTACCTTAACTGTGGTAATTAATTTTTTACTCTATTCACTATTTATTTTGGTAAAAAATTAACTTGAAATTATTAAATAATATAAATTATTATTATTATTATTATTATTATTATTAAAAATATTTAATCCATTTTTTAAAATTAAATTTATATAAGTTTTAAAATTTAATTTAAAATTAATCCCACAAACAGCAGAGAAATCAGGTTTTTAAAGAGAAAATGTTCAAAAGTTTACAATGTTTTTATATCAAAATTCAATATGAAAATGATTCCAATGAACTAAATTGGATTAATAGATATATAATTGAACTAATTTTACTTTAAAATCAATTAAAAATATAATTTATCATTAAAAATAATTTAAGCGAAATGGCGATTTCAAATTAAAATTCAATATTTTTCACTATTCATCAAAAAATGAAACAATTTAGAAAAATAATAAAATATAACCAAAGGATAATTTTTATATGATGATTCAAAAAATAAATTTTATATTGTAAAATAAATTTTATAGAATTTTTAAAATTTAAATTTAAATTATGTATGAAAATCATCACTAAACTTCTTTTTAGAAAAAAAATATAGTTTTTTTAAAAACATTTATTTTTCTTCCAAATGATTATTATTTTTATTTATAATTAATTTATCACCAAAGAATTAATTATACATACCTTTTTAAACCATATTTTCATAATTTATTTAATCCTATTCATACCCATCATTCCAACATCTAGGCGATGACTATCATATTAAATAATAATATTTTAATAATACCACGTTTAGTTTAAACTCAATGTTGCGTGTAATTAAAACTAAACTCGGTGTTTTGTGTAACACAAACTAAACATAGTGTTTCATGTATTTCAATATATTTAATTGATTTAATTTATTTAAAAATAAATATATCATAATTTATTGGGGTGTTATATTTTCTTTTAAGCTTGGTGTTACGTGTCATACATGCTATCAAATATAATGTTCATATTTTAAAATATTGGGGTGTTAAATAGAATATATCCATACTTTATCAGTACATATCAGGCCACTACAACACATCTCAAAACACTTTAAATATATTTGAGATATTTTCAAACATTCATCATACTCTTTAACATAGTTACCAAAGCAGCATTTAAAATATAAATACTTGCCTTTGAGTTTTCAATAAAACTTTACCATCTCAACAATTTTAGATTCAAACATCGAATTATCCAACCATAATCCAATATATATTCTCTATTTATTATATAATCATTAAAAATTGATAATATAAGGATGTTTACTCATAAACTTTAGTTATATTTTTTCTTCTCTAACATAATAAGCTCCTCAATCTCATCAAGAATACACAATAGACAATGTTATTTTCATACAATAGTGATTTTCATAAATCCATTAAAAGATAAACATTACAATCATCAAATGTATAGGATGATTCCAAAAACATAAATAAGAAACTAATTTTTCAATCTTTATTTCCAACTTATAAATGGATCTCGAAAATATAATGAAGGAAAACAATACATATAACTCATAGGAACTTCTATTGTATCTCACACATCCAATGAAATATTTTGTCATGAACCATCCCAAGTACCCTAGTAACCCAATAATTGAGATGGTCCTGACATGTCCTAAAAGGAATTCCCAGCCCCCATAGGTGGGAAAATAGCACCAAGAATCATAAAAAATGACAGTGGAATAATTTTTACCACAAACATTGCAGAAATAGATAAACAAGTCAGTATGCATATAAAGTTAAAACTACATAGGGAGTAGTATATTATAAGTCAAACAGGTAAAACCCCAAAACAAATATAGAAAAGTACCCAAAAATAAGATAACTTGCCAAGTCCCAATGAAAAAAATTCTCTAATCCCCAATGATCAATAGCTACAACCACCAAGTGGTGCGTTACCCTTGCTCGAACCAGGATGGAGATAATCTACAAACACCCAAAGTCACAGGTAAGGTGTGAGCTAAAATCCCATTGGGGTACCACCAAGGTTTCCATATTAAGATTCTAACATTTAATTAACCAATTAAATTTTTCAACTTTTAGAAAATAGGTATGGTATTTTAGATCATAATTAAAACACTTCATGATTTACATTTCATTTAACAACCCAAACTTTTTGAATGATAATTATTTCCTCAAAATGTGTGTTATATTATTTTGTACTCAACAAAACTATATACCTTTAGTAATGAAGTTTGTATAATTGAAATGTGCCCTTTTGATTTCGACATTTATATAATTATTGGTCAATTATCACTGTTGGTCAATATGATCATTGGAAACAATCCTTTTAACGTTATGATTATTGTTTATAAATAGAAAAGATAATGGATAGTTAATGTAGAAAGAATATTTGATGGCCTCATCTAGTAGAATTGGACTATATGAATACCATTTTTCAGATCTTGGGAAGGAGGTAGCAGCACAAGGATTCTCTCTTGACCAATCCCAAGTCGATCTTCAATACGTTAAGCTTGAACAAAATTGCCTATAAGAGAAGTTCAAGTTAGTATAGATTACCACACAGGTGATGTTATCTGAAACATCTTAATATTCTATCACCATCGCACACCTTACCCTTAGGTCGTATACAGGTGATTTAAGGGGTTATGTGTCAAATCCCAAGTTACTTAAAATGTAATCCATTTTCTTAAATAAAATTATTATTTCATCATTTCCTATTTTAGAATAGTTTTTCTTAAAAATTGAGATGGAATTTGATAAATTGATTTTTTAGGTAAAATTTTTTATTTTCATAGTGATATTAATTATTATATTAAACTAATTTTTTATTAAAAATGTTTAGTATAATTAAATATATTTATATAAACACTCGGTTTTAATTACAAATGATAAAATAATTTTATTTTTTTAAGTGTCTAAAATTTTACTATGTAGTTTACTATGCATATTCTGTGAGCTATTATTTTTTATAATTCAGAATTTTTGGATTTAAAAGTTAAATTTATCAAATTCAAAGAATTATTATGATAAAATAAATTTTATTTTTGAATTAATAATTTATATATTAGGTTACGGTAAATTTATGATATTTTTTTAAAATATTTTGTTTTCTGTTGAATAGTAAAAATACAGTTTTGAGTTTTCTATGTGTTTAATAACATCATAATGATGTAATATGTAATTTAAAATTATGGATGAATATTTTGAATTAAAATATGATATTAGGTGTCCCAAGTGGCCAATACCATGGGAAAATACCGTGGTCAAGCCCATGGTTTTGTAAATACCACTATTGAGGTGTCCTTGAAAATTAATAAAAGACTCCCTCGTTTTTTCTATAAATACCCAACCATTCATCCATTATATTTCATTCCCAATTCACTATCCTAGAATATATGATATTATTACCTCCCAAGTATTCCTCCAATGGTTTCTTCAAGCCCCCAAGGTCTCGATCTTTGAATTTTAGAAGTCACTCTTCTAGGTAATGGAATCTACCACCCTTCACTTTTTCAAGCACTTCTTTTATGTTATGACTTTTTAATTTATAATTTATTATGTTGGGATATGTAATTAAATATAACCCTTACTTTACATATTATTTAAAAATTATTATAGACCCCTTTTCTCTCATCAACACATTTTATGAAATTTTAGGTGATGTCGTTAGACTGACGAAATTTCTTAAGGGAAATCTCATCTACTCTTTTCCTTTCAAATTTTATTTTATGTTTATGTCTTATAAATTATCATAACTCATTATTATTTATATTTTATTATGTCCCTTTACTGTATTATTATTATTTTATTAATGGGTGTCCCTTTTTCTCTCTCTTTTTAATGTTTTATAAAACCATGCTTCATACCCATTATGCTGCAGAATTTTCTTCTCAAATTTTATCTCTTTTTCTCAATAAATTATTTTATTTTATTTTGTAACTACCCAAAACTCTTTCTTTTCTAAGGTTATTCAAATATATGTAAAAATTATCTATTCTATTCTTGTCTTAACATAAAGGAAACTCTCCTTTCTTTTCCATGGGTTTAAAATGACATAAAGGTCTTGTTTTTAAAGCACTTTTTAAAATGCCATGATTTTGATATGAAACCCATTTATTTTATTCTACACGGGTTATTTATGAAATTTTTAATGATTATATATGTGTATAACATGAAAATAAACACATATTGATGGTTATCCCTAATAGCGCTCCAATGCATTGGGTAAATAATTTAATCTCTAAAGATGATAAGTTTTATGATACTTTGGTGAATAACCTTGGTAATGTTTATGACACCTTGGGTATGGACCTTGGTGATATTATTATTAATTTATATATTATATTTTTTATCCACATTTCTAAGTTATGATTCATGTTATTATTATTATGATATTCCTTTTTCTCATTCCTTTATGTATTTCTTCATGTTCTTATTGATATTCCTCAAGATAATAAGTAAATTGTTTCCCTTATTTTCCCTTTTTGGTCCTTCTTCTCACCCTTTCCTTTGATGTATGTCCCTAGGTTATGAGATTAATTAAATTTACTTAATATGAAACTTTAAGAATCCTTTCAAGTGTATGAAAATAATTTTTATCTCAGGTATTCTGTACCTTATTTCCAAGACACAAAACTTTTAAAGATCCTTTGTTTGTAAAATGTAATGAAAAGTTGTGTAATAAAAAGGTGGGATTCCATAGTTAGTATCAAAGGACGGTTTAGTTATTTTTGGAAATTATTATTTGAAAACTTTAGGAGTAACCCTAGAGAAAATTTTAAATATAAAAAAACTTCCTAGAAATTTGGTGAAATATTAAGTAAGTGGTTTCCGAACAAATAAATCCCTATCTGGGTACGAACAAGTGGATGTGGGTCTGGTACAGATGTATCTAGGGGTAAAAATTGAAAACAATGATTTTATCTAGACTCGAATAAGAACTAATGAAAGACAATGGTCTTTACTTAACACCTGTTTTTACACTCATGGGGGATACGTCTGGTTAATCACAATCTATTTATGAATCATTATGAAGAATTTATATAAAATTTAATTGTTTTTAATGAATAACATGTTTAAGAATAATGTTATATGACATAAAAGTTCCTTTGTAATTATAAGATTATAAAACATGTTTCTCACTGAGCTTTTCTTCTTTTATAAGAATGTTGGGAAATAGGAGGAACTGTATAAATGGTGACCATAAAGGACCATGCGTTGACGACCTTCTAATGGAATCCGGAATGGAAAACTTCATGAGAATGATGAATCAACTAACTCAAGTTATGGAAAATAACTTGAATCAATATGAGAGACTAATTTCACCATTAAAGGAAAAACATTCCCTTGAGTCCTTTATGAATCAGTAACCACCAAAGATCAGTGGATCTATCAACCCATTGATTGCAGAACCGTGGATAAGATCTATATAAAATATTTTTTCTATACTTAATTGTTTCGAATAAGAGAAAAGAACGTTGGTTGTGTACCATTTAGAGGGAGAATCTTATAAGTGGTAGGAAATAATTAAAAACATGAGTCCAATAGGGGAGATTGAAGCTATGTAATTGGAAGAGTTTAAGGGAATCTTCTTTAATAAGTATTTCTCTCATTCGATAAGAACAAAAATAGAGAATAAATTCCTCAAACTGGAGTAGAAGCGGAATGAATCTTTTGGAAGTTATGAGATGAACTTCAGAAGACTTTCCCATTATACCTTTACTTTTTTCATGGATCCTAATGGGAAGGTTGGTATATTATTTATTGTATTAAGACCTCATCTACGGAATAATTTAGCCAACTAAGACTATGAAAAATATGAGGAAATTGTATAGAGTACTATGAAGGTTGAACTAGAGTTTGGTGAGATTTAGTGGTCTCACAAACCGAATTAGAAGAAGAGATATCTAGATCCAAACTTGGTGAGGATCTTTTACCAAGTAAGATGAGGAAAGCAGGTGAAACTTTTCACATGCAACCAATGTGGGAATAAGCATTTGGGGAACTACCTTCTCTAGAGAAAGAAATGTTACAAGTGTGGAAGAGAAGGCCATATTGCTTGGAACTATCATAGTGAGATTAAGCCTCAACTTCTCAATAGTAACAAGAAAGGGAAGATAGTGCAGGACTTGCCTTAATTACAATGCTTCAAATGTGGATATATTGGGAACTTTTCCAATCCCTATCAAAATTAGATGGAAGTGGAGGGGAATCACCATCAACCTCATCATAGGCCAAGGGATAAAGGTCATGATTTTTCTATCATGACAGTTGAAGTTAAATCTCTAATTGATGTGTTATAAAGTACCATCATTATTCTCTCAAGTCTAGCAAGTATTTTATTTGATTATGTTTATACACATTCTTTTTTTTCCTCAAAGCTTGAAAAGAATATATAATCATTACTTGAACAGCTAGAAGTGGAGTTATTATTCAAGACTCATAATGGGATTATCCATGTAACGACCAGAAATTTTAAATAAATATTGTTTCCTAATTTTATGTGTTATTTTTATACTCAACAAAAATGTTTAATTTGGTAACATGAGTATAATTAAAATGAGACTGTTGGGTTTTGACTGTTATTTGACCATTGGTCAATATGACCGCTGGAAACTAAACGTTTTGACTATTGTCTCTAAATACAAGCAATCTTGGTTAATTAATATAGAAAGAAGATTCGATGGCCTCACCCAGTAGTCTTGGACCGATCGAAGCTCATCTAACAGAACTTGGGAAGGAGGTAGCACCACTGGGCTTTTCTCTGGACCAAACTCAAGCTGAACTTCATCGAATAAAGCTAGAACGGGATCGCATTCACGAGAAGTTCAAACTGATAGAAATTACTACTCGTGCGATGTTGGCCGAGCCTCCCTCGGATTCTCTCACCTTAGCACACCTTACACTTAGGTCCTATCCTGGTGTGATAAGGGGCTATGTAAGGAGACCGTAACTGTCTTGTGTAATCCTTTGTTTTAAATAAAAATTTCGATTTCTTTTATGAATTTTCAAATTACCGGATAAATATAGTATGCATATTTTTGATGAATTTTAGAAAAAGTATATTTTAAATTTGTTTATGTAAACCCTAAATAATTAAAAATGTGTAATGATTTTCAAAAAATGGTCTTCTACAATTATGTTCAGTACGAAATTTAGAGTCTAATAAGATCAACTTGATTTTTGATGAATAGTAAATTATGAATAGTGATTTTATGATTAGGATTAATAATGTGTCCAAATGGATTAGTAATCTCACTTAAAGAAAGTATTAAAATAAGCTAGGCACTTTGATTAAGTAATGTGATTCAATAAAATGGTTAAATAATGGTTTCATAAATTATTATTCAAGTATTAGTTTTTTCGGATGAATCGTGTTTTTTAATTAAAATTTTAATTAAAAATATTTAGAAAATTATTTTTATAAAATAGACTTCATTTTTGAACTCAGAGCATCGATATTATGTTAAGGTAATTTTTGGGGATTTTTCTGAAAAAAATAAATTTTCGATGAATAGTGTTTTTATTTAAAAATTAAATTAAAAATATTTAGAAAAATATTTTTATAAAATGGATTTCATTTTTGAAATCAGAGCATTGATATTTGGTTAAGGTGAAATTTTGGGATTATTCTGAGAAAGTTGAATTTTCGATGAATAGTGAAAATATAGTTTTTAAGTTACGGGTGTTTAATGACATCATTAAATGATGTATTAAGTATATATTCAATATGGTCGAATTATGAATAGTAAGATAAGGTATGAGGTGTCCCAAGTGGCCAATACCATGTGCAAATACCATGGGCAAGCCCATGGTTTTGCCAAAACCACTAATGCGGTGTCCCTTGGCCATTAATGCCTTGTCCCTTCACTTTCCCTATAAATACCCACCCTTTCCTCCTTTAGTTTTCACTCCCAACTCTCCCCCAACGAAGTTATGGTCTCATTACCTCCCAAGGAGTCCTCCCAAGGTGCCCCCAAGCCCTCAAGGTCCAAACCTTTGAGTTTTAAGAGTTACGTTTTAAGGTAAGGGATCCGACCTTTCTCTTTAATTTCAAGTAATCTCTTTTATGTCATTCCTTTTATGCTCCATGTTCTTATGTTGGAGGATGTTCTTTTATACTCCTCTTACTTCCCTTTTCATGTTCATATAATGATAGATCCCCTCTTACTCTCATTATTTCATTTTATGACGTTTTAAGTGGCGCTGTTAGGCTGCCGAACTTTTTGTAACGGATTCTTTCTCCCTTCTCATTTTTCAAGATCTATTTTCATGTAAAGTATTTCAAGTTCCTTTTTATTATGTTGGGGTATGATCTCTAAATTTATCATACTGATATTTTATGTTCATATGATGAGAGACCCCATTTGATCTCTTCAATTCAGTATTTTGAAGTTTTAAGTGGCGTCGTTAGGCTGCCGAATTTTTAAGTAGTTCTTCACCCTTCTCGTTTTGAAGTTCTACTTTCATGTCAATTATTTCAAGTTACTTTTTGTTATGTTGGGGTATGATCTCTATATCTATCATATTGGACTCTTATTTTAATATTATGAGGGACCCCATTTGATCTATTCAATTCAGTATTTTGAAGTTTTAAGTGGCGTCGTTAGGCTGCCGAATTTTTAAGTGGTTCTTCACCCTTCTCGTTTTGAAGTTCTACTTTCATGCCAATTCTTTCAAGTTCCTTTTTGTTATGTTGTGGTATGATCTCTATATCTATAATACTATGATATTATGTTCATATGATGAGAGACCCCATTTGATCTCTTCAATTCAGTATTTGGATGTTTTAAGTGGCATCGTTAGGCTGCCGAATTTTTAGGGGATTCTTTCACCCTTCTCATTCTTTTCAAAGTTTCACTTTCATGTCAAGTATTTCAAGTTCCTTTTTAATTATGTTGGGGAATTATCTCTATATATATCATACAGAACTCTTATTTTCACATGATTAGATACCCTATTTGATCTTTTCAATTCATTTTGTTTGAAGTTTAAGTAATGTCGTTAGGCTGCCAAACTTTCATAAGAGAAATCTAATTTTTGTCTTCCTTACATGTTTTTCATTTCAAATGGTATGTCCTTGAAATTTCATTACCATGATCATGTATCCTTCTTATTCTGTCCATATATTGTTTTATGGGTCATTTATGAATGTTTGACCCATTTTCCCTCTCTTTTTAATGTCTTCTAAAACCTCATAACATAGCCGTTATGTTGCAGAATTTCCGTCTCAAAATGTCTCTCTCTTTTTCTAAAGTTCTTTTATATTATTAAGTGAATACTCAAAGCTCTTGATTATAAAGGGGTATTCATATATATACCAAAATGTTCTATTTTAAATTATGGGATTTACATACATGAGACCCACCTTCCTTTTCTGTGGGTTTTAAGGTGACGTAAAGATCATGTCTTTAAAGCAGTTTTTAAAACGTTATGAAACCCATTTATTTTGTGATATATCGGTTATTTATGAAATGTTTGCTGATGATATATGTGGCTCATATGATAATAAAGGAAAATTTAAGGGTGTTCCCTGATAGCGCTCCAATGCATTGGGTAATGATGTAACCACTAGAGATTACAATTTTCACGATACCTTGGTGAATAACCTTGGTAATTTTCAAATGACACCTTGGGGATGGACCTTGGTGATATGTTCATTATTGTCTATGTTAAATGATGTAGCCACATCTTCATGTTATGAAAAAGTTTTATTTTTATTATGATATGCCTCATTATTTCATTTTCATGCCTTAAAGTTCTTTTCATGACTTTATTGATGTATCTCAAGTTCATATGTAAAATGTTTCACTTGTTTCCCTTGCTGGGCCTTCTGCTCACCCTTCCTTTTGATGTATGTCCCCAGGTTATGAGATGCAGTAATGAGCCTAGGGTGAACATGAGGAGAAGCCTTTCAAGTGTTTAAGAAGAATTTTTTTTTTCATGTTTTATGTTCCTTGTTTCCAAGACACTAAACCTTAAAGATCCTCAGTTCCGTGTAATGGAATGAACATTATGTTATAAAAAGACGGGATGCTATAGTTGGTATCAAAGGATGGTTTAGTTATTTGTGGAAATTAGGATATGAAAACTCTAGGAAGAACCCTATAGAAAAGTTTAAATATAGGAAATCTTCCTGGTATTTTGGTGAGTATTGAGTAAGGGGTTGCCAAGAAAATACATCCCTGTCTGGATACGAGCAGGTAGAGGTGGCTCTGGCACAGATGTACATAGGGGTAAAACCCGAAAACACCGCTTTGAGCTATACTCGAACGGGAACTGGTACACGACAACGGGCCTTGCTGCACTCTTGGTTACGACACTCCCGGGGGATATGCTTTGGTAAATTCATAAGCTTGGTATGAACCATTGTTAAAGGAACAAAGAGAAAATAAAATAAAGATTCACATAAGAATATATGATCATGGATAACCTAGATGGGAACCTAGGGGATCACAAGTTAGGGTATACTTTTCTTCTACAAGTTATCCTTATATGCTTTAAGTTCCTTTTCATGATTATTGGTTAAGTATTTAAGCCTCTAATTATACTTTCTCTTCTTAGTTAATGGTGGGAAATGGAATAACGTGTCCCAATAACCAATGTGATAGGAAATGTGACAATTTTCGTATTAATATGACAGAGATGATTAGGGGATTAAAAGATGATTATTATTTTGGAAGACGTTCACTATTTTGGGGACCCTATATGATCGAGGTAAATAGATTACTATAGTATTTTCATTGAGGAGTAAGGTTGACTTATATTTTGAAGAATTGATGAATTTAAGGTGGACTTATAGTAATTTAGGTTACTTATGGGAATGATTAACCTATCTTGGGTAAAATATGTTTAGGTTAGCTACTTTTGTTATAAGATGTTATGAGTGGTTGATGTTGTCTGTAGATGAACAATGAAGCTGTTTTGGAAGACTATGTTATCAAATCCTTCTTGTATTTGGGTTTCAATCTTATTTTGGTTTATTTTGACGAATTTTAAGGACCGTTATTTATGGAATGGTCTATGATGAACTTTGGGTAGTACCATGGAACTTTGAAGATTTAAAAGTAGTTTCCATTCCTATGGGATTCTTTCTTTTTGAAGAGTTGTTTTACCTTAACCTTTCCATTTTTGGGATAATGTTTAAAGATAGAAGAAATAGATAGTTAATCTTTTGTAGATTATGTGATTCTCTAGAAAATGATTCTTATGCTTTTATGAGACCAAGTGTTTTTGAATTCTCATCATTTGGAGAAAAGATTAGTGTTGGTAGGGACTTATTAAAGGATGAAACTCTACTTGAAGGTAGGTATATTTTCTTATGTTTTTGTTCTATGTAGTAAATGAAATCCTCAAAATTATGAAAAGAAACGTAAAACAAAAATGTTGTTGGTTTACATTTCCTACTAGGTAATCAAATACCGTTTACACACATCATAAGTTTGGGATTTTCTCATGGTTAACTTTCTCCTAATCATGTTCTCTATCACTCTCCCTCAGAACTTGACCCTTTGTTTTCTCCTCCATGTCTATGTTTTCCTACATGGAATCCTAGTGTGGGTTAACTAGGGTGACCTTTGTACTTCCCTTTCTTTCTTTTAAAGTAATAATTTTACTGACTCCTTTTCCGATGTGGGACTTTCAATGAAATTTCAAAACCCAATTTTAAAAATTGCGAGGACGCAATTTCTTAAGGGGGGAAGATTGTAACGACCCGAAATTTTAAATAAATATTGTTTCCTAATTTTATGTGCTATTTTTATACTCAACAAAAATGTTTCATTTGGTAACATGAGTATAATTAAAATGATACTGTTGGGTTTTGACTGTTATTTGACCATTGGTCAATATGACCGCTGGAAACTAAACGTTTTGACTATTGTCTCTAAATACAAGCAATCTTGGTTAATTAATATAGAAAGAAGATTTGATGGCCTCACCCAGTAGTCTTGGACCGATCGAAGCTCATCTAACAGAACTTGGGAAGGAGGTAGCACCACTGGACTTTTCTCTGGACCAAACCCAAGCTGAACTTCATCGAATAAATCTAGAACGGGATCGCATTCGTGAGAAGTTAAAACTGATAGAAATTACTACTCGTGCGATGTTGGCCGAGCCTCCCTCGGATTCTCTCACCTTATCACACCTTACACTTAGGTCCTATGCTGGTGTGATAAGGGGCTATGTAAGGAGACCGTAACTGTCTTGTGTAATCCTTTGTTTTAAATAAAAATTTCGATTTCTTTTATGAATTTTCAAATGACCGGATAAATATAGTATGCATATTTTTGATGAATTTTAGAAAAAGTATATTTTAAATATGTTTATGTAAACCCTAAATAATTAAAAATGTGTAATGATTTTCAAAAAATGGTCTTCTACAATTATGTTCAGTACGAAATTTAGAGTCTAATAAGATCAACTTGATTTTTGATGAATAGTAAATTATGAATAGTGATTTTATGATTAGGATTAATAATGTGTCCAAATGGATTAGTAATCTCACTTAAAGAAAGTATTAAAATAAGCTAGGCACTTTGATTAAGTAATGTGATTCAAGTTACCTTTATATGTTATGTGATCTTTATATGGGTTTTATGGCAATCTTTTGGTTACATAAGGGTAAGTAATGAACTTTTATTCAGTGAAGGGTTTTTACTACTTCGAAAAGGTGAAAAGTATTACTTTGATAAGGTGTACATGGTTTACTTGTTGTTTTGAAAAACTAATAGTTTTCATTCTTTGTGTATCCCTTACTGAGCTTTTTATGCTCATCCCAAGTTTTTGAAATGTTTTTCACAGGACTTAATGTGGAATAGTGTCAAGGATGAGATCAAGGGAAAGTCATGCTACCTAAAACATGGAACTATACATGTTTCTTTTTTATGAGTTTTTATGGAAACTTAGTAGAAGTTTCTACTTTGTAATCTTTTGAGATGTAATAGTTATTTCCTAATTCTCTAAAACTCTAAACCTGAAAAGATCCTCAATGTGAATTATTCATTTAATTAAATATTAAGTAAGGTTTAAGGTCGGGGCCTTATATTATGAGTCTTTTATTAATGGGTGACCCTTTTCCCCTCTCTTTTTAATGTTTTCTAAAACCATGTTTCATACCCGTTATGCTGCAGAATTTTCTTCTCAAAATTTAACTCTTTTTCACAAGAAATTATTTTATTTTATTTTTTGAATACCCAATTCTCTTTATTCTCTAGGTTTATTCACATAGTTTTCAAAATGATCTATTTTATTCTTGTATTAACATACATGAAACAGTATTTCCTTTTCTATGGGTTTAAAATTACATAAATATCTTGTTTTTAAAGCACTTTTTAAAACACCATGACTTTGATATGAAAACCATTTATTTTATTCTTCATAGGTTATTTATGAAATGTTTTATGATTATATATATAGATAAAATGAAAATAAATACATATTATGGGTGATCCATTATAACGCTCCAATGTATTTGGTAAATAATTTAATCTCTAGAGATGACAAGTTTTATGATACCTTGGTGAATAACCTTGGTAATGTTTATGAAACCTTGGGGATGGAAATTTGTGATATGATTATGAATGTATAAATTAAATGTTATAGAAAAATTTCCAATATATTATTCTTGTTCTTATTATTGTTATATTCCTTTTTCTCATGCCTTTATGTATTTCTTCATGTTCTTATTGATATTCCTCAAGATCACAAATAAATTGTTTCCTTTATTTTCCATTTCTTGGCCTTATGCTCACCCTTTACTTTGATGTATGTCCCCTTATGAGATACAATAAATGTACTTAATATGAACCTTGAAGAATCATTTAAATTTTAATAGAATAATCTTATAAGTTTTCATGTATTATGTACCTTATTTCCAAGACACTAAACTTTTAAAGATCCTCTGTTTGTAAAATGTAATAAAAAGTTATGTAATAAAAATTTGGGAATCCATATATAAAATTATGGAAATAATATAAACAAATGAATTCCAAAAAGAATTAGATAAAATAGTTTTTAAAAATTCATTAGGCATGTAAAATAGTTTAAAAAAATAGGCACACATTTATATCTCATATATAAACAAGCGAGCAACATGGTCGTCTTCCAAAAGGTATGATAGTTATAAGATATGGGATCCTCACACACTAAAAGGTGATCATGAAAATATGTTTATACACACGTCCCTATAACATTGTCCAAAGGTGACTCATCACCATCACATTGGGGATGTGACCTATTACACTAGGTTTGTTTCAGTTGTAAAGCATCAAAAGAGTGTAATCCCAATAACTCACTAACTACCTAGGATTTCATGTTATATAATACAATAAATGATGGGAAATTTATTTTAAAACTATTTAAAAATAAAATTCATCCCATTATCCCATTTCAAATGTTCCAATTTTCCACTTAAAAACCAAAACATAGGTTTCTAATAAAAACATGCCTTATCCCTAGATAAAACCACTATGTTTCAATAAAAACCATTTTAAGCCATTTTCTCAAATAAAAAATTGAAATCAATTTCAAAAAATAAATTAAATAATTTAAATTCAACAATTTTCTATCAATTTCTCAAACACACCCCAATTAAATGGAATTGGGGGGTTTTCCTAGTTTTTCCCAAAATCCAAATTTCACATTCAAATCCCCCAATTCAATGGAATTGGGTTTTAAATAAACTAACAAAAATTAGTTGAATTAATTGAATTTAAATTAAATAATTGAATTCAAATCAAGAAATTCATGGATAATAAAATTTGGACATCATAACGGAACCTCGTACCTTTCTCATGGAAACACAAAGCCTACAAAGGAACCCTCCAACAAGAACTAAGGTGAAGAAGATCTAGGAACTCAACCTAGACACATGATTTGACAACACAGAGTTTGGATCCATCAATCCCTATCTGATCTATAAAACGTCACTGAAGAAAATATAATTAGATGAAGATACAGGTAGAACATATACCCGGTGAGACACACCACAACCACAATGATGATCAATCGATCATCTATTGAAATAATATGGAAGGGTTTTAGGGCTCTAAAATAGCCTGGGAATGACTCTTGGGTTGAGATAAATGAAAACTAGAAAGGAGGAAAAGAAGAATCAACTAGGCTGCCTATTAAAAAACAACCATCGAGAAATTACATGACATGTAACCCAATTATATGTGTAATTGAACAATCCCAAAATCACTAAAAACACCATTTGCTTTTGATAAAATTATATTTAATTATTATTTTATAATTTACATGTCATGTAACCATATTACATGACATGTAAATCCATATCGAACTGTAGAACCAGAATGTTTTTGCTGAGAATCCAACAAATCTCAGACTTCACCATTATATGTATCCTTTATTAGTGCTACCTAAAAAATGAAAAAGGAAAACCAAAGAAAGTTTTTAAATTGTGCCTTTCAGGAAGGTAATATAATGTTATAATCTCCCCACTATAAAAACATTCTGCCACCACAAATCCTATCAAGTAGCTTCCATATCAAAAAGGTGAGGCCACTGTTCTATCATCAATGCATCATGATCCCATGTCTCATGAAAATTGGAACTATGCTTTAAAAACACTTATACCAAATGTATCACCCTCCCAAGAAGTACATTGGTATCAGAATAAACTATATTGGATGGTTGTTCAGCCATGGATAAATCAGGTTTAATCTCAATACTACCCATCTCAGAACAAGAGATGGATCAGATAGATACTTTCATAACTAAGATACATGGAAAACATTATGTATCGATGTCACTTGTGGTGGAAGTGATAAATGGTAAGAAAATCTCCCCACCTTCTCAACAGCCTCAAAAGGTCTCACATAATGAGGAGAAAGCTTCCCTTGCCTACCAATCCATTGATGACCCAACTGAGGTGAAACTTTCAAAAACACATGGTTACCAACTAAAAATTCCAATGGTCGATGACGATGATCATCCTATGATTTATATTGGCTCCATGTTGTCAAAATTATTTAAATAATCAACCAAATATTTTTTATCATCTCTTGAACCAAGCTTGGTCCAACTAAGGAACTTTCACTAATCTATGACCAATACAATAAAGATTTGCAGGTCCTTCCATACAAGGCCTCAAAAGGAGCCATTCTGATCACAAACTAGTAACTATTGTTATAAGAAAATTCACTACTAAAAAATCGGCCTATAGAGACTTCCATTGGCGGTCTCTATAGGCCTATAGAGACCACACAACGACTGCCAATGGCGGTCTCTTTAGGCCCGACGTTATTGGCCTATAGCGACTGCCAATGGCGGTCGCTATAGTTGGACGAAATGTCGGCCTACAGCGACCACCTGGTGATCACTGAAGTGGGCCAAATGACAGCCTACAGCGACCGCCAATGGCGGTCCCTGAATCCGGTGTAAATGCCAGCCTACAGTAACTGCCATTGGTAGTCACTGAAGCTGGCTGATATGCCAACCTACAGCAACCGCCATTGGCGGTCGCTGAACTAGAAATATTTTTTTAAAAAAAATGCATGCTACAGAATAAAAAACCATATAAATCATAAAAAATGGAAAACAAATCCAAACACCATAAAAATCAAGATCATCGTAAACAATAAATGATAGACGTGCTTCAACGATTCACAATCATCTACTTTAGAAACCTACAATAAGATAAAAAGAAAACAATTAAACAAAACAAATGTAAATTTGAAATATTTATTTAGTTATTATATACATATAATAAAATGAAATCTGACATCTCATTGGTGCTATAATAATTTAAAACCACCAATTTAATAAATATTATCATTTTTTAATTTGTTTTTCTTGTTTTGGAGTCTTTGGTTTAGTTTCTTAAAGTGTTTTGTTGTCTAAAAAGGAATTTTTTCCGTGCTCACTGCATGTCCGATGGACATGAGGTCTCCTCCTACATGTCACAAAAAATATTCCAATCATTTTCGTGTGGTTTCAAGTCATTCAGAGCACGTTTTCTCTGAATTCGACCATGACACGCCGTTTTGGTCTTTTATGACTCCGGAAACATGTTTCCAATCACCGCGGGAAAAAAACACCTTCAAGTGACATTCTGTCTGCCCGAACATTTCAAAATTCACACCACGGTTGTTGTTGTATGATTTCATGGCATTCGGACGTTGTTCGGATGGTTTTGACCACCCAACGCGCCCTTTTAGAGCACGCTGAACTGCTGAAAACGACACATTCGGTCGTACCGTGCGCACCGCATGTCTGATGGACGTGTCTTCTCCTACTGCATGTCATGAATAATATTCCTATCGTTTCGTGTGGTTTCAAGTCATTCGGAGCATGTTTTCTCTGAATTCGACCATGACATGTCGTTTTGGTCTTTTATGACTCTGGAAACGTGTTTCCGGTCACCGCGGTCAAACAAAATCTCCGATTGATGTGTCTTCTACCTTACCATTTCAAAATTCACACTGAGGTTGTTTTCGTATTATTTCATGGTATTCTGACGTCGTTCGGGTGGTTTTGACCACCCAACAAGCCCTTTTAGAGCACGTCGAACTGCTGAAAACGACACATTCGGTCGTATCGCATGCACTGCACGTATGATGGATGTGATGTCTCCTGCTACATGTCACGAATAATATTCCTATCATTTTCATGTGGTTTCAGCTCATTCGGAACACGTTTTCTCTAAATTCGACTGTGACACGCCGTTTTGGTCTTTTATGACTCCAGAAACACGTTTCCGGTCACTACAGTCAAAAAACACCTCTGATTGATGTTTTGTCTGCCCGAACATTTAAAAATTCACACATAAGTTGTTTCCATATGATTTCATGGAATTCTGACGTCGTTCGGGTGGTTTTAACCACCCAATGCGCCCTTTTAGAGTGCGTTGAACTGCTAAAAACGACACATTCGGTCGTACCGCGCGCACCACACATCCGATGGACATTCTGTCTCATCCTACATGTCACAAATAATATTCCTATCATTTTCTTGTGGTTTCAGGTCATTTTTAGGACATTTACCCCAAATTAAACCATGACATGCCGTTTTGGTCTTTTATAACTCTAGAAACGCGTTTCTGGTCACCGCGGTCAAACGACACATTTGATTGATGTACCATCTGCCTGAAAATTTTACAATTCACACTGTGGTTGTTGTTATATTATTTCATGGCATTCTGAGGACGTTCATGTGGTTTTGACCACCCAACGCGCCCTTTTAGAGCACGTCGAACTGCTGAAAACGACACATTCGGTCGTACCGCGCGCACCGCATGCCCAATGGAAGTTCCCTCTCCTAATGCATATCATGAATAATACTCCTATCGTTTTCATGTGGTTTCAGGTCATTCGGAGCACGTTTTCTCTAAATTCAACCACGACATACCGTTTTGGTCTTTTTTTGACTCCAGAAATGCGTTTTCGGTCACCGCAGTCAAATGACATGTCCGATTAATGTGTCGTCTACCCGACCATTTCAAAATTCACACCGTGGTTGTTGTTGAATGATTTCATGGAATTTCGAGGACGTTCGGGTGGTTTTGACCACCCAACGCGCCCTTTTAGAGAGCGTCGAACTGCTAAAAATGACACATTCGGTCATACCGTGCACACCGCACATCCGATGGACGTGTCGTCTCCTCCTGCATGTCACGAATAATATTCCTATAGTTTTGGTTTGGTTTCAGGTCATTCAGAGCATGTTTGATCTGAATTCGACCGTGACACGCCCTTTTGGTCTTTTATGACTCCGGAAACGCGTTTCCAGTCACCGTGGTCAAAGCCACGTCCGATTGACATCCTTTCTACCCAACCATTTCATAATTCACACCGCGGTTGTTTTCGTATGATTTCATGGAATTCTGTGGATATTCTGGTGGTTTTGACCACCCAACGCGCCCTTTTAGAGCGCGCCGAACTGCTAAAAACGACACATTCGGTCTTACTGCACGCACCGCACATCCGATGGACGTGTCGTATCCTCCTACATGTCACGAAAAATATTCATGAATAATATTCATATCGTTTTCGTGTGGTTTCAGATCATTCGGAGAACGTTTTCTCTAAATTAGACCGTGACACACCGTTTTGTTCTTTTATGACTCCGGAAACGCGTTTCCGGGGTGGGGGGCTGTCCGGGGGTGGGGGCGGGTTGTCCGGGGTGCGGGGTGTTGTACGGGGGCGGGCATGGGCCTGAGTGACTAATTATGATTAAGGATCCCAAGAGGAATACATACTCTTATGTTCTAACCAATAGAATTCCATGAGGGATTTCTCAACTAGCATACTATTTCTAAGGATCCCAAGAGGAATGCATCTTCATACATATAGAAACTGAGGACTTGAGTGGGTGCCCTATTGATAGAATGATCCTGAGTGGGTGTGTGTTTTTGGGTAGTGATGTTTGTAAGTGTTAATATGAATCGATGTGGAATCCTGGTTGGGATAATATGTTGAGGTCAGCTGTGGATGATTCTACAACCATTGTTTTATTTTTATTTCTGTTTATGCATGATGCTTGAGATTCACCAGGAAATCGGGGGTGGGGTGGGTGGTTCGGGGGGTGCAGGGGGGGCTGTTCTGAGGTGCGGGGGGCTGTCCAGGGTTGGGGGGCTATCCGGGGTGGGGTGTGCTTTCTGGGGGTGGGGGGGCTGTCCGGGGGTGGGGCGGGCTGTCCAGGGGGTGCGAGGGGGGGTTGTCCGGTGTGCGAGGTGTGGTCCGGGGGTGGGGGTTGTCCGGGGGTGGGGCGGGCTGTCCGGGGGGTCCGAGGTGACTGTCTGGGGGTGCACGGGGGTTGTCCAGGGTGTGGGGTGTTGTCCAGGGGTGGGGGGGCTGTCCGGGGGGCGGGCTGTCCGGGGGGTGCGGGGGGGGGGGGGGGGGGGGTGCTGTCCGAGGGTGCGGGGGGCTGTCCGGGGTGTGGGGTGTTGTCTGAGGGTGGGGCGATGTCCGGGGGTGGGGCGGGCTGTTCGGGGGGTGCAGGGGGACTGTCCGGGGGGCTGTCTGGGGTGGGGGGCTGCCTGCGGGTGGGGCCGGTTATCCTGGGGGTGCGGGGGGGGCTGTCCGGGGGTGCGGGGGGGGGGGGATGTTCGGGGTGCGGGGTGCTGTCCAGGGGTGGGGGGTTGTCCTGTGGTGGGGAGGGTTGTCTGGGGTGTGGGGGGAGCTGTCCAGGGGGGAGCCTGTTCGGGGGTGCGGGGGGGAGGGGGGTTGTCCGGGGACTACAAATAGAGAACCTGAGCTCAGTCATCAAAAACATTGCATCAGGCCAAAACATTGCATCAGGCCAAAACACACATGATACCCCCAAATCACCAACAATCTCACTAAAAACCCAACCTAAACATCAATAAAAACCCCACCAGTAAAAACAGAAACAAACCTCGTGAATATGATGCGCCATGCGTGGTCATCATTGCTACCTCCATCCGGTGGGCCAAGGGCCTACAACAAATAAACATTATGAATACTTTCATAACAAAAATAATATAAATTAAATAAATAAATACAGTATAAACCTACATTTTATGATCCCCTGAACCATCACCTGGACGCACATATTCCTGTAGTGCTCTAACTTCAGCGGTCAATTGTGCATTTACCTCCTCAGAAGTGCGCAGCCGTGCCTCGAAATATGACAACTGTTGTGTCATCCTAGCAACATCAGGACCGACAACCGCAGTGCATGACACTATAGAATGAGGAATCCATATTCCATAGGTCAAACTATATCCATGCCCGTCCTGGCCAATAATGTGATGAAAGATCTCATCCCTTCACATGGGAAGTTGTCGCTAGTCCTCTGGCAGATGTTCTAACTCATCTTCAAATTGATCCTGTGAAATATTTAAATATATATACATATATATGTTAATATATAGATTTATGTAAGTATTGGTAAGTAAAAGCACTTACTATCAATGCTGCAGCCTCTGGATCATTGCGATCACGATTCCTCGTCCACACCGACATTTTATCAGTCGGTACACCTTACTCCTGCAACAGTATATGACTAGAATATAAACACAAAACCATATTAATTGAAAAATTAAAAAAATGAATAATAAATACCACTTTTCGGATCTGAGACATGTGACGAGTCCCGAGCCTATGAGCTGGTCCCTACAATGCTCGATTCTCAGAATGGCGTGATGACACCTCCTACATTCAATTCATTCAAATTTCAAACAAATCACACATTCTTGAAAATATATATACACCAAAATAAATATAAAAACTGCAACACCCACAGTAGACCAATATGCAACTAATTCATGCCACTGATCCGGGAGGACACCTCTCGGGACTTTTTCCAGAATGTTTGGGGCACCGGCATTTGGTACCCAATGGTCCCTCTTCACTTTGCCTTTATAGTCTTTCCACATATTAGGGCATTTGCTCATACACATGGCCCGAAACTCCTAGGGGCATACTTTCAAATTTTTCTATTAAAGAAAAAAATCACACATATTAGTATTGTTTATACATAGAGAATAAAGTAAAATGGTCTTCTTACCTGAACCTCCCTCCAAAGACGATCTAATGTGTCCTAAGGGATAGAATCCCAGTCACGCGTGGTCAATGGAAATCGATGTGGGTCACGTTTGATATGACCCAGTTGATGAATAAAAGCAGGGGCATTCGGTCCCACGGGATGAAATACCTCATCAAAGGAAACATCAATCGTCATGTTGGAATTCCATGATAAAATGCCACGACTGGGGCCTCTCTTGCGAGAGGAAGAAGTAATCGAGTCAGATCCTGTTGAAATTTTATATATAATTTGACAGATGTTATAAATATATACAAACATATATATATATATATATATATATATATATATAAATATATATGTTTATCAATTACATAAAAAATAGAGACAATGACATTCAAACATACCTCGACCCTGAGACATAGATGCCTCAGATGGATGATGTGGATCTGCTGCCTCTTCCCCTGACATGCCTGCAGTCATAAAAAACATTAGTAAATGGACTATCCAAAGTGTCTAAAAGATAAATTGCATTGTTCTTAAAAAAATAAAACTTTTACAATTGTTAATTAAACAAAAATGGATTGAATAATTAGTTGTGAGTGAATTTTAAAAAATTAGAAAGATAACAAAACAAATATACAAATTATGTACAAAACCAATCAATGTATAGCCAAATTTCAGATTGAATTAATAAAAATTCAAGCATCACATGAACCAAATGAAGAATACCTCAAAGGGAACGGGGGATGGGCAGCGAGGGGGGGAGGCTGTCTGGGGTGGGGGGGTTGTCCGGGGTGCGGGGTGCGGGGAGGGATGTCCAGGGTGCGGGGGGGGGGGGATGTCCGGGGTGCGGGGGGGGGGGGGGGGGGGGGGGTTCCAGGGTGCGGGGGGTGTCTGGGGTGCGGGGGGGCTGTCCGGGGTGTCGGGGGGCTGTCCGGGGGGCAGGGGTCTGTCCGGGGTGCGGGGGGGCTATCCGGGGTGGGGGTCGTTCGAGGTGAGGTGGGGAGGGTCGAGGGGCCGGAGGCCGGGGGCCAGAGGGCAGAGCGTTAGGAGACAGAGGGGGCGGAGGTGGGAGGGCAAAGGGCGGAGTCCAGAGGGCGGAGGGACGCCATAGGAGATGGAGGGAAGGGAAGAGGATGGCTGAAGGGCGGAGGGCGGCCGGAGCCGAAGGGCAGAGGGCAGAGGGTGGAGGGCGCACGGAGGATGGAGGCTGATGAGGGTGGAGGGTGGAGGACGGTGAGGGCGGCGAGCGATGGAGGGAGGCGAGGGCGCGCGATGACGGGGGAGGGCGCACGGCGATGGGGGAGGGCGTGCGGGGAGGGTGGAGGAGGGAGGAAACGGGGGTGGAGAGGCTATGTTGAGGGAAAGGGAGGAGGTGGGGGCGCTGAAGCCCCGTTTTTTTGTCAATGCTCAGCGACCGCCACTGGTAGTCGCTATAGAGCACCTATAGCGACCGCCAAAGGCGGTCGCCCGTGTCAGGGGGCTTCAAAGCCCAAAATTGTAGTAGTGATTCAACCAACCCATATGGTCATCCCAAGCTCCACCAAAGTCAAGAATACAAGTATGGATCATATATTCAAGGATCTGTATAGCCCTTATTGTCTGACCATCTGACTGTGGATGGTATGTCAAACTTAAACAGAAGTGAGATCTCGGTGCCTCCTGAAGGCCTCTATAAAAAAAGATGTGAAATAAGGATCCCTATCAAATACTATAGCAGGTGAAACTTTGTGAAAAAGAAAAATATCTTTCACATAGATATTTCCCAACTTCTCAACATCTATTATATCATGAATGGGAAAAAAGTGAGATGATTTCATCAGTCGATCGATCACAACCCATATCATATTATCTTCTTCTAGGTACGTGGAAACCCAACCACAATGTCCATTGAGATATCATCCCACTTCAAGTAGGAATTAGAAGTGGCTGAATCAAACTCGAAGGTTTCCGGTGCACATCCTTGACCTTTTGGAACATATAACAATGAGAGAAAAAATCAGAAATTCCCCATCTCATACATGGACACTAGAATTTATGCCATATGTCATAAAAAACTTTATATTTAATGGGTTCACTACCCATAGGGAGTTATGGAAATCCCCCATAACAGCTTTCCTTACCACTAAAGGCACAACAAAGAGATTCTGAAAGCAAAGAATTCCCTCTTTAGAGAACAACCAATCAGAAATGTTCTACCTATCATAAAAAGATTTTGCAATGTTGTTGAACCCATTATCAAGATTATGGTCCTATAGAATTAATTCAAGAAGATTTTCGGTCAACTAAACATTGTCCAAAGCAACCTCAAGCCCCGATTCCTAGACTCCAGTATGAAACTATGCAAAGAGAGTTATCAAGTTCCACTCTTCCAAAGATTCTTTCATAGTATGGGTCAGAAGTTTCCTACTCAATGAATTTGTGATGAAATTCCATTTCCCCAAGATATATGAGATGTAAAAGTTAAAATATTTTAGTTATTCCAACCAACTCCTTTGGTGGAGATTTAATTTTTTTTAGAGAAGATATAACTCAACCTCTTGTGGATTGAAAATACGGTAAACCTTTCTCTATAAAGGTGATGTCATAATCTCTTAAGAGCGTGCATCACAGCTAAAATTTCATGTTCATGGGTACGATAATTCTTCTCATGTAGCCTAATATAATGAGATTCATAAGAAACAACATGATATCCTTGCAGAAGAACTCAACCTAAAACTGAACCTGATGCATCACAAAATACCACATAACCCTGCTCGGCCTTTTGAAGAGTCAACACTAGAGTAGTAGTCATAAGGAATTTTAGCTCAATAAAATAATTATGAAATATTTCAACTCAAAAAAACTTTACTCCCTTTTGAGATAGTGCAGTCATCAAAGAAGCCAACTTTGATAATTACTTAATGAACTGGTGATAATACCCAACCAAACCCAAGAAGCTTCGAATCTCAAAAAAAATCCATGGTTGTTCCTATTTCATAATAGCCTTTAACTTTTCAAGATCAACTAAAATACCATGTTCCAACACCGTGTGTCCCAATAATTTCACTTCCTAGATCCAAAAATAAAATTTTGAAAGCTTTGCATAAATTCGGTAATTTCCCAACAATTATAGCACTGCTCTTAGATGACACACATGATCCTCCTTATACTTAGTTAACAAGGATTTCATCCACAAAGACTAAAAAAATAATCAAGGTACTCATGGAAAATCTTGTTCATTGAATCCATAAAAACTGCAAGAGCATTGGATAGACCAAATGGAATGACAAGGTACTCATAATGGACATGCCTTTTCCGAAAGATAGTTTTTTAAATGTTAGATTCTTTTATTATCAACTGATACTAACCAGGTCGAAGTTCAATCTTCAAGAACCATTTATCCCATTTTAACTGATCAAATAGGTCAACAATTTGTGGAAACAAATGATTTTTCTTTACCATGACTCTGTTGAGTTTTCGGTAGTCCACACAAAGGAAAATTGAACTGTCATCTATCTTAAAAAATATAAACAAAACCACCCAAGGTGACACACTCATTCATATAAATCCTTTCTCTAGAATATTATACAATTGAATCCTTAAATATTTCATTTCATCTGGTGCCATGCGATAAGAATTAATTGACACTGGTTGAGTACTAGGTACTAAATAGATAGAAAACTCTACATTTATTACCGGTGGAAGACTAGAGAACTTATAATGAAACATGTCAGGAAACTTGATGACAACCGAAGAGAGATCACCAACAAGAAATTCATGCTCTATATTAAAAGAAAACACTTATATTACTTTTCTCAACTCTGGATAATACGGTCTGACTCTACTTGAACTTGGGTCCCATTTTCCTTGAAAGATTTGGAAAACCCTATTGGGTGCAGTAAAGGAGACCCATTGGAGATAAAAATATTTCTGAAATTTATTGGTAAGGATACAATCCATTATGAATATGAAATCAAGAGGTTTCATATCAAGAACCAAAAAACTCAAAGAAATCTCGACATGTGATAAGTTGAAAGCATAAGATGAACTATAGAGACCTTTCTCACTCTTTGTTCCAAAGGGGTGTATTGATATCCATAACATAAGATAAAAGCTACATAGAAATATTTAGAATATTAACAATATTGGTTGAAAAAAATTAATGATATGCACTAGTATCAAATAAATAGATCACTATTGATGAAGTTATAGTAATGGTACCTCTCACGGTCACTAGACCAGTATCCGCTTCCTCTAGAGACTCTTCCATTATGTGAAGAATCTTAATTCCAGATGCCTATGGATAAAACCCTTTTATATCTGAATTTTATAATTACCATGCTATTTTAGGATTCATTGATGATCACAATCCACTTCCCAGAGTATAAAATATATGGAAAAAATTCTTCAAGTGACATGCGCATCTATAGAATCCATTAGGTGTCTCAGTGAAAACCCTCTTTGAGTGCCCAGGATTTCCACACTAGTAGCAAATCAAAGGGCCTATTCTAGGCACTGAAAAAGGTTTATAAAACAACTAATATTGAGATCCACCATGAGAATCATCACACTTCCGCTTTCCATTAGAGTAAAATACATTGCCACTAGGAGGAGAAGAAACTCTCACCAGCCCGAACTTTCCTACCAGGTCCATTTCAACCACCAATTCTCTATCCAGCACATCACCATAAGAATTAAAATTTAGAAACAAAATGTAATAATTAATATCAACTTGAAGTCGCAACTTGAACCATCAAGTCTTCATCTTCTCATTTGATACCACCTTAGGTGCAAACTCCACTAGCTCAGTAAAACAGTTCACATACTCTATTATGGTTTTGTCAACCTGTTCAAGTTTAAAGAACTCTAAACCCTTGGGTAATAGTATCAACTCTATATTGAACTAATCAGTGATAAGATCCTTTAATTCTTTCCATTATAGGCCCTCATGTTTCTTGTATGTCACCATCATGTCCCACCATCTCCTGATTAGTCCCTCTAGCACAAAGGTCGCACACTTTAACTTAATCTCCTTAGGTGTCTCCAATAATTCAAAAAAATGTTCCATACTTCTCAAACATTACCCAGACTCTTTAGGATCAATGGAGCCTTTGAACTATGGTGGATTATGGATAAGTAACCCCTAAGAATGATTCTAAATAACATCCCTCTGAGGTTCCACAACTATATCCTAAACGGGAACTGATGTGGGTGCCTACCCTAGAGTATGGATAGTATGCACGATCACCTCAACCAGACTCAGGTCCACATGAGGATTTTCTCATTATGGATCATCAAAAGCTTCCTCCTGGAACTAGTTTTCACATCTTCTTGGATTCATGATGCTATAAAACATCAGTAGACATCATTTAATACATCATATTAACACTCAAACAGAGAAACAAGGTAATTAATCCTCAACAGACAAGATCATAGGATTTGGATTTTAATCCAAACAAATCAAAAAGTGGGGAAAAGGCTATAACTAATCCTCAAGATGCATTCCCCAAACCACCCCTAGTGACATAAGGTTTGTTTTTGTGATATCTGATCAAGAAATCAATCGTAAATACCTCCTATGTCCTGACAGGAAAACACAACTGCATACTAACATCAAGACAAGAATCTCAACCTATCTTTGATACCACTTTTTCATGAACCATCTCAAGTAACCTGGTAACTCGATAACCAATCCATTCCTAACATGCCCCAAAGAGAATTTCAAATCCTCATGGGTTGGAGACTATCTCCTGGCATCATAAAAAATGACAGTGTAGATGATTTTTTCCACAAACATTACAAAAGTAGATAAACAAGTTTGTATGAATAAAAAGGGAAAACTCTATAGGTAGTAGTGTACCAAAATTCAAATGGATAAGAAAACCAAAAGTAATATAGCAAAGTACAATAAAAACAAGATAACTACCTAAGTCCCAATGTACGTAACCCTCCAAGACCTAAGGATCAACATCTATGACCACTAAATGGTGTCTTTCCCTTGATCAAACCTGGAAAATATATAATATACAAACACCTGAAGGCATAGGTTGATTGTGATCTAAAATACTATTAGGGTCTCAACAATTAGTCCATAATAAGATTATAACATTAAATTAACCAATTAAATCTTTCAAGATTAAATAAATAGGTACGGTTGTTTAGATCATAATTAAAACAATTCATAATTTACATTTCAAATGATGGAAATAATTTAAATAAATGAATTCATAAAAATTTTATATAAAATAGTTTATATAAATTTATTAGCCATGTCAAAAAGTTTACAAAAATAGGAGTACATTTTTATCTCATATATATACAAATGAGAAACATTATCATCTTCCAAAAAGGTAACATAGTTATAGGATATGTGATCCTCGCACACTCAAAGGTGATCATGGAAATATGTGTATATACACGTCCCTCGGACATTATACCAAGGTGACTCATCACCATACCATCAGGGATGTGACCTAATGTACTAGGTTTTTTTCAGTTATAAAGCATCAAAAGAGTGATATCCTAACAACTCACTAACTACCTAGGATTGGATGTGCTCTAGTAAAATAAATGATGAGAAATTTATTTTAAAACTATTTAAAAATACAATTCATCCCATTCTCCCATTTCAAAAGTTCCAATTTTCCATTTAAAAAACAAAACACATTTTTTTAATCAAAGCATGCATTTTTCCAAGATAAAACCACTAGGTTTATATCAAAACCATTTTAAAATATTTTCTTGAATACACCTTTGAAATCAATTTCAATAATTCAATTCTATAATTTCAATTCCATAATTTCTATTCAAAAATTTAAATTCTACAATTTTCCATCAATTTCTCAAACACACCCTGATTCAATGGAATTTGGGGGTTTTCCTAATTTTGTTCCAAAATCCAAATTTCACATTAAAATACCATAATTAAATATAATTGGGTTTTCAGTAAACTAATTTAAATAAGTTAAATTAATTGAATTTAAATCAATAAATTCATGGATAATAAAAATTTTCCATCACAAAAGAACCACCTACCTTTCTTATTAAAACAAAAATCCTGTAACGGAACCCACCAACAAGAACAAAGGTGTAGTAGATCTAAAAACTCAACCTAGAAAAAATATTTAAAAACATGAAGTTTTGATCCATGAATCCTTATATGATCTATCAAACTTCAAGGAATAAAAGAGAATGATGTGAAGAGATATGTAGAATCCTTACCTAGTGATTCACATCACAACAACAATGACGATCAATCACCAATCAAAACAATCTAGAAGGGTTTGAGGGATCCAAAATTATTTGGGAATGGATCTTGGGTTGAGATAAATAAAAACTTTAGAGGAGGAAAAGAATAATATTCTAGGATTCCGGTTAAAAAATAACCATTTTTTACTTTACATTACAAGTAACCCAATTACACATCGCGTAATTGAAAAATCCCAAAATCTCTGAAAAACTCGTTTACTTTTGATAAAATCAGATTTAATTATTATTTTAGAATTCATACATCATGTAACCATATTACATGGCTTGTAAATCCCCAACGGACTGCAGAACAAGAAATTTTTTTCTTAGAATACAACAAATCTCTGACTTCACTGTTATATTTATACTCCCAATTCCTTCTCAACCCTACCTAGTCAATGAAAAAGGAAAACCATATATAGTTGTTAAACCACACCTTTCAGGAAGGTAATGGGATGTTATATCTTTAATCACCCATTTTTATTAAATAATTCATCAGTCATGAGATACTTCAATATTTTGAGTCATTAGACACTTTAACTTTTCCAACATGTATTGATATCCTCGCTTCTTGACAAAAAAAATTCTTATTAACAAAAATTTCAATCAACACAATCCATTAGGATCTTTAATCTAACACTTTGGATATTTTTTCATTAATCTTAAATAATTTAAAAAAAATCATATTAATAAATCCTCATTAGTTATTATCTTTTATCCCCACTTATTGATAATAAATATAATGGATCAAGAATGAGGGTATGTTATACTCATATCATGCTTCAAGGATGAAAAAACTTCATTGTCTCACTTGATTAAAAGTAAATTTCGGTTCACTGGAGAGAAGAATGATGTCATGTTTTTATAAGAAATGATAAAAAAAATTAATTATCTCTAAGTTTGTATGACATATCTAAGTGTATAAAAATAGTGACTAATCAAGGCATAAAATATATCCATAACATTTTTCACACTACTAAAAAATGACTTATAGTCATAGGACTGTAGCCAAGTTTGGGATTTATAATGGATATAGGACAACTATATCCATGAGAAAAAAATTACCATGGATATATATTCACTCGTACTGTCATGGTGAAAATAAAATCATATGGGAAGGGCATGAAAAAGGCCCTATAGCCATAGGCACACTGTGGGAATTACTATATGCCCTATGGTAAAACCATATATCCCTGGGAATAGGTTCATGTGGCTATAGGATAGGCTATTTCCATGGTTTATCCCAGCCTATGCAAGGAACCTACAGTATAGAAACATTTATCCATAAGAAAAATTTTCCCATGGATATAGGGTAGATATATCCATAGGCATATTTTCTCACGGTAATAGACTTCCACAACCAGAAAATATTATAATTGATTTAATAATTATAATATTATATATTTTAAAAAAAATAATATATATTTAAACACACCACACCCATATATACATATATATAATAAATGTGTGTTGTAGTTTAGTGGTAAAGTGTCTTATGTATATCGTGAGAGTTACGAGTTCAAACCCCATTAGTGGAATTTTTTGGGTAAACCTAGATCCATGGGTGCCATACGATGTCTATAAGTGGATCCAGGTGGAACTCCCCATAGCCACAGGATATATCCATGTTTATGGACTATGAATATATCTTATAAGGATATAGTAACACCAATAGTTCCCCTGGGCACTGTGATTGTAGCGATATCCTATATCCATGGTCACATGGTGATAGCTATAGTCATGTCTCGTTATTATAGTCCATTTTCTTGTAGTGTCAACATGTGATACCAAATAAAATTTATTTTTCAATGGGGTGTTCAAATACATTTTCAACTTATTTTATCACTTTCACTCAACTTTCCAAACAGGTAAAAAATATTCAAGGTCAAGCAGGTTTCTCCCCCTTCAAGATATCTTTCATTTCACCAAATACCATAATAATCATATTTGATCTAATAAAAATAAGGATGGTAAAGTGTTTATTATACCTCAACATAATATTTGTGAAAAAATTACATATTAACATGAAATAGTGATATTTTATAAGCTAATATTCATAATCCCCCCTCAAGGGATACACTCTATTAATATTCATCATGGTTGATCTAAATTAACTATAAGGATATAATTTTAATACTAATTGAAATGTTACAAGGGGTATTCTGTGATGAATATATCTTCTTATTGTATATTAATTATAACACTCATATAGTTCCCCCCTATATTTATCACCTTTAATATAATACATGAAAAAAATAGATATGGTAATAATATATGTTCTCCATAGATCATTAGTGAGAGAAAAAAGGATGAGAGTTGCGTATAAACCCAAAAACTCATTTACTCCTATATCTAGTTTTGTGATAACTCTTCATGATTTATACTCCTTTGATTTTATAGATTTTAACTTCCTTAGGAAGTATGGTCTTATTTATTTTTATATTCTTATACTCATGTGGAATTGGATTCTTTAAATTTTCTAGAATATCACTTTCATTATTTTATGCTTGTTATATTTTTATTTAATTTTCTAACTATGATGGATAAACCTTTTTTCATTATTTAGAAACATGATAAGCCTTATTTAATTTCACATATGTTTTTATCAATAATATTTGGGACATCACTCTTTGGAAACCTCTCATGTTCTTCATGGATGTCTTTCACCAAACTAATCCAATTTTTTCTCTATTAGATTGATTATATCCTTAGCATTATATTTCTTCATTAAAATTTGGTATTCATAGACTATTTTAAAAGGTCCATGACATTTACTTTTATCTTATAGTATAATCATCCCATCATTATTGAAGCATCATTCTTAGAATTCTTCTTGTGTGTGTCTTGCTTAACACTTTTCTTTTGTTTACAACCCAAGGAAAACTCATATATATTTATCCTTTGTTTATTCACTAGATTGTGTGATTTTATTACTTAAATAGCATTTGAATCATACTTAGTACATTTAAACCAATAATCATTATCATGGTGACCACTTATGTTTCCATTTCCATAGGAATTTCCAAAATCTTCCAAATATGTTTTTAGTAAATATATTTCTCCTTTTCTATGAACTTTACCTTTATTTATCCTTTCTTCTTCTTGAAATGGGCCTTCTACAATCCCCATTAATTGATATATTTTTCCAAAAAATCTATATTCTTTAGTAAATGATTTCTATAGAACCGATAGTGGAAAAAATCTTGATTTTTTCCATTATTCACCAATTTGGTCTACATGAAAAACTTGCTGTTTTTTAGTAAAAATAATATTATTTTAGATATACTTTGGGGAAATTATCTTCTTACACTTGTTCATATCCACCCTTGATGTAGTGGTAGATTTATATAAATTTTTCACTTCTAAAATTTATCCATATTTTCTATTGTAGCCCACACTAACCATTAAAATAATATTTATATATAAAAAATTTTCTAGGAAGAGGATTACCTATTTCCTTGAGCCTGTAATAGATATATCTCTAAAATATTTTAGGGTATTATTATAACTATAATGAGTATTTTTAGGAACAAAACTCTTACCATAATCTTGTACGGAAACCCTTTTTTTCTTATCAGTTTGGGAAGTCTCATCTTGTATCACTTTCACACTTCTTATATTTACCTCAAGATCACATTACTTTAAATTAAAGTTATTTTTCTCAATCTCAATAGAATTAATTCCTTCTTACCATTATTTATTAATATTCTCTATATGATCTTCATGTATATTACTTGATTTATATAAATAATCATCAAGATCCATTACTGTTTTATCTTTGATATCTAACTGAGCATCATTGACACCAAAATAGCATCTAATGTAGGTTTATTCCATTTAAATATTTTATTAATATCAAAATTCTCATAAATATTATTTTGTACTAAATCATCATCCATTGTGAATTTTTCTTTACTAATATGTAAGGAATCTTCTTTGGCATTCATTTACTTGATGAGAGTATTGAACTTTAGAAATATTACTGTCAATTTTTCTTTTGTTGCATAAAATTCCAACTCCCATTGTGATTTATCAACCTTTATTTCCTTAATAATAATAATAATGTATATAAAAACTTCAACAAGGAAATTTTTCAAATAGTCCTTTATTTCAGAGTAAAATTTAATAAGTGACTCAATATCTATATACACATCACAACCTAAATTTAGTTCTTCAAGAGGAATATTCTTAACATATTTATAATAACATTTACCACTTTTATTAACTTAAAATAGTGATAAATACTCTTTTTCCTTTGAATTTTTTCTCAATTTATTTTTATCTTTATTTTGATTATTATTAAAGTTTTTGGTTAAAATTTATATGTTTTTATTGATGGGGATGGAAAAAATGCTTTCCATATGAGAAAACTCTAAATATTATTTAATTATTCCATTTATATATATAATAAGAATAATTAGGATAAAAAATAGATCCAATTAGAGGGAGCCTAGATTTTATATAATGGAAATTATAGTTTCTAGTGATCAGCGCAATCACTTTGAGAGGGGGTATGAATAAGTGAGACCCTGTTTTATTAAATTTATTTCAATTTTGATTTACCCTCTTAATATTCAAACCTATTCATCGGTTAAAGTGAATTTATTTCTTTATGATATCTCAACACAGAACACCATAATAAAAGTAGTAAATAACCAAGATAAAAGTATAATTTTTTTTTACAAAATTAAATCCTAATATGGATCTTACCAATTTATAGTCTCCCGTATGATTTTTTATTCCATATCTAGCTAGTGTGTAATGGGTCCTCCAAAACTATATAATGAAATATATCTACCATCTACTATAGGATGTCACTCTATCACCATGTATTATATTTTTTTCATAGTAACAATTCTTCTACTACCAATAAATAAATAACTACAATAGTATGAACTTCATCCTTGTTCTCTTAACTATATATCAAAATAATCAACACATATAGAAACTGGGTTTATTTATTCTGACTTATTCAGCATTATTCATATTCTTATTTTTTTTATCTTATACCTTCTAATATAATAGGTTATATAACAAAAATATCTCATCAGCCTCCTTCTTCTTCTCTTCATCGATATATAATATATTCAATAGAGTTTAGTATTAGTTTCTTCACTTTCTATAATACACTCTCTTATTCTCTTAGTAATTATACTATATCATATATTCATATAATAATGGGAATATAATTTACATATTTTGAATATAAAAATTATATGATATTAAACACCATGATTATTCCAATGTTCTCATTCACTTATCTCAATATAATCATATGGGGAATCTTTCCTTGATCTCAAAATATTCTTCTAACATCTTATCTCAACTGGAATTTCATAAATACCCATATTCTTGTTTAAATTGTTAAAATATTTCTTCTAGTAATTTATCTATATTTGATCTTCATAATTGATTTAAAATCTTTATATTTGAAATCCAAGAGTTATTGTGTCATTATCTTCTCAATTTCTACTCATTTAATTCTCCCTTTAATCTTGGCTTAAATAAAAAATCAACATTGATATTTAATACATAAATAATATCTTAGAATCATATGATTATATCCTATAAAATACTCAAATTTTCCCTTTCTGATAAAACTTAAATAATAAATAGAAAATCTTATATTTCACTGCAGCTACCTTTAGCATATTACACATGAATCAAGAAAATATTTAGTTTTCTCATGAGATTATTACACATTTCAACAATTTAATACATATTCCTTTACACATATTCTATATCATCAAAAATATATTATGTATCATAGTGGTTCAGATACTTTTATGATTTTACACTCTATAATATCTAACATTTCATCTATGATATATTATATATGATCCAAATATATTACACATCACAGGATATTTTTTTCATTTTCTATATTACCGCCTTCACTCCAGAAAATATCTTCCATATGCATTGAGATATATTATGTATTCTTAAATAACTTATGTATCATAGTTTAGTTTATTCCTTTATTGTATTTTATCAACAACTCATGTGCATATCTTTTTTATGTATCAAATAAATTAAGTATTAATATAAGATTTTGACTTTATTTAATTTCATCATGTCCTTTAGAAAATATATCATGTATACACTATTATATATTATGTATCTAAAAAATATCTTATGTACAATATGAAATATGTTATATATCATATTTTAATCTCTCATAAACTTTGATAATTCTTTTAAATAAACTTATACTAATACTTAAGTATCATATGAAGAAACTTATGAATCATAGTGGATTATAACACTTTTTCAATTCTTCTATTCAGAGTTAAGGAAAATTATATTACATAAGAAATACATACTTCTTATAATAAACTTAGAGTCTCTATAACAATTTTCAGGGAATATACAACCTAAATGTAACACCTTAAAACCCTTTAAATTAATTAGAAACTTATCAAATTTTCATCAAAATTTTCATCACAATTCCCAAAGAAAATTGTAGTATATAAATAATCCTCTTTGAGTATTTAAATGATACATCACTACCTCTTAAATTCCAACTTCAAACTCAGAATTCTCTATCCATATTCCAAGATATATTCCCTATTTATTTCATTAACCTTCATTCTTGATAATTCAAGAATGGTTACCCACAAACTTCAGTAGGCATGATTATTTTATAAAATAGCTAGCTCATCAACCTCATCAAAAATATATAGTATAAAATTTTCACTTCAACCAAAATAACATAAATTTAATACATTAAAAAATTATCACTGAAATCAATGAATTTATCGGCTACTTCTAAAACACTAAGTAGTAGAAATTTTTTATTTTTCAATCTTCATTTCCAAATTATGAATAGATCTATAAAATATAATAGTAGAAAAAAATAGTGTAGTACCCTCATTTTCAAGTATATGAACTTTTATTTATGTACTTTGGTCTTTTATAATTCTTAGGAAAGTTTTCTAGAGGTTTTGAGTTATTTTTTCATGTTTTGGAGGTATTTTATCAGGAGTATGGTTAGTAGAAATCGGGTAGCATCTCTAGGAAACTGTGTGAGGGAGGATACTGTTCACTGGGTAGGTACGTGGTTGGAAAATGGTTTGGACAAATAGTTTTAGTTCCTAGGAGAAATCATGAAACTTGAAATAGATAGAGAATCATGGCTTTTTCATAATTTTTCTAACCATGTGAGCCAACCATTCAAGTGTTTGGATGGAAATTGTAGCACCGCACAGTTGACACAAAATTTTCCTAACTATGTGGTATAAAATTGGCACCATTAAATTTGTGGATCTAATATAAGTTAAGTCTTGAGACCCCATTTAATCTCTTGTTCTCTTATATCCTCAATTTTTTTTACTTCATAGGCTTGAGTTACTTTTACTTTCTATCTAGAAGTGATTCGTAGGAAAATAAAAGTACATTAGAGGTCTGGATTCATTAGTAAGTCATAATTATTCATCATTATTCTTAGATATAGTCTTATTCTCCCTCATGGAATCATATATCTAATCCATGGTAGATATATCCATGTTATTTAATGGTAATCCTGATGATTTGTTCTTAAATCCATTGAATTAATGGAGATCCAATCCTATATCTAGAGCATCGTTGTGTCATTATTCATTTTTTCCAATCGTTGAGTGGTAGGTGGATTCTATTTCATATCCACTTGACTTGGAACTTGAATTATTATTTTTATTTAAATTATTTACTTTAAATTATGGTAAAATATGTATGTGATTATTGATAGAAAAATCTTTTGGTTTATGGCTTGGAAATTATGTAATTTTATGGTTTCTTGGAAAATCCTATTTGGTGGTAATTTTAAAATGATGATTTTAAAATTATGGATTTTTTTAACACATGGAATTCTTTTTGTTGAAATGATTTAAATAATGAAACATTTAATGTGAAATTTTTTGGCATTGAATTTGGAATACATGCTCAATGTGAGTGCATTCATAGACGTGACCATATGCAAGGGGATAGTGCTATTTTGAAACCTAGTATTGGTCACCTTATAATGAAATTGTGGATCAATGAGAGACTGATCATGGTTATAGAAATATCACCCAATAATGCATTGGGTGTGTGTGTGGAGACATGGTTATGGGTATACCAAATTATGAGAAATATTTTTGAGACTTTGTTTATTTTTTTACATGGAACTACCTTTGGTTTTCATATAAACTTATTTAACTATTTTAAACTATTTTCTATGAATGTGAAAACAAATTTTATCATAGTGGCATGAGTTGGGAAGTATTTGGGGAAATCCTACAGATTTTTGACTCACCCACTACTTAGGAACTATTTTATGTTCTAAAATGTTATATATTAAGACACAGGTAAAGGCAACATATCTTAGTTATTTAGTTAGGATTTTTGATACCATGGGAACAACTTATAGTGTTCAATCTTGGATCTCGGCCAGGAGTTTCTTGGGAAATGTCTTGTTCGATCCTTAAGTTGGAAATGGTATTAGTCTGTCTTTAGGATGGTAGCATGGAGATAGGACCTTTAGAACTTGAAATGTATAGCATAAAATGGCATATCTAACCTTTTTATGCTGAACTTTGAATTACCAAGATGTTTTGGTACATAAGTGTTTTAATACACTTTTAAGTGATTTGTCACACATCATCATGGGTTTAGCTGATGAGAGTTTCAGTTCATGAATTGATAGTAAAGACTTCCCACTAGGATCTCATGATTTATTTTGAGCTTATTAGTTTATGAAATGGTGAAAAAGTGTTGATTTTTGAAAATAGTAGAAATGGTTTGATTTTGAAAAGCATAATTATAGTATTTTCAAAAATTATTAAAATGTTGACCATAGTTAGATTTTTGGAAAATAATGGTATGGCATGTGTTGATATGGAAATTTAGAATTTTTAAGACATCAGTTTCTAGTGAGTGAGACTAATTGGAGTTTTTCTAGTTATAAAGAATGGTTCTAGGTAGAAATCATAGGAATCAACTGGAATATGCTACAGAAAATATTGTTTCACCTAATCCATAGGTAAACCAAGGGTTGGTTTAGAGTGTCATCAATGATTTTTAGTTCATAGATGGGGGTAATAAAATGATAAACCTTAACAAGTGGATCATTTGGTTTAGTTCCAAATGCATAACCCGCCCACCTTTGGAGTAGATTCTAAACTGAAAAATTAGAATTTTGGTTGAATATGATGAATCAAATCTTCGATTTCCTTAAGACACCAACATTGTTGAAAATAAAGTTGGAAATTTATATGCTTGAAGATTTAATTCCAATAGTGGGATATATAAATTCAAGCTAAAGTTGACCAAGTGATGACGTGGGAGTAATTTGAATAATTATTTAAAAAAATAATTCCATCCTCACACTTTTTAGATTTATAGAACAAGATATTTATTTAGTATGAAATAAGAGAATCTATCGGTGATAAATTATACAACTAAATTTATGAATTTAGTCCATTTTTCATAGAAATTTACTACAAGTGAATCCATGAAGGTAAAAAAAATTATTCAGGGTAATGATTGGATATTCTCTTAAAGATTTTTGTTCTTTGTATTATAGACTACATAAATATAGTTAATACAGTTACTGTAGGAGAAAAGGGAATATTAGGAAATATGGTTTTTGGGATCATGTTTATTCCAACTATAATGGGTGGGGACTCTAACATTGGGAATAAGCGTCAGAGGTATTCTTATATCTAGAGTGGTGGGATATCATTGAATCATACTATGTGATTGGTAAACATTCCTCCTAGATCAAAAAATAAGTCAATATGTTTTGAATGTGGTTATCTTGAGCATATGAAATGATATTGTATAACACCACCTAGAGCATTTCATAATTATAATCATATGGGACATCTTCAGTGTTATTTTCATTGTCCCCCAAGTTCAGGTGCTAGACACACATCTCATGTTTCTCATAAATCAAATGCTTCGATGGGACTTCTGAAGTAGAATAATTTTCATCATCAGAATAAAGTAAGTCAAGGTAATTTTAGTAACACCATGAATCCTCAACCTTTTCCATCACAACAGGGTAACAAAGAGAAAAAAATAGTGAGTAAGAAATTGTATGGAGATGATCAAGTGATAATGGATTATCAATATGGTCCTTTTATGGTGATAGGGTACATTCTAGTCCACCATCTCTCCCCTTATCCTTGAACTTCAAACACATACAGTCTAGATAGTAGAGAGGGGGACATTTTGTTATGGCATCATAACTGGGATGGGAAAGTTTTAGGATATCCAAGCTGTCCCACCCCCTGAATATATTTCAGGGAAGCTAGAATTAACCCATACTTCATAAAAGAAGTGTTGGATGAGGAACAACATAATTCTTTCAATATTATTGATCTATCCTTGAAACATGACAAATGTGTTTTCATTCCTTCTCTCTCAGGATCCTTTTCCTCTCAGGACTTCCATCGTTCCCAGGTTCTCCAAGAGCCTGCGACCAGCTGGAATGATTCCTTATGGTGTACATCCATGCCTCAAAATTAAACTTATTGGTTTGGAGAATTATAAACAAGGCTCTCCCAATAGAGGAAAATATCAAAATATATGGGATTCCTTTAGCATCTTGATTATCATGTTGTAAATGTTACAAGGAGGAAAGTATGGACCACCTGTTCTTCAGCAAAGAATGGGTGAGTGTTGTTTGGAATTTTTTGGGGAATTAATAGGGATTCATGTATCCAACATAGGTGGCCACTTGTTCTTGGATAGGTTTATTCATGGTTTGGGAGATAGGGAACCGAAGAAGATAGCCTGCATTATGATATTGCAGGCAGGATGTCGGTGCATCTGGCAGGACAGAAACAAGGCAAGGCATGAAGGAGTGAAGGTCAATGCCAACTCTATCATCATCTGGAATAAATATATCCTCCTTGATATGTCTAATCTTGTCAAAAATTAGAAGGAGGCTCCCTCAGTCTGAAGCCTGCAGGTCAGCTATCAAGTTTCACAGCCTGCCAACATCACCGCCAGGGGTCAATGGGTTTGATGGTCCCCACCTTCTAGGGTCCTGAAACTCAATATGGACGCATCATGAAACATGGGGGTTCTATGGGGAGGAGGGGTTGTGCGGGATGCCCATGGGTCTTTAGTGTTGGATTTCTCTACCCAATTAGGCCAAAGGTCCTCCTTACAGGCCGAGGCCAAAGCTTTTCTTATGGGTCTTTGAATGTGCCACCTTAAGAATGTTTGGGTTGAGGAGGTAGAAACTGACTCCAAGATTATTCATGATGTTCTTCATGGTCTTTTCCAATATCCATGGTCCATTATCTACATCATAAGAAATTGCAGGGCAATGATTAGTAACAACATCAAGGTGAGACACATGTGGAGACAAGGGAACCAAGTCACGGACTATCTTGCTTCTTTGGAGGTTATAGGTCCTGACCCAATCTTCCTACATATGGTGTGCTCTCTAAAACCTGAGGGTGTCGATCTTATTAAAGGGGATTCAATCAGCCTTCACTATTTCAGACCGCCTTAGGTCCCTTTAAGATGTGTGCATTTTTTATTGGTTTCTATTGTATCTCCTCTTCCTGAATAAAAATTTACTATGATGATGATGATGATGAATGTTATGCCTGAAAGGTTAGTTTCACATCTCTTTATGGAATCTAACATCTTTTTAGATGATATTTGGATGTAAAGGAAGGTATATTAAGACTTTTGGAACCATTGGTTGAAACTATCTATTACTATATGGAAGTAATTAATTCGAAATCTATGTATGAGATTGGAAATAGATATTTCTAAACATTATTGACCAATTTCCTAACATCTTTCCTGAAAAATTCTTGAAGTTTCTACCAAAATAAAATTGAAGTTTACAATTGATCTCCTACTAGGGACCAGTCTAATTTCACTTCCATCTTATTGGATGGTACCAACAAAACTGATGGAATTTAAATTTCATTTGGAAGAGTAAGAAAGTAAAGGGTTCATTTGACCAACTGCATCTCTATAGACAACATCGGTTCTTTATTTGAAAAATTATGTTGGAACTCTTACACTTTGTGTATATTATCATAAGCTTAACCAAATTACAATAAATAATTTTCATCCTATTCCTCGAATTGATGATCCATTTGACTAATTGAGGGGATCCCAATGGTTATCTAAAATTGAATTACATTCGGGATATCACAAATTGTGAGTTCATAAGGAGTATATTTTAAAGAAACCTTTTATAGGAAAATATAGCTATTATAAATATGTTCTTATGTCTTTTTTTCTTATGAATGAACCATTCATCTTTATGTAATTGATGAATCGGATATTTCATAGGTATTTGGATTCTTTTATAGTGGTGTTTATTGATGATATACTGGTGTATTCTAAGACAAAATCATATCATGAGAAACACCTGGATATAGTTTTGGATATATTTTGGGGAATTTACTTCTTTCTATGTTATTGAAGTGTGATTTATGGATACAATATGTATTTTTCCTTGGACATGTACTTTATAAAAAAGAAATTTTTTTAGATCTTAAAATGATAAAAAAAATTATCGCTTGGTAACCACTGAAGAATGTCTTTGATATACATAGTCTCCTCGGCTTATTAGGATATTATAGATCCTTTTTTCATGATTTATCATGACTAGACTCACTAATTAAAGTTTTGATAAGGAAAGGTGTTTCATTTCAATGGAATTATGAGTGAAAAGAATCATTTCAAGTAATTAATTTTAGACTTATATCATCACCTATCCTCATGTTTCTAGAGTTTAGACATGGCTATATGGTCTATTAGAATGCATCGGGATATGGGTTGGGATGTGTTCTCATGTAGGGAAATAATGTTTTTACTTATGAATCATGACAGTTATGGGTGAATGAGAAAAATTATGCAATGCATGATTTGGAGTTAGATATAGTAGTCCATACTTTAAAGACTTGGAGACATTATATTTTTATTTATATATTTATGGTGTTTACGAATCATAAAATCTTGAAACACATTTCTCACAAAGATATTTGAGTCTGATACAATGATGATGGATGAAATATCTGTAAATGTTTAACTTCAACATGTTCTATACATTAGGAAAAGGAAATTATGTAGCATATTCTGTTTGTAGGAAGTATTATAATCAGTAGGATAAAGAGGATTCGGATAAATGGTGAATTATGTCAGTCATAGCTGACATACATATGGATTATGGAAAACAATGTAATTTCATAGTTTTCATTCTACTTTCATTTGTTCCTGATTTGATTGATAATGTTAGAGTTTCTCAAATCACCAATCCATAATTTCTATCTATGGGGTCAAAAATTAATTGTGGGGAGACCATTGAGGGATGTATATTGAATGGGAGTTCAATGCTATGTTTTAGAGATCGCATCATGGTACCTTTGGATTATTAAGAACAAATTCTATCTTCCAACCACCAGTTGATATGGGTTGTCCATCCTATAATTCCTAAAATTAGTAAATTCATAAGAGAACATTTTTAGTGGGATGAAATAAAGAGGAAAGTGGCAGAGTTTGTATCAATATGACTCACATATTAGTAGTTTAAGGAATATCATTAATGGAAAGCTAGTATGTTGCATTCCTTGCCAATTCCTATAAGAAAATGAGAGTATATAACCATATATTTTGTATCAGGTCTACTAAGAATGGTTCAAAAACATGATGTCGTATGGATGATCATGGATCATCTAAGAAAGTCATCTCACTTAATCCATATTCATGAAACCAATACAGTGGAAGAATTTTCCAAAATATACATGGGGAAATTTTTAAAGATGCACAGTATTCCAGACATGATTGTATCTGAATGAAATCCAAGGTTTACATCTTGTTTTTGGAAGTCCTTACAGTAAACTCTTGGAACCTAGTTTACTATGAGAATGGTTTATCATCCTCAAATAGATGGAAAATCTAAAAGGATAATATGGACATTTGATTAAATTATTAGGGCTTTTGTATTGGATGTTGGTGGATCATGAGAAGAGAATATACCTTTAATAGAGTTCTCATATAATAAAAATTATTATGCCTCGATACATATGGATTCTTTGAATCATTATACAAGTGTCATTATCATTCCCCACTTTGTTGAGTGTAAATAGGTGAGACTTTACTTATTTAACCCATCCTAGTTCAAGAGAAAACAAAGAATATTTAGTTTAGAATAAATAGGATATTTTTGTAGTCATTGGAAATCAAATTCGGGTAATCATCAACAAACATTTTCCTTTAAGGTGAGTGTTTATGACTTTTGGTAATCTCTCCAAGACTTGGGAATCATCATTTTAGTAAGAATATAAAGTTTTCCCCATGCTACATAGTCCCTTTTGAGATACTTAAATGAGTTGGTGAGGTGGAATATCGATTGTATTTACCACCAAGGTTCAGTTTACTGCACAATGTGTTTTATGTATCAAAAGTGAAGAAGAATCAACCTAACCCTGACCATGTTATTTGATGGGATCACATCAACCTAAATCTAGATGATATGTTGATTCATGTGCTGGTATGGATTTATGATAGGAAAGAGAAGATTTTGTGTGGGAAAAGCATCAGTCTAATATGGGTTTTATAGAAGAATCGTCAGATTCAGGAATAAACGTAGGAGTGAGAAAAGGGAAATGTTGGAGTAGTGTCATGAACGCTTCTAGTACAACACTATTTTCCTACTTTTTGGGGATAGAAAGACCAACAGTGGGGAGACTTTAGCTCCCTATTTTTAGGTACATGAACCTTTATTTATGTACTTTAGGATTTTATGATTCATGGGTAGAGTTTCATTAGGTTATAAGGGGTTTTGGTATGTTTTGGTTGTATTTCTGGAGGTTTATAGTTTGTTCATGGTTAGTAGAAACCATGAACCATCTCCAAAAAACTACATAAGAGAGGACAATGGTCACTAGTTGGGTACATGGTTGGTGCAAGGTTTGAAAAAACCATGTGAGTGCCTAGGGGAAACCGTGTAACTATAAATAGTGGGAAAATAATGGTTAGAACACTATTTTTTTGACCATGAGATCTAACCATGTGGGGGTTTTCTTAAGATAGTTTCACTACATGGTTAGTGCACATTTTTTCAAACCATTCAGCCTAACCATGCAGAATATAGTTGGTACCCCTAAACTTGTGGATCTAACCCAAATTAAGTTATGATACCCCTTTAATCCCATATTCTCTTTAGTTACTAAATTCATTTTTCTTCTTAGGCTTGAGAGACTATTTCTTTTTATTTAGAGGTTATTATTAAGAAAATCAAAGCACATTGCAGGTTTGGATTCATCATTAAGTCATAATTTTTCTTAGATCTATCCTTCTTCTCTATCCAAAAATCATAGATCTAATATTTTTTGGATAGATCTGTGTTCATTAATGGTAATTCTGATGAGTTGTGATTTAATCTATTTAAGAAAAGGAGATCTAATCCTAGATCTACAGTATCATTATGTCATTCTTCGTTTTCACCAACCATTGAGAGTTAGGTTGATTCTCTCTCATATCCAGTTATCTTAGAGATTTAAGGATTAGTTTTATTTAAATAAATTACTTAAAATTGTTGTGAAATCCATGTGTTATTATTGATGGAAAACTCTTTTGGGTTATGGCTTGAAAATTGTGGAATTGTATGGTTTCTTGGAAAATCCTATTTGGTGATAATTTTAAAATTATGGATGTTTTTATGCATGGAAAATGTTTGATGAAATGATTTAAAGAAAGAAAGGTTTTATGTGAAATGGTTTGGAATGGAATTTGTCATACATAGTTTGTGTGAGTGAATTCATAGGCATGACCCAGTGGGAGGGGCATGTTCCATTTGGGGCACCCCAATATTGGTCACCTTATGATGACTTGGTGGATGAATGAGAGACCACTCATGAGTATGGAACTGTCACCTATGTATATATTGGGTGGGTGGGTGTGTGTGGAGACATGGTTATGGGTATTCTAGATTATGATAAATGTTTTTGAGACTTTTTTATTATTTTTCATGGAACTGCCTTTGGTTTTGATATAAACTACTTAAATTATTTTAAACTATTTTATATAAATTTTTTAACTAGTTTTGTCCTAGTGGCATGAGTTTTGAAGTATTTAGGTAAATGATAAGGATTTTATACTCACCCCCATATTGGTAACTTTTGTGCATTTTTAGATTCTATCTATTGTGAAACAAGTAATGGAAAGGTATCTTGATTATTTAGTGAGGATTCTTGATACCATGAGCATAGATTGTGGAGTTGGAGCTTGGATCTTGGTCAGGTGTTGCTTAGGTTTATGTCTTTTGGGTTTCTTGGATCATGGAGTCTCTTTTAACTTTTTTGTTTATTGTATTTTGGTTCCCACTATAATTTGATATTGGTTAATGTTTTGGTTATGTATTGGGTTGTATTTTGTACTCATAAAACATATAGAGGATTGGATGTTTATTGATTGTATTGTCTATTTTTTATTTAAAAAGGTAAAATCATCCCCCAATGATTCTAAAGGGCATTATAATTTATCTCCAGACTTTAGAACCTTTGAGATGTCGCCTAAGGCTAGTATATTCACTACCTCTTCTCAAGCTAATGAGTACAGGTGAGATGTTACATATTGTAATGACTCGGACTTTTATAAATAAGATTCTATTTGTGATTGAATTAAATTACCTATTATATTTATAGAAAACATATGAAATTATTTGGTTTTATCTTATTGGATTAAAAATAATGTTAAGAATCATAACCATTGATAATATTGCCTTTGAAAAAAGATCATGTGATTAGTATAAATATAGGCTTTTGATCAATCCAATTGATATAGAAAAATAAAGTGATGCCCTAGACTAGTAGGACCAATCCCTATGACGCCCATTTATCAAATATTCTGAGGGAGATATTGTAAGGGTTGGTGTCCTGAGAACCAACTGCTTTGTACTTTGATTACATGAATGTTCACTTATTATATATTGTTCATTGTTCTGCATGACTATAATATAATAATGTTCTGGAATATTTGTTGCATTGATAAGGTCATGGAAGATCCCCACTATGATGAGAACCTTGAAATTCTATAACAATATTCTTAAATAAAGTTCTATGGTTGGATGACATACTATGATAGGACACATAGTATACAGACCGTCATGTGCGAGTACTCGTAAGAAGACGAGACTCTCTCTCATGGAGTTCGCACTTGGTAATCTCCAAGATGGGAGATTATGAGAACAGACCTGCCAGTAGCAATTCTGCATGTCTTGGTGTCATCGGACATTGCTATCTATGAGCATGTGCAATGGTCCTTAGACTGGAATATTATCATTAACTCATGTCATGACTCGCGCACTTAGATTTACTGACGAAAACTATTAACGCAAATAGTTGGCGGGAAGTAGGGTATGTTGGGTACGTCACGAGTGACATGTTGTTAATGGATAATTCGAGGAAGGATTTGTCTCTTCCATTTATGGAAGTTGATATCTCGGCCCTTTGATTGAAATAGAACTGTCGCATTAAATTCCATGGCCATGGTGTGAACGATGAGTTTATTTCAGGTAGTCAAAGAATGACGGATCAAGCATATAGGTTTATGACACTGCCATGAAACCTTCTTGATGAGATATCGAGACAAAGGGATTAAATTACACAGTAAGCATTCGTATGAGGTGATATATCAATGCGGCATCAACTTCTTTCTCTTGGGTGCCTTGACCCGTTTCTAGACAGTAATCTTGGACTTTAGGCAAGCTCGCCTAATGCCAACGAGAAAGAGGCCTAGAGAGTCACACACTAAGTGTATTCAAATATCTCAAGTAGAATAAAGATTATTCCCGTACGTGGTTTAATAATTATTCAAGGACTCCTAAATCATTTTAATGATGGAGGAAGAAATAAATGAAAAACAAGATATACATTCCGTGTATTAAAGATTACACGCCGTGTAGTTTTTCATGGAAAACAAGTACACACCGTGTATTAATAATTACACGCCGTGTAGTTTTCTTTATAGAAAAGAAATGAATAAATGAAAACAATATATACACGCCATGTACATTGAATGTACATACCGTGTAGTTTTCAATAAAAAACAAGTACACGCCATGTATTTATTAATACACACCATGTAGTTTTTTCAGTCGGGATTTTGAGGATATAATATTTTTTTAAATGATATTTATTATAATCAGCGTGGGTGCATGTAAAGGAATTAATTATTCGACATGGGGTTTTAAATAAGAGTCAATTAAATAAATAAAACGCATAATGTGTTTATTTATTGTCGTAACTCTACAACCTCAAACCAGATTATAAATATCCTCACAACCCCAACTCTTTTCCGACACACAAGAGAATCGTTGTGCACAACAACTCTGGAGAATTCTTTCAAGTCCGAAAGAACCTCTTCCTCCAAGAACGCTCTCAAGACCAAGATATATCCTCTTCCATCGGATCAAGATGATCTAATGCGGACAACGCAAGCAAAGGTTTCTCCATGATAGCACCCAGAGACTCCTTTGGTGATGTCCTGATATACGAGGTACATATGTGGATCACCGCTAGAGGAAGTCTACATTTGGCTTCTGTGACACAACGACGAATCACATCAGAATGTGATCAAGAATATCAATGAATAAATAACACCCAAAAGGTATTTCTTTTCAATTGATTAAATTAATTATAATCAACCTATAACAATCTTACTTTGTGGTTCCAGGACTTTCCTTTTCTTTGTCCATTTCTGTGATTCGATCCGTGGAGACTGGCATTTATCATCGTATTGATCCTAGATTGATCATTTTTAATGAAAAAAGGCTAAGTGGGCACATCCACCCATGCGCTTCCGCTGCGCTCGGAACCTTAAAATGGTATCAAAGGGAGGTTACAACGTTGATTATAGTTATTTAATTTTCGTTGATAATTTACGCATTTATATTTGATTCAATTCGAAATAAATCGTTCTATAAATATGAATAAATGAGATCTGTTCTTCCTCCTTCATTTCTCGATTTACACCACAGAAACGACCTTTTAATTTTAATTTTGATTAAAATAAAAATGAGGAACTCATCTGGAGGAGTCTCTCTTTCTGTCTATACAACACGGGATTACACGGCGTGTAATTAAAACTACACGCCGTGTACTTAGGTTCAACGAACCGGCACTGGTCTGCCAAACCACACCGTGTAAATTGAATATGCCTAAGTATTAATCACGCCGTGTTGACCATAACTGATCAGCATGTGGAAATTGGAATACACGGCGTGTATGTTGGAGCAACACGTCGTGTAGTCTGTTCCGACCCAGGTGAAACCGTGTACAAGGATAAGCCGCGTACCATGTACACGGGATCGCCAGGCTGGTTACCACGTAACAAGGAAGTACATGCCATGTATGATTTATCTACACGCCATGTACTCAAAAATTTCCAAAGTACAAAAAACACGCCAAAGCCCCCAGCGTGTACTTTGGATAAAGAGTGAAAAGAAATAAACATCGTGTAATTATAAACTACACACCGTGTACTTTCCAGAAATGGAATTTCACCAAGTTTCCTCCAATGTAAAAAGACCCGTACAAGGAATATGGATGACAAGAATCTCAAGTAAATTAAAAAATGAATTTAATATAAATAATTGATTAATTATAAGATCATAATTAATTGAATTCGAGCGCGACTTATCTTAAATGAAAGAATGATTAAAAGAATTTGAATTCTAAATTTTCGTAAATGTCGTTGCATGCTATGGATGATCATGAGATAGACCAAAGACCCTTTTTATGTTTATGGTTTCATTTAAATTTATTTAATTTAAATTTTTTGGTCTGCGAGCCTTCTTCCGATAAAATGTAGGGCCTATGTGCCCAAGGTTTCTTTAATGTAAACCCATGTAATGGAGGATCTCCCAAGCCAAAGGAGACGGTTTAAATACCAAATTCGAGGCGAAACCGATGCAAGAAGATACAAAGGTGGACAGGTGGGAGCTGTAAAACACGAATCACCGGGTTCCAGGTGTTTTTCCCCAGGTTAGGGTTAGTTTATCAAAACCCCTAGATAAGCTAACCAACAGAAGCTCATGATCATTCCATCTTATTTTATTTCTATCTAAATTTCATGGTTTATTTATTATGTATGTGTTGTCGCGATCACATAGTTAATAAAATGAACAAGCATGCAAAGATGGAATAAAATAAAAACTGTACTATGTGTAAACATTATCATAACATGGTTAATCACTTAAGAAAGCATCACTTAATATTAACAAGCATGTGATAATGAAAAACTATTCATAAAGGATTAAAATCCCTTAATACCATATTAAGTCATACTTAGCCTTTTGTTACCTGATTAAGGGCAAGACTCAATAAAACTATGTGTTTGACTGACCCTTGTTGGGACACTTACTTTTATAAAGGAAGACCTTATGAAAGGTTTCGGGTTGACTTAACCATATTACATCAATAGGATTATCCCTTGCTAGACTTGATGTAATATTGGAGGCAAGAGTTGAGGAAATCCAACTCAAGATTTCAGGATTGGGGAGTCCACTCAACAGATCAAGGAACTGTAAGCTCACAGTTGCCAAAGACCTGCCTACCTAAATACCTTCAAATATCTTGACCAACCCTTGTTGGGGTTATGCGAAGGGGAATATGGATCCTTGCCACTATAATGTCAAAGCAACTGGATATTCCGAGTTCAATGGTGAGGGCCATTAGGACTTGATAAAATAGTGGGAGACTTAATAGAATTTATTATTTCTCATAAAATGTAATCAAGAAAGTACTGATAAATATGCTCTTTTAATTTGTAGAATCAAAATGACAAACACATCAACCACATTTTCTCTGTGATCAATTCTGGATAAAGACAACATCCTCACTGGTAGTAACTTTCAGGAATGGTTTAGGAACCTTCAGGTTATCCTATGCCATGAACGAAAGTTTTACATGCTGGAGTCCTCACTTCTCGATTCCCCTACCCCAGGGGTGAGTGATGAAGATTTCCTAGTCTATGATCAATATTTGACCGATGCACTTGACATTCAATGTTTGATTCTATCATCAATGTCTAGTGAGCTCATGAAGTCTCATGAAGACATGGATGCCTATAGCATGCTCGAGCACCTCCATGGTCTATACTAGGAGAGATCAAGACAGGAAAGGTTTGAGATCTCCAAGGCTCTATTTCAGAGCAAGCTTGGAGAGGGTACCCCAGCTGGGCCTCATGTAGTCAAGATCATTGGCTACATTGAGAACCTAGAGGTTCTAGGGTTTAAACTCCCTGAAGAACTGGGTACCGATCTCATTATCTCATCACTCCCCCAGAGCTTCTCAAACTTTGTTGTAAACTTCAACATGAACAACATTGAGAAGTCTATATCTGATCTTCTTATCATTATTCGCCAAGTGGACAATGACATGAAGCGTGAAAATCCTTCTATCCTCATGGTGAATAAAAGGAAAGGGAAGGAGAAGAGATTTAAGTCCAAATCCTCTTCAAGGACTTCCAAGAAAAGGAAGATCAAAGGGAAGTCAAAGGAACAGGATGCTCTTTGTTTTGCATGTGGCAAGAAGGGCCACTGGAAGAAAAACGGCACCCATCCAAGGAAGTAAGGGGAAGATTCAGGTGAGTTTGTTATCGAATGAAATCTATCTGTTTCTACTAATTGGGTATTAGATACTGCTTTTGGTGCTCACATCTGTATCCAAATACAGGAACCAAGTAGATTCGGGAAGATTGATCGAGGGGAGGTAGATCTACGAGCAGCCAACGGAGCTAGACATGTTGTTGTAGCTGTCGGAGACTACCACCTCACATTGCCTACAGGGATGGTATTGGTTTTGAAAGGATGTTATTATGTACCCTCTGTAACCAAAAACATTATTTCAGTATCCAGATTAGATACTGATGGATTCATCTTCAAGTTTGGAAGTGGATGTTGCTATTTTTATAAATATAGTATTTGTTTTGGTAGGGAACATTTATATAACGGGCTTTATGTGTTAGACTACACAAACCAAGTAATGGCAATCGATAACAAAGTTAATTCACATGACTCATACCACACCCAACTTTGGCATCACCGGTTAGTTCATGTCAATGAGAAACGTTTGACAAAATTACATCAAGATGGGTATTTAGATTCTTTTGAACTAAAACCACTTGGTGTATGTCATGCGTGTCTACAAGGAAAAATGACCAAAACCCCATTTAGTGGGAAAGGTGAAATAGCTAAAGAGATTCTAGAATTAGTTCACACAGATGTGTGTGGACCATTTCCAGTTTAAGCAAGGGGTGGGTTCTCGTACTTTATAACTTTTACTAATGATTTTAGTAGATATGGATATATCTACTTAATGAGGTATAAGTAATATTCTTTTGATCGGTTCAAAGAATACAAGAATGGAGTTGAGAACCAGCTTGGTAAGAAGATTAAGAAACTCTGCTCATACAGAGGAGGAGAATGTCTTAATCAGGACTTCATTGATTTCTTACAGGAGTTTGGGATTCTATCTCAACTCACTCCTCCTTACACACCGCAGTGGAATGGTGTAAGTGAAAGGAGGAACCGCACCCTGTTGGACATGGTGAGATCAAGGATGAGTCATGCGAGTATTCCATTATCTTTTTGGGGATATGCATTACAAACAGCAGTTCACATACTAAACCAAGTACCAACTAAATCGATAAATGGTATTCCATACGAGTTATGGAGTGGATGCAAAGCCATGTTATCGAATTTACATGTGTGGGGTAGAGAAGCATTTGTTAAGGCCTCTTTAGGTAACAAACTTGCACCCCGAGGCACAAAGTGTATCTTTATAGGATATCCCAAGGAAACAAGGGGATATTACCTATACAACCCCTCAGACAAAAAGGTTACAGTGGAAAGACACGTCATATTCCTTGAGAGGGAGAACATCTCCAAAAGAGATAGTGGGAGCGAGATAGACTTCAATGAAATCGAGGCTCAAGATACATATGAGTTGGTACAAGAACAGATTCCACAAAGCCCTGTGGAAGAACAATCTGTTCCAGAGACACAAGAACTACGTAGGAGCACGAGAGAGGTGAGAGAACCAGAATGATATGGTTTTCTTGTCACCGAGGATGATGACCCATTATTGGTTGACAATGATGATCCTCTTACCTACAAGGAAGCAGTTGAAGGCATAGACATTACCAAGTGGCAAGAAGCCATAAATTCTGAAATGGATTCTAGGTACCAAAACTAAGTCTGGATTTTGGAAGATCCTCCAGTTGATGTAAAGCCTATTGGTAATAAATGGGTATTCAAGAAGAAACTGGACATGGAGGGGAAAGTCAGCACCTATATGGCACGACTGGTTGCAAAAGGTTTTAGACAGCATCAAGGAATTGACTATGATGAAACTTTTTCACCGGTTGTGATGCTGAAATCCATCAGAATCCTATTGGAAATCGCCGCTTACCGTGACTTTGAAATTTGGCAAATGGATGTCAAAACAACATTCCTTAACGGGAACCTCCAGGAAGATGTCTACATGACACAACCTGAAGGGTTTGTGACTCCAAAGGATGCCAATAAGGTATGGAAGTTGCAGAAATACATTTATGGATTAAAGCAAGAATCAAGGTCATGGAACATTCGTTTTGATGAAGTTGTAACAGAATTTGGATTTTTTAAGAACGAATGTGAGCCTTGTGTCTACAAGAGATTTAGTGGAAGTGCAGTCGTTTTCCTAATAGTATATGTTGATGACATATTACTAATTGGAAACGAAGTACCTATCTTACAGTCATTTAAGGCATGGTTGGATAAATGATTCTCCATGAAAGACTTGGGAGAGGCAGTATATATTCTTGGGATCAAGATCCATCGTGATAGATCCAAGAGAATGTTGGGCCTGAGTCAAAGTACATACATTGAAAAGATACTGAAGAGATTCAATATGGAACAGTCCAAGAGGGGATTGTTTCCAGTGTCACATGGTATTCATCTTTCCAAGAAAATGTGTCCTCAGACACATGAGGAAAGAAAGAGAATGGCAAGGATCCCTTACGCATCCATGATTGGGTCAGTCATGTATGATATGCTATGTACGAGGCTAGATTTTGCTTACGCATTAAGTGCAGTAGGAAGATATCAAGCTGATCCAGGAGACCGCCATTGGATGTCAGTCAAGACTATCCTTAAGTATCTGAGGCGTACTAAGGATATGTTTCTGGTTTATGGAGGAGATGAGGAACTAGTCATCAGAGGACATGTAGATGCTAGTTTTCAGACTAATAAAGATGACATGAAGTCGCATACTGGATACATCTTCAGTTTAAATAGAGGTGCAGTGAGATAGAAGAGCTCAAAGCAAAGTGTGGTGGCAGATTCTACAGTAGAGTCCGGGTATATCGCAGCTTCTGAGGCAGCTAAAGAAGCAGTATGGATGCAAAGCTTTATCCAAGAACTGGATATAGTACCAAGCAGTAAAGATCCTATCACACTCTATTGTGATAATACTGCAGCGGTGGCACTTGCAAAAGAGCCAAGGTCACATCATCGGACAATGAACATACTTCAGAAGTATCATCTCTTGAGGGATTTTTCTCAGAGAGGTGAAGTTGCAGTGAGCAGTATTTCCACGGAAGAAAACGTGGCGGACCCCTTGAATAAATCCTTGACTTAGTAGAAACATGATCATCATGTAAGGTCTAGAAGACTAAAAGTCGTAGGCAGTTGTCTCTATTCCAAGTGGGATTTTGTAAGGGTTGGTGTCCTGAGAACCAACTATTTTTTACTTTGATTACATGAATGTTAACTTATTATATATTTTTCATTGTTTTGCATGACTATAATATAATAATGTCCTCGAATATTTGTTGCATTGATAAGGTCATGGAAGATCCCCTCTATAATGAGAACCTTGAAATTCTATAAAAATATTCTTAAATAAAGTTCTACGGTTGGATGAAATACTATGATAGGACACATAGTATACAGATCGTCATGTGCGAGTACTCGTAAGAATACGAGACTCTCTCTCATAGAGTTCGCACTTGGTAATCTCCAAGATAGGAGATTATGAGAACAGACCCGCCAGTAGAAATTACGCATGTCTTGGTGTCATCAGACATTTCTATCTATGAGCGTGTGTAATGGTCCTTATACTGGAATATTATCATTAACTCATGTCATGACTCACGCACTTAGATTTACTGATAAAAAACGTCAACGCAAATAGTTGGCGGGAAGTAGGGTATGTTGGGTGCGTCACGAGTGACATGTTGTTAATGGATAAGTCAAGGAAGGATTTGTCCCTTCCATTTATGGAAGTTGATATCTCGGACCTTTTATTGAAATAGAACTGTCGCATTAAATTCCATGGCCATGGTGTGAACGACGAGTTTATTTCAGGTAGTCAAATAACGACGGATCAAGCATATAGGTTTATGACACTGCCATGAAACTTGCTTGATGAGATATCGAGACAAAGGGATTAAATTACACAGTAAGCATTTGTATGAGGTGATATGTCAATGCGGCGTCAACTTCTTTCTCTTGGGTTCCTTGACCCGTTGCTAGACAGTAATCTGGGACTTTAGGCAAGCTCGCCTAATGCCAACGAGAAAGAGGCCTAGAGGGTCACACACTAAGTGTATTCAAGTATCTCAAGTAGAATAAAGATTATTCCCGTACGTGGTTTAATAATTATTCAAAGAAACCTAAATCGTTTTAATGATGGAGGAAGAAGGAAATGAAAAACAAGATATACACGTTGTGTATTAAAGATTACATGCCGTGTAGTTTTTCATGGAAAACAAGTACATGCTGTGTATTAATAATTACACACCGTGTAGTTTTCTTTATGGAAAAGAAATGAATAAATGAAAACAATATATACATGCCATGTACATTGAATGTACACGCCATGTAGTTTTCAATGAAAAACAAGTACACGTTGTGTATTTATTAATACACGCCATGTAGTTTTTCCAGTCGGGATTTTGAGGATATAATATTGTTTTAAATGATATTTATTATAATCAGTGTGGGAGCATGTCAATGAATTAATTATTCGACATGGGGTTTTAAATAAGAGTCAATGAAATAAATAAAATTCGTAATGCATTTATTTATTTTCATAACTCTAAAACCTCAAACCTGACTATAAATATCCTCACAACCCCAACTCTTTTCCGACACACAAGATAATCATTGTGCACAACAACTCTGGAGAATTATTTCAAGGTCGAAAGAACCTCTTCCTCCAATAACACTTTCAAGACTGAGAGATATCCTCTTCCATCGGATCAAGATGATCTAAGGCGGCTAACGCAAGTAAAGGTTTCTCCACACTAGCACCCAGAGACTCCTTTGGCGACGTCCCGAGATATGAGGTACACGTGTGGATCACCGCTAGAGTAAGTCTACACTTGGATTCTGCGACGCAATGATGAATCACATTAGAATGTGATCAAGAACATCAATGAAGAAAGAACACCCAAAAGGTATTAATTTTCAATTTATTAAATTAATTATAATCAACCTGTAATGATCCTACATTGTTGTTCCGAGACTTTTATTTTATTTGTCCATTTATGTGATTCGATCCGTGGAGACTGGCGTTTATCATCGTATTGATCCCGGATTGATCATTGTTAATGAAAAAAGGCCAAGTGGGCACATCCACCCACGTGCTTCCGCTACGCCCGAAACCTTCAGATATCATCATTGGGATTTTCCCTTGACCAATCTCAATCTAATATCCAAAAACCAAAGCATGATCGAAACCATTTATGAGATAACTTCATGCTCATCATGATCACATCCCGAATCATGTACTCTGAACCACTCCATGAAAGTCTCACCATTGCGCACCTTACCCTCAGGGTGTTTACAAGTATAATAAATGGATATGTATCAAGACCCAAATAATATAAATATTTATATTGTATTTTCTATAGAATAATGATTATATTTACTTCTTATTATTATTAATTTATAAATTATTTTCATTTTGATATGATAAAACACAAATTGTATTATTATGTAATATAAAATTTCAATTAAGAAATTCCTTTTTAATTAATTTAATAATTTTCAAAATAAATTTTAATTTAATAAAATAATACCATTAAATATTTTTTATTAAATATAAATTATAATATAATTTTTATGAAGTCAAATGAAATTTTTATAAGGATTTGAAAACTATTATTGTCAAAAAAAACCCATCATTTCTCAATAAATGTCGATTCTTGTTTTAAAAGTGATAATTAAGATATTTATAAAATTATTTTTATAAAATAAATATTATTTTTTAATAATAATGTTGAAATTATCCAATGGTGAATTTTTCATAATTTTTTTAGACAATCTAATTTTCAGGTAAAAATTAGATATGGTATAAATATACGGTGTGTATTATGACATAATAATGACCCAAAAGTGATGTAACAAATGATATAAATGGTATCCATGACCACATATATTTTTTGACATTAAAATAATTTGATTTTATGTTATTTTATTAATTTTATAAAATCCTTTATGAATCCTCCAAAACCTATATTATATTTTATGGTTTTAAAATCAATTATTTATAAACATGACTCACTTACACGTCACCAAGGGCAATATTTTATTAATCCATCCACTTGGAATTATAAAATAAATAAAACCACTCTAATATTTCTGAAATCTTGGTCAAAAACCATGGGAATGTTTTTGGTTTTGATTGCATTATTATATAGAGTCCAAAACCTAAGTTTGGGAAATAATAAAGAACTCACCTCTCTTTTCCTATATAAACCCACCCATGATCCCATTAATCTTCTCTCTAAAACATTTTATAATTTCATTAATCTTCCCTAAATTCTTGATATACCTCCCAAGGTGCCTCCAATCTCTCAAGAATATCCTCCCTAGCTCTTTGAATCACCCTCTCAAGGTAAGTGATCCTCTCCATTTCCTCTTTATGCAATAATATTCTTCATTTTATGATTTTTATTTCAAATTCCTAATTTTGGTATATGTTTTTACACATCCCTATTATTGTAATTTTATGTACAAATTATTATAGAATCCTTTCTCTCTCATTAGACCATTTTATAAATCTTTAAGTACTGTTGTTATGCTGCCTAAATTTCACTATGATTTTTCCATGCAATGTTTTTATTCACGAACCATCCTTATCATATGCCTATTAATTCCCAAATTTTCATGTAGTGTTATGTTCTTACATATACATAATACTTTAATTTTTACTTATAGATGATGAAAAACCCCTTTCTATCTCATTTAACCACTTTACAAATCTTTATGTACTATCGTTATGTTGCTGAAATGTCACTCTGATTTTCCATGTCGAAAATTTGTGAGGTGTACACCCATACCAATTTACACTCAAGGATATTCACCTAGTTGTTACAATACTTCATTTATTGGGTAATTATATGTTTATGACCCACAATCCTTAATCATAGGATTAAATGTGATGAAATATATTATTATTTTATACAATATTTGTGGAACACTTAGGCATGCACATGATGTGTTTATGATGGGTGTGACCAGATAGAGCTCCAATGAATTGAATAATGTTTTAGTATCATGAGATTCCTTATATGGTGAATGGTAGGTTATCCTAAGAACATTATATTATGATTTATTGGTATTTAACCTTGAATTATGCTTATGATTTCATGTTTAAAGTTGTTTCCACATTTCCATGTTGCCTTTATGTTATCATGATATATCAAGGCTCTTTGTTCATGTTTATGATTATCACCCCTTTTATGTCCCATTTAAATTCCTATAGTATAAAATGTAATAATTTATTCATTTTATGATTTTTTTTATTCCCTTACTTGTATTTATAGATCAAACCTTTATTATGTATCTCCCTAAGTTATCCCGTACAATTTTAAGAATGATCGAATAATATGAGCATGTTAAGGAAGTTTTAAATAATGTTCATATACCCCCTCCCCCACCCCTCATTTTAAATTGTTTTTAATGTACCTGATTACCCAAAGACACTAGTCTATTCAATCTTCTGGGTTTTATTATGTGTAATAAATCAATAATTAATATGTAATAACGACAAGAGTTCTCATAGTTGGTATCAAAGGAAATTTTAGTTATTTTTGGGATTAGGATTAGAAAAATCTAGATAAATCCTTAAGGATAACACTAAATAAAATAGAACATACCTAAGTTTTGTTAAATTATAGATTAATTGGTTTCCAATAAAATACATCACTATCTAGATAATACAAGTGGATGTGGCTCTAGAACAGATGTACCTAGGGGTAAAAACCCTAAAAATATTGTATTGATCTAGTCTCAATCAGGAACCGGTTCAAGACAATAGGTCTCACTACACCCCTAGTTTGACACCCCTCAGGGATATTATTTGGTAAATTCAAAATCTGATTATGAACCATTATTAAGGTAATAAAAATTCCCATAAGAGTATATATTAGTAAATAGATCATGAATATCTTATATTTAAGTCTAGAAACTTATTAGTTAAGGAATATATGTCATTTATGAGTTATCCCTTTAAATTTCATAGTTTCCCTTTTATGTGTTTAATGGTTAAAAAATTATCATCCCTAAGTATATCTTGGATTAAGTAAATGATTTGAAATGGAATAAAATAGTTAATGGTTGGATTATAGTATGTGGTTATACATGTTCTTTCATATCACACAAATTTAGTAGAACTATTCAAACACCACCGCAAATCATGGAAGTAGAGCTATCAATGAAAATAGAAAATGGGGAAATAATTTTATCCCAAGTATATAACACCTCCCCTATCAAAATGTGTGGGATAAACTTACCTATGAACTTTTTTATACTCCCTTTAGTATAATTTTATGTAATTATGGATATGGATTGGTTTTCCTTACATAGAGCCAATATAAATTACCGCGATAAGGAAATCAATCTCTATATCGCAAATCATCCTCTAATTCTATACAAGTGAAAGGTGGAGGATGAATCTTATTTAGCACCAACATCTCAAACATGGGTATTATTTCCCTATGATAAATAATATCTAGCTCAAATGATTTATTCTAAGGAAAGGATCATCCTTGAATACATGACCATTGTGAGGGAATACTCTAATGTATTTGCTATAGAATTTATCAGTGTGCCTCCTAGCCGAGAGATTGAATTTTAAATCGATTTTATACCTGGGGAGTTTCAATTATCTAAGACTCCATATAGAATAGCTATTGTGGAACTAGAGGAACTGAAGAAACAACTACAGAAGAATCTGGATAAATGGTTTATACACCCCATTATTTCACCTTAGGGTGAACCGGTCCTCTTCATCAAGAATAAGGATAGGTTAATATGCCTTTGTATTTATTATCATGAACTCAACAAGATCATGATAAAGAACAAGTATTATCTTCCACGGATTTATTCCTTGTTCGATTAGTTATGTGAATCCCAATACTTCTCTAAGGTGGATCTTCAGTCAGGGTATTATCAAGTAAGGGTGAAGGAGGATATTTCCAAAACTGCTTTCTGTACAATGTACGGGCACTATGAGTTTGTAGTAATGATGTTCTGACTCACTAATGCTCCAAAAATATTCATGGACTTGATGAATAGATTCTTTATAGATTAACTCAATAGATTTGGGTTATTATTTATAGATGATATTATAATATACTCCAAAAGAAAAGAGGATCACGAGGAGCATCTGAGCATTGTGATAAAGACCTTACAAAAGTATAATATTTTTGAAAAGTGTAGAAAATGTGAGTTATGGTTAAAGGAAGTATCATTATTGTGGAATGTTATGACCAGCAAATGGATATTTGTAGACCCTTTAAAAATAGAGGTAATTGAAGGATGGTCGAGGCCAAAATCAGTGACATATATCCATAGTTTTCTTGGACTGGATAGGCATTATTGATGATTTGTAAGAAATTTCTCATGATTATCAAACCCTCTAACTAAGATAACTCATAAAGGGGTCATTTTTTATTGAATAATGAATGTGAAAAGACATTCAAGGAGTTGAATAAGAGGATTATCACTACATCTATACTTATGCTACCCAAAATTTGGGAACATTTAATGGTATATAGTGATACTTTGAAGAATGGATTAGGATGTGTTCTAATGTAGAATTAAAAAGTGATAGATTGTGCCTCAAGACAATTGAAATTTCATGAACAAAACTACCCAACACATGATTTGGATTTTGATGTAGTAATATTCATGTTGAAAATATGGAAGCATTATCTATTTTGGGGAAGTATGAAATATATACAGATCATAAGAGCCTCAAGTATATATTCACATTGAAAGAGATGAATACACTCTAGTGAAGATGGTTAGATCTGATTATGGACTATGACTACTCAATCCACTATCATCCTGGGAAAGCAAATAAAGTGGAAGATTCTCTAAGTAGAAAGGATCCAAAAATTTTATCATTGATAAAAATTGAGAAGGATATGATCATATTATACCTGAAAAGGATGTACATGGGAATCATAAAGGAAGGAACATCATCAATACTTTCACAAATGATGTCCCAAACATCAATTATGGATAAGATAAATGGTTATCAATGAGATGATGTGGAAATTCAGAACAATGTGGAAGCTATAAGAAAACTTAAATCCTTAAAGTTCAAAATTAATGAAGGAGTTATAATATTTGGTTCATGAATATGTTTACCATCAAATCCTGAGTTAAAGAAGGAGTTATTTGATGATGCACATATCTCAACCTTTTATATGCATCTAGGGATCACGAAAATGTATGAAGATCTCCTAGAAAACTAATGGTGTGACAATGTGAAGAATGAGATCATCGAATATACATCAAGGTGACTTGTATATAAAAAAGTAAAGTCTGAAATGAAAAAATACAAGGGGATGATGAAACAATTACCCATACCTACATGGAAATGGGAAAATATAACCACAGACTTTGTCACTATTATTCTGAATACATCAAGTTGAAATAATGATATATGGGTTGTGGTGGATCTTTTTTTAAATACTACTCACTTAATTTAAATATGAGAGGACTTATCACTCGATCAACTTACAAAGATATACATTAGAGAAGTGGTGATGTTGTATGGACCAACACTATAGATTATATCGGATCGAGACCCAAGACATACATCAAATTTATGGAAGAGTATACAGCATTCTCTAAATACTAAGTTGAACTTAATCCTGGATTATCACCCTCAAACTAAAGGCCAATATGAGAAGACTATACATGCACTCAAGGACATGTTGAGAGCATGCTTAATGGACTTCAAAGTATGATGGGATCAGTATATTCCTCTAGCCGAGTTATCATATAATAATATTTTCCACTAAATAATCCAAATTGATCCTTATGAATCTCTTTATGGGAAGAGGTATAGAACACCTACATGCTGGGATGAAGTTGGTGAACACAAACATTTGGGTCCTGAAATGGTCGAGGAAATGATGGAAAAGGTCAAGACTATTTAGTAGCACATCAGGGGTGCTCATTGTCAACATAATAGCTATGCTAATAATAGTTTATGATACCTGAAGTTTGAGGTTTTAGATAAGGTATTCATCCATATATCTCCATGGAATAATTCATGATATTTGGGAAGAAGGGAAATCATAGTCCAAGAAACATCGGTCTCTTTAAGGTCCTTAATCGCATAGAAGCGTTGGCCAATCAACTAGAACTACCACTTAACCTAACTCAAGTTCATGATGTGTTCCATGTATCCCTCTTGAAGAATTACATACCAGACCCCTTACATGTTCTGAATCTATAGGTGGTACCATTGGATAAATATCTTTTATATGAGGAGCATCTAGTGAAGATATTAGATCGAAGAGAAAAAGTTATATGAAATAAGACAATGCACCTGGTCAAAGTGCTATGGAGAAATCATAATTTTGAAGAATAAATGTGGGAAATAGAGGAGGTGATGACATATAACTACCCTCATCTATTTTAGTGTGTGAAATTAAAAGAAATAGAGTGAAATTTATAAAGGTAGGAATATTGTAACGACCTGAACATTTATAAATATGATTCCTTTTTGTGATTGAATTAAATTATATATTATGGTTATAGGAAACGCATGCAATTATTTAATTTTATACTATAAATTTTAAAATACAATTAATAATCATAACCATTGATAATATAGTCTTTTAATAGTGATCATGTGATTACTATAAATATTGGGTTTTGATAAATCCAATTGATACAGACAAAGGAAGTTATGGCCTCAGCCAGTAGGACTGTTCCTTATAAATCCCATTTATCGGAGATTCCAAGGGAGATAGCATCAATGTGATTTTACCTTGACCAATAAAAAGTTGAGATCCAACAACTAAAGCATGATCAAAACCATTTATGTGATAATTTCAATCTCATCGAGATCATATCCCAAACCATGTAAATAGAACCACCTCATGAAAATCTCACCATCACACAAATTACCCTCAGGATGTTTATTGGTGTAATAAAGGGATATCTATCAAGAACCTAATAATATAAATATTTATATTTTATTTTAAATATAATTATTATTATTTTTTACTTCTTATTATTGTTACTTTATAAATGATTTTTATTTTGATGTGATAAAACACAAATTGTATTTTTATGTAATTTGTGATTTCAATTAAGACAATCATTTTGGATAAAATAATGAATTTTAAAAATAAATGTTAATTTAATAATATAATACAATAAAATAATTTTTATTAAATATAAATGATAATATAATTTTTATGAAGTCAAAAGAAATTTTAATAAGGGTTTGAAAACTGTTACTGTCAAAAAACCCAACATTTCTGAATAAATTCTTAATATTGTTTTAAAAGATAAAATTCACATATTTTAAAAATTATTTTGATATAATAAATCTTATCTTTGGAATAATCTTGTCTAAATTATCCAACAGTGAATTTTTCATAATTTCCTAAGACAATCAAGTTTTCAGGTAAAAATTAAAAATGATATCAATATATGGTGTGTATTATGACATCATAACGACACAAAAGTGATGTAAAGAATTATATAAAGGGTATAAAAGACCAAATATATGTTTAAAATTTAAGATAAAATGTTTTTTAGGTTATTTTATTAATTTTATAAAAGGATTTATGAATCCTACAAAGCCTATCTTATATTTTAAGGTTTTAAAATCAATTCTTTATAAAAATGACTCACTTACACATCACCAAGGGTAATATTTTTTTAATTTAGGCCCTTGGTATTATAAAATAAATAAAACCAATACTATTCATAAGAAACCATGGTAAGGTTTATGGTTTTTATTACTTTGTTATATAGAGACCAAAACCTATGTTTGAGAAATAATAAAGATCTCCCATCTCTTTTCCTACATAAACCCCCCCAATATCCCATTACTTTTCACTAAAAAGCCTTTTATCACTTACTTACTTTAACCTAACCTCTATATAGTCATCCTAAGGTTACCTAAATCTATTAAGAAGCTCATATCTATCTTTTAGAATCACTCTCTCAAGGTAAGGGATCCTCCCCTTCTTCTATTCAAGCATCTTCTTCATTTTATGCCTTTTATTTACTATTCCTAATGTTGGGATATATTTTTACACATACCTATTATTTTAATTTTTATTTAAAAAATATTAAATACAAATTTATATCTCATTAATCCATTTTATGAATATTTTAATGCTATTGTTATGCTGCTGAAATATCATTATGATTTTTCCATGCCAAGTTTTTACTCAAGAACCCTCCTTGTCATATGCCTATTAATTCCCAAATATTCATGTTTGGTTATGTTATTAAATATACATAATACATTTCTTTTTACTTAAAATTGATAAGATACCCTTTTCTATCTCATTGAACCACTTTATGAATCTTCATGTACTGACGTTATGCTGCTGAAATGTCACTATGGTTATCCAGGTTCAACATTTATGAGGTGTACCACACCAATTTCCACTCAAGGGTATTAAGCTATTTGTTCCTATACTTAATTTATTTGTTACTTCCATGTATATAACCCAAAATCCTTAATGGGTAATTAAATGTGATGAAATATGTTCTTATGTTAAATGATCTATGTGGAACTCTTATGTATGTACATGATATAATTATTATGGGAGCACCCAGATAGCACTCCAATGCATTCAGTAATGTTTTAGTTTCATTATCCACCATGTATGGTGTGTGGGCTGTTATCCTAAGAAAATTATATTATGATATCTTGGTGTTTAACCTTGAATTATGCTCATGATGTCATGTTTAATGTTTTTTCAATATTCTCATGTTTCATTTATGTTATCATTCTATATCATTCTTATTTTTTCATGTTTATGATTCTCACCACATTTATTTCCCATTTAAATAAATATAGTCTAACATGTAATAATTTCTTCATGTTATTATTTACTTATTCTCTTACTGTGATTTATAGATCACCCCTTACTTATGTATCTCCCTAGGTTATCCCATGTAGTTTTAAGAACAATTGAATAATATGATAATGTTAAGGAAGTTTTCAATAATTCTGATGTACCCCCCCCCCATTTTTAGTTGTTATGTATTGTAACTATTTACCCAAATACCCCAAACTTTTCAATCTTCTAGGGTGTACAATGTGTAATAAATCAATAATTAATTTGTAATAAAGACAAGGATTTTCATACATATATCTTATAGGAACTTAAATTATATCACAAAATTATAATTAACTCTTCAATATTTTATTTTTATGAAATACTCCATTAGTAATAGGATACTTCAAAATCTTTATTCATTAAACGCTTCTTTCTCAACACATTTTTCCAACTGCATTTCAAAAAAAAATATTTATTTAATGAAAATATATACAATCAACACAATCCATTGGTCTATTTATAAAAAAATATTAGTAAGATAAATAACACAATTCCTCTTTCCATAAATATCCATCAAAAAAACCTTTGAATTTTTAAAAACAAAACTTTGGATTTTTGTATCCTTTCTCCCCTTTGATAACATAATAAAAATAAAATTATAGAGAGTAAGGGATTGGATTTCACCTTATCCTCTCCCCCTTTGAATAAGGGTGTCTTTTATATATTGGGAATATAAAAATATTACTATCCTTGGATATTTACTCACCATTTAATAATTGATTTATTATAAGAGGTATACATGTAAAAGGAAGATCCATGATTGTTAATGGTAAATCCACCTCATGACCACATTTCACTGAATTTATTTTTTGAAAGATCATAAAGAAAAAATAAAAAAATATTTCCAAAAAAAATATTGATAATATAAATATAAACAAATCCCTAAAATCATATGAGATAAAGCTTGTTATAGGAAATAATAGAAATCATTCAATAAATCTATATAGTCTATAAGAGATACTTGATGAAAATTTTCATGATCCATGAAAACTAATTCTTCTTGAAAGTAATTGATGAGAATAAATGTTATTAAGGAAAGAAATAAACACTTTAGATTCCCAAAATTTCTTACTAATACAATTTAAGATATTTGAAACGATCATTCCCATTTTTATGTAACAAAATCATAATATTTTGAAAATAAATTACAGAAATGAAATATAAGAGGTTTCTTCATTTCATACATTAATCTTTATAAGGACACTACCTTGTTTGGAATAGCATTGACTTAAATAGATTTCTAGATTTTACTTTAAGTATTTTATTTTATACTTGCTGTAAATAGTTTTATTCATGCTCTAATATTGAATTATTAGGTTCATCATAATAATTTTGGTTTCCTCTAGTGTTCTTACAAGACACAAAATATGTATCTTGGATATCGTTTTCACTTTTTAAGGTTCTTATAATTGTCTTCATGTGTGGAGTAGATTTATCACTATATCTAGATTTTATATATAGACTAATACTTCTAACCAATTTTCATTGCTTATCTTAGTATATTGAACACAATAAAATAAAAAAAATATAGTTTTTATGGTTATTAGAGTGATTGGATCATTCTTCTTATTATACTCCACTAAGATCTTGATGAGATCCTCTTACTACACCACAACCACCTTTTCATGTATTTAATGATCAATCTACTTCTTGTGAGAATTTTAGTTAAAATTTATATTCAATCACTCCAGTAGCACTGTAAGAAAAACATTAGTGGAGTGTACTTGTTTTTTATATTTAATACATGTCTACTAAAGTTCCTCAAAGCTAGTTTACACTTATCTTGTCTTTTTTTCTATTCTATGATTTTCACCTTAATACATTATCTTTTATCTTGTTTTTCACGCATTTAATTTTATACCTTCATTTAATCAACTTGTAGATAAAGAAGACTCCCATCATGAAATAACCTTGAGTCTTATGATTATGCCTATTATAGGCATTCCCAATATTTTTTTTATCATGGATGAGTATCCCCCAAGATTATTTTTCATTATTATTTGGTAGATTATTTTTATTCCCAATAATATATTCCTTATTAATCTATCTATTAATGAATGATAGAACCCCCTCTAGGGTGATTTTTCATTATCCACATCATCCATAATAACCCATTCCCTTGTGGGATTGATCATTTTTATATTATAAAACTTAGAATATGTACCATTATTTCTAAACCATATATATTTAGAGATTTATTTTTTCAATTTTGTGTTCCTTATCCAATAAAATTTCACTTAAAGTACTTTATTACATCTTCTAGACATCAAGATATATTTATAAGTATCCATTTCTATAGTTTATTTTCAAATTTTCCTTTTAGATTCCTCTAAGATTTTATTTTTGTTATACCCATGCATGTCATGAAGATGAATTTTACACCTAACTTGTTATATCTTATTGGATTTATTGTAAATAGAAATTTTAAACATTAAATCATGTAATATTTGAAAATAATTTTTTGATTTACGTTCATAAGAGATGTTTATATTTTCATGATATTATGTGTTGGACCTATCATGGATAATGGTAAGCTAATGAGATCATAATTATGATGATATGGAGTGAGCTATAGAAGTAATATGGTCATTAGATATTCTATAATAATCTATAGTAAATCTATGGAAGGTTATTCTAAGTTATCGATTTAAATCAATAATATGATGGAGTAAATTATATTCCCTAATTTGAATATGGAGGAGAATCATGATAGAGTACTTGGATATGTTTTGGAAGCAAGTACTTTTTAATGATCAGATGCCTTAACAAGCTTATGAAAAACACTTTCATGATGCATAATCACATAGAGTATAAATAAAAAGATAGATCTTGTGAAACCTTATGATAATCAAGGAAGTTTTTATTGGATATAATTATTATTACTCACTAAGGTATGGAGATCTCTTATGAACACTATCTAAACCAATGGCATGGGGACATGAACCTCTGAATGGATTTGACTATGTATTATACCTATTATGAGAATTTCATGATGTTATCATGTGTTATATATATATTATTTTTATTTGTGTTTTATAGGTACCCTTGAGGCAATATCCTTATGATTTAAATGGATATTGGCATTTTATATTATTGTCACATGGATATTAATAAGATAAATCCTGAGGGTGATGTGGATGAAAGAGTTTTATAAGATATTATAGCATAATAATACATATTTTAGGAAATTATGGATGCTCAAAGAAGAAATTAGAAGGTTGCAGAATATGCATAGACTTGGGCATAAAATAATTTAGTAGAGAAACATATTTTTAGAAATCATAGCACAATGGATTTGTGTTACATTGGGATTTGGTTCTAACTATATTAATCAAATACTTCTATTGATACATCACATTGCGATATATTGTATCTCAAATCATAATGCTTAGAATAAATGGGAGAACTTACACTTATACAATAATCACACCAAATACCTAGATGTTTCACCATGAAGAGTATGTTCTATGGAATCACAAGGTCCTTCTTTAAGTAATTTATTCCATGAAAGAGGGTTTAGATATTTTGGTATTGGGATATCCATGGGAGATAAGGACCCTAATTCCATATTATATAAGTAAATTTGATAGATCTAAGGATATAATTAATCTAATAATCTTGGATATTATTTTGACTAAATCTTAGATCATGAAGGATCATGTTGGGTTATGATATTATATAATTTTCTATGATAATAACCCCCATTACATTATCTTATTAATTCAAGAATATCTAGATATTATATTCCTTAACCTTTTTGATAAAATAAGTACTTAAATTGGGACATCTCAACCTTGTATAAGAAATATTTGACTTGGGATTTAGTGGATATAACACATATGTGAAAATGAGGATATTTGAGACTCATTGATCAATCATGATCATTAATAGAGATATATAGATATGATACATCTCTATAAATGCACCATTCCCTCCACTATGAAATTTTCCACTCATCCTATGATATAGAAGTGATTTTATGTGCATTATGGGATCATTGAGAAGGATAAATCTAGACAACAAGGTATTACTAGAGAGAATAAGAATTCACACAACATACATTAACATATATTCATTTTAGGTGGATAGAAGAAGGATCTCACATTTTTGAATGCTTATTATCACCAATATATTTCCCTTTTAATTTTCTTTTACATTTTTATTGTAGTTTTGGACTATATTTATGACTCAATGTTTGATTAATTCATTATAGATAATAATATGTATAATTTTATAATTTGAGAATAACCATTGAACACTAAGGACATAACAAATTAATGAAAAGAATGTTGAGAAACATGTAATCCTCATGTAATGTGGTTTAATTTCTAGATCTCTAATAATTTTCATTTCCATTATCATTAATGTATTGATAATTATGTGATCATTACACTAATTAAATATTAGGATCAGGATTTTATAAAGGGATAAAAACATAAAAAAATTACATTAGACTTTTACCATTGATCCCCCCTAGTGGTCATCCATTCCACTTATAGGAATGAAAATTGGAATTGGAGAAAGATTCACCCACATGGATCAAAAATTATATTTCCTATCTAATTCTATGATATATAAGAATTAGTATTATAATGATATTCATGGTTATAGTTCCATGTATGCACACATGGATCATGAGTTTTTAATAAAAAAAGTTATTTCAACTTTTGAATTCAAGTATATTTTTAGACGATTTCATATTTCCATCAGTATATGCTTTCACCCATGGAATAGGAAAAGATATATTGAGTTCACAACTAAATATTCTCTATATTTTAAATTTAATATATTCCATGTTGGAGTTATCTTTTGGATAAGGATATATGTTCTTTATAATAAAAAAATTTGATTACTGCATTTCATTATGAAATTAAATTTTGATGATTGTTACATTAGTTCATAAGATAATGATTCTAATGAAAATGTAGATATTGTACAAAGTAATAAATTTAGGAATAAAATAAAAGGGGAGGTATAAAATCTAATTAAATTCGTGATAACCACTAAAAATTACCATATTTTTAATTATAAAAATTCTATGGATCTTAATAAAGAAAACTATAAGATTTAAACTATAATTGAAATTCTAAAGTGGAGGATTGATTTTGATCAAGGGGATATATATTTTGATACTATATATTCCTTAAAAATTTAAGATTAATTAGAGTCATATAAATCTAAATTAATGACTCCTAAATACATCATTGATGGTTTAAGGGATAAACTCAAAGAGTCCAAGACAAGTTTTTACAAATCTATACATGAAGTTATAGAATTAGAGAACCCTAAATCCATGGAGTTTGATGGTATGAATTATAAAAATTTGGATTAAAATCATAATGAACTTATCTAATTAATAATATAGAAATAGATTATTGATAAATAAGAAGATTAGAAAGAATGTTTTATATTTATTACTAAAACTAACAGTATCCCAAAAATAAGGAAGGAAAGTTATTTTAGTAGAGAAACTATCAAAAAGACATTGAGAATTAAAAATGGTGGGAAATTAATCCCATTAAAAGGGAATTGGTAAGATTCCATGGGAGACTCATCCATGATGAGGATATACCATAAAAATACTTATTAATAAAAGAGTATGGTGGTGTCAAAAAGAATAAAACGAAGGAAAGAAACATGTGTAATATTTTGAAAACACTTGTTTTATAGAGGAAACAAACACTTGATGTTTTTTATTATAATTTGGTTTCTTTGACCACAAACTGAGGAAATTATATTGTGAAATTATAGTGATAGAATCTAAAATAAGAAGAAATCATAAAAATCTAAATAGATTTAAAAAATTATTACTAATCTTAGTGCACTCAAGGATACTTTTGGATGGTGAAATCAATTGGGACACCCCACCAAGGGTAGTTTATCATGGATTTTTTAGAAATTAGAGTAAATTAATGATTCTAATATTTACAAGGAGTGGATTTAAAATAATATTATTATAAATGTGGTTGATTAAAAGTAAGAGGATCTCACAAAAAACATGGAAGATCATGAGGTGAAGAATTCAACCACTCAAGGAGTCATTAAAACTTGTTTTAGGGTTTATTATAATAAATCCAAATTAAAAATTTATTAGAGATGTGTTAAAATTTCCTATAATATATTAAATCTCAATAGAGTATTAATTTTACTATATACATGTAGAGAACCATTATATCCTCTTAAAATTACAAATAGATAATGAAGAGAAAGGAGCAAGTAATGAAATAAGGGAAATGATCTTCTATTATTATGCCCATATATTTAAATGATGGGATTGATTGAAAATATAGATAATAAGTGGTGAAGAGGCATAGAAGTAAATATATAAATATTATGAATAAATGGTTCTTCTAAATGGTATATCCCCCTTTAAAAAACTGAAGTATGAGTTTTTTAAATCACTTTATTTTCCCAAGGATTACTTGATGGATTTTTTCCTTTAAAGGTGATGTTTACTTGAAAAATCAAAGAGGGTAATTATGGGAATTTTTTATATAGAATAACTTATGGAATACACAGTCTTATTGATTTATTACTCTTATTTTATATAATTATTTTTATCCTATAGTATTATAACAGTTAATAAATATTTATTTTGGTAGATAATCAATTTTTTGAATTTTACAATCTATTATTAAGGATTTTTAAGAGTTGAGATTTTTTAAATATGTTCATAAGGTGGATTACTACTTAAAATAATAGACACTCCATTATTTTATTTTATTATTAAGAAAAAAATTATTCCTATCAAATAGGGAGAAAAACATGTTTTTTTGTTTGGGATTGACTAAATATGTAAGTTTAGAATTTTATTTATTCCTTATTAAGATGAAGCCCCCATTTGATGGGGTAAGGATTATCAAACCCATTATAGGGAGATATTAAAGAACAATCCCAATCATTTGTTATCTATTTTAACCTTTGGATTATATTGTTAAAGGGGGGGTAATAGACACATAAATTCAATGTGACATTGATTAAATATAGATGGGGGTTTTAGATAAAAAAAAGTGGGATTTATTACTTTTTGTTTCTAACATTATTCTACTTTCATTCATGTTGTTTAAAAAATCAATGGATTTTTTGATGATGAGGATTTATGGTGATCATATTTCTAATAACTCCAAATGGGATATTTGTGTGCTCATGTGTGTCATGAAGATGAATTCCATATATGAGTTTTTATGTCATGTTGGATTTGATGTCAATAGTTGTCATCATCATCTATTAAATTTTTATTATTTGGGATACAAGATACAACCAGGACCTAGGGAGGCCTAAAATGATTAATTCCAAGGGAATCCGATCAAATCAATTTCACCCCCCTTAGGTTTAAAATGAGAAATGTGGGAAAGAAAAGTTACGTTGGTACCTTGATTTTACAAAGAAGCCAGGTGGTATGCCACTTTGTTCCCATCCCGCCAAGTGTGGGTGAAATTAGTATCATTTTTTGAGGAGAGATTTGAATTTTCTAATGGAGGATAAGATCTACCAGGGGATGGATCCTTTTCCAAGAAATGAGTCATGGATAACCATGGAGTCGGTTTCCAAATGATGGATTTGGATGTTCTGCTGGATGCAAAGGGTGAGACCCATAAGGATTGCTTTTGCCTCCACCTGTAAGGAATTTCCACTCTCATAATGAGCCATGAATTCCATAACTAAACTCCCCTTGGAATCACAAAAAATGCCTCCTTCCCACGTGTCACCTAGAATTTAGGAACCATCTGTATTCATCTTGAGACCCCTTGTTGGAGGAAGCCACCGAACGGATTTTCCATGTGACCTAGAGACGGTGGAGTGGGCCACTTTTGAGGAAACATGAAGTGAATAAAGGGAAGGATCCTCCTTCTAGTTTTCGATAAGAGTCTCCAAGTAAATCAACAAACTACTGATTATAATGATGATAGACCTTCCTGTGGAGGTAAATTCCTCAAATATGGCCCAATTTCTTACTTTCCATAAATAGAAGCAACCCGCATTTAGAATGATTAATCTTTCCAATTTTTACATGGATGAACCATATTACCCATGTAACAATATCTCTAGGAATGGGAAATCTTTAAGATCGTAGGAGGAGTAAGCAGTGAATCCACAAAATAATCTCCACACAACCTAGGCCCAATCAACTTCAAAGAAGAGGTGGTGCATGCTCTCTTCCCACTTATTCCTGCAACAATGAAAAAAGGATGCCATGATGATTCCTTCCTTTTTAATTTTTTTGTTTGAATGTAGATCCTTGTTCTTGATTCTCCAAGTAAGGAAGACTTCGTTGGGATTTTTTGCACTACACTAAATAGTTCCATCTGTCACATTGATCATGAAGGATAGATAGACTTTAGAAGTCCTTCGATTTGAATTTACTTGAGATGGAAGGGGTGAAGACACACTTGTATAGTTCCAATTTGGTAATAATAAGATAAAGTTTTCTTGTTTTTTTGTCCATAATATCCCTTATTAATGATGGATACTGACTCGCTTCCTTGAAAGAGGTGATGGGGGTGGGACACCCTGGGTAATAGATCACATTGCCTTCCCAGTTATGATGCTAGAAGAGGATGTTCCCCTCCCATATTATCTATTGAAAATTCTATTGGAGGTTTGGTATGAGGGTATGAACTAAAGACCAATGAGGATATCCATGCACTGAAGTGACATCCGCATTAGCAATGTGATTGCAGGACATAATATTCCCCCATAGCATGCATTCCTCAATAGTTTCCTATGCAAGCTTCGCATGCATGAAATGAATAGTGTCAACTAGGCTCTTTATGTTAATCCCTCTATCAGGGATGAGCCTTTCCATCCTATCCTAGGATACATGGTTTCTTCTTTCTTCTAATAAGGTGTCCTAGAAGAACCCAGATAGTATTTTTTCAATGGTCGTTATGAAACCCTTCAGCACATTGGTAGAATCCAGTGCCTGGACCAAAATGGATGATAGTACACTATTAACAAGATAAATCCATACCCCAAAGGATAAGAAGTGATTCTTCTAGTTGAGGAAATGGCCTTTAATCTTAATCACCACATGATCAAAGTCGTGGATGCACATTCTACCTGAGGAAATATGAGTTCCGCAATATTCCATTGGGAAGGAACCTCGTCAAATGCTAAGCTTGTTACCCAGATTCACCTCCCTGTTTGGAGCACATTTTTTGGGTATATAAAAATTAATTTTTTCCTTATTGATTACCTTTATGCTTTAGTGACAATATTTCCTGAGAATGTTGTTGATCTCGTTCACTGACCTCTATCTAGAATTCATGAAGATTAAAGTATTGTCAGCAAACATAAAATGTGCAATGGAGGATAAATTCAATTTCCTTCAATATAGAAGTGTACTAACATTGGACATACCCCTTTTGATTGAGAAACTAAGGGTGTCCTTCATAAGAATAAAAATACTTGCTGATATGGGGTCACCTTGACGTAGACCTCGAGCCATCTTGAAGAAACTGTGATTTCTCCCCATAAACAATATGCCAAACCAGGAGGATCTAAAACACCTAAAGATGAGTTTATAGGCCCAGGGAGAGATACCCATCTTGGTGAGAACCCTATTTATAAAACCCCATTCAATCCTATTATATGCTTTATTCATGTCTATATCGATGGCTATGTTCGATCTGTGGGACTTGGTATTAATTTCTATAAGAATTTATTATTCCAGAGGTATCACACCCTGGATTGAGCACCCTTTCACAAAGCCATGTGGTTTGATGGATACACACTGAGGGATATGTATGGCCAGACTCATGTTAATGATACTTTCTATAATTTTGTAGGGTAAGTTATACAAACTAATTGGTTTATAATGGAGAATGAACTAGGGGTCCTTGATCTTCAGTATGAGAACAAGAGTCAAGGAACATGAAACCCATAGAAGGATTCCTCTGCAAAAAAAATATTGTATGGATGAGATGATGTCATTCTTGACTACCTCCCAAGATCCCCTATAGAAATATCCAGGGAAGAAATCGGGACCTGACACACTCTTAGGATTTAGTTTCATCATGGACGCATGAATCTCTTCCTCTCTAGGAACCCCTTCCATTGAATCATTATCCTGAGCAGAAACAAGGCTTGGAATCCCTTCCCAAAAATCATTATCCCCTGATGGATATCCATTGGGCATGTTCAATCTTGGGACAATAAGGAGATCTTTGAAGTGGGTGAGCTCCATGTCCCCGACCACCTCTCTATCGTCAGTGTAAGTACCATATTCCATTACAATATTGGGTTTGATAAGGTTTATCCTCTCCCTTATAGAAGCATGAAAATATGTGGTGTTCTTATCCCCTTCATGGATCCATTTTATCCTTGAGCTCTCCTTTTCCTTTTCTTCCTAAGATAGCACCAAATATTCGAGGTTGTTATTCTTGTCAGAGAGTTCACCAAAAAACATTTCATCCCAAGACTCCTACAAATTGGCTTCTAGGCACTAGATATCACATTTTAGCTCATACATAATCCGATCATTAGGAAGAAGTTTCCTAGACCATGTCTGGAGTTCTTGTTTAAGATGCCTCAACTTTTTTTGGATCACCACCCATGAAAGGCCATGGCTTAAACCTTTCCAAATATCCCTAACCAACTGGTGATAATCTGGGTTGATCTTCCATTGGTCGTAAAAATTTAACCTTTCATAAGAGGTCATTCTTGGGGATAGTGAGAGAAATACTGGAGAATGGTAAAAAAAAATACCCTCGATCAGGTGATTGACATTTGCTATTAGGAACATAGTGATGGAATGAACATTTTCTAGGTGGCATTCAAGCTTAATCCAACATCGGATGCTCCCATGTTGGTTATTGCACCATGTAAATGGGTCACCCAAGTATCCCATATCTATTAAACCATTTCCAGTCATAAACTAGACAAAATCTATGTTATCCTTTCATAGGAAAGCACATATCCCTTTCTTCTCTTCTAGATCCATGATAATGTTAAAGTCCCCACCAGCCACCCATGGCAGGCCCCCTTGGTCAAATGCACTCAATTAATTCCATAGTACCTCCCTTATTTGTGCATCGTAACTACCATAGAAAAGGACACAAAGAGTGTCCCCCCCCCACTAGAAATTCTTGAAGGAGTACATGGCGCTTTTTTTAAATATTTTTTTTAAATGATCACATTCCTTGACTAGAACATGAAGAACTCTTAGATACTAAAGAATATAATGGAATTTAAAGAACAAAATGGATATTTTGACTGCATTTTTTAATCATGAAAGCATATATTTTCCCCAATAATGATTCCTCATCAAAGGATAGAGATCTATAAAAAACATAATCCAAACCAATGGTGCGGGGACATGAACCTAAAAAATTTAACTATGTATTTTATCTTTGATGTGGAGTTCATGACACACTAATTTATTTCACACACACATGTGTGTGTGTTTGTGTGTGTGTGTGTTTTATATTTATGTCATGTTGGTACCCATGAGTATTTATCCTTGTGATTGACATAGAACTTGGTATATCACATATTTATTACTTGGATGATGAAGAAAAAGATGAAGTACGAGGTTGAAGTAAATAAAAGATCTCAAGGAGATCTAGTAGCATCATGATAAAGATTAGGGAAATTGTGGAAGCTCAATAAGGAAAATAGAAGACTATATAAAGTGAAAAGACTTAGATATAAAATAATTTTTTGAAGAAACATGTTGGAATAAATCAGATCATAATAGCTTTGTTTCATGTTGTGATTTGGTTCTAAAGGGAATAAGTGAATACTTCTATTGATGTATCACGTAGTGATGTGATTTGAATTATGATTCAATGTAATGAAGTGAATAAATAACTTAATTTTATATATCAATCATGTTTTATCCCAAGATTTTGTGCTACGAAGAGTCAATTTGGAGGAATTGTCGAATCTTTATTTGAGGAATCTGTGTTGTGATAGAGGGCTATGAAATTTCAATGACTGTATATCCCTTGATGTTGAGGAATTCCATTCTAAAATATGGTAAATCTATCCAAAATCATGGAGTTTACACCATAAGAATTCAAACCATGAAAATATCATGTGTGGATTCCTCAAAGGAAAATATACATCATGTTGTAATCTTGGTGGTCACACTGAAATGGTTCTACCATTATATGAGGACATATAAAGACCACACTATACTATTAATGGTCATTCCATAATGGAGGAGAATATTTTTTGGATATTATAAGATATATAATCTAGTAATCTTGGATATTATTTTTTTTAATCCTTTACCATGAATGATTATATCATTCCATGAGATTCTATATTTCATTTTAATAATAGCATTCACATCATGAACATGTTAATTCCATAATACCAAGATATCATATGCCCTATATTTTATAGATGAAATAGGGACTTAAATTTAGACAACTCAATATCCTAATAGAAATATTTAACTTAGTATTTAATAAATATAACACATTTTGTAATATATGATTATCTAGGGCTCATGGATCAATTTTACCATTGATATAGAAATAGATATATAATACATCTCTATAAATAGATCATCCTCACTACTGCAAAATGGTGTACTCAACCTATGAGACCAATGCAATCAGATAGTATGATTATTGATAAGGAGAGAGACACCCAACCATGTATTACTAGAGATAATAATAGTCCACACAACATTTGTAAACATAAAGGCACTAGAAGAAGATTGAGGATGGATTTCACATTCTAGAGAGATTCATATTATTAATCTATTTACCTTATAATTTTATTTGAAATTCTTATTAGATTTCATGAATATACTCCTACCTTCATCCTATGATTCATTTATCATTGATAATAAGATATTAAAGTGGATAGAATAATCATAACCATTGAACGTTAAAGGTGTAACCACTCAGCGACTAGTGTGTCATGAATCTTTTAATATTGGTATTATGTGTTTTACTTTTTAGCTCTCTTATGACCCTCATCATCATCATCATTATTGTATTGGTAATCACATTATCCTTTACCTAAAATATAACATGGTCAAGAATTTTGTAAAGGGTTAAATTTTGAAAAGGTTCATATTATACATTGACCACTGTTTCACCCCTTCCCCCCTTCGTGTTCATGTATCTCTCTTCAGGGATATATTATTTTAAGTAAAAAATTCAAATATTTATTTAATGAGATTTTAATTCTATAAAATCTCTTATTTCAATATAAATTTTAAAAATTAAAGCGCCTTTGGATAAATAAAATAAATATTCTTGACATTATTACCTTTTGAATTTTAGAGCTCAAAATTTACAACTTCTTATTGACTTTTGAGTAAACTTAACATGGAATCCTTGAGTTCGTCTTACAATACTTCAATAATGATTAAATAAACCACCATGACCTAACAACATGATTTTATTTCTTCTTTAGTTTCAATGAAACATGAAATACATAATTCAACGTCTTTTTAAGACACCTAGGTATTCTATTTTATAATTGAAATTGAATATTGAAGATTTTAATTTCCATACTAAAATTATATATTTTTTAAATCATCAAATGAGTTTGTTTTGATGATTAATAATTTATTAATTTTATTTTTATCCCTTTTATTTTGATTCATAAATTTCTTATAGCTCATAAATTACAATTTTTTATTATAATCATCTATTGAAAAAATTTCAAATATATCATAAATTTTTTACTTCATCTTAAATATAATAAAATGGCAAATCCTTTATAAAAAAGAGAATCCTATAAACAAAATTATAACTTAAAAAAATTAAATACAAATTAAAAATTATCTAGAGTTATCCAATAGATTTTCTCAACCCCACTTAGTGAAATTAATTAATCATATGGTATTGAAAATTAACTTCTTTGATGATAAAATATAACAATGAAGGAATTCACCAGTGTGTTAATAAATCCAGTACCAAATGTTGGTGTCATTGTCATTAAATTAAAATAATGATCCACTAGATTATAATTCTAATATTTTTCATTAATACCACTAAATAATATCCTCAAGAGAAAAATTATAACCTATAATCTGATACCAATTGATAATATTATCAAGTAATAAGGAAAATTTTTCTTTGATACCAATTATAAGTCTTGGTTAAAATATTCACCAACCACTCGAAGTGGGTGGTGAATCATTGGTTAAAATCCACTTCAAACTTTTCTCCAATTTTAAACTAAAGTACTTGAAATGTCTATTAGTACATGGTTCTATAATTTATTAAGAAAATTCATAATTAAATGAGATAGTATGAGAGAAATATAGACACATGAACACATTGGATTTCATTGTTCAAATACTCTGTACAAGTGGATATATCCTTAGTGTGAAGTAGTTTCTATCTTGCATCACACATTATTATTTTATTATCAATGAAGAATATGTGTCTAGATTAAGAACATAGTTCATGACTAAAAAAAGTATATAGGATTAAATACAAGTAAATATGACCAATGATGAGAACAAACAAGCTTGAATGATCGTATTCTGACTTCCTAAAGTATCTCCAATCAATGGATGATTTATATACCTTAATTTTCTATCAATAATGGACAAATATAGTTGGTTAAATTTTTATATACCTCATAATTACATCCATCATCTCCTCATATTATAGTGATATCATTCATAAATATATATATATATATATATATATATATATTATCTCTTTATCTCTATCAACAGTCATAAATAATCCTTATGTCTTGGATAGACTCATCTTGATCCGTGTGAAAAAAATTCAACATACCTAGTAAAAAATTATCTATTTTATTCCAAAATATCACATTAAAACTTCGGATTACTTTATATAAATTTTTTATATTCAAATATACATTTTTTAGATTTGGTTTAAACCATGACATAGCGACCATAACCGCAACATCATTTTATTGGTCAAACCAAGATTTGAATACCATTATAAAATCTCAAACCTCATAGATATCAAAAATAATTTCCTTCTTTGTTTCCTTAGTGCTAACTAAAACCATGATATTTTTTCATCTAGACCACATCATTATTTATACTCTTGCATAACATACACTATTTCTAGAACCATGATCACTAAAATCACAGATGTTTACTCCTTATACCATGATGTATTTTTTATAACCATGACTATTTTTCTACATGTTTTATTCATTGTCTCTATCCATCCTATTTTGGAACCATGATGAGATTCCATACATATTTTTCCTAAACAAAAAAAAATTATTTCCATGATTACATCATGATTTTCTATATTATTGAATAATTACCTCTAACTCTAGAACTAGTCCATAAACCATGGTCATTTTCTCAAAAACTATGATAGTTTATTATGTCATTGCTTGTTTTTATTTTCTATGGGGTCAATATATTTCTACATTTAGATCCTAGAAACATGGTTTTAACATGGTTGATTACTTCATGCTTCTTCACAATCCATTTTTATCAGGGTAGGTAATGGTTGGCTCAAAATTCCATAAAACTTGGTTCTAATTTATGTGATATCTTTCCTTTTTATAAATTGGAATAATTCATCTATTCACTTTAGAGATAAAACATGATAGAAAATGTTTCATCAAACATGGTTAGATCAAAAAATATATTGCCCTAATTTTATCTCGAGTGTAAGTCTCTAAACCTTTATTATTTATTCTATGGAATCTATAATACATTCAAACCTTCATCATGATGCCTTTAGATCAGATTATACTCAACTTCAAATTTTAAACCTCATCCTTTATCTCTTCTTTATCATTATCCATGTGGTATTTTCATATGATGAAACGCTTTACAAGTCAAATAAATAGATATATCCTCGATAATTCCTTCAAGATACTACTATAAAATATATCTATATATATATGATAAAAATTAATGTTTCATGAACTCTTCCTTATAATAATAATAGAAATACAAGTCCATGTATAGGTTCACAACACCACAACATTAGATATGATAATATTTTTTAGGAATCTCCATTATTTAGCAAGTAAACATTGATATAGTCAATGGAAAATACATTCATTATCATAATGAGTCATCATATAATCTTATTCTTGATACACTAAGTGAAAATACTCACACTCCTCTTAAAGTATTCAAATTATTCACTTGAAATTTTACCATTATATCTTCATAGGTTCTCTTTAATTTTGTTGTAAATGAATCCATCAATTAACCAACATTTTATGGGTGTCATAAAACTTTCTAACATATTAACATAAAATCAAACATGAAAATAATCATATTAAAAACAAATTGAAAATTACATAAATGGACATTATCAATATCCTTCCCTAATACATGTATGGGCATAAAAAATATTCCCATAAATAGCCACATAAATATTTGGAAGTCATATCTCATTGAAGGATCTATATATAAGCCTACAAATATTTATTCATACATCCATTTTAAAAAACGACATCATCATTATAATGTTTTATTATGGTATTTTAGTGAGTTTTATTAACCATCATAATTAGTATAATTCCACCCGTATACTCTAACAAACCAATGTGTTATAAAGAGAAATAAGTAAAAAATATGTTATGAGTGACATGTTATGATTGATATTTTTTCAAAGAAATAGTATCTAAGGAAACCAATAATATTTTATAATTCACATCACATAAATAACCAGCACTATAAAGTACTCGTATCTTCACTCTAGAACTACGTATTAGGCTTATTACATATCAAATAAAAGTACATTGATTGTCGTGACTAATCTCTATAGATACTTAACATAGGAAATTAATTGGTTTTTTATAAAACACTTTAGTACTTGGTTCACTAGAACTATCTCACATCTATAATATAGCATCCCACCTTTTTATAACATAAACTTTCATTACATTACACAAAACTGAGGATCTTTAAGGTTTAGTGTCTTGGAAACCAGGAACTTAAAACATGAAAACATAAAACATTCTTCTTAAACACTTGAAAGGCTTCTCGCCATGTTCATCCTAGGTTCATTACTGCATCTCATAACATGGGGACATACATCAAAAGAAAGGGTGAGCAGAAGGCCCAGTAAGGGAAACAAGAGAAACATTTTACATGTGAACTTGAGAAACTTAAATAAGGTCATGAAAAGAACTTTAAGGCATGAGAAAGAAATCATAAGATATATCATAAAAAAAATAACATTTTTCATAACTTGAATATGTGGCTACAACATTTAATATTGAAAATCATTTCGTTTCACCAAGGTCCATCCCTAAGGTGTTATTAAAAATTACCAAGGTTATTCACCAAGGTATTAGTCTAAAAGGTCATCTCTAGAGATTAAGTCTTTACCCAATGCATTGGAGTGCTATTTGGGTGCACCCTTGACATGTCTTTATTATAATGTGAGCCACATATATCATCATAAATCATTTCATAAACAACCCATATAGCATAAAATAAATGGGTTTCATTTCATAATCATAATGTTTTAAAAACTGCTTTAAAGACATGATCTTTATGTCACTTTAAACCCACGGAAAGGGAAAGCGGGTTTCATGTATGTAAATACCATAATTTAAAATAGAAAATTTTGATATATATGTGAATACCCCTGTATAAATAAGATCTTTTAGTATTTACTTAATAACATAAAATAATTTTTGAGAAAAGAGAGAGGCATTTTGAGACGAAAATTCTGCAGTATAACGGCTACATTTCGGGGTTTTAGAAAACATTGAAAAGAGAGGGGACATCGGTCAAACATTCATAAATGACCCATAAAATAGTATAGGGACAAAATATGAAGGATATATGAACATGGTAATGAAATTTTAAAGATGTACCATATGAAATGAAGAACATTAAAGGAAGACAAAAATAAGATTTCTCTTATGAAAATTCGGCAGCCTAACAGCGTCACTTAAACTTCAAAAAATGAATTGACGAGATCAAATAGGGTATATCATCATATGAACATAAAAGATAAGTATGATAGATATAGAGATCATACCCCAACATAATACAAAAGGAACTTGAAATACTTTACATGAAAGTAGATCTTTGAAAAATTAGAAAGGCAAACGAATCCCTTAAAAATTTGGCAGCCTAACGGCGTCACTTAAACTTCAACCAAAAATGAATTGACAAGATCAAAATAGGGTATCTCATCATATTAACATAAGGGTTCAGTATGATAGATATAGAGATCATACCCCAACATAATAAAAAGGAACCTGAAAGACTTGACATGAAAATAGATCTTGAAAACGAGAAGGGTGAAAGAATCTGTTACAAAAATTTCGGCAGCCTAACGGCGCCACTTAAACTTTCATAAAATGAAATTATGAGAGTAAGAGGGGGTATCTCATCATATGAACATAAAAAGGACATTATAATGAATATAAAAGAAAATACTCTAACATAAGAACATGGAGCATAAAAGGAATGACATAAAAGAGATTACTTGAAAAGGAAGAGAGAGGTCGGATCCCTTACCTTAAAACGTAACTCTTAAAACTCAAAGGTTGGGACCTTGAGGGCTTGGGGGAACCTTGGGAGGACTCCTTGGGAGGTAATGAGACCAGAACTTTGTTGGGGGAGAGTTGGGAGTCGAAATTGATGAGGGGATGGCTTGGTATTTATAGGGAAAGTGAGGGGACAAGGCATTAATGGCCAAGGGACACCTCAAAAGTGGTTTTCTCAAAACCATGTGCTCTCCCATGGTATTTACCATGGAGTTAGGCCACATGGGGTCCCCCATACAATAATTAATCACCTTTGGTCGGCCAACCCTTAAAATATCTCATGACATCACCATGACACAATTATGATGTCATTAAACATACCGAAACCCTAAAATTGTATTTTTCCTATTCACTGAAAATTCAAATTTCTCAGAAAAATCCCAAAATTTCACCTTAACAAAATATCAATGCTCTGATTTCAAAAATGAACTCCATTTTATAAAAATAATTTTCTAAATATTTGTAATTTATTTTTTAAATAAATACACTATTCACCGAAAATTCATTTTTTTCAGAAAAATCTGCAAAAATTACCTTAACATAATATCGATGCTCTGAGTTCAAAAATGAAATCCATTTTATAAAAATAATTTTCTAAATATTTTTAATTTAATTTTTAATTAAAAAACACTATTCACCTGAAAAAACTAATACTTTAATAATAATTTATGAAACCGTTATTTAACCATTTTATTGAATCACATTACTTAATCAAGGTACCTAGATTATATTAATACTTTCTTTAAGTGAGATTAAAAATCCATTTGGTCACATTAATAATCCTAAGAATAAAATCACTATTCATAATTTACTATTCATCAAAAATTAAGTTGATCTTATTAGACTCTAAATTTCGTACTGAACATAATTGTAGAAAACCATTTTTTGAAAATCATTACACGTTTTTAATTATTTAAGGTTTACATAAACATTTTTTTTAAAATATCCTTTCTCTAAAATTCACCAAAAATATGCATACTATATTTATCCAGACATTTGAAAAGTCATAAACATCATTATAAGAAGAAATCCCAATTTTTATTTAAAACAAAGGATTACACAAGGCAGTTACGGTCTCCTAACACAGCCCCTTTATCACACAAGCATAGGACCTAAGTGTAAGGTGTGATAAGGTCAGAGAATCTGAGGGAGGCTCGGCCAACATCGCACGAGTAGTAATTTCTATCAGGTTGAACTTCTCGCGAAGGAAATTCCTTTCTAGCTTCACACGATGAAGTTCGGCTTGTGTTTGATCCAGAGCAAAGCCCAGTGGTGCTACCTCCTTCCCAAGTTCTGTTATATGGGCTTCGATCGGTCCAAGACTACTGGGTGAGGTCATCGAATCTTCTTTCTATAGTAATTAAACAAGATTACTTGTATTTAGAGACAATAATAAAAACGTTTAGTTTCCAGCGGTCATATTGACCAATGGTCATATACCAGTCAAAACCCAACGGTCTCATTTTAATTATACTCATGTTATCAAATGAAACATTTTTTTTGAGTATAAAAATAAAATAAAATAACACATAAAATTAGGAAATAAGATTTATTCAAAATTTCGGGTTGTTACAATCTTCCCCCCTTAAGAAATTGCGCCCTCGCAATTTTTAAAATTGGGTTTTGAAATTTCATTGAAAGTCCCACATTGGAAAAAAAGTCAGTAAAACTATTACTTTAAATGAAAGAAAGGGAAGTACAAAGGTCACCCGAGTTAACCCACACTAAGATTCCATGTAGGAAAACATGGACATGGAGGAGAAAACAAAGGGTCAAGTTCTGAGGGAGAGTGATAGAAAACATGATTAGGAGAAAGTTAACCATAAGAAAATCTCAAACTTATGATGTGTGTAAACAGTCTCTGATTACCTAGTAGGAAACATAAACCAACAACGTTTTTGTTTTAAGTTCCTTTTCATAATTTTGAGGAATTCATTTACTACATAGAAAATATACCTACCTTTATGTAGAGTTTCATCCTTTAATAAGTTTCTACCAAAAACTAATATTTTCTCCAAACGATGAGCATTCAAAACTACTTGGTCTCATCAAAACACAAGAATCATCTTCTAGAGAATCACATAATCCACAAAAGATTAACTATCTATTTCATCTATCTTTAAACATTATCCCAAAAACAGAAAGGGTAAGGTAAAAAAACTCTTCAAAAAGAAATAATCCCATTAGAATGGAAACTACTTTTAAATCTTCAAAGTTCCATGGTACTACCCAAAGTTCATCATAGACCATTCCATAAATAACGGTCCTTAAAATTACTCAAAATAAACCAAACTAAGATTGAAACCCAAATACAAGAGGGATTTGATAACATAGTCTTCCAAAATAAACTTCATTGTTCATCTCCAAACAACATCAACCACTCCTAACATCTTATAACAAAAGTAGCTAACCTAAACATATTTTAGCCAAGATAGGTTAATCATTCCCATAAGTAACCTAAATTACTATAAGTCCACCTTAAATTCATCTATTCTTCAAAATATAAGTCAACCTTACTTCTCAATGAAAATAATGTAGCAATCTATTTACCTCGATCATATAGGGTCCCCAAAATAGTGAACGTCTTCCAAAATAATAATCATATTTTAATCCCCTAATCATCTCTGTCATATTAATACGACAATCGTCGCATTTCCTATCACATTGGTTGTTGGGACATGTTCTTCCATTTCCCACCATTAACTAAGAAGATAAAGTATAATTAGGGGCTTAAATACTTAGCCAATAATCATGAAAAGGAACTTAAAGCATATAAGGATAACTTGTAGAAGAAAAGTATACCCTAACTTGTGATCCCCTAGGTTCCCATCTAGGTTATCCATGATCATATATTCTTATGTGAATATTTATTTTATTTTATCTTTGTTCCTTTAACAATGGTTCATACTAAGCTTTTGAATTTAACAGAGCATATCCCCCGGGAGTGTCGTAACCAAGAGTGCAGCAAGGCCCATTGTCGTGTACCAGTTCCCGTTTGAGTCTAGCTCAAATCGGTGTTTTTGGGTTTTACCCCTATGTACATTTGTACCAGATCCACCTCTACCTGCTCGTATCCAGACAGGGATGTATTTTCTTGGCAACCCCTTACTCAATACTCACCAAAATACCAGAAAGATTTCCTATATATAAACTTTTAGGTAGGATTCTTCCTAAAGTTTTCATATCCTAATTTCCACAAATAACTAAACCATCCTTTGATACCAACTATAGCATCCCGCCTTTTTAAAACATAAACTTTCATTACATTACACAAAACTGAGGATCTTTAAGGTTTAGTGTCTTGGAAAACAGGAACTTAAAACATGAAAACATAAAACATTCTTCTTAAACACTTGAAAGGATTATCCTCATGTTCATCCTAGGTTCATTACTGCATCTCATAACCTGGGGACATACATCAAAAGAAAGGGTGAGCAGAAGGCCCAGTAATGGAAACAAGATAAACATTTTACATGTGAACTTGAGAAACTTCAATAAGGTCATGAAAAGAACTTTAAGGCATGAGAAAGAAATCATAAGATATATCAAAATAAAAATAACATTTTTCATAACTTGAATATGTGGCTACAACATTTAATATTGACAATAATTTCATTTCACCAAGGTCCATCCCTAAGGTTTCATTAAAAATTACCAAGGTTATTCACCAAGGTATCAGTCTAAAAGGTCGTCTCTAGAGATTAAGTCTTTACCCAATGCATTGGAGCGCTATATGGGCGCACCCTTGACATGTCTTTATTATAATGTGAGCCACATATATCATCATAAATCATTTCATAAACAACCCATATAGCATAAAATAAATGGGTTTCATTTCATAATCATAACGTTTTAAAAACTGCTTTAAAGACATGATCTTTATGTCACTTTAAACCCACGGAAAGGGACAGCGGGTTTCATGTATGTAAATACCAGAATTTAAAATAGAACATTTTGATATATATGTGAATACCCCTGTATAAATAAGAGCTTTTAGTATTCACTTAATAACATAAAATAATTTTGAGAAAAGAGAGGGGCATTTTGAGACGAAAATTCTGCAGCATAACGACTACATTTCGGGGTTTTAGAAAACATTAAAAAGAGAGGGGACATGGGTCAAACATTCATAAATGACCCATAAAACAGTATAGGGACAAAATATGAAGGATATATGAACATGGTAATGAAATTTGAAATATGTACCATATTAAATGAAGAACATGAAAGGAAGACAAAAATAAGATTTCTCTTATGAAAATTCGGCAGCCTAACAACGTCACTTAAACTTCAAAAAATGAATTGACGAGATCAAATAGGGTATCTCATCATATGAACATAAAATTTCAGTATGATAGATATATATATAATACCCCAACATAATACAAAAGGAACTTGAAATACTTGACATGAAAGTAGATCTTTGAAAAATGAGAAAGGTGAACGAATCCCTTAAAAATCTGGCAGCCTAACGGTGTCACTTAAACTTCAACCAAAAATGAATTGACAAGATCAAAATAGGGTCTCTCATAATATGAACATAAGGGTTCAGTATGATATATATAGAGATCATACCCCAACATAATAAAAAGTAACTTGAAAGACTTGACATGAAAAAAGATCTTGAAAACGAGAAGGGTGAAAGAATCCGTTACAAAAATTCCGGCAGCCTAACGGCGCCACTTAAACTTTCATAAAATGAAATGATGAGAGTAAGTGGGAGTCTCTCATCATATTAACATAAAAAGGACATTATAATGAATATAAAAGAAAATCCTCCAACATAAGAACATGGAGCATAAAAGGAATGACATAAAATAGATTACTTGAAAAGAAAGAGAGAGGTTGGATCCCTTACCTTAAAACATAACTCTTAAAACTCAAAGTTTGGGACCTTGAGGGCTTGGGGGAACCTTTGGAGGACTCCTTGGGAGGTAATGAGACCCGAACTTCGTTGGGGGAGAGTTGGGAGTCAAAATGGATGAGGGGATGGCTTGGTATTTATAGGTAAAGTGAGGGGACAAGGCATTAATGGCCAAGGGACACCTCAAAAGTGGTTTTCTCAAAACCATGTGCTCTCCCATGGTATTTACCATGGAGTTAGGCCAAATGGCCCCCCCCATAAAATAATTAATCACCTTTGGTCGTCCAACCCTTAAAATATCTCATGAAATCACCATGACACAGTTATGATGTCATTAAACATACCGAAACCCTAAAACTGTATTTTTACTATTCACTGAAAATTCAAATTTCTCAGAAAAATCCCAAAATTTTACCTTAACAGAATATCAATGCTCTGATTTCAAAAATGAACTCCATTTTATAAAAATAATTTTCTAAATATTTTTAATTTATTTTTTAAATAAATACACTATTCACCGAAAATTCATTTTTTCAGAAAAATCCCCAAAAATTACCTTAACATAATATCGATGCTCTGAGTTCAAAAATGAAATCCATTTTATAAAAATAATTTTCTAAATATTTTTAATTTAATTTTTAATTAAAAAACACTATTCACCTGAAAAAAACTAATACTTGAATAATAATTTATGAAACTGTTATTTAACCATTTTATTGAATCACATTACTTAATCAAGGTGCCTAGATTATATTAATACTTTCTTTAAGTGAGATTACAAATCCATTTGGTCACATTACTAATTCTAAGCATAAAATCACTATTCATAATTTACTATTCATCAAAAATTAAGTTGATCTTATTAGACTCTAAATTTCGTACTGAACAAAATTGTAGAAGACCATTTTTTGAAAATCATTACACATTTTTAATTATTTAAGGTTTACATAAACATTTTTTTTAAAAAAATATCCTTTCTCTAAAATTCACCAAAAATATGCATACTATATTTATCCATACATTTGAAAAGTCATAAACATTATTATAAGAAGAAATCCCAATTTTTATTTAAAACAAAGGATTACACAAGGCAGTTACGGTCTCCTAACATAGCCCCTTATCACACCAGCATAGGACCTAAGTGTAAGGTGTGCTAAGGTGAGAGAATATGAGGGAGGCTCAGCCAACATCGCATGAGTAGTAATTTCTATCAGGTTGAACTTCTCGCGAAGGCAATTCTGTTCTAGTTTCACACGATGAAGTTCGGCTTGGGTTTGGTCCAGAGCAAAGCGCAGTGGTGCTACCTCCTTCCCAAGTTCTGTTAAATGGGCTTCGATCGGTCCAAGACTACTGGGTGAGGCCACTGAATCTTCTTTCTATAATAATTAACCAAGATTACTTGTATTTTGAGACAATAATCAAAACGTTTAGTTTCCAGCGGTCATATTGACCAATGGTCATATACCAGTCAAAACCCAACGGTCTCATTTTAATTATACTCATGTTATCAAATGAAACATTTTTTTTTAGTATAAAAATAATATAAAATAACACATAAAATTAGGAAACAATATTTATTCAAAATTTCAGGTCGTTACATATAAAATCCACAATATCCCTTGGTAGTAGTAGTAATGGGGGGTTTGTACCTTGCTAGAATACACCTCATTCAAGGGATTACTGACCCATATAGAGAACCCTAAACACGTTGTCATGACACGTCAAATTGATTATGTTTTTAAGGTTGATTTATAGTCTTGGGAAGACCCTAGGTCATATCTCAAGGAGCGTTGTTGGTTTAGAGTGTGAATTTTTAATAAAAAGCAATAAAAAAGGGGATGGTTTTGAAAAAGGTTTTAAGAAAATGACTTGATTTAAAGAGTTTAATAGTTGATAGATAAAGGTGGTGTTTTAGAATTATGAGATAAGAATATCATTTCAAGTTCACTACACATCTTTGTGAGTTCATAATTATGAAAAATACACATGGTTTAATGGAACCCTTTGGTTGAGTATTTTCAAGATCTTGACTTTCCTCTTGCCTCTTAAAATGATGCTCAAAGAACCACCCCTTGACACAACAATCGTGTTTTCAAGGTTTGGGTATAAAATGTAGAAAATAAAGGATACCAAAGCATACTAAAATCTTATTTATGTGTGAGATAAATAATATTTTTGTCATGTCCAATCGGAAAAATACAAGATTCCCACTTGAAATCTCAACCCAATCAGTGTTGAGATAAAAAGTGTTTCACTTAATTATAAAAAAATAAATGTATTTAGAGGAGAATCACATCATGTTTAGACATAATTGAAATTTTTATAACACAAATTATAGAAAACTAGTGGAATAACAAGTGTCGGAACTCCCTCCTAAGTATGTTCATCTCCCTCGAAATGATTGTCCACCGTGAAGCTCACCATCGAGAGGAGGAGGAGGCTCGGGTGGAAATCCACCTTAAACCTTGATCCCCCAATAAGGATAGGGGCCTCCAAGGATTCTTGGAAGAGGAGAGGACTATTTTGGGTATCCAAATTTTCAGAGCTTGTCCTTCTGGTAAAACTTACAAATGGGGATCCCAAGGTTCCATTTTATAAAAAAATGGAAAGGTGGTTTTGAGCACACAGATTTCTTAAAACCACTTGTCACATGGTTTTAGACCTCCATAAAGCCTTATCTCAATTTGGATAAAATAAAAAAGTTTTATAATCACCTCATTATTATCTCCACCAAAAGTTTGGCTACATTTGGACACCTACATCTTAAGATATGGACAGATCACAGCACACCACTTTTGACTTCATGAAAATTAGGTGTGCTGGACAAATCAGTTCAGTTGGGACACTAGATGGATGAATGAGTCTTTTCTTCATTAAAATGAAATATAGCTCAGTTAATTTTTGAACAGGCCACAAAATTTCATTTCATTTCGATGCAATGTTCAGTATCTGTGTTCATTTTAGTAAACTGGTGTGGTTGGATCCTGCACACCTTGGCCCATTTTTCATAAAATTTGTCATGGGCCCTCCAAATCACCACCACCTTCTATGAAATTATCAAAACAAGTAATATTTTCCTTTTTAATAGTGATAAATATAAAATAATTTAATCAAATATGAAGTAAATTTTTTTATTATTTTTATGATTTTCAATACAAAACTAGTTTAGCATAGTGATGCAAGGGTGAAAATGAAACAGTGAACCGTAGTGCGATCACACCCTCACACCTAAACATTTGAACTCCTAGGTAAAGTCATATTTCTAAAAATTATGCATGTAGATATTTCCAACTTCATAAAGATTTAACATTCAATGAAAATTTAATTCCTGATAGAAATGTGATCAAATAAAAAATCACACTAAGGAGTTATTCTCAGTGATCATGAAAAAAGACATCTCAAAAATTATATCCAAATGAAATTCCAAGTGATGCATGATACCAATAAAATAAAATAATTCAAAAGTTAATCATGTCACTAATTTTCCATGTGTGTGTGTGACAACCATTTCATGCTATTCTTTCCACTTTCTATCAAGTAAATATAAGTTATTTTAATAATTGTCTACTTACAAGATCCTTTCCACCAAACTTTACCCACATCCATTAAAATAAAATTTCAAGACCCAATCACTTAAGAATTCCCAGAAGTCAAACTATAAGCTCCTAACCTAGATATCTCAATATGTTTTACATTTCATCACTCCCTTTATTTATTATTTTTTCCAAAATTTTCACTTGGAATAAATCTCGCACTCTTCTCCCAACCTGTGTTTGATCTCATCACGACACTAATTGTAATAGTTATAACAAGATAAAAAGTATAGGAATGGTGAGTTTTTACCTTTCTAATAAACAACCCTTTTATGTTTTTTTAGGGTGTACAACAATCAGATAACAGGTACACACGCATAGGTCAATCTGGTACAGTAATGAAATAGATCGGATAAGGAACAAATGTATGGAAAAATGATTTTGTAAGGTAGTGAAAAATAAACCTAACTTATATTTACCTTCTATTAAGTAATAAATTTTCACACTTTATGGTTGGGTGCAAAAATGTGTGGAGAGATTAAGTGAAATAATTTTCCCTCAAAATATTCACAAAAAAGATCAAAATTCTTCTCAAAGGTTTTAAAATGATAAAACCATTTATATCATAGACAAAAATACCAAATTTCAAAAGAAAGTCACACCACAGTATTTAATTCTTTCTAAAATACACATTTCATAAAAAAATATTTTTTTGAATGCTAAAATAACAAGAAATACAGAAATTACACATAAATTTTCAATAACTTCCATGATTAAATAGGCATCATTTTCCATGATAAAGTGGGAATAAAAAAATATTCATTCATAAAGGTGAGTGGGATAGAAAGGGGGAAAGTAACAATACAATTCAACAAGCTAAAAAGAGAAAAAGAAGAAAGATGATGAAAATTCATAACTAACCTAGGAATGTACCCATCCCCCCACACCTAAAGTGTGCAGTGTATATACTGTAATAAATGAGAATATGGGAAGGAAGGATAAAACATAGTGGGTTTCCATGGTATGTTACTTCTTGAACATGCAGTTCCTCCATCGGGGACTTCTAAAGGGCTTCGTGGAAGTGCTTCAGCCGCTGGATGAAATTTCATCCTTGCATTGTAGAGGAGGACCTTCTGCCCAATGTGGAACTGATGATAAAGGATGATACGGTCATGGAAAGCCTTGGTTCACTCCTTATAAATTCTAGAGTTCTTATATTAATCTCATATCATTTCCTCCATCTCCTGAATCTGTAACTTCCTTTGATCACCTACACAAGAAAGAATATAATTTCATTGTTTGATGGATTAGTAGGCCCAGGGCTCAATATCAATAGGAAGGTGACAGCTCTTTCCAAACACTATCTGATATGGTGACATGAAAATGAGATTTTTGAAAGCATTATGGTAATCCCATAAGAAATAACCGAGTCTAAGACTCCAATCTTTTCTATTAGGTTGAACATTTTTTTCAAGAATCTATTTTACCTCCATATTTGACACTTTTTCTTGACCATTGGTTTGTGGGTGATAAGTAGTAGACACTCTATGCCCGACCCCAAACCGACGCAAAAGAGATCACATTGTTCGGTTGTAGAAATGAGAACCCTGGTCACTGATGATGAACCTAAGTATGCCAAATCTACATAAAATTTGGGTTCTCAAAAATTCCACAACTGCCTTATAATCAGCAGTCCTTATAGATCGTGCCTTTACCAATTTTTAAACATAATCCACTTCCAAAAGAATGTACAGGTTACCAAATTAATTGGGGAATGGTCCCATAAATTCAATGCCCCAAACATTGAAAATTTCATGGAAGAGAAAGGGTTTTTTGGCATCTCATTTATTTTAGATACATTCCCCATTCTTTGACAGTGAGGACAAGATTTACAGAAGTCATGGGAATCCCAAAACAATGTGGGACAAAAGAGACCAGAATCAGGGACCTTTAGAGCAGTCTATTGGGGACCAAAGTGGCCCCTAAAAGTGAGAGTGTGGAAAAACCTAAGGATAGACTGAAACTTGTTATTGGGAACACAACTCCTGAGGAATTGATCACTACTGGTGCACTAAAGGTAGGGGTCATCCAAAATGTACCAATGGGACTCATTTTTTAGACGGTCGACCTCGTTTTTGTTGAAATCAGTAGGAATGCAAGATGCTAACAAATAATTTACAATTTCAGGATACCAAGGAATAACATCTTGCACTCGGTACAATTTATCATTATGAAATGTGTCATTTATGGGAATACAGGGGGATGAGTCAATGTCTGAGGATGGGTGAATCCTACTAATATGGTCATCCACCACATTATCTGCTCCTTTTTTATCTCTAATTTCTAAATTGAATTCCTAAAGGAAGAGCATCTAGTGAATGAGATGTGGTTTGGATTCCAGTTTCTTAAGGAGATACCAGAAGGTTTCATGGTCTAAGAACACAATGAATTTGGACCCCAAAAGGTATGACCTGAATTTTTATAAGGCAAACACAATGGAAAGGAATTATTTTTTAGTTATGGTGTAGTTTTCTTAATCAGGGTCCAAAGTACGTGAGGCATAGGCAATGAAATGTGGATCTTGATTGACCCTTTGTGACAAGACTACCCCAACTGCATAGTTAGAGGCGTCACACATGAGCTCAAATGGTAAATCCCAACGAGCTGATTGGATTACCGGGGGTGACGTGAGACACCATTTTAAGTTATTAAAAGCTTCCTTGCATTCATTATCAAAAAAATCCCTTTTCTTTTTGGAGTAACTAGGAGAGTGGGAGTGAAATCTTACTAAAGTCACAAATTAAATGATGGTAAAATCCAGTATGACCTAGGAAATACCACACATCCTGAACATTTTTGGAGAATGGTAGGGAAGAAATGACATCCACTTTTGATTTATCTAATTCAATATCATCCCCATAAATGACATGTCCCAAAACTATACATTATCACACTATGAAATAGAATTTCTCATAATTTAATATGAGATTATTTTCAATAAAAATATATAGGACTGAAGAAATACTACTCAAGCATTCATCAAAAAAGAAGCCATAAACAGTGAAACCATCCATGAATACTTCCATTCAATTCTCTAGGTAATCCAAAAAAAATACTAACCATGCATCTCTGGAAATTACTCAGAGCATTGCACAGACCAAATGGCATCCTCCTATATGAAAATGTGCCAAAGGGGCAAGTGAATGTCATTTTTTTCAAGTCCTTGGGGGCAATATGGATCGGAAAGTATCTAGAATACCCATCAAGGAAACAGTAGTGGGAATTACCATCTAGCCTCTTTAGAATTTGGTCAATGAATGGCAACAGAAAATGGTCCTTCCTAGTGTGTTGATTTAGTCTCTGATAGTCTATACAGACATGCCAACTATTCTGCACATGAGTTGGAACGAATTCATTATTTTCATTTTTTAGTACAGTAATACCAGTTTTTTAGGAACCAATTGTACTGGACTAACCCATTGGATGTCAGATATGGGGTAAATGATTCCAATAGCCAATAATTTTGTTACCACCTTTTTAAAAACATATATGAGGTTTGGGTTCAGTCGACGTTGTGATCGCCTCACTGGTTTAACTTCATCATTTAACAATATATGATGTGTACAAATTGATGGGATAATACTAGGAATGTCTGAAATTGTCCATATCAAAGCTTTTTTATACTCCCTCAAAAGTTCAAGCAGTCGCAATTCATGCTTAGGATGGAGTGAACTAGTAATGATGATAGGAATCTTATTTCCATTCTCAATATATGAATATTTTAAATCTTTAGGTAGTTGTTTTAGTTCTAATTCAGGTGTATTTTGGATTAATGGGAGTGTGTGTGAAAGTGGGAGGTCACTAATCTCATCTAACTACTCAACGGTATCATCCTCAGATGAGGAATGAGATTTTACAAGATTTTCAGTATCATCGATGGTCATTGGATCCTCAATGTTCAAGAAATTATTAATTAATAAACATGCATGGAACTTTTCTAAAATACTACAACAATCAATGCATGATTAATTACCAGGAAATTAAATCAAGGATGAAAACTCATAAAGGGGTTGGGGGAATGAAAATAAGTGTTTTCATATGAAGGGATTACATCAATTAAATTTACAGAGAGAGTAATGTTCTTCTGAGAGGTGCTTCATGGAATCAAGGATGTTTAAATGGAATATTTAACCACCAAAATCCATAGATAATGTACCATTATGGACATTAATTATGGTTTTGGAAGTTTTCAAGAAAGGTCTCCCCAATATAATGGGGGCATTTTCATTCATTCCTATCATATTCATATTTTAACACATAAAAATCAGCAAGAAAAAATAAATTTTTCACCTTTACAAGAACATCCTATAACACACCAGAAGGGTGTATTGTACTCCAATTTTCTAGCTGAACGACTATTCCAGTTGGATTTAGTTCGCTGACCTTCAAAGAATAGTAAATGGAGTGAGTCATCAAATTAATAAAGTTTCTCAAATAAATCATAGCATTATAAAAATAATACTCCCCTATGGTGTACATAATTGAGAATTTTCCAGAATCATTACACTTGGTGGGAAGTGATGACTCTATAAATGCTGAAACTTTCCTCCCTAACCTCACGTTTTCATCTCCATGAAGTCTCCTTCGGTGTGTAAAAATATCTATTAGAAACTTGGAATATTGTGGAATTTTCTTCACATCATTAATCAAGGGGATGTTAACCTACACTTTTTTGAAAGTTTACAATGTTTCCTTATCAAATTCAGTTTCCTTTTGTTTTCTTGGTTGGGTGGCCCTTTGAGGAAATAGAAGAGGAATGGTTGGTCTAGGTGACTCATCAAAAAAACACTCTTCTTTGGAAAGGATTCTCTCAGGATAAGTTTCTACCTCATTTAGAGCATTTCTAGTGGTTGGGATGGTGGTTTTTTTAGGAAGGGATAAATTTATTAGTGGGGTCATTTGGGTTTAAAGTTGAGTTCCACTCCTAAGGGTGATGGAATTGACATTTCCCTTATTCCTAGAGTTAACTACTGGTTGAGAAGGTGTTTTACCTGACCCGTGGCTTTGGATTTCCCCCACTGAGTTGGAAAGTTTGCATAATTGGGTTTTTAGGTCTTGTATGGCAGCTTGGGTGGTTTTTTGGGATTGGAGATTATTGGAAGCCATTTGTTTCATCATATATTCTAGGCTAGGCTTGGGTTTTGGAGGGGGTTATTGAAAAGGAATTTGTTGTGGTTGAAGGTTTCTGGGTTGTGGCGGATGATTGCTCTTCCCTAGTTGGTTCCATTATTGTTGAGGTTTTTTTTAATACCCCATTTCCTACAGTCTTGGTTTTCTTTCCACATAGGGTCGGATGGATAGTAAGGTTCTTTCTTAAAGGGTTGGTTATAGGGGTGGCCTGGAAATATTGGCTCAAAAATCTTAAATGTTTCTCTCAATTAGGGGCATTGGTCAAAGTAATGGATGTCATAAGAATATATACCACAATGGATGGGAGGAGTGGATTGGGATTTCCCTTAGGAAAGAGCAAGTTGTCAAAGAAGGGTACTTACCTCTTTGAACTTTGTGTCCACATTCTTCTCAAATTATGTACATTTCACATCATGGACACCTCGAATGGGTACACTAGATCGTGAACCGAATTGTTGAGTGTTTTATTCCATGTCTTCAATTAGGGTTCTTGTAGAAAATGGGGTCCTATCAACTCGTGCACCACCTACAGTAGCATCAATCATATTTCTATCAATAGGAATTAAACCTTCATAAAAATATTGAATTAAAAGTTGATCACTTATTTGGTGGTGTGGGCAACTTGAACATAACCTTTTAAATTGTTTCCAATATTCATGTAATGTTTACCCTTATGAATATCTTATACCACAAATTTCTTTCCTTATAGTTTTAGTTCGAGAGGCTGGGAAATATTTTTCAAGAAAAAGACATTTCATGTCTGACCAACCTCTAATTAGTGGATTAACATAGTAAATCCAATATTTTGCAGTATCTTCTAATAAGAAATGGAATTCCCTTAGCTTTACTTGTTCTTCATCCACATTATAAGGTTTTAAAGTATAACACATAGTATGAAATTATTTTAAGTGCTTATGTGGATCTTCTCTTGCGAGTCCATGAAATCTTGGTAATAAATTAATTAAACTGGATTTCAGTTCAAAATTTGATGCCTCACCTTGCATTTGAATATAGGTGGGATGGATATCAACATCAGGTGAGGTCAGTTCTGTTAATGTTTGATTATTTTCATCCATATTATGCAAGTTTATTTCAGTTTTTATATTGCTTCCAGAATAATAATATGAAATATCAAGAAGAGTGTCTATGTTTTGTGTGTCCTCCTTCGAAGGGTTCTCTTGTGCATCTTGGTGTCATTGATGTAGGATCCTCTCTAGTTCGGGTTCGAAAGGTGGTAAGTATCCTAAATTTAAATACGTAATTCAAAAAACCTATAAAATAAATAAATCAGAATACAAAATTATAGGTAAAGGTATAAGAAAAAAATATATTCACAAAATTTACAAAAACATTATAAAAAGCACACACTAAAACCAAAGCGCTCCCCAGCAACGGTGAAAAAATTTGAATGATTTGTCATGAAAAATCAAATTTATTATGTTTTTTAGGTTGATTTAGTCTAGGAAAGACCCTATTTCCTCTCTCAAGGAGCATTGGTGGTTTATAGTGTGAATTTTTAATAAAAAGGAACAAAATAGGGGGATTGTTTTGAAAACAGTTTTAAGAAAATGAATTGATTTAAAGAGTATAATATTTGATAAATAAAATTAGTGTTTTATAATTATGAGATAAGGAGATCATTTCAAGTTCACTACAAATATTGGGGAGTTCATAATTCTTAAAAATAAACATGGTTTAATGGAACCCTTTGGTTGAGGATTGTCAAGATCTTGACATTCCTCTTGCCTCTTAAAATGATGCTCAAAGAACCACCCCTTGATACAATAATCATGTTGTCAAGGTTTGGGTATAAAACATAGAATATAAAGGATACCAAAGCATACTAAAATCTTATGTATGTGTGAGATAAATAAGATTATTGTCTTTTCCAATCAGAACAATACAAGATTCCCACTTGAAATCTTAACCCAATCGGGGTAGAGATAAAAAGGGTTTCACTTAATTATAACAAAATAAATGTATTCATAGGAGAATAACATCATGTTTATAAATAATTGAAATTTCTATCACACAAATTATAGAAAAATAGTGGAAGAAAAAGTGTTGGAACTCCCTCCCAAGTATGTGCAACACCCTCTAAATGATCGTCCACCATTTAGCTCGTCATCGAGAGGAGGAGGAGGCTCGGGTGGAACTTCGCCTTCATCCTTGATCCCCCAAGGAGGATAGGGGCATACAGATCTTCTTGGATGAGGAGAGTAATTATTTGGGTCTCCAAATTGTTATATATTTCCCTTCTTTTCAAACTTACAAATGGGGATCCCAAGGTTCCATTTTATAAGAAAATGGGAAGGTGTTTTTGAGCACACAGATTTCTTAAAACCAATTGTCACATAGTTTTCAACCTCCATATAGCCTTATCTCACTTTGTAGAAAATAAGAAAGTTTTATACCCACCTACTTAATATCTTAACCTAATTTTTGTCTTCATTTGGACACCTACGTCTTGAGATATGGACAGATCACCACACACCACTTTTGACTTCATGCAGATTCGGTGTGTTGAACAGATTAGGTCGGTTGGGCCAACAGATGGATGAATGAGTCTTGTCTTCTTTAAGATGAAATGTATCCTAATGAATTTTGGACCAGTAAAAAAATTTTATCCCATTTGGATGCACATTACAGTAGCAGTGTTCATTTTAGTAAACTGGTGTGCTTGAATCCTGCGCAACTTGGCCCATTTTTCTAGAACTTAGTCATGGGCCCTCCAAATCACCTCCACCTTCAATGAAATTATCAAAACAAGTAAAATTTACCTTTTTAACAGTGATAAATATAAAATAATTGAATCAAACATAAAGTTAAATTTTTTATTATTTTTATGATTTTCAATACAAAACTAGTTTAGCACATTGGTATAAGGGTGAAAATGAAATAGTGAATCGTGGTGTGATCAAACCCATGCCCCAGCATGTGTCATTTACATCTTCTGAGAGGTTCACCAACTCTATGAGTAGAGTACCCATGACTTATCCCTGTGAGAGAGTTAACTAACCTATCATATATATATATATAGGACCTATTATAGAGAAACATACATACTCTAAGAGGATTACTGACTCTTTGGTTGCTCTAATTATCCACCCACACATGTCATTATCTCTACGTAGCTACAAAAATCATTCAACTTGAACATATAGAATATAAACCCCAGATAAAGAATATATACACACTATCATGTTTTACTTGTAAAATCATTTAGAATGGAATACTTATACATCTAATTTTTACACCCAAGAAATAAGATATTAAAATAACCATAGGTTGCTAAGTACATGGAATGTATTTCCCAAGTACACATCTTATAGTCCTCTAATGATATTCAGGCATGAACTACCACCACCCAACTCATATAGTCAACCTACATGGCATGTCCCAGTAGGGTACATGATCAGTGGTACCAACACCTTCGCTAGGCATGTATCCAAAATGCACAGAGTCATGTCATCTTGATAAACATGGCATGTTATCTAATGATACACATCATGTGTAATTCTTTAGGGGTTATTCGACATGTACTATTGAAACTTAGGTCATGTCCTTAAAGTCAAAATATTTATCTTAATTTTAATATTCATTAATATACATCTTAAATTAGAGTCCTTGGGGATAATGATAATAAGATTTGTTTTTGTTTTTTTTTTGTTTTTTTTTTGTTCTTATTATTATTAATTAATATCAATAAGTAATATCATTATTTTTTAATAATAAGGATATACATAATTATAATAATATCCTTGTCATTATTCAATGTTATTATTCATTAAAATTATATTACACCATTGTCAATAATTTAAATACATAATGTTTTAGAGGAAATAAATTTTTCACACATTACAACATCAAGAATTAATTATTATTAAATTAGTGATAATAATTTTCATTATTATCATCCATAATTGATAATAAATTTCATGACCATAAATGTTTGATACCCTCAATTATTTTTATAGTTGAAAAAATATTTCACTTATCATAATATTTGATGTAATATAATTATGAAGATAATAATAATATTATTATCATTATCATTATATATTTTTCCTTTGAAAAAAAAAATAAAAATTTTTATAGCATAAAAAATTATTTTAAACATTTAAAAATCGAAACATATATATTTTTTCAATTCTATTTTTAGCTAAATTTTTCTAAATTATTGTCATTTCACACAATCAAGTCAAACTATAAATAATATTAATTCTTTTTCATTAAAATATTTAATATATTATTAGATTAATTATTACTAACATAAAATAATATTTTAAATTTCCATCATTAATTATTCTTATTTATATACTAATATGAAATAATACATTATCAATTATATGGTCTATATATATAACATTAATTAAGAAAAACATTTATTAATAACATTTATAATATTAGTTAAATAAAACACTTTTCTTAACATTAATATTATTTTTTAACTTTTCTTGAAAAAATGGAAAATACCCCTCTCCATGTTGGTTTATCAACATAAAATTATGAATTTATTTTTTTCATTTTAAATAAATTTATTTAATATATGATTCAAAAGTTAACCAATCTGAAAAATTATCAATTTTTTGCTACAAATTTGGCTTTTTTTTATTCTACAACATTCTATTCTATGATGGAACCAAAATCTAAATAGATTAGATGGTATTTTATAACCAAAATATTATGTTCATAATCTTTAAAAAAAAATTATGGTGTCTCATTGGTTCGATCAATGAAAACAACACGTTGATGGATTCTTATCACTTAGGCAATCATTTTAATATGTATATTTCAATGGTAAATCCTTCTGGAATTTACATGAATTTTTATTAAAAATAATCATTTTTAAGAATTTAATTATTTCCCAAAAATCATAAATGAGGAGATAAAAATAAAGAATGGATATAAATAAAATAATAATCTACCCTCTTTACATTTGAATTTCAAGAAAAATTGTTTTTTGAATTATTTTCCTTTGAATGAGAAAATAAAAATAATATGATCATGAAATTAAATCTTTTTATCATTATAAAATAATTAAATAATTACATAAAATCTAATTTGAATATTTAATTTGATACTACATATTTTAATTTAACTTCTATGATCATCGCCTTATTCAGTAACTAATTTATTATATGAGAAAAATAATTATCCAGGTATTATTGTTGTGTTATTATCATCATGAATATTGGTAGAGTTAAAGAACATAAATGAGGCTAGAAATAACATAAATATCCTACCTTGATATTGAATCGTTATCTTTTAAACTTTTGATCATTATTGGCATACATGATTCGATTATTGCCTTTTCATATTTTTTTATCACCACACGATAATTAGCTTTAATTGAGAAAAGAATGGGATGAATAAATTATTGATATTTTCTTTTCACTAATAGAAAAAAAAATTGAGGTTGGATCTTCATTTATAATAGATAGGATATGAATTAGGTGGATAAATTAATCCATTTAATATTTTACCATAATTCTTCTCATTAAAACACATTAATACTTTCCCCCATAAACTTTTCTATTAAACCATGGTCAATTCTCTTAAATATTATATATAATACAACCATATAAATGGTCACACCATTTCCACATATCTATGCCAACTCCACCCAACTGTTTGTTAAATAAAAAGACAAAATTATATTTATTAGATGGGAGTGGTATTATTCAACCAATTTAAATAAAGAACTGAAAGCACTCAGTCCATGGCTCGATAATAGATCACATAATTTATATCTCACATAAGAAATAACCCTTTTTTGGACACAACCATGGAGTTATAATTTCTATCTAATATCTCATTTAGGAGATATTAATGTTGAAGCTAGTTTAATAAATATTTATCCATTAATAAATATAAGGTACTCCATAAAATATAAGTTGGTTGGAAAATTACCAAAGTTTAACCCAATTTTTGAACTTCTTGTTCTGCAATAAACATAATTATTAGAAAAAAATGAGTTCATTAACTCGGGTGAAATTATCATTTTAACACTTTTAGGGAACCTATACTACAAAACTCAAAAATGAGTTAAGTCTTGATTAAGAGAAAATCTTGGTTGATACAATAGAATCACAAAATAAAATTGAGGAATAAATAAGAAGGAAAAGAGAGATAATGTTATTATATTTATAAAAAGAAAAAAAACTACATAAATAAAATAAACACCTAAAAAATCCACCAACAAGAACTAGGGAATATGAAACAACCACTCTACTCATCCATCCACCAAACCGTATGAACCATCGTCCTCTCTATTAGCTAGTGGAGATGGGGGCCTTAAGAAAGTTAAAAATCATATCATCTCATATGATATCCTCTCACTACTTCATATGATCACTCCCAAAATAGTACGTTCGGAAGATGATGATATCAATATGGAACTATTATTAATTTTTCTCTTTATAAAGTGGACCTCCTCTAAATATTCCAAATCATGTTCAATAGATTTCCTTCACTTTACATAAATAAGTGATATGTGGATGAAGTGATATTCTACACCCAATAGGGGTCATCATGGAACTTTATGGAGTGCTCCCAAGGAATTTTTTGGACATAAAAAAATAAAAAAAATTGGGTAGAGTTTGAAATATTTTGTAATCTGGGTATTTGGAAGCATGAACCTCATTCACAGTTTTGCTTTGTTTAGGAATCATGAAAAAGGTTCAAGATTATTCTATTTCTTGATAGGAGGCCTGAACCATGTCCAAGCCTCCCATTTGAAACTTTCATATGGGGAATGAACATGTTTAGGAATCCTACAACCAAAAAAATATAAAATGGGATACACCATATTATCTTATTCTTTACCTTTAATATTGTAAAGAACTTATGCTGCATTGAAATCTCTTACTAAAATTATCTTTCATTTTCTTCGAGAAGATAAAATAATAATTAAATTTTAGTTTTTTAATTAGTTTTATCTAGTTATTTAGATTACTTAAAAGATATGGATACTGTATATAACACCCAGAGAATTTATTATATAGTTCTCTATAAATAAATTTCATTTCTTTGATAGCTTTCTGTACAAGAAATATCGAGTTTAAACGAACTACATTATACTATTGAAATATTATTATTTAGTGATATAGCTATCGCCAAGTATTATATTAGAGAGTATGAATACGACTAACTAAATTATGAAAAATTTAAGGTTTACATTGGAATAAAATAAATTCACTCGTCATCAATTGATTATAAATGAAAATAAAAATCATTTGAAAGTAAAAGAGATGTTTTTCTAAAAAACTATTTTTATGTGCACAATGGGTTTTTATCTTAATAAATAAAATTAACCACTATTGGTGAATTTATTTAATTAAATTTATATATTATATATTCAAATAATTTTTTTAACATTTATCTTTTTTTTAGGCATGGGTTAACAATAAATCCAGTTTTATGCTTAAAATACTGTTTTATAAAAAACGGGTTTTGTCGTGTTTTTCACATTTATTTTAAAATTAATTTATACTAATTATAGAAATTTAATCTTAAAAAATTGATTAAATATTTTTAATTTTGAGGATAAAATTTGGTAAATAGGTATCTTTTATTTTCTTCATTATGAACCTTAACCTTAGTAAATATTTTTCAACTCAATAAGGGTAAAACAAGTAAAACATGGTTAATGCTTTTGGATAAGGATTTAAAATTTTTATAACACATAACATTATAATATTTTATGATTTTAGTTTTACCATTATCATCCAAGTTTCAAAAATATTGTCACTTGGTTCCATTTTTCTTTGATTATGACAATAATATTATTTTAAGAAAATAATAAATACAAAATGTCACTCTCTTGACTTTAATATCTCTAAAAATTTTACATAAGGATAAAAAGAGGTTATGTTTGGTTATAAATGTTTATTTGAGATATAAATTAATTATTTTTTTCATATTAATTTATTTTTTATTTTTATTAATTGAATAATTACCCTAAGTGCTTACCCAACGCCGACACAGTATTGATTCAATTAATAGAAAAATAAAATAAATGATTCTGAAAATTTCAAAAGTAATACAATTTGGGGGAATTATTGTGTTCCAAAAAATTTATATAAAAATATAACATATTATGGATTTGTTAAATTTTTATGTTATAATTTATTTTCTTCTATTTTTTTCAAATTCAAAGTAAATGAATATTTCCAAAAATGACATTAATGATATTTTATAATAAACAATATTTTATTAAATGATTTAAAAATCATGAAATTATATATTTGACCAATTGAATGATATGTGTTTTAAAATTTCAACCATTGTACACTTATAAGTCACTTTTAATTTTATGGTAACATTCTTGACCATTAAAAAGCAAAAAACTTGGATATTAAGGTAATTGTCAAAAGGGTTAACGAGGGTTAAAACTAAGTTATGAGCGTAAAAACATAACCAAAACTTATAAAAAATATTATATGAGATTTTTTCAACATATAATTTTCTTATATTCTAATTTTATCAATTTTGGATTCATTTTAACATAAAATTAATTTATATCAATTTAATACTTTAAGTAATTCCAAGAGTGCCCTCCCCACATATATAGAAGGGTACCTCATCTCCTTCATTATTCAAAATTTTTTATCCTTATATATCATAAAATACAAAACATAATATCATCATATATTCCTTAAACATATACTATATCTTCTTTTCTTTCTAAAAGACCACCCTTTCATGGATTAAGGTGTAATCCAAAAGTGGTTTCTCAACAAAGAGGTATAACTCTTAATCGAGAGTTTTTAATTTTATTTCTCCTTATACCTTCTCTAGATAAATAGTATATATTTTAAAATATTTAATTATGTTTATTAAATATATATAATTTTTATTATGATGATCTATCAACCATTATCCATGTTCTTTTCATCCTACAAAAAGTGAAAACATCACTCGTGCGTGCGTACGGCTTACCGTCTCTACATAGCGGTGTAATTTTTTTTATCCTCATATTTAATAGATGGTTATTATGATGGGTGTAATATTTATATATTATATTTATGATATAATTATTCTTTTATAATTATAATATCATTTCTTCTTTCTTACCTTCCAATCTATTGGAAAATGATAACATCGCTCATGCGTACGTGTGGAATACCACCACCATGAAGCAATGTAATTCATTTTTCATTTACCCTTTTTATGGATAGTAATAAGGATATATTTAATAAATATATATGATATATATATATATATATATTATAATAATGATTCCATAAATTATAATTTTTATTTAACTTTATTTCACTCCATCTGTTGAAAAGTGAAAACAGTGTCCATGCGTACGTACGGTCTACCATCTCCATGATTCATTTTTCTATCTATACCTTTTATGAATGAATATAAATATATATATATATATAATTAATATATATTATATTTATATGATTATTCACATTCTAAAGATTATGTAATCATGATAAAAGTACAATTACCGGAATTATCGAACCAAATTATGCATGAAAAATGAAGCGGTTTTCACCAAGAATGCTGATTTTAGTAAATAATTACTAATAAATAGGTGATAAAATATTATAAGTGAATAATATATGGTATTATGTGTATAGTTATTTTTATTTAGTAGAATAATAATAAATATATATTTAACATATAGTATTTTTTAAGATGTATGAAGTGAGACGAGACTTGAGGTAAGGGATTTTCATCTCGCTTTTATTTCTATGAAACACATATCATATTCACCACTTGTTTATTTTATGTGGTGTATATAGTGCCCATAAATGTATTTTATAATGATTATAATAAAAATTATGGGGATTTAAATATCTATCTAATTTTCTCTCTTTCCTTTTTTTATTCAAAAGTTACCAAAGTGGTAAGGTATTTATGTTTCAATCCCATTCTAATCGAGGTTGTTTATGCTTGAATTACCATTAAGAAAATTATATGATAATTTTCTAAAAAATAGATTTAATTTTTATTATCATATTTTTATTTATGTATAATACATGTTTTACTTTCATTTTATTCACTTTATGTATTCAATAAACTGAAATAATGTTTTTAAGAAAAACCACTTATGTTCTTATATTCAATCAGGAATATTATTATTCAGTGACCATGTTTTATTTAAAATATTCTCAAGAATGTTTCTGAATATTATCCAATGATTGTTTAAATAACTTTTTAACCATGATTTAATTTTAAAAAGAATTAATAGTAATATTCTTTTAATTTTCTAAATGAGGTACTTTTGAATTTTTACTAAAAGTGTGAATGGAATCATTCTTTTAACTTACATGGAATGAATGTAATTTACTACAATCATGACCAATCAATGATTTGAATATTCCTTCAAAATATTCCATAGTTATTTTCAAAGAAATTTTTTTCCAAAATATTTTTTAAACTTTTAGATTCTAAAGTAGTGATTACAAAATGAAAGGGTATTTTCCTCAATAAATATTCCAAGTGATATTTTATCGATTTTTTTATTAATGATAACATCATTTGATGTTAATTATTATTTTATAAGTATATTATCCAAGGATACCATCCTTACTCTTTATATTTATGGTTTATGATTTTTTTTATGATATTTTTATGAAACCTGGTTATTTTCCATGGGTTATGATATTATGAAATTTTGAAATTTTATTTAAAATTTTTCTTTTACACTAGTTATGAAATATGATTAATGATTTATGATCTTTTAGAACACATAATAATGGATTAAAATTATGTGATGGGTGGTCCCATAATTATATATCCCTCTAATGCATTGGGTAAAGATGGATATCTCATGAGATAATAATGATTGAATTAGGGAGTGAACCCAATTTGGTAAGGAACTTTGTGCAGAATGATAGTATTGGGAGTGAAACTTGGATATAAATATGATGGAATGGGGAGTGAACCAAATCCGCTATGATATTCTTGAAAGTGATCCTTGACTAAGGATATCATTTTCAATGATTATGTATATGCCACAAATTTATATCATATTTCAATGTTATTCTCTCATAGATTATATTCTTTGATTTATTTATGATTAAAATTTTATTAACTTCCAAACCTTATGACATGATTCAAGATTATGATCAATTATATGATGGGTATAGATTTTAAAATGATAATTCCGCGTTCTCATAGTCTTATGCTCATTTTATGTTTAAGTGATAATTGATATATCTTTTGTTTACCTTTATTGAGTATCTGAGATCACTCTTTATTATGTTTCCTTTCCATGGGTTATGAATAAAGGTTTTAAGTAGGGTATGTTTAATAAAAGTATTATTTAGGAAGATCTTTGTGGGAGAAGTTTAAGATCTTTCATAAAATAATCAGATTGTGTATCTAGTATCCAAATACACTAAACCTTTATACTTATAGAATGGATAATAATGTTATGTATTGAATATTCATTTAAAATGATGTGAAATTTATGTATGAAAAGTATGGGTCACTATAGATAGTATCAGAGAAATTTTTAGTTAATATTTGGAGATTAGTGTTAGAAAAATTTAGTGAAAACCCAAGAGATAATTATAAGTATAGGATAACATCTTAAAGTTTTGGTAATGAACATGGATAACCTAGGTTAATCCTAAGGTTCCAAATATTTAAAATAATGTGTCTTTATTTAGACATATTATAAATGATTTTTCATGATTGTTTTGTCTCCCTCTATGATTATTGTTTCTCACACTATGATTTTTGGTTTTAGTCAATGGATGGAACCTGAAGGAACCATGTTAATACTAAATGTGATGAACTATGAAATGATTTTCCTCCTAAGAAAACAAATATAATAGGAGATATAATATAGATTCTCATTACTATTATTACACAACTTTATCAAGATATGAAACATTTTGAGCTTCCAAATGAAAAAAGGGAATAATATTTCATTGATTCCTTCATTAAGAAACATCTACCTTCTTTTAGTGGTTCTATTGATCCACTAGTTTCAAATAAATGGATCAATAAAACTAAAAATATATTTTTCATTCTCTAGTGTTCAAAACATGAAAATTTTATTTTTGTTATTTATCATTTGAAAGGTGAAGAAGATCAATGGTGGAATCTTATTAAGAACACAAGGAAATGGGAGAAAATTGACTCCATGGAGTGGGATGAGTTTAGGATATTATTTTTCAATAAGTAATTTCCTAATATTATTTATATTAAAATAGAGAAGGAATTACTTGAGCTAAATTAAAAGTATGATGAATAAATTAGTACCTATGAGGAAACTTTTACAAGAATTTTGAGGTATGATTATAGTATTATCATCCAACTTGAAAGTGAGTTTGATCAATTCTTTAGTGTCTTAAAACCAAGTCTATAAAGGGAGTTATCCATAATGGGCATTAGTAGATATGAATAAATCATTAAATGTACTATCAAGGTGGAGATTAATATTGGATTTACCCATCATTATCATGGTTTTGATTATAAAATAAATTTGGAATTAAAAAGAAATTATAAAAACCATGAAGAGAAGAAGATGGAATTTTCTTTGTTCTTAAAGTGTGGAAGGAAACATGGAGGAGATTTTATTAAGGGAACTAGTAAATGTCTTAAGTGTGGAAAGGAAGGCCATTGGCCAATAAAATACAAAAGTGATAGAAATAAGAATTTATCTAATGAAAGTCACCACAGAATGCACCACTCACACTCCAGTGTTCCAAATTCAAGGATTATGGGAGTTATGTCAACCAGTGCTCAAATATGAAGTACAATGGTGATGATAGATGTCATTAATCTCTTAATACTAGAGAAAAAGGGAAATATCATGTGATCACTATTTCTGATGTGGATAATGAAGTGTGTAAATGTACAATTACCTCCCACTCAAGAAAAACTAATGTCTTATTTGATTCTGGATTTACTCCCTCTTTTATATCTGAATAATTTTCTAGGGGTATCACAATTCCACACAAATGGTTAGATGTTTAATAAATAGTGAAAACTCCTAATGGTATGATAATCTCATCTCAAGTATATGATTCTTATTTAATTAGAGTTTGTGGGAATGTGTTTCCAGAAAATCTTGTTATTCTCTCTCTAGTTGAATTTGACGTTATCTTAGGGATGAATTGGATTTATTTACATAAGGACCACATCAATTTCCAAGGAAGAGAAGTTAGGTTTGATATTAAGAATCATCCTATGATCATGTATCAATGTGATGATAAATATGGACTTCTGATGGAGATTTCATTCATTGCATGGGTCTTGATTCCTATTCAAAATGGGTTTTTATCTCAGATGGTTTTGTAGAAACTCAACATCGAAGATATGCCTATTTAAAGTGAGTTTATTGATGCTTTCTAGAATAATTTACTAATCTTCCTCTAAATCATGAATCTGAGTTTTCAACATAACTCATACCAAGTGTTATATGTTTGATCTTGGGTTTTCATATGATGTACGGGTCTTTTTTCCAGTTTAACTCCTTGGTATTGACCTAATGTGAGTGTATATTGAGATAAAGGTAGTTTTAGGGTTTTCTAGGTCGTGTTCAGATCTTAGATATTAGCTTTTGGGGAAAATAGGGTAGGCTTCATAATTAGTAGAAACTATTTAATATAGGCCGCATGGCTACTCCTAACCATGCAGGGCTTGATAGAGGGGTGTAAGAGGTCACACGATTTGAGGAAATCATTCCACCTCAAGTGCACAACCATGTGGGGGCTCTTAATTTTTTTTAAATGGGTTAATATGTGGTTTTTTCATGGTTTTCTAAGTCATGCGCTTGAAACTTTATGAGGCCTCCTTGACATAGTGAAGGGTGCATGGTTGGCGCACAGTTTAGCCAACCGTGTAGGGAAACCGAATGACCCAATTAAATGAGGGTAAATTATCTTTTCACCCTTAAAAATATTTAAAGACTAAAATATATTTCTTTTTCCTATATTGGATATAAGACTTGGAATTTGAATCTCCTTTTAAGATTAACCCATATGCTTTTCTACCGTTTCTCTGTCCATACTCAGAATCGAACATTGTCAGCCTTGTTGGACTTGTGTATGTGAGTTCTTGATTCGTCTTGTGTATTTATTAATTTGAATTCTTATCGATGGATTTATTTAGGTGTAAGATAATATCCCATATTTATAGTATTTTCTTCTGTTCTTTATTTTTCTTATGATCTGGACCAAATCAGAGGTTGATACTAGACAAGTGATCTACTACGAACCTATGGTAGGTAGTCTATACCTTTCCCTCATGGTTTGGTGTTTTATAGGCATAATTTTTTTTGTGCCTCATGTTTTATGTTATGAAGTTGACCCTGAAATGAATTTAATGCCTTGATTAATTTAATTGAAATTTTTTAGGGAATCCCACTAGTTCATCTATATTTTTTGGAGGTTACCGCCCCCAACCTAGGCCACCCATTAGGTGTGCCTTTGTATCTTCCCTCTTTTTACCACTTGTGGGGTGAATGTGAGATTTAATAGTTAGAGGAATCCCTTTATAAATTTATCTTAATTTAATTGAGATATTAGGATAAGGTTATTACTCCTTTTCCATGTGTTGATATGATGTGAATTGTTTAATTATTTGAATGGATTTTGTAGAAATTGTGGAAATGAGTTAGAAGAACTCATAGTTTGTGAATTTTTATGAAATGATTAATGAAATGGGATAACTATTTGAAATGGTAGTGTATTCCTTGGATAATCTCCTTGGATCATGATTCTATAGGATTTCATGGACGTCTCACCCATGGATCTTTTTTTCTGTAGTGGATGCCTTAGACATGTTTCCTCCTTGGGTCTTGACTCTATAGGATGCCTTAGGCCTTGCTACCCCTTGGATCCAGCTTTCTTGGGATCATAGTGGACATGGTATCTTTACATGCTCCCTGGAACCAAACCAAGTATCTACCGAGTTTCAATTGAGATGCTCTTGGGACTCAATATGGATGTCTTGGTCTTCTATACCTTAGATTTGGCCCTTTTTGGTCTGAGACTTTGATTACACGACATAGTTATTGTGGATGAATCTTGATTATATGGTGTGTCCATGATGAATATTGTATATTTTATTATATAGTGTGATCATGGTAGATATTAATACTACATAAAAATTCTATTGTGGATATTTTTCTATGTTTACAGATAGCCTTGTTACGGGTATTTGACCCCAGTGGGTAGACTGGACAATATCACTTGTTTGACTCCAGTGGGTAGAATAGAAATTATCACTTGTTTGACTCTAGTTGGTAGATTGGAAAGTATCACTTTCTTTTTTCTATTTTACCAATACCCTTGTTATTGGATCCTGAATTTTTTTGTAGGGATCTTTGTTTTACTAGTCAGTATCATTTGACTTGTATCACTTTACTTTCAGTACTTTTATAACTATGATATATTGAACACTAATTTTATTTATATCACATGGAATGTACTTTTTATTGACATCATTGGTGGTGTCCTACTGAGTATTATCTCACACCCTATTTATTCCATTTTTGGGTACCCATACAGACTTCTTTAATGCAGGTAGGAACTGGGGAAAGCACCCACAGTTTGATGTTTGATTTGTGTTATACTTAGGAGCAGGGGAGCATAGGACTGAGCTAGGCTCATGATGCTATTTGTAGATAGTCATTTTTGGTATTTTTGGTACTTTGATACATTTACTAAACTATATTATTTTATACCTATTTCCATATTTGTAGATACATGACATGAAACATCATTTTATTTATGAGATTACTTTTGGTGTTTTTTATTTATTCTTATCTTGGATGTTCATCATCTTTTTATTTGATTTACTACTTCCACTATTGATTGTTGATATGATATTGATGTCTTACACTCTAACATGAGATAATAGTACCCCCACTAAAATACCCTATTCCCTCACTATTATTCAGTGGCCTCTGGCATTCAGGGAAGCGTGCTTGAGGCCATGTGACCCATCATCTTGGGGCACCGTTTAGTGGATCTCAGGTCGGGACGTTATAAATTGGTATCATAGGGAATTTATTTTCTTGCATTATTATTTTGAGAAAATATTGAAGGATTAAAAAATTACTGTAATTTATTAATTATATGTTCTTGGGATTAGCTAACCCATGTACAGAGAAAATCAAAATTTTCATGAATGGAAATTTCTGTTTCTTTATTTTGGCTATTACGGTTGATTTTATTCCACCATTGGGTGATTCAATTTAATTTTGATGTTATTATTGATATGATTTAGGATCTATTTTATCTTTTCCTAATGACATGAGGGTATTTATCTCACTCATCACTTTAGGTGCCTGTTAGGATTCACCTATCACGCGTTATGCCTTTCCTTATAGGATGCATTGCTTGATTGCATGATGTTGTGATATGTGACTTGTGTGATATATCTATAGTTTGATAAATTTTTATGCAGTGGATTGAGAAACACAGTTAGTACTTCAGGTTTCAGTTATAACCTAAATAGTGTTTTCTTGCTTAGGCTATAGTAGACACCCTAAGCAGACAACTATGGATTGTTGAGTCATGGACCATTGGTCACATGGACTATAACGTGTTATGGTATGGATTAGGTGGACATAATATTTGGGTTCATGGGGTGTATGGGACCTTATAGATTAGAATTAGTGAACCACTTGGTTCAAACATTTAAATATAATTTTGAATAAATTTGAATTTAAATGTAATTGAATTGGTAAAATAATGAACTTGACCTAGACCTAGATTTAGAGTGGGTATTAGGAAGTGTCTCTAGTGATGTTTATGACTATTTCTTTTACCTAGCCTTGGATTTAGGAGAAGGTAGAGGGGTTTGGATTTTTTATAGGAAGATTTTGACCAATCCTACATTTTTAACTATGATCTTATCATTATCAATCTTTTCTGAGTCATGTATTTGGAATTGTAGAGACATGTCACCATGAAAGAATCTGGTCATATGCCAGGAGGGTGGTGATGACCATGCTTCAGAGGTAGTGGTCCATGGGCTACTAGTAGATCCACCTGTACTTCCAACTATTATACAAGTAGTTGTTTCAGATATGGGTGATGAGGTACAATTTTTTGGGGGTTTTATGTGTCATATGAAAACTTTTTAGGGAGCACCCCAACCTAGCTCGTCAATTCCAGAGCTGAAATGTGTTTTCCAGTAGTGGAATTCACCCATGTTTTTAGGGGATGATGGTCAATAGTCTATTGAGTTGTGGATTGATACTAATTTTTTGATATTTGAGCATTTGGAGACACCTCCTAGGAGGATAGTGAATCTCATGACATATATTCTTCGGGGATAAGCTAAGAACTAGTGGGATGTTTTGAATTAGGTTGATATGTTGCGAGAGATAGATTAGAGGGATTTATAATCCAGGTTTTATGACTAATTTTTCCTCGAGACTCTAAGATCAGAGTAGGATAGTGAGTTCATGTGTCTAGAGTATATCACTATAACTGTTATGGGATATTCAACATGCTTTATAGAGATTCAGCATTTTGTGTTGATATATCTTACTGATGAGGAATTGGGGGTGAGACACTTCGAGGAAGGTCTCAAACATGTCATTCGATTATAGGTAAATGTTTTCAGGTTGACAACTATTACTGATATAGTTAATTAGTTTCTTATTACTTACTGGAACCTGAGAGAAAGTGGGGGTGCATAGTAGGGAATTTCAGCCTCTTAACCCAGTGGTTCAGCCTCTTGACCCAGTGGTTCAACATCTTCAAGTAGGAAGCATCATTTTGAGACCTATCATGTGGTGAGTACCATTCAAGATGTGAGTTTTGGTAGTGATTTCTTCTATCACAAGTGTGGGAGACATGAACATATTAGGAATCAATGTGATCGAGACTCATTCAAGTGCCATACTTTTAGCAAGATGGACTACATGCATCATTTCAATAGAACCTTCCCTTTAACAGTAAGTGAAAGGGTATCAGCTCTGACTCCACATTCAGGAATAGGTTTTATAGCTTTGTGTCAGGATACGAGCTAAAGTAGTGCCAGTAATTCAGGCCAAGGTGGTCACCGTGGTCGAGGCAATCGAACAATAGTTGTACCTTGACAGTAGAGTGGGCTTGCTCCAAGTAGTGAGGTTGTGTCATGGGGCCGCAATTCAGGACAGATATATTTTTTAAAGCCTACACCTAAGGAGTAGAGAATCAGGTCATCTACGATGAGAGGTGAGAATTTAGTAGCATCTATGCTAGTATCTTCTCTTTTTAATACAGGTGCATCACATAGTTTCATATTTGTACATAATTTGGAGAGCCTCAAGATCATTATTCAGTTTTATGATGGAGTTATGAACTTTTATACTTCATTAGGGATCATAACTGAGGGTATACACCAGTACAGGGAGTTACCCCTTGAGATAGGTGGGTTTTACTTCATTTGGAATATTTTTCTTTTCAAGATAACAGGGTTTGATTTCATACTTAGGATGAAATGAAAAGTTACTTATTGATCCCATGTTGATTTATATCATCAAAGGGTGACCTTTACATCACCATAGGTCAGAGTTTTTATTCACATAGGTTAATGGGATGTCCAGGAAGGTAGAACTAGACTAGAGCATCATGGGATGGGTAGGATGACATCCCATATTGCTAGTTTGTATCTAGATGATCCTAGATCACTTTAGGAATATTTCCCTCTAGTGGTTGATCATTTTAGGGAAATTTTCTTGGATGAATTTTTTGGATTACCTCCTAAGAGAGAGGTGGAGTTCTTTATCAATATAGTACCAAGATCTACACTCATATCCATTACTCATTACAATATGATACTATGGAGTTACAAGAGATCAAGAGGTAGCTATAGGACTTGGAGGAAAAGGGGTTTATATGATTCAGTACTTCTCCATGGGGTTTTCCAATCCTTTTTTCCAAAAAGGTAGATGGTACCCTTAGGCTATGTGTGGATTATCCAAAATTGAACCAGTTGATGGTTAAGAACTGGTATCCCTTATCATGGATAGATGACCTTTATGATCAGCTCCTAGGATCTTGGGTGTCATAAAAAATTTATTTTAGTTCATGATATCATCAGGTGTGTTTTCAACCTACAAACATACCTAGTACATCTTTTCATAGTAGGTATAGTCTATATGAGTGTTTGGTTAACTATTTTGGTCTCACAAACATACCATATGTTTTCATGGCACCGTTGAAATGAGTTTTCCATCCATATATGGACTTTTTTGTGGTGGTATTCCTGGATGATATCTTATTATATCGTAAAAATTGACAAAACCATGCCAAACATCTTGATATCATTTTGGATACACTGAGAGAGCATCAATTATATGTTAATATCACAAATTTCCACTTCTAGATGGATAAAATTCACTTCCTAGGTAATATTATCTATGAGAAAGGAGTATCAACTGACCCATATAAGGTGAGGGATGTAGTTTCCTAGTATAATACTAAGAACGTCTTTGATATATAGATTTTATTGGGGCTAGATGTTTATTACAGGCAGTTCAGGAGGCCAGTAGCGAGTGGCATCTTATGGATTTGTTTTCAGAGATGCACTTGGAGGTGTGGGTAAGTTATGGCTAGAATTTTATTTCTAATTTATTTGTGACATCTAATCTTATAGATAGAGTGAGAATGAGGTAGTTGTAAAATTATAAGGGACTAGTCCTATAGGAGAGTGTGGTAGGTGAGGACCCACCTCCTGGTTGGACTATAAGAAAGGATGAAATTCTATGTATTCATGGTCGTGTATGGGTTCTAGTATACATATGCGAAGATATGATGCAGGAGTTTTATGTCTTAGTCTGGGCAGTGCATCCCAGCATTTCCATGATGTATCATGATTTACATCATCGGTGTTAGTATCCAGGGATAAAATGTGAGGTAGCTGGTTTTATCAAGAGGTGTTCCACCTATCAGTAGGTGAAGATAGAACATTTGTGACCAGCTGGGATTTTATAGAATTTACTCATTCCTAAGTGGAAGTGGGATGATGTTGTGATGGATTTTGTGACCAGTTTGCTGAGTTCTCCTCGAGGTAGTGATGTTGTGTGGGCTATTGTAGAAAGGCTCGTGAAGGTTGTTCATTTCCTTTCAATTAGGGAGACATTCTTAGTAGATGGTATTTGGAGGTTGTATATCCATGTGATAGTATGACTTAATGGGGTTACTTTGATTGTTCTATTAGATATGGATATCTGGTTTACATATTTATTCTAGAAGAGTTTTCAGAGGGCACTAGGTACACATGTGCTTTTGAGTATGGAATACCACCCTCAAACAGATGTCCAATTAGAGTGCACTATATAGGTTCTTAAGGACATGTTGTGGGAATGCATCCTATATTTTTGGGGCTCTTGGGAGAGGTATATTCCCCTAGTTGAGTTATACTACAATAATATCTACCAAGAGACTATACAGATAGAACCTTATGTGGATTTGTATGGTAGGCCATACTGATCACCCCTATGCTGGTTAGAGGTAGGTGAGGAAGCTTTATTGTGATTTCATCTCATGTAGGAGACATTCAAGTAGGTCTAGTTGATTTGGAAATGGATGTATACCACATAGTCGGGACATAAATCTTACATCAATCGTCATCAACGTCCTCTAGAGTTCAAGGTTGAGGATTGGGTATTTTTACATGTCTTGCTGAGGCTAGGACATAGACGTATCAAAGAAAGGGTAATATTTCACCATGATATATTGGGTCGTTCAAGATTATGAAGAGATTCAGGCCACTAGTCTATTAGTTGCAATTACCTCATAGGTACTAGGCCATGCATGACGTCTTCCACATATTGTAGTTGTGTCATTATCATTTGTATACATCTCATAATTTTTATCCCAATGAGGTTGAGTTATAGAAAGATTCATCCTTTGATGAGTATTCACTTCATATCATTGATAAGAGTATGAAGGTTCTCTGATGTTGGTCAATTCTTCTAGTATGGGTTTTATAGCAGCATGGTCATTTAGAGGATAAGACTTGGGAGAAAAAGGTTGACATAAGTGATCAATGGTCATAGTTATTCTCTGGTGATTCTTGACCACCCTTGGAAGGGTAATTCAGGGGGGAATTTATTTAATGGGGAAGATTGTAAGATATTGGGTTTTTCTACGAGGTATGGACCTTTTGTTTTTCGGTTTAACTCCTTGGATTTGACCTAATTTATGACAACCCATATCTTTATTACACCTTAATTCATGATTTATTACATGATATTAGCCATAATACAACCCAAAAGATCAACAATTCTATTGTGTTTGGTAATTAGGTATATTAGATGAAAATATAAAACATGGGATACAAAAACATTATTGAAAACATCCTTGACATGATCATATTATTCCATTGTATGTAAAACTGCATGGGAAAACTTGGGGAAATACATAAGAAAAGTTTGATCTATAAATCCTAGTTAGGGAGTAAACATGGAATAAAATGAATAAATTAATACATGTTAGCCAATAGGAATATCAATGAGACAAATAATGGTGATAATAATAAACATTAACAATGCGGCATGATATAGCATGATAACATAAAGGCAACATGGGAAGTGTTGCGATAACTTAAAACATTACATAATAAACATAGGTCAAGGATAACTGCTTAGACATCATTATGGAAAAAGTCTCATGAATGGATTATTTTCAATCAAAAATCCATTTTATAATGTATCATGAGAATAAATCATTACTCAATGTAGTGGAGCATTATATAATTCAGTAGGCACCCATCAATTTCATTTCATTCTCATGCATAAGTGTGCCACATAGATCGTAAAACATGGAATCATTTATCATAGAATTTTATTCCATGATAAAGGAGTGTGGAATACATACATTTAAGTCTCCAATAAAATAATTATAAGTTCATAAAGGTGGACATCCTTGATAGGTAATGGTCACAGGTATTCACTGCACAATTTTTTGGCATGGAAAATCGTGGTGAAATTTTAACAGCATAACGGGGGTGTATGAATGTTCATGGGAGGGATTTATGAGAGTGGAAGGGGTATATAATAATTTAGAAATAAAATTTATGGTACTAGGGTATTTAAAAACATATCCAAACATTAGGAAATGGATATAAAAATACAAATGATAATAAAGATACTTGAATAAAGAGAAGAAGAGGATCCCTTACCGTGAGAGGGTGATTCCAAATGCTTGGGAGGGGCTTCTTGAGAGCTTTGGGGAAATTTTAGAAGAATATAGAAAGGGGAGGAAATATTAAAGATGTTATAAAAGGTTTTTAGTGAAGATAAATGGGATATTGGGTGGGTTTATAAAGGAAACGAGTGGGGAATTCATTATTATTTCGCATACTTAGGTTTTGGACATTATATAGTAAAGTAATCAAAACCAAAAACCTTCCCATGGTTTTTCCCATGGTATTTTCTAAATAGGGGTGGTTTTAATTATTGTATAATTAAAAGGTAATAAATTATTAAAATATTACCCTTTCTAATGTGTAAGTTAGTCATGTCCTTAAAGAAATGATTTTAAAACCTTAAAATATATTATAGGTTTTGGAGAATTCATAAAGTCTTTATAAAATTAATAAAATAAACTTAAAATCACATTATTTTAAATTATAAACATATATTTGGTATTTTATACCTTTTATAGTACTTATTACATCATATTTGGGTCATTATGATATCATAACACACACTGTGTATTTATATCGTATTTAAATTTTACCCTAAAATTCAACTGTCTCAGAAAATTATGAATAATTAACTATTGGATAATTTTGACATTGTAATTAAAAAAATAATATTAATTTTATATAAATAATTTTATAAATATGTGAAGTTTCACTTTTAAAATAATAATCGACATTTATTAAGAAATGATGGGTTTTTTTACAATAACTGTTTTCAAACCCTTGTAAAAATTACATTTGAATTCATAAAAAAATATATGATAATTTATATGTAATAAAAAATATTTAATAATAATATTTCAATAAAATATTATTTATTTCAAAAATACATTAATTCATCAAAATAAATTCCTTAATTTAATTTTAATATTACCCAAAAATACAATTTGTGTTTTATTGTATCAAATAAAAATAATTTATAAATAAACAATAATATGAAAATATATTCATTATTCTATACAATATACATATTCATATTATTAGGGTCTTGATACATATCCCTTTATTAACCCAGCAAACACACTAAGGGTATGGTGCGCCATGGTGAGAATTTAATGGGGTGGTTCGGCATACATGGTTTGGGTTGTGATCTCAATGAGCTTGAAATTCTCCCATAAATAGTTTCACTCATGCATAAGTTGTTGGATATCAGATTGTGATTGGTCAAGGTAAAATCTTAATGATTATATATCCCTTATAATCTCTAATAAATGGGCTTCATAAGATATTATCTTAATAGTTACGGGCATCACTTCATTTCTCTATGTCAATTGGATTTGTTAAAACATGATATTTATACTAATCATATGATCACTGTTCAATTGATATATTATCAATGAATATGATGCTTAATGGTCTCTTAAATATGATAGGATATAATAAAACCAAATAAGTGCATGTGTTTTCTATAACGATAACACATTTAATTCAACCACAAAGGGGGTTTTATTTATAACATTTCTATTCATTACATAATGTGAGTATCTTTTGAGATCACAGTAGTTTAGGGGGTGTTCAGGGATTGTTTGGCGCCCATAGACCAGATTTTGTGAAGATAAGGTAAGCTACATGGTTAGTAGAAACCATGTGGGACAGGCAGCAAAAACTACTCATAATCATACAGGGTTTGATAGAGGGGTGGGGGAGGTTGCACGTTTTAAGGATATTGTCCAACCTTAGGCGCACGCTCGTGCAGGGGTCTTTGTAATTTTTGATAGAGTATGAGGCGTGGATTTTGTATGGTTTTCTAAACCATGAGCATGAAACCATGTGAGGACCCCTTGACACTATGAAGGGCACACAGTTGGTGCATGGTTTAGGCAACCATTTAGCCAAACCATGTGACTCAATCAAAAGATATTAAATGACCTTTTCAACCTTAAAAATATTTAAAACCTAAAATTTATTTCTTCTTCCTCTAGTGGAAAATAGTCTTGGAATTGGGAGCTCCTTTTAAGCTCAATCCATAGACTTTTCTATTGCTTCTCCATTCGGACTTAGAAACAAACATCATTGGTCTCATTATATTCACATCGATGAGTTATTTATTCCTCTTGTGTCATTATTTATTTGAATTCATATCAAAGTATTTATTTAGGTGAAAGATAATATTCCATATTTCAAGGATATTTTTTTCTTCATTTTTCTTTCAATATAAACCAAATTAGAAGTTAATAATGGATGAGTTCTCTACTACGGACCTATGGTAGGTGGTTAATACTTTTCCCTCAAGGTTTGGTGTTTTATAAGCATTGTTGTTATTGTGTTTCACATAGTACTATTTTCCTTGTTTCCCCTAAAATGAATTGAATTCCTTGATTAGCTGAATTGTAATTTTTTAGGGATTTCCACTAGTTTATTTGGATTTTCTGTAGGTTGTTTCCCCAACCTAGGCCACCCATGGGGGGTGCCTTTGTATCTACCCTTTTTTACCACCAGTGGGGTGTGTGTGAGTTTTCCTAGTTAGAGGAATCCCTTTATAAATTTATATGAACTGAATTAAAGTGTTAGGAGAAGGTTATGACTCCTTTTACATGTGTTTACATGATGTGATTTGTTTAATTTTTTAAATGGATTTTATATAAATTTTTTAAATGAGTTGGATGAATGATGGTTTGTAAATGTTTATGAAATGATTATTTAAATGGGATGATGATTTGAAATAGTAGTGGATGTCCTAGATGAGCTCCTTTAATCTTAATTCCATATTATTCTAATGAAATTTATCTCATGGATTTACTTTTTTGTATGGGATACCTTGGACCTATTTCCTCCTTGGGTCTTGATTCTATAGGATGCCTTAGCCCATGCTACCCCTTAGATCCGAATTTCTTGGGTTCACAGTGGACATAGTATTTTGACATGATCCTTGGACCCAAACTAATTATTTAATGAGTTTCCATTGATATTCTCCAAGGACTTTATGTGGAAGCCTTGTTCTTATATACCTTGGATCTAACCCTTCATGGTCTGACACTTTTGATTACACGGCATGGCCATTGTGGATGAATCTTGATTATACGGTGTGGCCAAGATAGATATTGTATAATGAATTATATGATGTGACTATGGTAGATATTAATATTGGATTACATAGAAATGTCATTTTGGATATTTATTTATGTTTATAGATAGCCTTGATATGAGTATTTGACCCTAATGGGTAGACTACATAATATCACTTGCTTGACTCTAGTGGGTAGACTAGACAATATCACTTGTTTGACTTCATTGGGTAGATTGGATAGTATCACTTACTTATTTTTATTTTACCATTTCCCTTGTTATGGGAGCCTAACTATTATTTTTAGGATGTCTTGTTTGTCTAGTCAGCATCATTTGACTTGTATCACTTTACTTTTAGTACTTTTATACTTATGATGTATTTCACACTACATTTTTTTACATCACATAGAATGGATTTTTTACCGACACCATTGGTGGTGGACGTTTCAGTGTTATCTTACACCCTATTTGGGTCATTATTAGGTACCTAGATAGACTTATTGAATGTAGGTAAGAACTAGGGAAAGTTCTCATAGCTTGATGTTTGATTTTTGATATTCTTAGAAGTAAGGGAGTAGAGGACTGAGCTAGGATCATGATGTTATCAAGAGATAGTCATTTTTGTTCTTTTTAGTATTTTAATACATGTACTATACTAGGTTCTTGTCTACCTATTTCTATCTTTATCGAGACATGACATGATGCGTCATTTTTTGTATGTGATTACTTTTGGCATTATTTATTTATTCATATCTTGGATGTTCATATTCTTTCTGGTTGATTTGCTCCTTTCACTATTGATTGTTGATATTATACCATTGTGTTACACTCTGACATGAGGGCATAGTCTCCCCACAGACACACCCTAGGCCCATGATTCTAGTTGGTAGCCTCTAGCATACAGGGAGGCATGCTTGAGTCCATGTGACGCACCAGTTTAGGGCTCCATTTAGTGACCCCCTATTTAGGACTTTACCTTATACCTATTTCAAATACTATATATATTGGACCTAATTGAGATGTAGGAATTAAAGATCCAACTATAAGAGAATCTTTATAAGGTATTCATTCAGCCAAGTGAATCATCATGGGGTGCACCTATTCTTTTTTTATAAAGAAATGTGGATTGATTTGACTTTACATTGATTATCAGGAACTTAATAAGATCACTATAAAGAATAAATATTATCTACCCCATATTTATAACTTTTTTTATTAATTTTAAGGAGCTCAATACTTTTCCAAGATTGACCATTAATATGGATATCATCAATTAAGGGTCAAGAAGGAGGATATACCCAAGAAATAATTTTGTATGAGGTATGGACACTATGAATTTATAGTGATCCCATTTGTTCTTACTAATGGATCCACTATCTTTACATATTTAATAAATAGAGTCTTTATAGATTACCCTGATCAGTTTTTGGTTGTCTTTATAGATGATATTCTTATATATTCAAAGAGAAAGGAAGAATTTTCAGATCACTTAAGGATTGTATTGAATACCTTAATAAAGAATAAGTTGTATGAAAATTTACCAGGTGTGAATTTTGACTATAAAAAATTTCAATGTTTTGGTCATATAATCTCAATCAAGGTTATATCAGGGGATCTATAAAAGAGGAAAGTTATTAAAAATTATCCTAGATCAACCACTGTGATTGAGATCCTTAGTTTTCTTTGTTTTGATAGATATTATTAAATATTTTTGGAGAATTTATCATGGCTATATAATCCACTTTCCAAGTTAACTAGGAATGGTCCCAAGTTCCTTTAGATAGATGAATGCAAAGAAAATTTCAAGTAATTGAAGAGAAGGTTAGTTGGTGAACCTGCACTTACATTACCCTATGGTGGAGTTGTTTTTGTAATATATAGTGATGAATTTAAGAATATAATTGGATGCAAACTCATGTATAATGATATAGTGATATCTTATGTATCATTCTAAATGAAGGTTCATGAGAAAATTTACCCCAACTCATGGTTTGTAGTTATATTTGGTAATTTTTACATTAAATATATTGATTCATTGTCTTTATGGAGAAAGGTGTGACATATATACTGATAATAAAAGTTTAAATCATGTATTTACTCAAAAATAGTTGAATATAAACCAAAGAATATGGTTAAAGTTGATTAAATATTATACGTATTAAATACATTACCACTCTGGGAAGGTGAAAAAGGTGGATGATGCTCTGATTCAGAAGGAATATGTTAGTTTTTATATGATAAGGATTAAAAGGGATCCAATACGTATGGATTTATAGAATATAGAACTTTAAATCCTGATTAAAGGAGATAGATCCTATATTTATCTTATGGATGTTCAACCATCCATCCATGTGAGTATTAAAGAGGCATAGAAGGAAGATGTAGAGCTACAAATGAATGTGAGAAATGTTCATGAGTTAAACCTTGATTTTGATGTATTTTTAATGTTCAGTAACCATATATGTGTTTCATCAATGCTATACTTGAAAATGGAGTTATTAGATGAAGCTCATATTTTATCATCTCTATTCATCCTAGAAGTATGAAGATGTACAGAGATCTATAAGAGAATTTTTGTGGGGAAACGTGAAAAGGTTTATTGAAAAGTATGTATCTCAATTCCAGGTATTTTAGTAAGTTAAGGCTAATAGATATAAGTATGAGGGGGTGTTACAACTATTACCCATACTTTAATTGAAATGGGAAATCATTAACATGGATTCCATCATCAGATTCCCCAAAACATCCAGAGGGAATAATTTTATTTGGGTTGTAGTGATCACCTTACGAAGTTAGCATAATTCATTTCCATTAGAGAATATTTATATATTGATTATATTACCAAAGTATACATTAAGAAATTGGTGAGATTTCTTGGAGTATAACGTTCTATTTTATCTAAACGGTATCCAAGGTTTACCTTAAAGTTTTGGTGAAGTTTTCAGTAAGCTCTGGGTTCAGAGTAGTGTTTTAGTATCACTTATCATCCTTGGATAGATGGTCAGTTTGAGTGAACCATTCAAACCATAGAGGATATGATGATATATTTTTCTATGAATTTCAAAGGTGTTTAGGAACAACACCTTCCACTGGTTGAGTTTTCTTACATAAATATATTTCACTCGATAATTTATATGTCTCCTTTTGAATCCCTCTATGGAAGGAAGTATAGAACTCCAATATGCTAGGATGAGTTAGAAAAATAAATCTATTGGGACCGAAGATAGATTAGGAAATGGTAGAAAAATTCAAGGCTAATCAATATCATATCAATGTATCTTAGAGTTGATAGAAAATTTATGTTAAAAAACATCATTGAATTATAGAATTTGAAATTGGTGAGAAGGTATTTCTATGAATATATCCATGGAAAAGGGTTATGATATTTATAAAAAAAAGGAAAGTTAATCCCTAGGTATATTATCCCCTTCAAGATTCTAGATCGATTAGGGTCAGTATCTTATCTCATGGCACTTCCATCGAACCTCTCTCAAGTTCACAATGTGTTTTATGTATCTCTCCTAAGGAAGCACATATCTTATCATTTTCTTATAATTAACTCAAAGGTTGTATCGTTGGATCATGATATTTCCTATGAAGAACAACAGATAGAAATATTGGATTATAGTAATAAATTTATATGGAGAAATACTAATAATTATATTAAATTTCTCTATAGGAATCATAAATTCAAAGAATCTATATGGGAACCTAAGGATGTGATGAAACAGCGATATCCTCATTTTTTTGTATTAGAATAATGGAATTTAGAGGGAAAATTAATTTTAATGGGGGTATAATTTAACAAATAGATATTTTATAATATAGTTATCAATAAATAAATTTTATTTATTTGATATCTTACTTTACATGCAACATAATGTTTAAACAAACCATGTTATACTATTGAAATATTATTATTTAATGTGATAGTTATCACCTAGCTGTTGGATTTTTGGGTATGAATATAACTAAATAAATGATGAAAAATATATGGTTTACACATGTATAAAATGAACTCATTGGTTATAAATTTATTATAAATTACAATAAAAAACATTTGAAATCAAAGGAGATATTTTTATAAAAAACCATTTTTATGCGTGCAATGTGTTTTTAACTTAATAAATTAAATTAATCACTATTAGAGAATGATTTTAATTAAACGTATATATTATATATTAACAAAATTAACATTAATATAATTTTTTTTCTAGGCATGGGATAATAATAAATCTAGTTTTATGCTTAAAAATACACTTTTCTAAAAATGGTTTTCATCGCGTTCTACCCACTTATTTTAAAATGAATTTCTTCCACTTATAGAAATTGAATATTGAAAAATGGATTCCATATTTGGAATTATGAGGATAAATTTTTTTAAATATGTCTCTTATTTTTCTTCATTATGAATAGTAACCATGCTAAATATTTTTCAGCTTTGTAAGGGTAAAATAGGGTTAAAATTTTGGGATAAGGATTTAAAATTTCTCTAAAACTTGAATTTATCCTATTTAATGAGTAGAGTTAAAAAATTATTATCCATGTCTCAAAAATAAGTCCAATTAGTTCCATTTTTCTATGATTATGACCTTTATATTATTTTAAGAAAAGAATAAATACAAAATGTCTCTCTCTTGACTTTAATATCCCTAAATTTTTTATATAAGGATAAAAAGAGGTAATGTTAAATTAGAAATGTTTATTTTAAATATAAATTAATTATTTTTATCATATTAATTTATTTTTATTTTTTAGTGATTGAAAAATTACCTTAAACTCTTACGCAAGGCCGATACAGTATCTACTCAATTAGTAGAAAAATAAAATAAATGATTATAAAAATATTAAAAGTAATACAATTTGGTTGAATTATTATGTTACAAAAATTTTATAGATAAATATAACCTATTATTTATATTTTAAAGTTTTAAATTCTAATTAAATTTTTTATATTTTTTTCAAAGTCAATGTAAATTAATAGTTCAAAAAATGGAATTAATGATATTTTATAATAAATAATATTTTATTAAATTATTTAAAATTAATAAAAATATTATATTCATACAATTGAGAGGTATATTGTTTAAAATATAATTCATTATCTATTTATAAGTCAATTTTACTTCTATTATAATATTCTTGACCCTTAAAGAGTAAGAAACTTTGATATTGCGGTAATTATCAAAAGGGTTAATGGGGGTTAAAACTAAGAGATAGGGGTAAAATCATAAAAAAAAACTTGTCCAAATTTTATTATATGATATTATTTTTACACATAATCATATTATATTATAATTAAATAAATTTATATCCATTTTTAATCTAAAAAACTATTTATATTAATTTAATACTTTAAATAATTCCAAAAGTGCTCCTCCCATCACTTATAAAAGGGAACCTCCTCTCCTTCATTATTCGCAATTTTTTAGATTCATATATTGGAAATTACCTACCCTAATATCATATAAAATTAATTAAACACATCATATAGCTTCTGTTCTTTCCAAAATACCTTCCTTTCAAGGATTAATGTGTTATCCAAAAGTGGTTTCTCAACAAATAGGTATAACTCTAAACTAAGCATTTTCAATTTTATTTCTTCTTATACCTCATACAAATAAATGGTATAAATTATAAAATAATTTTATTAAACAAAATTATGCACCTTATTTCCATCATACCGAAAGCAAAAACATCACACGTGCGTACATACGACTTACTGTCTCCATGTAGTAGTGTAATTTTTTTCATGACCATATTTCATGGATGGTTATTATGATGATTATAATATTTATATATGATATTTATGATATAATTATACTTATATAACTATAATATGATATATTTTTTATTATCTTCCAATTTTTTGGAAAACAATAACGTCGCTTGTGCGTATGTGTGGACTACCACATCCATGAAATGATGTGATTCATTTTTCATTTACACTTTTAATAGATGGTAATAAGGATGTATTTAATAAATATATATGATATATATATTATAATAATTTTTTTAAAGTATAATTATCATTTTTCTTTCTTTCATTCCATCTGTTGAAAAGTGAAAACATCATTCATGCGTATGTACGGTCTACCGTCTCCATAAACGGTGTGATTCATTTTTATATATCTACCGTTTATTGATGACTATATATACATACATATATATATATATATTGAATATATATTATATCTATATGATGGATAAAATTATATAGATCATGGAACCATGATCAAAGTACAATGACTATAATTACCAAACTGAAATATGCCTGAAAAACGAAGTGGTTATCACCTAAAATAGTGATTTTAAAAAATAATTGTTAATACATGAGTGATAAAATATTATAATTTAATAATATATGAAATTAAATATATAATTGTGGTTATATAATATATTTATAATAAATATATATTTATTATATAGGAGTTTCTACCATGTATGAAGCGATATGGGAATTCAGGTAAGAGATTTTCATCTCACTTTTATTTATGTGAGGCACATGCCATATTCACCACTTGTTTCTTTTATTTGGTATATATACCACCCATGAATATCTTTTATAATTATTCTCATGAAATGTTTATGGATTTAAATATCCATCTAATTTTCACTCTGTCATGTCATTTTGATTCAAAATATACCAATGGTATGTGATTTATGTTTCAATACCATTTTAATCGGGATTATTTATGTTTGAATTCCATTGAGAAAATTATATGATCCTTGTATAATAAATAATTTTTATTTTTCTTATCCTTTGTTTATTTATATAAAATAAAATTTTTCCTTTAATTTTCTCACTCCAAGTACTCAAGATACTAAAATAATTTTTTTAAGGAAAACAAATTATGTTTTACTATTCAGTCAGGAATATTTTTTCTTTCAGGACCATGTTTTCTTTAAAATGTTTTCAGGAATATTTTTTGCTATTATAAAATATTTTTTAAAGTAATTTTTATCAATAATTTAATTTTTAAAAAATGGTTTAAAATTAATCTTCTTGTCATTTTTTGAATGAGGTACTTTTGACGATTTATTGAAAATGTGAAAGGAATATTTATTTTTAACTTACACAGCATGAATAGAATTTCCCACCATCAAAAGTGGTCAAAATTTTGAATATTCATTTAAAATATTCCATGGTTCTTATCAAATAAAATTTTTCCATAATATTTTGGAAATTTTTATATTTTAAATAAGTGATTCCAAAATTAAAATTATATTTTCCTTATAAAATATTCCAAGTGATATTTTAAAGGATTTTTCATTTATGATAACATCCTTTGATGTTACTTATACTTTATTGGGGATATGATCCAAGGATACCATCGTTATTATTTTTGTGGATAGTTTGTGATTATGTTTATGAGATGTTTATAAAACCCATTTATTTTCTATAGGTTATGATATGATGAAAGGTTGAAATGTTTATGAAACTCATTTCCTTTCCATGGGTTATAATATATGCTGAATGGTTTATAATCTTACAAAACACATAAGAATGGATTATTATTATGTGATGGGTTGGCTCATAATTGTATATCTCATAATTTATTGGGTGATGATGGATATCTCATGAGATGATAAGGACTGGAATAGGGAGTAGACCTAGTTCAGTAAGGGACTTCGTCTACTATGATAGTCTTGGGAGTGAAACATGCCTATGAATATGAGGGAATGAGGAGTGAACCAAATCCACTATAATAGTCGTTACAATGATCCTTAACCGAGTAAAAATTTTATATGATTATGTGTATTCCACAAACGTATGTCTTATTCCAATGTTATGCACTCATGGATCATGTTATTTGATTTCTTTATGGTTAATGTCTTATGAACTCTAAAGATTTATGCTATGATTCAATATTGTGATCTATGATATTATGGGTATGTATTTTCAAATTTTAATCTCATGTTATCATACACTTATGCTCATGTTATTTCTAAATGGTCATTGGTATCTCCCTTTTTTACTCTTACTGAGCATCTGAGATCACCCTTTATTATGTTTTCTTTCCCCAAGTCATGAAAAAAGGTTTTAAGTAGGGTTTTTCTAAGAAGAGTACAATGTGGGAAGATATTTTTAGGGGATACTAAAGAATTTTATGAAATAATAAGATTATGTATCTAGTCTCTAAATACATTAAACCTTTACGATTCTAGTATGAACCATAATGTTATGTATTTAATATTCATTTAAAATGATATGATATTTATATATTAAAAGTATTAGTCCCTATATTGTATGATTTAAGTAATATATTGTTTGAATGATTTTAATATTTCTAAAAGATTTACTAAATTTAAATATGATATTTGGATTATTTAAATGTTATCAAAAGATTTAATAAATTTTATCTATTATTTTATGAAAAAAATAAAATATTTCAAAATAATTAATGGATTATTAAATATAATTTATAAATAGTTCTAATAAATTCAAAATGATCATGAGTTAGACCGATCAACATATATTTGGTTTTTTTATTTTCATTTATAATTTATAATAATTAGTATTAATTTTAATTTTTATTATCTATGTATAATCCTTCACTATTATATGTAGGACCTGTGTGCCCATAATAAATTTAATGTATCACAATCCCATAGTACCCCTTACATGCATGTGAGTAATATTGTAAAAAAATGGAGATTCCAAATGAGTTAACAGTGTTTGATGTCGTATCTTTACATGATAGTTGGAATGCAATGACTGCTTTTTTAGTCAAGTTAATCAATCCATATCAATATTTCTCCATACGATGTGGTTAGTTATTTATTTCTTTAAAAATTAAACTCATTCCATATATCTCATGATTATAATACTATTTTTAAAGATAATATTTAATTGGTTATTAATGTGAATGTATATACAAAATTTAATAATAAATATAAAAAGAAAGAAATTTAAATTTCATTTAAAATATTTAATTATTTATAAATTATGAAATAGGTATAATATTAAAATAAACCTTTGAAAAATTCATGAATACATATATTTTTTAAAAATAATAAAAAATTAATTTAATTTAAAATATATATTTTTTTAAAATGAAATTTATCTTATATACAAATCTAAAAACTAAAAAATAGGTTTATTTATTTTAAAGTCAAATAAATACAATATTCAATTTTTTATTAAATTAAATAACACAATATATCTTTGAGAAAAAAAATAATTGAAATAAATTATACAAATCAAGATATCACTGTATTTTTTATAAAAAATATTAATATAAATTTTCATAAAATATAAAAATATTTTATTATGAATAATAATAAATATAATCATAAATAAAACACTAGTAAAAAATGGGGCATCTAGAGAGGGACAAAACATGTGTTCATCATTGGCAGTTCCAAATAAAGGCTTTTGTGATTGTCAAAGGTCTTCATAACTAAAAAATTCTTTATCAACTACCAAAGTATTTTTCAACTAACAAATTAATTCTTGACCACTAAAAGATTTTGTGTCTACCAAAGGCTTTCATGATTGTCAAAGGCTTTCATGAATGTCAAGGTCTTTCAAGATTGCCAAAGGCTTTCGCAACTACCACATGTGCCTCTCACCACTACTCACACTAATCACCATCATTCGCACTATCACTAACTCATCATTGCATGCTCATTGAATGCTCATCCTCTCTAACACATATACGTCTTGTGCATCATCACCCATGTGATGAAATTTCTGAAAAAAAAAATCAAATTTATTCCTTTTGAAAGTTTTAAAATAATTTAAGTTGTTTAAAAATATATATTAAATTTACTTTATGAAATAATATTTATCAAAACATGAGATAATTAAATATTATTCTAACATGAATTTTTTATTAATTTATAACATGTAAGAAATGTTGGTAAACTATGGTTTATGTGACTCCTAAAGGCTTTCAAGACTGCCAAAAGCTTTCATGACCGCCAAAGGTTTCATGAATACCAAATTTTTTCACATCTTTCAAAAACTTTCATGAGTTCCAAAATATTTCATGACTACTAAAGGCTTTTTCGAATTCCACCCTTGCTTCTCACCATTTCTTACACTAGTCTCTGTCATTTGAATCGTCGCTCGCTCTCTAACGCTCATCATCACTTGTTCATCATCACCAACATCCACACATCGCATGCATTGTCACCCATGGTTCATTCCATCACCCATGTCATCTCAAATATGTTTTAATTTATGTTATTTTATTTCGAAGATAACATCTATTCATTAAAAACATGATGAAATTAATTTTTACAATGTTAATTAAATAAAAATGAAGGTTGCTAAAATTAGAGACAATAAAATCTCAAGTAGTTCTTCCCTTATGTATTGGTTGGTTTATCATACAATTATAAACCAATATATATATATAATCTATAGATAAAATCACATTTATTTAACTATAACTAATTAAAAAAATAGGAATTTGATGATTTTGTATAAATATATATATAATTTTACAAAAAATTCATTATATGTAATCATTTCTGCATCCATATATTTCAATGGAGAAGTAATTTATAATGATAAAGGTTTTAGCTATAGTTTACTTCCAAAGAGATATATTAATCTTCATGATTGTATGACATTGGAATAATTTTATATAAGGACTCATAATCTCTTAAAAATGAGGGTTGATCAAGTAACAATAAAAATCACATATCAAAATCTTCAATATCTTAACCACCTATATCACATTAAATATCCTCTACTATATAATGAGTATTAGTCAGAAGCATTGTATTTTTAAAGTAATAGTGTAATAATCATTTAATTTAACTTTATGTGGATAATTATATTACTGATGAATTGAAACATACTACCATAAAACCCTACTATGGGTAATCTATTGAATTTAGTCCTTCACAACAATATGATTCAATACTTTATCATATGACTCTGGTAACAGAGACTACAAATCAAAATCTTATGAGGTGTGAAATATCAAATAATGTTATTTTTTGTAAAAGGTAATGAGAATGTTGAGAGAAATATATGAGACATCTCAATCAATAGTCTAGATGTTATTAATGTCACTTTATCTAATGAGGAAGTATCTTATGATGTGATATGAAATGGGGTTGGAAAGTAATATGTGGTTAATCAACCTCCAGTGGTTCCTTTGATAGGTAGCAAAGAACCAAGCATTGTTAACCATCCTTCATTATTGACTTCCATGGTATAGGGAATGTCACATGCTCAATAATTTTATTGGGATTTCATTAAACCAAGTAGTTAATTCCTAGGGGTTGTGGGTAACACATATTTCTAAACTGATAACACATTACATGTTGGAAGAGTGTTTAAAAGAAAAAGTGTATTGAAAATGTGGTTAAGAAATACCACATCAAGTGACATTTTTAATTCATGTTTGTTGATTCAAAAAAATTTAACTAAAGTTTCCAAAGGTTAACTAAACCTTAACTTTGATACCAACTATAATGAACCAGTCTTGACATACATGGACATTAGATTATTTTTTTTGGAATCTTTTATACATAACACAAACACACACCCAGATATCGTATTAGTTTAGTGTCTTTGGAAACTTGGACTACATTATTATAATTTGGTGAAAGATCTTAAAAATCTCTCATAAAGATATTTACCTTTATTTTTCCTACCTAAAACTATTATTAATATCCTGGGGAAAAGAAAACATGTGAAAAGGGTGAGCTCATATGCTCAGTAAGGGTAAACAAGGAAAATATCAAACAAAACATGAACATAAGAATGTAAAAACATGAACATAACTTTTTAAAAATAAAAACATGTATAACATATATCAATATCCTGATTCATAAAATAAATCTTTTCAGTTCTTATGGAATAAATCATAAAGGAATATGAGCTATGAGAAAATATCATAAGCATAAAACATGTAATTGTGGAAAATACATAAGGATAGAAAATCATTTTCATATTATCCAAGGATCATTACCAAGACCATCATAGTGTAAAAAGTCCTTTACTGAACTGATTTAACTCCTCATTCCATTCATGCATTACTTAATTAGGTTTACTTCCCATTCTGGCCCTATATTACTGAACTAGGTTAACTTCCCATTCCATCCATGTATTACTGAACCGAGATCATTTCCCATTCCATCCCTATTTATCTCATGAGATATAAATATTTACCTAATGTATTGGAGGGAGATATATATCCCACTCGTAAAATAATGAAAATTATAAATATATGTTCCACAAGAGTATAAATCATTCATTATAGTATAACTTAAGGAATAAAATTGGTTTCTTAAACATCATTCCATCATAACATAATACATGTAAAAAATGGATTTTATAAATATAATTCCATAATAAATATAATCAAACCATAGGAATAATAGTGATAGTATACTTGAAACATAACCCTATTAAATAATTACAACTTATATGGAAAATAATTGTAATAGAACACTTGAAATTAATTTTTGATTAAAATATCATCTCTTCTTAAAAAATGTTTTCTTTTTTTAAAAATTTAAAAGAAATTTTAAAAGAAAAGAATTTATTTGAAAATAACCTTGAAATATTTTAAAGGAACCGCATAGAAATAAGTATTTATGAAAATTAAAAAATTCATTCATGTTGTATAAGTTACAAGAATACATTCTTCTTGTACTTTTTTCGGATAAGTCAAAAAGTACCTTATATCAAAAATGACAAAAAATTCCTATCATATCATTTAATAAAAAATTAACCAATGGGTAAAATTGAGTTTAAACAATTGTAGAAGAATATAAAGAATATTTTTGAATACATATTTAGGAAAAATGGACGTGTATTATAAATATACCCTAGTAAATACTTATGTATAAACAATCTCAGATAATAATGAGATTGAGAAATTATCCCTTACCTTAGGTCTAGGTTACTTCATATGTATCAGAAACTCTTGTATAATGGATTAAATAGTTTTATAAACTTTACCCATAACCATATTTATATTTATGATATCATATGAGATCATATTATCACCTGTTTAATAATATTTCAATATTACTCTTCTTTCGAGCGTTATTTACTGCAATTTTTTCGTATAAATCTTAGTTATTCTTCATGGGTTTATTTTATATCATTTATAGAATTATAATAATGTAATATATATCATATTTATTCATTATATACATTTATATAATCATTATTTAAATGATATCATGGATAATGAATTACATCGCTTCATCGAGACAGTAGGTAGTACGTACGTGTGACCAATGATATCATTCCATTAATTATGAAATGGTATGGAAGTGGATGGTATATATATTATTATAGCATAAATATCTTGTTATAATAATCATATATATTTATTATTTACATCATTATATCCATCCAAGTAAAGTGGTGGTGAAAAGCGGATTACACCACGGTGTGGAGATGGTGAGTTGTACATACGCACACGTGGTGATTTCATTTTTCATTGGATGGGTAGAAGGTAGGATATGGTTATTCCATAATCATAATAACATCTCATAATATATTTTATACTTTATTTATTATTTTATAATGGAAACAACATAGAAAAATGAAGTATAATAAGAAATAAGTTTGAAAGAATCAGTAGAGGAGATTGCCTCTTCTTCAACGAGATCCCTCTATATATCCTCTTAAAGGAACAAGAGTTGGTATTTTGAGAAGACCAGAACCTATATAATATGAATAAGGAAGTTTAGAAGGTAAATTAGTAGAGTATATATGATATTTAAGGTAAAAGTGAATTACATAATTGAGTTATGTGGTTCCCTTTTATAATTGAGGTGAGGGGCACTTTTGGAATCTTCAAAAACATTAATTTATAATAAATTCAAAACACATAAAAAACCTCAAAAAATTCATATTTTATAATATTATATAATATAATCTTGTAATATCATCAAAAAATAAATTTTAGATAAGTTTTTCTACCAATTTAAACCTTATCATTTTAATTAACCCTTAGTTATTCTATTTTAATTTTAACTAAGGTAACAAATTATACAATATTAAAATAGTGTAATGTCTACTTATTTGATGTCAATTAGACCATAAATGAAAAATTTATTACAATTTAGACTATAGAATAATTATTTTATATTTTTAAAAATGTATTAGGATTTTTAAATTATTTAATAAATCATTATTTTGACAAAATATCAATTGTGTCAATTTTGACACTATTCATTTCTTAGATTTTTAAAAATATCAAGATTGGATGTTATCCTCAAACAAAATATTTTATTATATCACTAATTAGACAAGGTAATCTATAAAAAAATTATATAATAATTATACAAAATTTTATTTATTTTACTATTTTTAATAAAATTGATTTTATATTTCAATTAATAAAATAATTACTGTAATAATTTTATGTAATTATTTAATATAATTATTTGTTACGTAAAAATTAAAAATTAAATATGATGAATAATATAACTCTTCTATATTTAAGAGGAATATTTATAGTTGAATATATCTTCTGGAAAAGCTTATATTAAAAATATTATATTTATTAAAACATGAATGTGACAACTTTAACATTACTTTAGGTAAAATATAATAAGTGTCATAATCATTTCCATGTGGCTCCAAATGGTCAATAACTCAACTCTTGGATGATTATGGTTGAAATATACTCCACAAATAAGATTTAGTCAAGTTTTTTTTGTCTTTTAATGGTTATTATTATTTTAATAAAAATTATTTTATTGATTTTTCATCAATTAAATAATTTCTGCATCATCATTGTATAAGACTTTAAGGTAATTATTTATTTCAAAAAAATTAAATATAAATCATCATGATAAATAAAAAAATTATCTTTCAAATGATTATTTATGGTTGAATTTATCTTTTGTATAACCTTATAAAAAACATATAGTTATTAGAATTTGAGTATGACATATTTAACTTGTCGATAAATAAAACATATTAAATGTCCTAATCTCCTCCAATTAGATTCCAAAGGAAACCATTTCAACCCAAGTATGATTTAGGTCGAAAAAAATCATCAAATGATATTAGGACAAGTATTAGGGTAATTTTTTAATATTATTTTTTACCTTTAATTACCTGATTTTTCCATTTTACCGTATTAATAAAAAAACTACTTAAATTACTATTCATAATGCCAAAAAATAAAATAAAGATATTTGAATAATCTGAACAAAATGATTCCAAATATAAAATAAATTTTTTTAAAATTCAAAGCATGTGGTTTTTAGTAATTTATTTAAAATTAATCTCATTATCGAAATGAGAAAATGAGTTTTAAAAGTTAAAACATGTAAAATATTGAAATGTTTTTACACAAAATTCAAAGTAAAATTAATGTCAATGACCTAAATTATATTAACTGATAAAAATTTAATATAATTATACTTTAAAACCATTAAAATATATAATTTAACACTGTAAATAAATTTTATGAAAAAGTAGTTTTCAATTAAAATGCATTATTTTTTTATTGATCAAAACGTGAAACTTATCCGAAAAGTACCAAAAAATCAAGCAATGTAAATTTTTATACTCCAATTTCAAATTATAAGTTTATTTTGTCAAATATAATATAAAAAAGTGTCAAAAATCAATTTAAAATTGATGTTTCATCAAAAGGTGGAAAAACTGTATTTTTTAAAAAAAAATACTTCTTTTATCCAAAAAAAATTGAATTTGTTCTTATATCATGTCTAAAAAACATATAAGATGAATTTTATACATTATATTGATTATATTACATATATATTTCATTAATAAAATCCATCTAGAATGTTTTTATTATTTCATAATCTCACTTATTTTTAATTAAATATTTTTTCAAAAAAATAATTCTTTTTATTTAAAGTGTTTTATTTTCATTTATAATTAGTTCCTCACCAAATAATTAATTATATATACATATTTAAAAAATATTTTCATAATTAAATTAATACTATTCATACTCACCATTATAATGGTTAGGTTGTAAGGTAACATAATAATATTTAGTTGTTTACTTAAACTCGGTCTTGTGTGAAATGAATTCTATCAAAAGAAATTGAAATTGTGTGTAACACAAGCCAAGAACAGTGTTGCGTATATAGAAAGATAATATGGTGTTGCGTGCAGAGAAAGCTTATATTGGTTTAGCTTAAAAGACAAGATATTTTTAAAAAATGTCTCATGAAAATATTAGGGTGTTATATCTATGGTGTAGTGATGTTAATCACCGGCTCATTACAGCACTTATAGAGAGATAGAAGATAGAGACACATAATTTATTCTACTTGAGGGAGAGATAACCATTACTCTCAAAGATGGATCCATTATTTTAGGCCTCCCTAGCAAGGGTGCATTTGTGACATAATAAGTTTTTAGTGACTGGTTTGATTTGATATAGAGACCACCAAACATAGATATTCAGGATAATGGTATGCCCATCATCAGAATCAAACTATGAATTCCATGGATAGATTAGAACTTCACTTATCTAGATGATGATGCTGAAGGGATCATTGTCTTGATATTTTCACATGCATACATTCTATGATTTATTGGAGGCATTATCATTGTTGATCATCCTATGACATTAATCCATATAAGGTATTTACCTTCACATGTGGACATCGACCAAATAGAAAGATATAACTAGGTGTTAGCATGTCTTGCATATATATATATATATAAATCACTATATAGTTCATGTTAGATCAAGAAGTTTCATATTATAGGATACATTATTCTTATTTAAATGTTGGCATGTGAGCACATCCCTCTTTTTTCTCCATATGTCATTGCCTGTGAATATTATATAGGACTTCCAACGAGGATCATTACATGTTTATCCATACTTCTAATGTGAAAATAAATTCTATAAATTTATATTATGAAACAATAACTATAATAATGTCATATTTAATTAGAGTCAGTCCTATAGACATCTAGATACTACTGTACATGATGTCCACACATATAGACTTGTGTTGGGTGATCTTCAACCAAATGATGTATGTGATTATTAATTATATACTTAAATTATTATTGTTTTTCATGAATTATTTATTTATGAAGTTCCAAAGGATCGAATAAAAACTAAAAAGGAGGGTTGAATCATTTTTTCACTTTTTATGAGTTTTAAAACTTTTAAAAACTTAACCCCTACAACATGTTAAGATTTATTTCCTTATCAACTTTTATTAAATACTCATGCATGAAAAAGTAGGAAAGAAAATAAATCACACAAGATTTATAAGGTCTGGCCTCAGTGTGAGAACCTACATGTAACACCCCAAGGTTTTTAAAAAAATAAATGAAATTCATTAAACTTTATTTTAAGTATATATTTATAACTATCCTTTAAACATAATTTTGTAGCTTATATGTTTTGAATTTCGAAAAATAGTCATCTACAATTGTGTTCAATAAGTTATTTGGAGTCTGATGGAACCAAATTATTTTTTGGGTGAATAGTAACATAATCTTATGAATAGTAATATGAATAGTATTATGGCACTAATGAATAGTAAATTATATTATTATTTTATTTTCTTAAGTCTTTAAGATAATGACATTTGGGTTGATTTTTCAATGTGATATAAAAGTAGTTATAGAATTAAAATTGTTAATTTTTGAATTAAGTATGATTTTATTTAAAAATTAAATTAATAATATTTAGAAAAATATTTTCAAAAAATGGAGTTCATTTTTTAATTCTACACGTCGAAAAATGGAAAGGGTAAATTTTTGGGATTTTTCAGAAATTTTTGAATTTTTATGAATAGTTAAATACGGTAAAATACCTTATATTCAAATTATTAGTTAAATACACTATTTATGAGATAATAAGTGATGTAAGACCACTTGGTTTGAACTCACGTGCAATTATTACTATCTGGGTCACATTAATTGAGATTATTCATAATCTTGAGCAAAATATTATAATAATGATTAAAATAATGTAAAATACTTCCCCTCCTCCACTATAAATACCACCCTCATTCTCCTCTTCCTCCCACACCTCACAAGACTTGAGAATTGTCAAATTTCTGCCAAATTCCCTCCCCAATCTTCTTCCCCATGACCTAGATCTGCTGGTCTCACCAAAAAACCAAAACCAAAGGCCTTAAGAAGGATCTGAAGGAGAAGAGATCAAGACGAGGTTTAAACACTTTTGAAGTAAGAAGAACCCGAGGTAAGGGAATTCTTAACCCAATTTCCATTCTTTGGGTTAACCTTATTCTTTATTAATTATGTGGTTATAAGATTATTGGTGTGATGAATTTTTGTTTATATTATGTCATATTATGTGTATTTACAGTGTATACACATATCCAATCCATTCTATTAATTCACATTCAAATTATATTTTTAAGGGACTTTCCTTTTAAAATCCTTATAAAACTCTCTTTAATAAATTTCAAAAGGATTGTTTTTTTATGTGTATGGCATGAGGGGTTTTTCCTGTTTTCAAGATACTTTATTACCATGATATGTTCCTTGGACATTATTTATGTTGGTTTGAGCCCATTGTAGCTCAAGATATGTTGGGTTGAGCCCATTATAGCTCAAGATAAGTTGGGCTGAGCCCATTATAGCTCAATATATGACGAGTGAGCCCCATTATAGCTCTCCAATGAATTGGTTACTCTGGAGATGGAAGTTGAACAAAAGGTTATTCCATATGTAAGGGTGAATGTAATAACGATATGGTAAATATGTCCCAAGGAAACAACGGGAGTATTCTATGCATTCGAGTTCTTATGATATGGGTTTTATTGGTTTTTATGTTATCACTTGACTAATGATTTATATCTTTATATCCCTTACTGAGTTTTATACTCATCCCATGTTTTTAAAAAAAAAATCATAGGATATAAGAATTGGTTAATAGAAAGAAGGGATTCTTGATGTTTGATATGGAGTGTTTTCAAAGAAATCATGCTTTGTGTTTTAATGTTTTATATTTTGAAAAAAATGGAAACTATTTTTAGTAGTATCCTCTTGTATGATTTTGGTATGTTATGTATGTAAGGTATCCTAATTCACTAAAACTCAAAAAGATCCTCAACGTGTAATAATTTATATTCTTGACTAAAATTCAAGATTAAGTAATGTTTTAAGTTCGGGTCCTTATAGTTGGTATCTGAGGATGGTTTAGATAACTTTAGGGGTTGGGATGATATTTAAATAATACCATAATTGATTTTTAATCTATGATTAATTTTAAATGTTATAGCATTTAAGGATTACCATGTTGCTTCATCTAAGTTATGTTTGTTCAGAATTGTTGTCTATAGAAGAAACATGGAAGCTAAAGTAGGAAGGCACCAAGAGGCTTATTTATGTCCGAATCTATAGGCCAAAATGGTGGGAATCGAAACCGAGTAGTTTGTGACAATAATGGCTCAGTTTACTCAAGTAATAAATGGTGGTGGTATCCATGCTAGATAATAACATGATCTACCATTAAGAAACATGTCTTTTTTAGATCATTTTATAAGGCAACATCCTCCATCATTCAGTGGAATTGCAGATCCAGTGATAGTCGAAGGATGGATCAATGATCTAGAAAAAATATTTGATATCATGGGATGTTAAGAACATCAAAATGTAATACTAGAAATTTATCATTTGAAAGGTAAAGTCGATCAATGGTGGTTTATGGTTAAGAATACAAGAGAAATCGATAATCTTGACAGTTTGGAATGGGATGATTTTAAGATTCTTTTTCTGGAGAAATATTTTCCCAAAACTATTCAACTCAGAATGTAGAAATAATTCTTGGAACTAAAGTAGAAAGATGATGATTTTGTGGCAACATATGAAGCCAATTTTACAATACTATCCAGGTATGAACCTGATTTTACTCGGGATTTTGAAAGTAAAATTAATAGATTTTACTCTAGTTTGAAACTATTTTTGCAAAGATCTTTGGCCTCACGAGAGTTTAAAATCTATGATAATCTTGTTCCTTGTGATGAAAAAAGTTGAGATTAAGTTTTTTTGAAACATATATTCCCCGTGATGACAAGAATAAGAAGCATTCAGGTTGGCAGGAAATGGGGAAGAACTCGTCAAAGAAGTCTGGAGGTAAGAAAATGAATTTCCCTTCTTGTGAAAAGTTTGGTAAAAGGCATCTTGGTGAATGTATTGTAAATTCTAGGAAATGCTACTGATGTGGAAAGTTTGGATGCATGTCTCGTGAGTGCAATGAAAATGATCCAAAAATTAATGAGAATTTTATGGTGAGATGTTTAAACTGTAAGGAATTGGGTTCATTTTGCTAATGTTTATCTGAAGTTAGTCACTCAAGCATGGAATCATAAAGATAGGAAATAGAAGGGTATGGCTTTTTCAACCACTTTCGCAAATGTTGAGTTTTCAAATGAGGTGGTTTCAGGTACATTGCTTGTTTTTTTCATATTTCTCAAAAGTGTTCTTTGATTCAAGGTTTACACATTCCTTCATTTCTAAGAAATTTTCAGAAAAATTGGGAATTCAGCCTCATTAATTGAAACCAAATCTGATGGTAAAAATACTTGGAGGAAATATTGTGGAAAAAATAAATTAAAAGAATCTTCATATTCTTGTCTATGGAAATAATCTACCTAAAAACCTTGTTGTTTTGCCTCTAGTAGAGTTTGATGTTATTCTGGGTATGGATTGGATTTCTTTTTATCATGCTAAGATAGATTGTAGAGAAAAATAAGTTTTTTTTTCAGAAATAATATCATTTTGTGTACAATAATGAACCCATACCATTAATAATATATCAAGAAGCTAAGAAACTGATAAAGGATGGAAATGAAAGTTTTCTTGCTCATATTTTTAAAGATAAGGGAACTATCCAGATTAATGATGTACCAGTGGTAAATGAATACCTAGATGTTTTTTCCGATGATTTTCCTGGTGTTATTCCTAATCAAGAGGTTGAGTTTACTATTGACTTAGTTCATGATGCTAAACCAATTTCTAAACCTCCTTATCAAATGACCCAAATGGAACTTATGGAATTAAAAAAGTAGTTGCAAGAATTATTAGATAAAGGATTTATTTGACCTAGCACTTCACCATGGGGTGCTCCAGTCTTGTTTGTTAAGAAAAAAGATATTTCAATGAGACTTTTCATCGATTATAGAGCCTTGAATAGCATTAATTTTAAAAACAAGTATCCTTTGCCTCATATTGATGATTTGTTTGATCATGTCTAGGGTGAGAAATATTTTTTGAAGGTTGACCTGAGGTTGGGGTACCATCAGTTGAAAGTAAAGGATGAAGACATCCCGAATACTGTGTTCCATACTAGATATGGTCATTATGGATTTGTAGTTATGCCTTTTGGGTTAACTAAAGAACCTATTGTATCCATGGATCTTATGAATAGAATATTTCATGAGTTCTTGGATAAGTTTGGGGTTTTACTTATTGATGAAATTCTGGTGTATTTTAGAAGTAAATAGGATCATGAAAAAAATATAAGGGTTGTTTTGAAAACCTTAAAATAAAAGAAACTGCATGGAAAATTCAGTAAGTGTGTTTTTTGGCTGCAACAGATTTATTTTTCTTGGGTGCATTGTGAATAATGATGGAATAACAGTTGATCCTACCAGAAAAAAAAGTGGTTGATGAATGGAAAAGACCTAAAAATATTATAGAGATTAGTAGTTTTATTGTATTAGTAGTTTATTACCGATGGTTTGTTAAAAACTTTGCACGGTTATCTAGCCCACTAACTAAGTTAACAGGAAAAGGGGTTAAATTTTTTTGGACAGAAGAATGTGATTTTTATTTTCAAGAACTGAAGAAGAGATTTGTGAATGTTACAGTTTTTTCCTTGCCTTCCGGAAATGGTGAGTTTGTCATCTACAGTGATGCGTCATTAAAGGGACTTGGTTGTGTTCTGATGCAGAATGATCAGGTAATTGCTTATGCTTCAAGACAACTAAAAGCTCATGAGTTAAACTATCCCACACATGATTTGGAATTGGAAGGTGTGGTTGTTTATTTGAAAATTTGGAGGCACCATTTATATAGAGCCAAATGTCAAATATATACTGACCATAAAAGTCAAAAGTATATATTCACTCAGAAGGAATTAAACATGAGTCAGAGAAGATGGATTGAACTAATAAAAGATAATGATTTCACGATCAATTACCATCTAGGAAAATCAAACAAAGTGGAAGATTCCTTTAGTCGAAAACATCATGCATCATTAACCATGTTATGTTTGAAACGTGATCCCTTGGTTAATGATTTGATGAATTTTGGCATAGAAGTTTTCTATATAAGGAATAAATCTGTTTTGTTTCAGGTTTTAGTTCAGTCATCGTTATCAGATAGAATTAAGAAAGTGCAGAAGGAAGACCATGAGCTACATAAAAAGTTAGAATTGGTTAAAATGAGTAAGTTTCCATAATTTAACCTTGATAAAGATTGTGTTTTAAGATTTGGAAAAAGTTTGTGTGTTCCTTGTGATTCCCAATTGAAGAAAGACTTGTTGTGTGAAGCTCATAGTTCTCCATTTTCAGTTCATCCTGGCAGTATTAAGATGTACAGAGACCTTAGGGAGTATTATTGGTGGGGTGGAATGAAAAGAGATATTTCTGATTTTACTGTGAAATTTGTGACATGTCAACAGGTTAAAGTAGAGTGGTAGTTATCGAAGGGGATACTTCAGCCTTTTCCAGTGCCATATTATAAATGGGAAAATGTATCCATGGACTTTGTGGTGGGATTACCAAAGAATTATTGAGTTAACAATGCGATTTGGGTTATTGTTGATTGGCTGATAAAATCTGCACATTTTCTTTCTATTCGAGATACAATGTCTTTAGATCCTCTTTCTCGATTGTACCTTAATGATATTGTCAGGATACATGGAGTTCTTCTTTCCATTGTATCTGACTGGGATCCCAGGTTCACTTCTAACTTTTGGAAGGGACTTCAGAAGTCGTTGGGCACAAAGTTAAGTTTTAGAATAGTTTTTCATCCTCAATCAGATGGGCAGTCAGAATGAATGATTCAGACCTTGGAGGATATACTTCAAGCTTGTTCAATGGACTACCCGAGAAGTTGGGATCAATAAATTTCTTTAGTTGAGTTTTATTATAATAATAGTTTTCATTCTAGTATACAGATGGCACCTTTTGAGGCATTTTATGGAAATCGGTGTCGGACTCCAGTGTTTTGGGATGAAGTCAGTGAAAGAAAGTTAATGGGGCCAAAATTAATAGAGGATGTGGATGAGAAAGTAAAGATGATCTAGCAGTACTTGAGGACAGCTCAGAGCAGGCAAAAAAGTTATGCAGATAATAGAAGGAAAGACTTATCTTTTGGGGTAGGTGACTATGTTTTCCTTAAAATCTCTCCTTGGAAAAGTGTGATTCATTTTGGTAAGAAAGGAAAGCTAAGTCCGTAGTTCATTGGTACTTTTGAAATCTTGGATAAAGTTGGACCAGTTGCATACCGAGTAGCTTTGCCTCCAAGTTTTTCTCAGGTACACAATGTTTTTCATGTTTTGATGTTGAGAAAGTATGTGCTAGATTAATCACATGTCTTGAGCCCAGAAGCAGTTCAGCTAGAAGAGAACCTTTCATATGAAAAGAAACCGGTTTAGATTCTTGATCGAAGGGAACAGGTATTGCAGAATAAGTTAATCCACCAAGTAAAGGTTTTGTGGAGAAACCACATGGTAGAAGAAGCAACATGGGAGTCTTAAAATACTATGAGAGAAAGGTACCCTCACTTGTTTAATGAGTAAATAAAATTGTGAGGACACAATTTCTAGAAGGTGGGGATAATGTAACACCCCAAGGTTTTAAAAAAATAAATGAAATGAATTAAACTTTGTTTTAATTAGATATTTATAACTAGCCTTTAAAAATAATTTTGTAGCTTCTATGTTTTGAATTTTGAAGAACAGTTATCTACAATTGTGTTCAGTGTGTTATTTGGAGTCTGATGGAACCAACTTGTTTTTGGGTGAATAGTAATATACCCTTATGAATAGTAATATGAATAGTATTATGACACTAATGAATAGTAAATTGTATTATTATTTTATTTTCTTAAGTCTTTAAGATAATGACATTTGGGTTGATTTTTCAATGTGATATAAAAGTAGTTATAGAATTAAAATTGTTAATTTTTGAATTAAGTATGATTTTATTTAAAAATTAAATTAATAATATTTAGAAAATTATTTTCAAAAAATTGAGTTCATTTTTGAATTCTACATGTAGAAAAATGTTAAGGGTGAATTTTTAGGATTTTTTTGAAATTCTTGAATTTCTGATGAAAAGTGAAATACGGTAAAATACCATATATTCAAATTATCAGTTAAATACACTATTTATGACATCATAAGTGATGTAAGACCACTTGGTTAGAACTCACATGTCATTATTACTATTTGGGGTCACATGAATTGATATTATTCATAGTCTTGATCAAAATATAAAATAATGATTAAAATAATGTAAAATAGCTCCCTTCCTCCACTATAAATACCACCCTCATTCCCCTCTACCTCCTACACCTCTCAAGCCTTGAGAATTGTCTAATTTCTACCAAATTCCCTCCCCAATATTCTTCCCCATGACTTAGATCTTCTGTTCTCACCAAAAGACCAAAAACAAAGGCCTTAAGAAGGATCTCAAGGAGAAGAGATCAAGAGGAGGTTTAAACACTTTTGAAATAAAAAGAAACCCGAGGTAAGGCAATTCTTAACCCAATTTCCATTATTTGGGTTAACCTTCTTCTTTATTCTTTATGTGATTATAATATTATTGGTGTAATGAATTTCTATTTATATTATGTTTTATTATGTGTATTTACAATGTATACACATATCCAATCCATTCTATTAATTCACATTCCAATTATATTTTTAAGGGACTTTCCTTTTAAAATCCTTATAAAACTCTCTTTACTAAATTTCAAAAGGATAGTTTTTTTATGTGTATAGAATGAGGGGTTTATCCTATTTTCAAGATACTTTATTACCGTGATATGTTTCTTGGACATTATTTATTTTGGTTTGAGCCCATTATAGCTCAATATATGTAGGGTTGAGACCATTAGAGCTCAAGATATGTTGGGTTGAGCCCATTATAGCTCAATATATGATGGGTGAGCCCCATTATAGATCTCCAATGCATTGGGTACTCTGGATATGGAATTTGAACAAAAGTTTATTCCATATGTAAGGGTGAATGTAATAATGATATGGTAAATATGTCCCAAGGCAACAACATGAGTATTCTATGAATTTGAGTTTTTATGATATGGGTTTTATTGGTTTTTATGTTATCACTTTACTAACGCTTTCTATCTTTATATACCTTATTGAGTTTTATACTCATCCCGTGTTTTTAAAAAAATTCACAGGATATAAGGATGGGTAAGAGAAATAAGGGATTTGTGAGGCTTGATATGGAGTGTTGTCAAAGAAATCATGCTTTATGTTTTAATGTTTTATATTTTGAAAAAAATGAAAATTGTTTTTAGTAGTATCCTCTTGTATGATTGTGGTATGTTATGTATGTTAGTTATCTTAATTCACTAAAACTCTAAACTTAAAAATATCCTCAATGTGTAATAATGTATATTCTTGACTAAAATTCAAGATTAAGTAACGTTTTAAGGTCGGGTTCTTATACTACATCCTTACCATAGCCACTCTCATGGGTCTATGGAAATCCAATATTATGAAGAAGTGAATAAAAATTATTCCAACTCCCATTAGACACATGTTATCTCCTAATAGAAATGATTATACTGACTCCCATTAGTTTATAATGTTTTCTTATAAAAGAGTTTATCCAAACAAAAAAATAAATACTTTGTTGAATCTCCTCCACAATTGCTCAGTCTGAATCCTCTGTCTGATTTGGATGGATTTTATTTTCTTAATACAATAAAGCAATATCCAATTCTATCAATATAATGATGTTGGATCCTATTTTTCTCAATACAATATTTTTGGATCTGATTCTATCAAAACAATGATACTAGATCTGATTTTATCAATACGACAATGCTGGATTTGATTCTCACAAAACAATGATTCTTGATATAATTTTCTCAATACGATGATGCTTAATCTGATATTTTAAAAATGAGAACGCTGGATCTGAATTTCTCAATACGATGAACTCACTTTCAATCTGTAAAACTCAAACTCTTCTATAATGCTCGGCATAATTCTTCTTCAATCATATGGGAACTTTTACTTTGAATTCTCTAGCACTCCACCTTTTTTGAGTATGTGAAAAGTTAAAAATGGAAGAATGGTCTGAGTAAGTATTTATAGGAAACTCGGAAAACAAAAGTGGATAACTTGAAAACTTTCCCCACTTCCTCAAATTTAAAAACTCTGAAAATCTCTCGCATTTAAACCTTAACTTTGACTTATTCAATTCTCCTTATATTTCTCCAAGATTTATGAAAATTTGAAATTCAAGTTTGACCACTTTATCTCTTTATACCTTTCTTAGCTCATTATGATCTATTACTTTCTTAGCTTCATTACGATCTATTTCTTTCTTATCTCATTAAGATCTTTTTCATTCTCAGCTCATTATGATCTTTTTCTTTCTCTTCTCGTTATAATTTGTTTCTTTATCATATCATTATGATCTTTTTCTTTCTCATATATTTATGATCTTCTTTTCAACATGAATTCTTCATTAAAAATACTTCAGTATGATTTCCTCAGTACAAAAATCTAAGTACGAAAATATGAGTATGAAAATATCAGTATGATTTTCCCAATATGAATATCCTAGTATGAAAATCTCAGTACAAAAATCCCAGTATAAAAATATCAGTATGAAAATCCCAGTACGAAAATCCCAATATGATTTATTTCTTCCTTAGGCTTAGCAACATCTTTTTCCTTCTCATATCATTATGATGTAATTCCCATTATAATGGAAATCTTGTCTTCCAACTCTAAAATTCTTCAGACCTCTCCACCATTTCTTCAAAATATTTTATCATGAGAGTTTTTATGATTTGTGAGAACTTATTGATCAGCAATGCATCATCTAATTTTGTTTAGAAAGTATGAAAACTTTATAACTCCTAAATTCACAATCTTCTTTCCAAACACTTCAGCAAAAAAATGACTTCTACACTCAAAAACTTCTTTATTTATAACTTAGAAACTTCATTCTTTCTCTGAATACGGAAAATAACAACAAAAAAAACAAAAAAATCATCTAATTATTTTGAATCTAATTATTTTTAGTGCCATACCGATAGACTTGAATAAAATAAATTGTTTGATCAATAGCTTCATCATCCTGACTTCTTCTATGTGCGGTGCAGCTCAATATAAAAACCTAGGTCTAGAAACTTATGTTCAGAAAAAAAAACCACATTATGACGGACTAGGTCCAATTCCTAAATAAAAAAACTCTTAAAAAAGTTTAGTTGTCAACAAATACAAAAACATTGTTAAAAAAATTTATCAAAAAGGTTGTTCAATCTCCCCCTTTGGATTTATTTATAACCCTTGTTAACAACTTTTGAACTCTTAAAAATTTTCTCAACTCAACTATTGTAAACAACTCAAGTTTTTGACTTTTATCAAAACATATCCTTTCTCAAAAGAGAGTGTCCTGACACTACACTACTGGATAAAGTAATTTTTTTGAAGTAATTACATCCCTCAATGGTAAGAAAGTTTTGAAACCATGTAAAGATAAACTCTCCTCACTTTTCTTTTCACACTTTTTTTACCTCTCCCCCCATTCTTTATTTTCACACTTTCTTTTTCTATCCCCATTCTCTCTTTTATCACTTTCTTTATCTCCCATTTTTTATGACAACCATAGCTTTATATTAATAAAATTAAGATAAGTAAAACTTATTACAAAGTAAAAAGTTGTTACTTTATCCCCCCCTTTGTCAAAAAAATCTAAATCATAGTGGGGGATTTCTTATGAGGTTTAGGAAGATATAGGAGGAGGATGAACATAAAGTTGCAACCTCAATTCCACAAACCTTTATTTCGGAATTTCTTTTTTAAAGATATCATTAATCTAATACTTTATTGAAATGTATTCCAAAAAAAATCTCTAGCAGTAACTTTCTCTTTTATAAATTGAAACTTTATATCAATGTGTTTTGATTTTGAATGTTGGAAAGGATTCTTAGAAAGATCAATTGCACTCTGATTATCACAAAGTATCTTTAATGGTTTAGAAACCTTTACTTTCAAATATTCCATATGAACATTCATCCACATCATTTAAGTACACTCTTGAGTATCTAAAACATATTTAGATTCAGTTGTTCTCAAAGTTACTAAGCATTATTTCTTATTTTTCCAACTCACACAACATTCACCCAAGAAAAATGTTCCTCTTGAGGTTTATTTTCAATCATTAAAATATCCAGCCCAATCAAAATCAGTAAAACCATAAAAATTCATCTCACTATTTCTTTTTTATAACAACCCATGTGAAGTTGTTCCTTTGACATATCTCATAATTATTTTTTTCTACTAACATATGTGATTCTTTTGGATTACTTTTATACCTAGAACAAAAATTCATAGCATAAAAAATATCAGGCCTTGATGTTGTAAGGTAAAGAAGACTTCCAATCAACTTTTGAAATTCTTTATGATTCACACTTATTCTGGATTCATATTTTCTCAACTTTTTTCTCATTGAAATATGAGTTGAAACTTCTTTTGATTCTTCCATCCCAAACTTCTTTAATAATTCCCTAACATAATTTTCTTAGGATAAGAAAATGTATATTTTTTTGAACTTGTAATCCAAGGAAGAAAGTTAATTCTCCAAACATTGACATTTAAAAATTCTTCTTCATTTCCTCAGAAATTTTTTTACAAATATCTTCTCTATCCTTAGAAAAAATTATATCATCCTCATAAACAGTTACAATTAGAGTTCTAAAATCAACATCTTTCGCATACAAGTTTCAATCAACTTTTACTTTATAAATATTCAACATTCTCAAACAATTTTCATTCTTATAATACCATTAATGTGGTTCTTATTTCATCCCATAAAAATATTTCCTCAATATACAAACTTTTTTTTAACTTCATCAAGTAGAAACCCACAAGGTTGTTCAATGTAAACTTCTTCCTCAATCTCACCATTTAAGAAAGCCAACTTTACATCCATCTAATAAACACTATAATTCCAATAATCATCCACTACAAGAAACATTTGAATAGTTTCTATCCTTGAAATAGGGTAAAATTTTTCATCAAAAGCCACACCTTCCACCTATTCATATCCTTTACAAACAAGTCTTTCTTTATTTCTTGAAATTTCTCCATGCGTATTCAGTTTGTTTCTATAAACCCAATTTTTTCCAATAACATTTTTATTTTTTGTCCTTGGAATGAGTTCCCATATTTCATTCTTCTAAATCTGATCCAACTCTTCATTCATATCATCTACTCATTATTTATGGTGAATAGCCTATGAAACTGATTTTGGTTCAACTTTTAAGATAAGTGAAGTCTAATTTTCTAATCTCAACTTCCGTCTTGTCTGAACTGGATCCTTATGATTCCCAATAATGTTTTTGGATTCAACATGGTTTTGTAAGGTAGGAAATTTCAAAGTTTCTTTCCAAGCAGGAGTTTACTCATCACATGATTCTTCTAAATCTTGATAAAGATGTTTTTAATTACTTTAACTATTTTTAGAATTCTTTATTTTATCGTCCTTAATATTATCAACAACTTTAAGGAAATTTGATTTTCAATTACTTTCACATCATATCAGCCCACCAATATTTGTAAACGTTTATTCCAACAGTTGTAACTTCTTCTGTTTGGTGAATAACCCATAAAAGTTCCTTCCTCAGCTTTCTCATCAAACTTTCCCAAATCTAGATTTTTTATTTTGAGAAAACATGGACTTATAAAAAATTTGAAGTATTTTAATGATGTTTTTCTGTTATACTGCCTTTAATAAAGAGTCATGTTGGTTTCTGGTCTAAAAAAGCATCTAATTTGAATATTTACAACAAATACTAACATATTCTCTCTAATATACCTTTAAAAGTTTGTATTTTTCTAACATAATTATTCCCATTTCCACTAAGCTTATATTCTTTCTTTCTTCTAGTAAATTTTGTTATAGAGTGTAGGGAGCACTATACTGATGTTTGATACCATGATTTCTCAGATAAGTTTCAAAATATTGTTTTTGAATTCGATTCCATTGTCTTTTCTTAACTTCTTTATGAAAACCCCCATTTATTTCTCAACATTTTTCTAAAAAATATGGAAATTTCAATGGCCTCTAACTTGTGATTAATAAACATCATGTTTTTCTTCTAAGTGAAATCATCAATAAAAGTTATGAAGTAAAAAATCTAGTTTGGTTGATTGATGTCTCATCATCCCATATAAATTGGAATGAATAAGCTCAAGTGGTATAGTATATTGAATCACAATTCTCTTATGACTTTTGTTAGTTATTTTTCTTTTCTGGAAAGTAATACAAACATATTTACCTCTTTTTTTCAATTTTGGAAAATTACAAACAACATCAACTTTAGAAAGTTTATTTTTGTTTTTCTGCCCAATGTGGCCAAGTCTTTAGTGCCACAATTTGTTTTCATCTTCAGCAGTCAAGTAAAAGGAGTTATTAAATTATCCTATTTGAAAGGGATTCCCACTAATTCTTTCTCCTTTTTTAATGACTTTTCCATCTTTCAAACTTTTGATGATAAAAAAATCTTTTGTAAAAAAAATCTTTTTCATCATCATAATGTTGACTTAAACTAAGTAAGTTATGATTTATCCCATGAAAAAATAAAAATTTCTTATATTTCAACTTTTCAGCTTCAATCTCATCTTTTTATATTCCTTTAATTTTTAAGGAACTATCATTACCAAAGGTAATTTCTCCTCTATCATGAATTTCAACATGTTTCAATATTTTTATATCACCTATCATATGTGAAGAGAAGCCACTATCAAGTATCCATGGTTTGTTCCTTTTACTTTATTTCAAAGATATTTCAATAATAAAATATATATCCTCAACATTCTTCTTTTCATATTTCTTTTCTTTTCTATCATAAGAAACTTGTTCTGGAAGGAGTGTTATACATCTTTTGGAATGATGATCAGCTTGATCACATCTTCCAAAAACTTCTTACAGACATTCAAATTGATTTGTTGTTAGAAATTTTCTATCATCTTGAGAATTCACTTTTTCAACTTTCTGTAAGTTATAATAGTTTCTCATTTTACTTTCACTATTTCATCCACTTTTATCAAACCTTATTTCAAGTAAGGATACGTTGTGCCAAAAATTATAAGTGTGTCTATAGATTCCAAAACACCAGAAACAACCATCAAATACTTAGTTTTTATTAAAATAAGATCTTTATCTATTGAAATGTTTTTGAGGTTGGTAACTTCTTTTAGCTCTAACATACTCAGGACATGGACCATCTTTTCTTTGGAGTGAGTTTTATAATTTTGTAGATTCGATTGGTTTCTCACATCCTTTCTCCACCTAATATTTCCCAATACTTTTTTTGGAACCTGAAAAGTTAAATGAATTAGATGAAACGTTATTTTTGGTAATATAATATTTCACCTGATTCTCATATTAAGATTTCTCAACAACTTTAGAAGTCTCAATTTTTACTTCCAAATAATTTTTGAAGTTTTCATTCATCTTCCTCAATGTATTTTGGGAATAAATAAGTTTTTATTGAAAATTATTAACCTATTCTTCCTTAGATTCTAGTTTCTTACTAATATCTTCAATCAACATTCCCTATTTAGCAATTATAAGTTTGTAACTTAAAATCTCCTGAATGTATTCATCCTCCTACTTGATGATATATTTTATTCAATCAGAAACTTCTTCAAAATCTTTCTTCGTTACTCTAAATTCTTTATTGAGAGTTTGGTTTTCTCAAGACATGAAAAAAATTCTATTTTGAGATAATACTTTCTATAACATTCTTCACCACTTTCTTCACTCTTGGAGAAATCTTTTGTTTTCTCAACTTTTTCAATGAAGGTTCTGAATTATTCTGAACTTTCATCTTCAGAAGAATTTTTTTCGGTTGAGTCTGATTCAACTTTCTTACTCAACATACTTCTTTTTTTTCTAATAAACTTATTCTTATATCTGTTGGAATAATTTTCTTCTATATCATTTTTTTCCACTTCTTCTATCGAGGTTTTTCATCGAAATAATCTCGATATTCTCCACCTTTCATCTTGGGGAAATTCATTACAAAGCGTCCAATTCCACCACACTCAAAACATTTGAGAGTAATTTTACCTCCATACTTTCATATTCCTATTAGATAGTTCTGGGATATAAGAGGCATGATTTTTTCATTCAACTCATCATCCTATTTATATTTAGAGTCACAAGGATCAAAATTTTCAACATCTTGAATTTTCAACTTTCTCATAGCTTCAAAATTCATTTTATCTTTCATCTTCTTTTTAAACATTGGAGCTTTTATCATTTCATAAGCATTAATAAAGTTATGAAATTCATCAAAAGATAATCGTCCTTATCATATAAATATTAAATTTTAGAATCAAACATGTCCAAAAAAAATTCATAAGTTTCTTCACAATTTTAGAATCTTCCAAGATATCTCTGAATCCTATAATGTTGCAAACAATTTCATTTAATCTGGTGAATTATTCATCAATTGTTTCTTCATATCTCATTATAATTTCTTCATACTTACTACACCATATTTTTATATTTTCTTCCTTAACTTCTGTATTCCCTTCAAAAACAATTTCCATATTATCCCGCATAATTTTGAAATTTTGATACCCATCACCTTCTGATAAATTTTTTTTGATAAGGACATGAGAATAGAATTTCTATCCTTTCCATAAACTTATATATTTCTCTTATCAGAAAATTTCATTAGGGAATCTTTCTCAATAGGTGGAAACCCAATAGTAGCAGTAGAAGGGGATGGCCCCTCACTCTCCCGGTTCTCCTCTCTTTCCCTCCACTCTTTCCCCCCTCTAGGGTTTTGAGAGTCTTCTGGTGTGGAGGATGCTTCCCTCCTCTTCCTACTTCTTCGGTCTTTCACTTCTCTGGTCTTCTCGATGGTGGCTCTTTAGGTTTTACAACCTTTTTCTTGATGGAGAATTGGCTATCACCTGCTTTCTATGGTTCCTCTAGAATCCCCTCTATTCCCTTTCTTTTTCTCTTCTCTATGTCTCCTCACTTTCGTGGTTGGTCCACTTCGATGAAGGCGCTCGCCTTTTCCCCAGCTTCCGCTCCTCGATCTGACATCGAGTTCCGCCGCTCCTCTACAGGTTGGTTCAGGAGAGTTGGATTCTTAATGTTTTGGGCTTAGTGGCTCGGTGGCCGTGGAATCAAGGTGTCTTCATCTCTTTTCTTTAAGGTTCCAACCCCCGGTCTCTCCTTCCTAATTATTGGATTTGGATTTTTCTTGGGTTTCATCACCCATTCCTTTCGGTTTTCTTCCTCGATTTCATGCTTCTTCCCCATTTCAGTCTTCCCCTATTTGTTGTTCCTCTATGAAGGGTTTGGTGGTTTTTGGTGTTGAGGTTTTTACTCACTATTTTGTGCTTTGTTATCTCTGGCGTTCTGGTTATTGGTTATCTCAGTGGTCGTCGGTGGCGTGGTTGATGTCTGCGGAAATGGATCCTCGAGTGTCTCACTAGTTTCGTGAGGATCGCTTTCTTCCTGTGCAGGCAAGGTTCGGTTCATGGTGTTATCGGAGGGTTCTGGTGGGCCTTTCGTCTCTGGTGTTTGTTAGTTTGGTGCTAAGGCGACTGGAGCCTGAGGTTGTTCTGCCTATGGAGGTTCTTGGCCCAATATTTGTTTGCGTTCTCGGTGGCTCGATGTCTTTGACCTGATGAGGACGATGAGATTTGAGTCTCGGCGGGGATAGTGTTCTCTAATGTGGGCTAGCCGGCGATTGTTGGGATGATGTTTTGGTGTGATGACAGAGTGTTTGATCTTATAGATGTGTGAATGATAGTGGGCGTGTGACGGTGATGGCATGTGGATGGGTTATGGTGATGATGCAGTTTGGTTTTTGAAATTTGAATTTGGTATTTTTAATCTTTTTATTTCTAGCTCGTCGTTTGTATGGGGGTATGTAGTTCTCTTCGGTTACCGCTTATCCTCAAAGATACTCTTTGGAAAATAAAAAAAAATGTGTTTTGGCAAGCTAATAGTAGTAGCATCAACAACTTCCAGGCCAAGAGATAGAAGCTAAGGAATCATCCTATTTTTTCATCCATAATAATTTTTTCCGTCAAACATAGGAATTCCTCTACTATTGATAGAATTGATGTTATCCATGATAAGGATTCAATAAGGAAACCTCCATATGATACCAATTAAAGTTACAAAGGATTGAATAACATTTTATAAGAGGGATTGAATCAGTTGTTCACTTTTTATAAGTTTCAAAACTTTTAGAAACATAACCCATGAAACCTATTAAGATTTATTTCCTTATCAAATTTTAGTAAATACTCATGAATGAAAAGGTAGGAAATCAATTAAATCACACAATATTTACAAGTTTCATCCTCAGTGTGAGAACCTACATCCTTTCTATAGGCACTCCCATGGGTCAATGTAAATCCACTATTATGAAGAAGTGAATACAACTTGTTCAACCCCCATTAGACACATGTTATCTCTTGATAGGAATGATTATATCGAATCCCATCAGTTTACATTTTTTTCTTATAAAAAAATTGAACCTAACAAAAGAATAAAGAATTTATTGGATCTACTCCATAATTTATCAGTTTGAATCCTCAATTTGATTTGGATGGATCTGATTTTCTTAATATGATAAACCTAGATTTGATTCTCTAGATACAATGATTATGGATCCAATTTTCTAAATATGATAATGATGGATCTGATTCTTTCAAAAAAATTATTATTGATCTTATTTTCTCAATACAATGATGTTGAATATGATTTTTTGAAAATGATAATGTTGGATCTGATTTTCTCAGTACAATGAACTCACTCTCAATCTGCAAAAAACAAACTCTACTAAAATTCTCAATACAATTCTTCTTCAATAATATGTGAACTTTCACTTCTAATTCTCTAGTTCTCTTCCTTTTGCGTGTATGATAAAAGTTGTAAATTGATGAATGGTATGAGAAAGTATTTGTAGGAAACTTGAAAAACAAAATTGAGAAACCTAAAAACTTTTCCCACTTCCTCAAATTTCAAAACTCCACAAATCTCTCACATTTAAACTTAAACATTTAATTATTCAAATCTACTTAGATTTCTATGATATTTATGAAAAATTGAAATTCAAGTTTGACCACTTGAACTCTTTATACCTTTCCCATTTCATTATGATCTGTTTCTTTCTCATCTTCATTACAATTTGTTTCTTTCTCAACTCATTAAGATCTTTTTCTTTCTCATCTCATCAGAATATTTTTATTTCTCAACTCATTATGATCTATTTCTTTCTCATATCATTATGATAATTTTATTTATCAAATCATTATGATCTTTTTCTTTCTCAGCATGAATTCTTTATTATGAATACTTTAGTAAAATTTCCTCTATACAAAAATCTGAGTAAGAAAATATGAGTATGGAAATATCAGTATGATTTTCCTAGTATGAATATCCCAGTATGAAAATCTCATTACGAAAATCCCAATATGAAAATCTCAGTACCGAAATCCTAGTACAAAAATCCCAGTATGATTTATTTCTTACTTAGGCTTAGCAACATATTTTTCTTTCTCATCTCATTATGATGTAATTCCCATTACGATGGAAATACCATTTTACAACTTTAAAATTATTCAAACCTCTCCACCATTTCTTCAAAATCTTTTATCATGAGTGTTTTCATTATTTGTGAGAACTTCTTGATTAGAAAATCATCATTTGATTTTATTTAGAAATTATGATAACTTGCTAACTCCTGACTTCACAATCTTATTTCAAAACTCTTTAGCAATAAAATGACTTCTACACTCAACAACTTCTTTCTTTATAAATTAGAAACTTATTTATTTTTTTGAATACGGAAAAGAAAAACTTCCAAAAACAACAAATTCTACCTCCAATTATTTTGAATTTGATGATTTTCAATGTCATGTTGATAAAACTGAATAAAATAAAGTTTCTAATAAATATATTTATCTTCCTAACTTCTTCTATGTATGGTGCAGCTCAATACAAAAACCTGGGTCCAAAAACTTGTGTCTAGAAAACAGCCTCATTACGATAGACAAGGTATGATTCCTGAATAACAAAAACACTCTTAAACAAAAAGGTTAGGTATCAACAAATACAAAAACTTTTTTAAAACAATTTATCATAAATTTTATCCATTTTATTACTTGTATATTTATTTTTTATTATCTTAGGTTTTATAGAGGACATATGTCGATTCTATTCTCTAGATCCTCCTAACTTAATACATGTAAATGATTTATGGCACCACATGTGTGGGGCCTTATATTCATTTTCATATGGTTGAGTGGAACTGTGTCGATCAAGTTATGATTCTATTTGAGTTCCTTCATCCCATTTTTGAACCACCCAGATAATTTTCATCACTTCATTCCCTAAATATGTCAAGGAATCAAAATTTTGATTTTAGGTGATATCCTATATAATATATTGAGATGTGGGATAGATATTAGGATTCCCAATTACTAGGGGCAGGCATGGTGCACATGTATCTATCACTTCAGCTGGATTATCATCCCTGGAACCACAAGAGATCATTATTATGTCTTGTATGACATGGGCGAGGTTATCAAAACTAGGTAATAACTCTTCCCCATTTCGAATAACTCTTTTATTAACTATAATTAACAATTTATTTTTTTATAGGATTTTCATATCATACACATATCTAATCTTGTGGAGGGATTCACATTTGACCAGGGATATTTTCATAGAGCAATGGAAGAGTTTTGTCATCCCATGGATGATATTTATTATAGTATTTTTTATAATGTTCTACATGATGTTGATCCATGTGTCAATGTGCCAGAGGGTGACGAGCCTCATATATACATTCCATATGATGATGTGGCATATGAGGAGGATGTCCCACATAATTTTCTATATGCTCCTCCACTTCTTATTACAGATGATCCACAACCTCACTGTAGTCCTCTTAATATATCTCATGCTTGACATATAGAGATTTAACTTTTAGTGGTTATGGAACATGCTATTCTTACAGATGTTCATGATGCTTCTACTAGTGATTATATTCCACAATCCCTTACTTAATCTGGTTATACTACAGTTGTTGTCAGTGAGTGAAACATATTTGACTCTTTCCTAGGTGGTGACATTCCAATTGCTAAGAAGGCATCTTCTTCTAACATGGGAGATGGTTTGGGCCACTATAAATTTTCATCCCATGTTGTAGGAATTTCTATCCAATGACCATTTTTTCATAGAGTATAAGTTATAGATGAGGAGACTTCATATCAACCACTTATGACACTAGATGATATAGAAGCAACAGCAGCAGATTCTTTGTAGGTGAAACATACGTCAGGGTGTAGACATCAATAGACATGGTGTGAGTGCACTATCTATATACTAGAATGTGTCACAAAAGAGTGTTTGAGATAGAAATGTAGACAATGTTGATACTTTTTCCACTATTCATAAATTTTGAACCGAAATATATGTTTTATGTTTAGTGTAATTTTACTTATACATTATTTACAAAAACATATTTTATAACTAATTTATATAATTAAAAATTAGTAATGTTATTATTATTATTATTAACTAACTAAATAAATAAATTACTAATTAAAAATATAATTAATAATTTATTGGGATTACAGTAAATAACATAATTAATAATAGAAGTGATTAAATAGTTATTAATTAATTAATTTGATAATTATTACTATTAATAATATTATTATGTGATATTTTAAATATTCATTATTTTAATAGTTTAGATAATTGTTAATATTAGTAAATTTTATTTGTGAATTAAATTAATTATATTAATAATAATTATAAATTATATCAATTATATTATTAAATATTAATTACATTAATCGTATTATTAATTGATATTTTTATAACTTAATTATTACTTTTTATTAATTATTTTATTAATTATTTTAGTAACTAATATATATATACAGTTGGGGTATGGACTTGTGGATGAAGGCACCCCATTAAAATGCATCAATTTGGGGGTTCAACTCCCGCTTGTCTCTATTTAGAGGATTTTTCAAGGGCTCGTTTGGTTTGATGGTTGACAAAAGAATCAGTCAATGGTAGGGGGATTTCCCAATATGGAAAGTCTAATGATAGTAGAGGAATGGTCATGCATGATGGGGTCAGTGACAGAGATCCTTGTTGATGGAGGGGGTGTGATGATGGGTGGAGGGCGTATACGGAGGTTGATACGCCTCGATGATGAGGATATTCTACTATAATGACTAGCAGTTGTGGGGTAATCATTGGTGGTATGGGACATAGATAGTTGTGATGATCTCGAGTGTGGAATATGTCAATGTTATGGGGAACCGATATTGTACAACTCGCGATAATGATGCGCATATTTCAATGCCTCCGACAATGGTCATCGGTGATGTCCTCGAACGCATGAGTGGAAACACTGAAGGGAACGATGAGGTCCTCGGGGAGAATGATTTGTTGATGGTCATGAGGTAGTTCTCGATGCTTCATCCAAGATTATGACCTCGATTAGAGTGTTTTCATCCTGATTCATTGATGTGGGGATTCAGGTGCACAAATATCTTCAAGGTTGGTAGTTGTGGGGGGATTCAAACATGGATGTCGGGTTGAGTTTCTTATTGGCCTTTAGGATGATTATTATGGGCCTTTAGGCTAGGTGACTGCCGATGGTATATGATGTTGATGGGTGTGATGACATCAATCATTGTGGTTTTTGGTGATATGGGATGTCGATGGTGTGTTTCTCTTGGCAATTACATACAGATTCTAACACCTCTGACGATAGTCATCAAGGATGACCTCGAATGCACAAGTGTCAATGTCCTCAAGGAGAATGATTTATCAATAGTCAGGTGGTAGTTTTTGGTGCTTTATCTAAGATGATGACCTCAGGTGGACTGTTTTCATCCAACTTCATTGACATGGGGCTTCGTGTGCACAAAGGTATTCGGGGTTGGAAGCTTTGGGGAGGCTTCAAACATCGATGCGGGGTCAGATTTCTTGTGGGCCCTTAGTCCAAGTGAAAGAGAGACCCACTTTCCATGTACTAAGGGTATGTGTGCCTATATAATAAATAATAAAGGGGTTTGATGGGTGAGTTATCCCTTTGGGGGCTATAAAATTCCCTTTCGGCTTATGGGTGTGTGTGGTGTGTGTGTGATTCCCTATAATTATACCCCCAAATATCTAATATAATATATATATATATATATATCAAAACATAAAAAAAAGTTTTTAAATAAAATGAAAACCATGAGGTGTGACGGTGGTGCACGCCTCCCGATGAGTAGCGGAGGAAGTATGAGGTTCACGCTTCTTAGAAAAAACAAAATCATGAATTGGATTTGTGATTCCCCATATTAAAAAATACTTCAAATCCTACCCCATTTTTGATCATTTTAAAAAACTCATAAAAAACCTCCTCCCAAGCTTGGTTAGGTGGTCCGATTGAATTCTAAGAGGGCTAAGGCTTGTGATGGAGTAATACAGGTTGGATTAGGTTGATGCAAAACAATTGGGGGCCAACATTTGGATAAGGTGGGAGATGTGACCATACATGGTGGAAGTGACCTAGTGCATGGTTCTTAAGTGGCCAAAATTTCAGATTGGGTTTTTTTTTAAATATCAATTATGTTATTTTTTGGAATAAGGGATGGTCAAGTGTTAGATGAATTGATGATCATTCATCCAAGTGAAGAGTGATAATTCATTTTATGCACTCAGCACCTTTTTAAAAATACTAATTTATTTACATAATATATATATAACTGTTGGTCAGAGTAGATTACTCAAGATGGGGGTGAATTGAGTATCTATAAAAAATTCTATTAAAATTGGTTCTTTGAAAATTTCCCCCAATTAAAATATAAAACAAGTCAGTTTGTAGTGAATTTATAAGAGTCCCGAATATTCAATTAATTTCTCAAAAGATTGATTAGTTCTCAGCTATACCAATCAAAAGATTAATACAAATTTTGAAACTAACCTACTGATTCAAAATAGTTACAAACACTTGATAAAATAACTATCAAAGTTCAATTTAGTTTTATAAAAAATGTGATAAAACAAAGTAAAACTAAAAGATAAAAACATAGTAGAAATAAACAAGAGGTTCAGTCTCAAGCTGATACTTATTCCTCTCCACTTGGTGATCACCTAACACCAAGTAGTTTAAATTAATAAACAGTTTTATCCACACCCTGGATCGGGGTTCACAATAGCACATAAGGTTGTCCAGGTCACACTTGACCTCTACCACAGTTATTCATGGGAAAAACAACAAACAAGTCACACTTGACCTCTTCTACTATTTTATGTGGGATACAAAGAATAAGATGAGAGTGAGTTTGAGGATATCAAGTATCCTCCAGTTATGAATAGGATTCATTGTGTGTGTAACATATAGATACGCACACTGCTCATAAATGTAAATAAATGAACACAACAGAGATATGATGTTGAGAAAGGTTTATAAGTCTCTGTTTGTTATGCAGTGAGGATCTAGACTCATTTGATGTAGTGGAAATGGAATTTGAGTCCTCTTCTGGAAGTTGTCTTCAAAACAGAGTATCGTAGTCTTTATACTCTGTCTTTGAGGAGTATAGATGTTCAGCTCCTTTGTTTGAAATATGTTTAGTGTATCTTATCAAGTTTATCTTGTCTTGTTGATCTCTCCGTATGTTTTTCTTTTGGGTTCTTAGGATTTGGAAGTAAGCTCGAGAGTTGCAGGAGATTTCAATTATTATTTTCTCACTAATTTTCCTTTTTTTAGTAGAGACAATGGATGATACATATTGTAATTATTTTATACTTCGAGGTCTAGCAGACATGATCTCCCCACATGAATTTACCTCGTACTTTCTACTGAATGTTCTACAAACAACATTAAATAATGTTAGAAACATTAATTTGTCTAAATATGACTATTAAATATAAATTTTAATTAATAAATTAAAGACAGTTTTTATTACTATCGGTGAGTCATAAGTATCAGTGAGTCATTGGCATCGGTATTTCAGAATTGGTGACTCTCTACATCGGTGAGTCCTTTCCATCAATATCGGCGACTCTAGGCATCGGTGAGTCATTTGTGCTATCGATATGTCCAAGCATCAGTGAGTCATCATCAGTGATTTATTTTGAACTATCGACATATCACCCATAGGTGACTCATCCATCGGTAAGTATCTCATCGGTGACTCATTCATCAGTGTGTCACTTATCGGTAAGTCGTCCAATGGTGAGTTTCTTGAACTATCGGCGTGATCGATCATTGGTGACTTTTCCATCGGTGTGTCATTTGTTCTATCGGTGAGTCCTGCATCGGTTTCTTCTTTGATCGGTGACTTCCTCAATCGATGAATCCTTTGATTGGTGAGTCCTCATCGGTGAGTCATCCATCAGTGACTACTTTGAACTATCGGTGTTAGGGATTCTTAAAGACATACAAAGTGTTTGGTTTATACAGAACAATACCAGATTAAGTGAAATTCATAAATACATGTAAGTATACATTTTTAAACATATTGAAATATAAATATCCATAATTTATTGACTTATTGAAATGTATTATACTATGTGACATAATTTATTCACTTATAAATATTCATTTACATGATTGACTTGAGTTATAACTTAATATATGAACTAATAGGATATGTAGATTGGCATGGTTTTTTATTATGAAAACAACTATCTCAAAAAGGGTCCAACAATCTCACCCTTTTTTATAATCATAAATCATGGAATTAATGAGTTATAAAAAATTCTTAGGAATAAAAATTACTTAACTTAGCATACCAGTAGTGATTGTGACTTCTCAATATACCTAAGTATTTACTTGTAAGCTCCCCCTCAATTATTATATTAGAGGAAAGATATATATATAGGGTTCGTTTATATCAAAGCATTATCATGCTCCCTATTTGTATTAGAACAGTCTGAGTGACTTGTATCAGAGGTCGTATATATATATATATATTCTGTTGATTACATGACATCTTTCCTATGTCAGAGTTTCTCCCCCTTAGATTAAGAATTTATGTTATCTATACCTTTCTCCCCCTTTTGGGATTAGAAAAAATGTATAAAGAAATAGAAGAACACAAAGAATATTGGAAACACATAGAAAAGAACACAAGGAATGAAAATTGATATTCATTGAGGGGAAAAGAGTAAAATCATGAAAAGTAAAGTAAAAAAGCTGTCACGACCCGTTCTTGGGGCCCGTGCCGTGACTACCCCAAGCCTGCCTCCCATAGGCTAGGGGCTGGCAACTAGCACCAAAGGTGTAAATCCTGTCAAAAGGGGAAGGCATTGCCTTTATAAAGTAAACAAACACCACAGAGTAAGCAAGAATAAGTAAACACTAAGTAAAAACTGGGTACAATAATAGTGCGGAAAAGTAGTGGGCCAGAATACAAACCCAAACTGAAAGTAAAGTACAACTAGAAAGAAAGTACAGCAACTGAATGTAAAGCAGCAACATCAAGTCGTCCACTGGAAGTCCCACCTGAAGGGTGGGTACAGATAGCCTCTTCAGCTCCTTGGGTCCAGTCGTCCGCTCCGTGTACGTCTCACCCAGTGGTCCACCTCCACGTACCGACCTGCTCCACAAGCCTCAACCACGATCAGCGTTTTCCATCATCTGCATCCAACACAATGTAGTGCGGGCATAGCCCGTGCAGGGGTGAGTATACGCTACTCAGTAGGGACCCCGAGACCCCCGAAGGTCTTCCAGAATCCATAAAGGATAAACCACAAAGGTAAGATACAATCATGAAGTAACATCCAACACTACTTTGGTATATGCCCATACATATACCTAAGTCACCAACTCCAGTTCGGCTCCAACATCCGAGCCCAAGTTCGATCATGTCCACATAGGATATTACAACCCAATCCACACAGGATAACACAACCCAATCCACATAGAAAATCAAGTCAATGATATCGAAGATAATGATTGAAATTCAAGACTCAGCTCACACAGGTATACTTCTTCGTAAGGTGATAGAGATGATCAGATATAGCCACTGATTCATCTAAGTTGGGACCCACATAGGATACTAAACCAGCTAAGCTGTTGGACCCACATAGGATACAGACCAGCTACTCTGCCAGAACCACGTAGGATAGCAAGAACAGAGTCAGACACTGCCAGACCCACATAGGATAAAAGAACAGTAGTCATTGTCGTCGAACCCACGGAGGATTTCAATTCGTTTCTCATCGCTGCCAAACCCACGGAGGATTTCAGTGAAGTCTTCATTGCCGCCGAACCCACGGAGGATTTCAGTATGTTCTTCATCGCTGCCGAACCCACATAGGATTTCAGTGCAGTCTTCATCGTCGTCGAACCCACGGAGGATTTAAGTACGGTCTTCATCGCTGCCGAACCTACGTAGGATTTCAGTGCAGTCTTCATCGTCATCGAACCCACGGAGGATTTCAGTACGGTCTTCATCGATGCTGAACCCATATAGTATTTCAATGCAGTCTTCATCACCGTCGAACACACAGAGAATTTCAGTACGGTCTTCATCGCTACCGAACCCACATAGGATTTCAATGCAGTCTTCATCATCGCAGACAGCTCTAGGGTTCCCGCACACAGCATGCTCGATTCTGGGAGGGTCCGCTCCACGAGCCAAGGGGGTAGATACATCAACTGAAACGTAGTCCGGAGTTGATTTATCTCAAAGTTCCATCTTGACAAGAGGAACTCAACGTGACAGACGGCGCGTCAATCGGACGCCCGGTCTGAGAGTTATTGGCTTTTTCCTTCCAGGGGCTCTGTTGGTTTTTAAGTCAAAAACAACACAACCACACTCCAACTATGACCAAACCTCGAGCAGAGTAATCCAAAATTTCTATCTCACTAAGAGGAATCCAACAAAGTCGACGGCACGTCAATCGGACGTCTGGAGCTCAAGTTATAAGTGTTTCCACTCTGAGGGCCCGGTTGGTTTCGTATTCGAACCAATCTGACCATACCCAAAGTTCTCCGAAATCTTGAGTGTAATATACCTAAACGACCGTCTCATTCCAAGGATCTCCACGCAACTAACGGTGCGTCGATCAGAGGTCTGTATCCCAAGATATGGGCAAAAGAACAAAATTGTCCGGTTTTAGGGGGTTTTGGGCCCGGACCGACCCAGCCTGAGACCCCCTAAGTCGGCCCGAACCAGGTCGAACCAACCCGGGTTCAGGTCCGGAACATTAGGGCGTGGCCCGACCCGGTCAGCGCGGCCTGGCCCGGCCTGGGCGGGCCGGTTGGTCTAGCTCGCGCGTGCGGCCCGCGTGGCCAGCTCGGCCAGCGCCGAGCTGAGCGGAAAGGGGGATGGGCGGCTGCCCCCCTTGAATGAAACTGCGGCCCCACGTGGGGGCCTCTCCCTTGTCAACAGACGCGGAGCTGGGCGCCGCGTCTCCCCCGGGTCCCGTGCGGTCGCGGGACCAGACGCCTGTCGTCGCGGCTTCAGCCGCGGCCGTCCCTCCTGGCGGCGCGTCGGGACGCCGCCACCTCCGGGCAGCCGGCCGGTGCCGGCCGCCGACAACCCGCGCCGCCGGTGAAGTCCGCGGGCCATTGGAGCCGCTCCGGTGGTCCGTTCTTGCTCATGTCTGCGCCTGGGGTCGTCTCGGGACCCGTAGATTTCTGTGACGACCTCCAATCGCTGAACAGTCCCGTTTCGTCATCGCCCAACGTTCCGCGCATCAAGGACAGAGAATCGGTGGGTTAATACTTGTTCGTTGGTCCGCACCCACCGCGTTGGTGGTTCAAATGACTTTCAACAATTTAATCATATTCCGAGGATATAATCCACATAAATTAAATTAAACCAAACCCCCTACCTCAAGGTGTCGTCGAATGAAGGTTCTTCGCGGGAAAAAGAACATCGCAGAAGAAAGCGTCGCGGATGGAGGCTCCATAAGTGTCGTCGATGTCGCGGAGAAGAGAATCGTCGGTGTCGCGGTACACGGCGTCGCGTCGTCGATCTCCAAGGATTCGTCGTTCTTCGTCGGCAACGGTGCGTTCTTCACGTTCTTCAAGGAGGAAGAAGAGGATTCCAAGGCTTGTGCTCTCCTCTTCAAATCCTTCTCGCACAACGAAAACAACTTCATAAAATAAGGCTTTGCCTTGTTTTATTTCTCATGCCAATCCCTTTTGAATTTAAAAGATCGCATTTAATTATTGGACTTCACTGAAGGCGTTTAATAATCCAATTTAAGTCGAGAGTTGACTTTGCATTTAAGGTGGGTGTGGGTGAGTTACAAAATTAATGGGGGTTCGTGGAAGGTAAAAAAGGAAATAAATGGGGTGGGGCTCATGTGGGCCCCACCTCACTAATATCCTACCTAGGAGTTAGGTTACTAGTGGGTCCCACCCCAACCACCATGCCTTGGTCTGTAGCCCAAGATATGGGCAAAAGAACGAACCTGTCCGGTTTTAGGGGGTTTTGGGCCCGGACCGACCCAGCCCGAGACCCCCTGGGTCAGCCCGAACCGGGTCGACCCAACCCGAGTCCGGGTCCGGCCCATTAGGACGCGGCCCGGCCCGGTCAGCGCAGCCTGGCCCGGCCTGGGTGGGCCGGTTGGTCTGGCTCGCGCGCGCGGCCCGTGTGGCCAGCTCAGCCAGCGACAAGCTGAGTGGAAAGGGGGAGGGGCGGCTTCCCCCCTTGAATGAAATCACGGCCCCACGTGGGGGCCTCTTCCTTGTCAACAGACACGGAGCTGGGTGTCGCGTCTCCCCCGGGTCCCGTGCGGCCGCGGGACCGGACGCCTGCCGCCGCGGCTTCAGCCGCGGCCGTCCCTCCTGGCGGCGCGCTGGGCCGCCGCCGCCTCCGGCCTCCGACGACCCGCGCCGCCGGTGAAGTCTGCGGGCCATCGGAGTCGCTCCGGTGGTCCGTTCTTGCTCCTGTCTGCGCCTGGGGTCGTCTCGGGACCCGTATATTTCTGTGACGACCTCCAATCTCTCAAAGTTCTCGTTTCATCATCGCCCAACGTTCCGCGCATCAAGGACAGAGAATAGGTGGGTTAAGACTTGTTCATTGGTCCACACCCACCGCGTTAGTGGTTCAAATGACTTTCAACAATTTAATCATATGCCAAGGTTATAATCCACATAAATTAAATTAAACCAAACCCCATACCTCAAGGTGTCGTCGAACGAAGGTTCGTCGCGGGAAAAAGAACATCGCGGAAGAAAGCGTCGCGGATGGAGGCTCTATAAGCGTCGTCGATGTCGCAGAGAAGAGAATTGTCGGCGTCGCGGTACACGGCGCCGCATCGTCGATCTCCGAGGATTCGGTGTTCTTCGTCGGCAACGGTGCGTTCTTCGCGTTCTTCAAGGAGGAAGAAGAGGATTCCAAGACTTGTGCTCTCCTCTTCAAATCCTTCTCGCACAACGAAAACAACTTCATAAAATAAGGCTTTACCTTATTTTATTTCTCATGCCAATCCCTTTTGAATTTAAAAGATTGCATTTAATTATTGGACTTCACTGAAGGTGTTTAATAATCCAATTTAAGTCAAGAGTTGACTTTTCATTTAAGGTGGGTGCGGGTGAGTTACAAAATTAATGGGGGTTCATGGAAGGTAAAAAGGAAATAAAGGGGGTGGGGATCATGTGGGCCCCAACACACTAATATCCTACCTAGGATTTAGGGTATTAGTGGGTCCCACCCCAACCACCATGCCTAGGTTATCATTACTTAGAATAAAAATAAAATTGTAGTGCAATATTTTATTTTTATTCTTTAGTTAACCCAAATAATTAATAACCTCACTGGAGAAAACAGAACTCCGGAAAAGGTGTTCTTAAGCAATTAACGGCGTTGCGGTTCCATCGGTGCCCTCGGATTTCGATTTCGAACACCGGTTCAAAAGTTTGGAAAACCCGCTCGTTCGTTTACTGAACATACCCGAGCTAAACTTCGGAAATTGATTTCGGGCACACCGGGCCTCGGAATTAGGTGCCGTCAGAAACTGCGTTCTTGTAAAATCCCAAAGAAAATTAAGAAAAAAATTTCCCTTGAATTTTAGGGGTATTTACATTACTCCCACCTCAGGGCTTTACGTCCCCATAATGATACATCATAAACTAGGGGAACAAATATGGGTATTGAGCATGCATCTGAGCCTCCCGCTCCCAAGTGCTCTCCTGGAGGGTCTCGTGCTTCCATATGATGCACACTAGAGGTATCGACTGTCCACGTAGGACCTGCTCCGGTCGATCCTTGATCTCCACCGGGACCTCTGTAAAAGTTGCCCCATTGTCAATGTCCAGCTCCCCATGGTCGATGATATGCATCGGGTCGTGCACGTATCTCCTTAGCTGAGATACGTGGAAGACGTCATGCACCTGGTGCAACTGATGTGGTAGAGCCAGGCGGTAAGCCACCTCGCCTACCTTTCTGAGGACCTGGAATGGTCCGATGAAGCGTGGAGATAACTTGCCGCCTCAGCCAAATCTCTGTAATCCATGTCGAGGTGAGACCCGTAAGAAAATGTGGTCACCATCCTCGAACTCTAGTGGCCTCCACCTCCTGTCAGCATAAGACTTCTGCCGGCTTTGAGTTGTCCTCATCTGCTCCTGGATGACCTGGACCTTCTCTGTCGTGGCCTGGACCATCTCCGGTCCCACATTTACTAACTCCCCAGGGTATGTCCAGCACAGAGGTGATCTGAAAGGTCGGTCGTACAATGCCTCGTATGGTGCCATCCTGATGGTGGAGTGGTAGCTGTTGTTGTACACGAACTCCACCAAGGGTAGGTGGTCCTCCCATCTACGACCAAAGTCGAGGACACATGCGCGGAGCATATCCTCAAGAGTCTTAATGGTCCTCTTCGTCTGACCATCTGTCTGAGGGTGAAAGGCGGTGCTCAGACGTAGTTGCGTCCCGAATGCCTCCTACAACCCATTCCAAAGTCGGGAAGTAAAGCGAGCATCTCGATCGGAGACGATAGATGATGGAACACCATGAATCCATACAATCTCCTGAACGTAGAGACGTCTCAAGCTCTCTACTGAGCCCTGCTCTCTGATGGGTAAGAAGTGATCTGACTTGGTGAGTCGGTCGACAATCACCCAAATGGAGTCGTGACCTCTAGAAGTGCGTGGAAGTCTAGTCATGAAATTCATAGATATTCTGTCCCACTTCCACTCCGGGACCTCCAAGGGTTATACCAAGCCTGCTGGTACCTGGTGCTCTACCTTCACCTGCTGGCAGGTGAGGCATCGAGAAACGAACTATGCCATAGCCTTCTTCATACCCGGCCACCAGTGTTGTCGTCTGAGATCCTGGTACATCTTTGCCACTCCTGGATGTACCGCTAAAGGGGAAGTGTGAAACTCTCTCATCACCTCCTCCTGTAAAGAAACGGGTACCATGGTACGTCCTCTAAAAAGGACGACGTGCTCTCCTCCTATAGAGAATCCATCAGGTGCCTGTCCTGAGGATATCTGCGCATGTCGCGTCTCACAGTCAGCGTCCCCACGCTGTGCCTCTCTGACCTGCTGTAGTAGTGGAGGAGTGACTGTGAGTGACTGAAGAAAGTTTTTTCCATCTCTATCCATGAAGGATATCTGCAAAGCGGCTAGCTGCTCTGTCGCCTCCCTGAGTAGCTGGATGCCCTTCCTCCTGCTGAGAGCATCGGCTACTATGTTCCCCTTTCCAGGAGTATAGACTATCTCAAAGTCATAGCCCTGGAGGAACTCGAGTCATCGCCTTTGTCTCATATTCAAGTCTTTCTGCGAGAAGATGTACTTGAGACTCTGGTGGTCAGAGTAGACTGTAAAGCGCTCGCCCGTCAGATAGTGTCACCACATCTTCAGAGCGAAGACCACTGCTGCTAACTCCAGGTGATGGGTAGCGTAGTTCTTCTCATGCTGCCTCAACTGACATGATCCATAGGCGATCACAGCCCGCTCCTGCATTAGGACACATCTGAGTCCAATTCCCTGATGCATCGAAGTATACTACATACCCCACTCCCTCCTCCGGTAGCCTCAAGATAGGCGTGCTGGCCAATCTCTGTCTCACCTCCTGGAAGCTCTGCTGACATCTGTCTGACCACACGAAGGGTTTCCCCTTCTTCGTCAAAGCTGAGAGTGGTGCCGCAACTCTGGAAAAGTCTGGCACAAACCTCTAGTAGTACCCAGCTAGACCCAAGAAACTCTGCACCTCTGTCACGCTCTTAGGTGGCTCCCAAGCTAGAACTAACTCGATATTCGCAGGATCCACTGCAACTCCCACCTCAGAGATGACGTTTCCCAAGAAGTGGACCTCGCGTAACCAGAACTGACACTTCAAGAGCTTTCCATAAATCTGGTGCTCTCATAGTGTGTTTAGCACAACCCACAAGTGGTGGGCGTGCTCCTCCTCAGTGGTCGAGTATATCAACATGTCTTCGATGAAGACCATGACAAATCGATCGAGGTATGGCTAAAATATCTTGTTTATGAGACTCATGAACACATCTGGGGTGTTGGTTACACCGAAAGGCATAACCAAGAACTCATTGTGGCCATACCGACTTCTGAAGGCCATCTTCTGCACGTCTTCGTCCTGAACTCTGAGCTGATGATAGCCTGACCTGAGGTCTATCTTCGGGAACCATCGTGCTCCCTTGAGCTGATCAAAGAGGTCGTCAATCCTCGGTAGCGGATAATTGTTCCTCACGGTCACCTGGTTCAGGCAACGATAGTCGACAGAAAGTCGCAAACTCTTGTCCGCCTTCTTGGCGAACAATATCAGGGAAGCCCAGGGTGAAACACTGGGTCGGATGAATCCCTTGCCCTGCAAGTCCTCCAACTCTACCCATAGCTCTCAAAGCTCAGCGAGAGCCATCCGATATGTTGTAGTGGATATCAGGGTTGTCCCGGGGTATAGGTCAATATAAAAGTCTACCTCTCTGCGAGGACGTAGTCCTGGAACGTCATCGGGGAAAATGTCCACATACTGATCCACCACTACAAGAAAAATTGGACTCTGCACGTCAACTGATCCTAGGATGAGACTAGCCAACTGATGAGTGATGGTTTGTCCTCTCCTCTGCATGAGTCCATCCTGTGCTGCAAAGGCTCCCTTCTCACCGATGAAGGTGAACCTGCTCTCATCGGTGCGAACACACCGCACCTTACGCCTAATACAGTCGATCTGAGCATGGACTATAGATAACCAATCCATGCCCAAGATGATGTCGTAAGTCCTCGACGCCGCTACAAGAAGATCCCAGCCGAAGCTCTTGCCTTCTAGAGTAAGCTCACACTGCCGGCACCAGTGCGTAATCATCGAGTCTGCTCCCGTAGGAGTCTTTAGCCGTAAGGATCGAGCCAATGGCTCTGTCGGAATCTCCGAGCTCCGAACAAGGGCAGCGGAAATAAAGGAATGAATCGCTCCTATGTCTATAAGAACTACAGCAAGGGTGGAGTAGACATAGATAGTACCTCGAATCATCTATGTCACGCCGTGGTCCTAGGCCTCTACTGCCTGAAGCTGAGCCTATCTCTGCCCGCCAGCTCCCTGTGGTCGAGGTGGACCTCTTGGTGGTGGTGGTGGTAAAGCCTCAAAGCGTCTCCCACCACCTGCTGCTCGGCCAGATCCCCTGCCTCGTCCACCTGCTCTCAACGGACCACCACGGTCAACCCTCTGCCTCTGCCTGGGTGGCCCCTCAACCGTCTGCTGCTCCTCTGCACGACGGTTCGGGCAGTCACGAGCCATGTGGCTCTGCCCTCCGCATGTGTAGCACTGCCTACTCCTCGGAAGGTTGGCTCTGCGCTGTGTGCCCCGCACCTCTGAGCCAGTGTCCTGAGGTTATCTTCCTGATGGTCCGGTCCTCATGGACCCCTATGACATCCGTTGACTGCCAGCTGCAGATGACTCTGCTACATGTCTCCCGGCAGTAGGTCTCGCTACTGGCGTAGGCTCAGCAAGAAATATCTCAATGAGAAGGGATCGCTCCAGTACTCCTGCCTACGTTGGAATGCTGAGGGAGATCACCGATGCCCTGATCACATGACTCAGTCCCTGCTCGAAGGTCCAGGCCCGGAAGAATGGGTCTCATACCATGTTCGTCGAATAGCACGAGAGATCGATAAATCTCGTCGAGTACTGGGCGACCGTCATGCTGCCATGTCGCAGCTGTAGAAGGTCCTAGATGTGCACCGCACGGAGGGTGGCTGAGACGAACTCCGAGCAGAAGAGGCTCTAAAAGTCTGTCAAAAGGAGTGATGCCTCGTCGTGCACCTGGAGCATCAATCTCCACCATCTGTCTGCTGCCGCGTGCAGGAGGCTCGCTGTGAGGATCACCATGAGGTCAGCTGGTGTCCCCACTAACCTGAAAACTCGCACAACCACCTCCATCCAATCCTCGGCTGCCTGAGGGTCCGTCTCCCCGCAGAACCTGGGCGGTCTATGATGCTGAAACTTGTGCAGTGCACTAAGGCGACGTGCACCATCAGTGGCTGGGTCTGGTAGCAACGGTGGCTCAGCGGGTAGAGGTACCGCCGGCGCCTCTGCTGTCAAAGGGCCCTACACTGAGGCCTCATCGCTTGGTGGGCTGTCGTCTCGCTCAAAGCTCGGAACCCTAGCTGACTGCCATCATGGGGCCATCATGAAAAGAAATAGGTGATCCATGGTCAAAACAGTATAACTGGTGAGCTGACACAAAGTAATCACAAATAAAACTTTTGAAACACACATGCAATCAATGTTTTCATGCATTGAGTCGGAAATCAGAAGTCAGGGTCTTGGTGTACGGATACGTCGGCCTCCGCACCAACACTGGACTCCCTGTACTGATAACCACACTCAATACCCTTAACATTATTGCTTCACATAGAAGAAAGATTAGAGTCCAGAGTTCTACGGTAGAACCGAACTCCTCTGATACCAATTTTTCACGAACCGTTCTCGGGGCCCGTGCCATGACTACCCCAAGCCCGCCTTTCATAGGCCAAGGGCTGGCGACTAGCACCAAAGGTGTAAATCCCATCAAAAGGGGAAGACATTGCCTTTATAAATTAAACAAACACCACAGAGTAATCAAGCAGAAGTAAACACTAAGTAAAAACTGGGTACAATAATAGTGCGGAAAAGTAGTGGGCCAGAATACAAACCCAAACTAAAAGTAAAGTACAACTGGAAAGAAAGTACAACAACAGAAAGTAAAGCAACAACGTCGAGCCTTCCACTGGAAGTCCCACCTGAAGGGTGGGTACAGATAGCCTCCTCAGCTCCTCGGGTCCAGCCGTTCGCTCCATGTACGTCCCGCCCAGTGGTCAACCTCCAGGTACCGACCTGCTCCACAAGCCTCAACCACGATCAATGTTGTCCCTCGTCTGTATCCAACACAACGTAGTACGGGCATAGCCTGTGCAGGGGTGAGTATACGCTACTCATTAAGGACCCCGAGACCCCCAAAGGTCTCCCAGAATCCACAAAGGTTAAACCACAAAGGTAAGATACAATCATTAAGTAACATCCAACACTACTTAGGTATATTCCCATACATATACCTAAGTCACCAACTCCAGTTCGGCTCCAACATCCGAGCCCAAGTTTGATCATGCCCACATAGGATAGTACAACCCAATCCACACAGGATAACACAACCCAATCCACATAGGAAAGCAAGTCAATCATATCGAAGATAATGATTGAAATTCAAGACTCAGCTCACACAGGTATACTTCTTTGTAAGGTGATAGAGATGATCAGATATAGCCACTGATTCATCTAAGTTGGGACCCATGTAGGATACTAAACCAGATAAGCTATCGGAACCACATAGGATACATACCAGCTACTCTGTTAGACCCACGTAGGATATCAAGAACAGAGTCAGACACTGCCAGACCCACGTAGGATAAAAGAATAGTAGTCATTGTCGTCGAACCCACAGAGGATTTCAGTACGGTCTTCATCGCTGCCGAACCCACTGAGGATTTCAGTGCAGTCTTCATCACCGTCGAAAACACGGAGGATTTCAGTACAGTCTTCATCGCTGCCGAACCCACATAGGATTTTTGTGCAGTCTTCATCGCCGTCGAACCCACGGAGGATTTCAGAACGGTCTTCATCGCTGCCGAACCCACATAGGATTTCAGTGCAGTCTTCATCGTCATCGAACCCACGGAGGATTTCAGTACGGTCTTCATCGCTGTTGAACCCACATAGGATTTCACTACAGTCTTCATCACCGTCAAACCCACAGAGGATTTCAGTATGGTCTTCATCGCTGCCGAACCCACATAGGATTTCAATGCAGTCTTCATCATCGCAGCCAGCTCTAGGGTTCCCGCACACAGTATGCTCGATTCCGGGAGGGTTCGCTCCACGAGCCAAGGGGGTCGATACATCAACTTACACATAGTCTGGAGTTGATGTATCTCAAAATTTCATCTTGACAAGAGGAACTCAACGTGACAGGTGGCGCGTCAATCGGACGACCGGTCTGAGAGTTATTGGCTTTTTCGTTCCAGGGACCTGGTTGGTTTTTAAGTCAAAACCAACCCGGCCACACTCCAAATGCGTCTAAACCTCAAGAGGAGTAATCCAAAAGGTCCGTCTCACTGAGATGAATCCAACAAAGTCGACGGCACGTCAATCGGACGTCCGGAGCTCAAGTTATAAGTGTTTCCGCTCCGAGGGCCCGGTTGGTCTCATGTTCGAACCAACCCGGCCATACCCAAATTTCTCCGAAACCTTGAGTGTAATATACCGAAACGACCGTATCGTTCCAAGTATCATCACTCTACTGACGGTGCATCTATCAGAGGTCATTATCCCAAGATATGGGCAAAAGAACGAACTTGTCCGGTTTTAGGGGGTTTGGGGCCCGGATCGACCCAGCCTGAGACCCCCTGGGTCGGCCCAAACTGGGTTGACCTGACCCGGGTCCAGGTCTGGCCCATTAGACCGTGTCCCGGCCCGGTCGGCGCGGCGCGGCTCGGTCGGCGTGGCCCGGCCCGACCTGGGCGGGCCAGTTGGCCTGGCACGCGCGCACGGCCCGCGTGGCCAGCTCGGCCAGCGCCGAGCTGAGCGGAAAGGGGGGGGGGGGCTGCCCCCCTTGAATGAAACTGCAGCCCCATGTGGGGGCTTCTCCCTTGTCAACGGATGCGGCACTGGGCGCCGTGTCTCCCCCGAGTCTCGCGCGGCCGCGGGACCGGCCGCCTGCAGCCGTGGCTTCAACCGCGGCGGTCCCTCCCGGCGGCGCGCCGGGACGTCGCCGCCTCCGGCCACCGGAGCCACTCTGGTGGTCCGTTCTTGTTCTTTTCTATGCCTGGGGTCGTCTCGGGACCCGTAGATTACTGCGACGGCCTCCAATCGCTCAACGGTCCCGTTTCATCGTCGCCCAACGTTCCACACATCAAGGATAGAGAATTGGTGAGTTCGGAATTGTTCGTTAGTCCGCACCCACCGCATTAGTGGTTCAAAGGACTTTCAACAATTTAATCATATGTAGAGGATATAATCCACATAAATTAAATTAAACCAAACCCCCTACCTCAAGGTGTCGTCGAACGAAGGTTCGTCGCGGAAGAAAGCGTCGCAGATGGAGGCTCCGTAAGCGTCGTCGGCGTCGCGGAGAAGAGAATCGTTGGCGTCGCGGTATACGGCGTCACATCGTCGATCTCTGAGGATTCAGCGTTCTTCATCGGTGACGGTGTGTTCTTCGTGTTCTTCAAGGAGGAAGAAGAGGATTCCAAGGCTTGTGCTCTCCTCTTCAAATCCTTCTCGCACAACGAAAACAACTTCATAAAATAAGGCTTTGCATTATTTTATTTCTCATGCCAATCCCTTTTTAATTTCAAAGATCACATTTAATTATTGGACTTAACTGAAGGTGTTTAATAATCCAATTTAAGTCGAGAGTTGACTTTTCATTTAAGGAGGGTTCGGGTGAGTTACAAAATTAATGGGGGTTCATGGAAGGTAAAAAGGAAATAAAGGGGGTGGGGCTCCTGTGGGCCCCACCTCACTAATATCCTACCTAGGAGTTAGGGTATTAGTGGGTCCCACCCCAACCACCATGCCTAGGTTATCATTACTTAGAATAAAAATAAAATTATAGCACAATATTTTATTTTTATTCTTTAGTTTACCCAAATAATTAATAACCTCACCCGAGCAAACGCAACTCCGAAAAAGGTGTTCTTAAGAAATTACCAGCGTTTCGGTTCCATCGGTGCCCTTGGATTTCGATTCCGAACACCGGTTCAAAATTTAGGAAAACCCGCTCGTTTGTTTACTGAACGTATCCGAGCTAAACTTCGGAAATTGATTCCAGGCACACCGGGCCTCGGAATCAGGTTCCTTTAGAAACCGCGTTCTTGTAAAATCCCAAAGAAAATTAAGAAAAAAAATTCCCTTGAATTTTATGGGTCTTTACAAAAGCCCTATAAAATAAACAATCCAAATCTAAGGCTTTGGATTTTGAGGTGCTTTCCCTTTGTCTGAAGGGTCAACTTGAGGTTCATGAGGTGGTGTTGTGGTTTTAGGAATGGTCGGTCGAATGACAACACTAGGTAAGGCAACACCTGTAGGAATATTGGATGTAAGGCTTGGTCTCATTTCTGATAAAACATGACTCTAAGGTTTCTCTGTGATCATAGGCTAGATCTGAGATAAGACTTGAGGTATATTCATTAGAGAAGGAGGTAGGGAACCATATGGAATGGAAGCATCTGTTGGTACCACTATTACTTCAGCTTGCACATGCAAGTAGGGATTCAAAAGCTTGATGAAATAATTTATGATTTCACCCCCATACTTCATGTATTTCTCAAAATCATCCTTGTTATCCATGAATTTATCCAAGAGAGGAGTAAATTCTTTCAATTGTCCCACTTTACTCTTAAAATATTCTATCACTGGAGGGATCTTCAGATTTTCATCCAAATACTTGAAGTTATTGATCAAATCATGCTTGGTATAGATTTTGGCAAAATAATTTTCCACCTTTTCTCTAATATCCTTATGAGTAGTAGAGGATTCATTAGTGCACTATATTTACATATTGTAAACAAGATTAGTGTTTCTATAAACCTTGGAAAGGTTTGCCTTATCAGAATCACTCTGAATAAACCTCAACTCTTTCTGTACCACAGACCTGAAGGATTCCAAATCAGTAGAAGCAGCCCTAGTACCTTTAGAGCTAGATGCACCAGTAGTCATCCTTCCAAGTTTCACCTTTAATTTATTAAAATATACACTGAGTAGATGTGTAACCAGGTTCCTAAGAACCTTCATGACACCACCAAGTGTCATCTTGAAATCAGTGGTCAAAGATTCTAGCTCATTACCTATTCTCTTAACTTCTTCTCTTAGCATTGTATTACGTCTAATAATGGTTTCAACTGTAGTTATTAGATTAGGCTGAATTTCTTGAATCACTATCCTTGAAATTCTAGGAGCATCATCTTCTAAAATACTCATGGAAGTAGAGGGATCAGTTATGTAACCAACATAATATCTTACTGACTCACATATATCAGTATTGAACTGTTCTAAATCAGCCTTGGTGACATAGTCACTAGGAACTAAAGGTATAACAGGCTCATCAGTAGGTAATATTGGTGAAGCAGGAGCAACTGGTTCCACTCCAGCTTGTGCTTCTGGAGTAGGAGGAGGATCTACCCTCTCCTCATCACTGTCATAGTTCAACCCAAATAGAATGAGCCCTGGATTTCTATTCCATTCACCAAAACATGTCTAGTATCTAGGCTTCACATTATCTATTCTTACTCTTCTTCCCTAAGGATCAGGTACAATCTCACCTTCTTCTTCTTCTTCCTATTTCTATCCTCTAGCCAAAACAACATTCCTTGGTACTGTTACTATCTGAATTTGAGGTTCTGCTTAAACTCCACCCACTCCAGCTACTCCAGGTTGTTCCTCAATCTAAGGCATAGGTGTAATCTGATCCTAAGCCTCTTCCTCTTTTCCTCCAGTCATAATGTCATTTATCTCCTAAATAATGCCTTGATCTTCATTAGCAGTATGGTCATGCATGTCCTTATCTCCATAATTTCCATCACCATATCTATCAGCATATTATCTAACAAGATTAGCATCACCCTGCCCAACAGTCTCTGCATCTGCTCCATGAAAAAATTCCTCACTTGAACTATCTCCTTGTTTGGATTTTAATGAATCACTAACATGTTCACCATTTTCCTCTTCCTCGTCATCATCACCACCATATGTTTTTCTTATATATACTTCAACTCCAGAGACCTTAGTCTCTTCCTTTTCTTCATCACCTAGCAAAGGCTCTCGAGAGGTTAATTTCAATGGTGGACTGGAAGGTCCATAGGACATTTCCTTAGAGATCACATCTATATCTGGGTCACTCCTATCATCTATATGATACCCCTCTTCCCTTGGAAGATTAGCCTCATACTGTTCCTCATCAGAATAAACAGCCTCTTCGCCTGATTTAAGACCAAGATCAGATTGATCCTTTGGTCTAGTAGGATGGTCAACATAATTTTAATACTCTTAGAGCTTCTATTTATCTTCTACCCAACATCTCTTCCATGGATTCCAAAATATCTTCATCCTCTTTAAATTTTCTTTGTGTAGGTAGAAGTCAGTACAAGATATGATCACTTCATCTCCATCCTTTTCACATCCCAGCTTCTTCAGCACCGTAAAAATCATCCTAGAGTAATATAAACAAGTTTCTTTCTTGTATGGTTTGATCGTATCAGATATTTGTACCATGAGGTACCTACATAAGTTCACCTTCACCCCATTCTTCAATAGATAAATCAGGAATACATCTTAATACTTCACAGCTACAAAATCTTCCTTCCTTGGGCAGATTTAATGTTGAATGAACTTGAAAAGTAATCTTGCTTCTCTATATAACTCTACGGCAGTAGATCTCCTCAAATCCTCATTCCCAATCAACCCCTTCAAAGAATTATCATATGAAAATAAATCTGTGTTTGGAGGAATGTTACCCTAGTAATCATCATAGATTCCCTCATGTGTAATTTCCAATCATTTATCCCATTCTTTCGAAGAAAATGAGATCTCTTTCTCCTTCACCACTGAATTCAACATTTCTTCCTCATCTACTTCCAAAGAAACTTTTAAATTGAGATAAAACTAATGCACCAACTAAGGATAGAATGATCTTTTATTATTTTCGAACCAACTGGTCCATCCTTAAGACTCCAGTACTTTCAACAAAAGTGACATACTCGACAACAACCACTCAACAAACACTTCCTTCTTAGAAATCACTACGTGGATTCCCAAACCTAGCTTCCCAGAACTTAAGGAACTACTATATTTACCTTTCTGATACTTAGCTAATGGTGATTCACTCAGTCCTTCCATCACACACTTCATCCTTTCCATTCTGAAGGTTTTGGTTTGAAGGGAGTTGAAAGGTCGAAGGTAAAGAGGTAGAGTGTTGAAGGGTAGAAGGTTCAAAGGTGTAAAGGGTAATGAAGAGTCGTGGATCAAATTAAATTTATCATTTAGGTATTGTAACTTGTAAAATAGAAAATAGAATAATGGTAAAAAAAGAACTAAATTGTATCGTTTTACTTAAAATAACATAGATAAATAGATTTACTAAAAGACCATATCGGTATCAGTTTTAGTCAAATGGTATTAGTCTCACCTGATCAGCTTCATAAGATCATTTTCACATGAATAGTCTCACTCAAACGGTTTCACTTGATCAATTTCTCTGATTAGTTTGACACAATCAGTTTCACAGATCGTATTGACACAATCAATTTCACCGATAAAAAAAATTCTAAGGGGATAATATCGGAAAATCTTTAGAGATTTATCATTCCTAGTTCATGAATGATGTAGTTCAACATATCAGAGTTTAAGGTTTTGGTAAATATTTCATAAATTTAATGCTCAGTCTTAATAAACTCAAGAGTTATATCACCCTTTTGATAATGGTCTCTCAAAAAGTGATGTCTTAAATCAATATGTTTTGTTCTAGACTGAGAAACTAGATTTTTTTTTGAAATGTTAATAGAACTTGTATTGTTACAATTTATAGAGATATGTATGAATTGAAATCCATAGTCTAATAAAGTGTGTTTCAGCCACAAAATTTGTTCATAGAAACTACCATTAGCAATGTACTCTACTTCAACAGTTGATAATGCAACTAAATTTTTCTTTTTACTACACCATGATATTAGAGACTTTCCCAAAAAGTGACATGTTCCAGAGGTTCTATTTCAATATAACATTCATCCACCAAAGTTAGCATCAGAATAACTAACCAAATCAAAAGGTTGTCTTCTTGGGTAGAACAATCCTAAATTAGTTGTATATTTGAGGTATTTTAACACTCTTTTAACAGCATTTAAATGTGAATATTTTGGGTTTTCTTGAAATCTTGCACACATACACAGAATAAAACATAATATCTGTCCTACTTGAAGTTAAGTATAGTAAACTCCCAATCATTCCTCTATAAGTAGTTTGATCAACATATTTCTCATTTTCATCAAGATCTAACTTACATGTAGAATTCATAAGTGTTTCACTACTCTTAATGCTATCAAAGCCATATCTTTTCAAAAGATCTTTAGTATATTTACTTTGATTTATAATAATACCTTCTTTGTTTTGAAATATTTTAAATCCAATAAAATATTTAAGTTCACCCATCGTACTCATTTCAAATTCACTTGGCATCATTTTTGAAAAATCATTACATAAAGAGTTTTTAGAAGATCCAAATATAATATCATCTACATATATTTGAGCTATTAAAACTTCTTTATAAATTATTTTTATAAATAGATTAGGATCTGCAACTCCTTTTATAAAACCTTTAGAAATAATAAATTTACTTAACCTTTCATACCAAGCTCTTGGAGCTTGTTTCAAACTATATAAGGCTTTAGATAATTCGAAAACTTGATTTTGAAAAAACATATTTGTAAAACCTGGGGGTTTTTCAACAAAAACATCCTCAATTATATAACCATTTAAGAATGCACTTTTGACATCCATTTGATAAATTTTTAAGTCCAAGTGTGCTGCATGGGAAAGTAAGATTATAATGGATTCAAGCCTAGCTACTGGTGAAAAGTTCTCTTCATAATCAATTCCTTATTATTGATTATACCCTTGTGCACCCAATCTATCTTTGTTTATAATTATATTTCCAACTTCATCAACTTTATTCATAAACACCCATTTAGTTCCTATGGTCAAGGTATCTTCTGGTCTATCAACAAGCTTCCGGACTTTATTTCTCTCAAACTGATTAAGTTCTTCTTGCATAGTCATCACCCAAAATTCATCATTGATTACATCATTGATATTTTTAGGTTCAAGTTGTGATAATAATTCTTGATGTTCAACCTGATTTCTCAATGAAGCTCAAGTTTGTGTTCCTCTATCTAAATCTCCAACAATGGCATCTAAAGTATGGTTTTTAAGGGTCCTAGTTGGTATAGTAAAATTAGGTCTAGTTATTTCAGGTTCATCACTTTTTCCTGGTTCATTATGACTAGATTCTGGAGAATTTCCAAAACTGGAGGTTTTAACCAATTCCTTTATGGAATGGTCTGAAGGTTTAGCATTAATATCCAGATTGGACATATCCTCTTCAAGATTCCCTAGTGAGGTCTTAGGTTCATGTTGATCTGTTTCATCAAACATGACATGTACAGATTCTTCCACACATTTGGTTTACTTATTAAAGACTCTATAAGCTTTTCCTGGTGTACAATATCCAGGGAGTATTCCTTCATCACTTTTAGAGGAAAATTTACCTAGATGTTCCTTAGTGTTAAGAATATAAACTTTACATACAAACACTTTAAAATAATTTAACTTGGGTTTCCTATTATTATATAATTCATAAAGAGTTTTCTTAAGGATGGGTCTGATTAAAAAAAATTATGATGTAGCAAATTGTGCTAACGGCTTCAGTCCAAAAATAAATAGGTAGGTTATATTCATTAAGCATAGTTTGAGATATCTCTTGTAAGGTTCTATTTATTCTCTCAATAACTCCATTTTGTTAAGGTGTCCTAGTGGTAAAAAAGTTATGACTATATCCATTTTGAGAGAAAAAATATTAAAAGTCTTGATTTTCGAATTCACAGACATGATCACTTCTTAGAGATTTAATTTTAAGTCCACTAAGATTTTCTACAGTCCTGGAAAACCTGGTAAAGTGAGAGAAATATTCACTTTTGTGAGCTCAGAAAAAGGTCCAAGTATACCTATAGAAGTTGTTTAAAAGAACATAAAAATAGTGCTTCCCATTTATACTTGAAACTCTATATGGTTCAAACAAATCCATGTGAACCAAATCGAGAGGTTGAGAAGTTGTTACTTCTTTCTTTGGTTTGAAAGAGATTTTGTGTTTCTTTTGATAAGGATTGCATACTCTATTGTTTGGAAACTCTATTTTGGGTATGTCTTTAACTAAACCTTTTCTGGTCAAATTCTTAAGGGAGTGTACATTACAATGCCCTAGTCTTCTGTTCCAGATCCAAGACTCTTTTTGAGAGGTACTTAGACAAGAAACATTCTGTGATGCTAGTGTTTTTAAGTTTACAGAATATATATTATCATTTCTAAGAGCAGTAAATAATGGGTTATTCTTAGAATCAAAAACATGGCATGCATCATTTTTTAATTTAACATTAAATCCATCATCACACAATTGAGATATACTAAGAAATTTTTACTTTAATCCATCAACATAAAGTACTTTAGAAATTGAAATAGAGTTTGGGTTACCAATCTGGCATAATCCAATGATTTTTCCTTTACTATTGTCACCAAATGTGACATGTCCTCCATCAATCTTGATGAGATTCTTGAAGCTTGAGTAGTATCCTATCATGTGTCTTGAACAGCCACTTTCCTAGTACCAAAGGTTTCTACAGGAACTCTTTAGGCAATTTACCTACAAAACCGTTTATCCAATAAACGATATTGGTACCCATATTTTTCTGGGTCCAGAAATATTAGTAATAAAAGATTTAGGAACCCATACTTTTCTTATGGGTTTGATATATGTAGAATATAGAGTATTTGAAAAATAAACATTGTTTGGTCCAAAAAAACTCGATGCAGTAAAATAATTTTTAGACCTGGGACTTGTAGTAAAATCATGATTTTTGAATAAAGAAGCAAATTTTCCAGATTTAGTCTCAAAATGGGTTTTTGATAAATTCCTTTGTCCTTATTGATATACTATTCCAGTAGTATACCTAGGAGATATTTGTTTACCAAGTAACTGAGTAAGAGTATTTTTCTCATTAGTAAACTTCTCTAAATCTTTCTTCAATTACACATTAGATAAATTTAGATCATTATTTTTCTTTAGAAGTTGAGAATTTTTCTCTCTCTCAATAGTAAGTTCAGATTTAATAGTTACATTAAGATAATATTTTTTCTTTAAATATTTATATTTATCTTTTAGTTCATTGAATGTATCTTCCATCATAGTAAAATACTCAAACAATTCATCACTTGTCATATTTTCAGACTCACTTTCATTGTCAGAATAATAAGAATTGTGTGTATGAGAGTCTAAGGTTACCTCAGATGTGTTTTTCATAAAACACATATTTTTCATATCTTATTTATCATCCTGAGAAGAAGATGATTCACTAGAGTGATCCTCAAATTCACTCAAGGCAGCCTTCATGGATTTCTTATATTTCTTATCCTTATTCTCATACTTCTTTTTGTATTTTGACTTTGTATATTCATCTTTGACATGTCCTCTCCTCTTTCATTCATAGAAAACAATCTAATTTGTTTTTTCATTTCTCTTCCAATGCTTTTTCCAATTTCTCTTGTTATCATACTTTCCTTTAAAGTTTGGTTTCTTAAACAAATTTTTCTTTCTGTAAAATTTTCAAAATCTTCTGGCCAGCTGGGCCATTTCTTCATCACTATCTGAAGTTGATTATTTACTACTTGTTCTCTCAACAGCATCTTGAACTTTCTCTTTGTCTTTACTTTTGGAATTGGTAGTTTTGAAGGCTATAGATTTTCTTTTTGGTTCATCCTTCTCTTGATTTACTTTGAGTTCCTCTTCATACATCATTAATTTTCCAATCAATTCCTTCACTGGAATTTTATCAATGTCGCGTTATTCTCTAATGGATAATGATGTCCCTCACCATCTATTTGGTAAGCATCGCATAATCCTCATGATCTATTCCTTTGTTGTGACAACTATTCTTAAAGAAATCATGGTATTTAGAATTTCATTGAACCTGAGATACATATCAGAAATAGATTCATCAGGATTCATTCTAAAATTTTCATATTTAATAGTATAAGTATTTAATCTCATTTCCTTCACATTAGATGTTCCCTCATGGGAAACAAACAAAGTATCCCAAAACTCATGGGTTGTTTTACAAGTAGAAATGCAATTAAACTCTTCATCTCCTAGTTCACAGTATAGACATTCATTACTTTACAATTATTGTTATAGGCAATCTTGGTAGGTTCATCCCAATTATTTCTAGCAGTTTCAGGAATTGCATATTTACTTTAAATTTTAGTCTAGATTTCAAATCCCATGCTTTCTAGATGTATTTTCATCTTAAGCTTCCACTGATCATAATTTGTTCCATTAAATAATGGTGCTCTATTAGTAACATCTCCTTCTAGTCTATTGTCTATAATATTAATTTTGAAAAGATTTTAAAGATATAAAAATTTGGAAATAATAGAAATTTTAAGATCTTTGAAATCCAATTAAAGTCACAGTTAAAAACAATTTGAAAAGGCTTTGAATACTGAAAATTACAAGAAACCTCTGATACCAAATGTTGGTCAGAGTATATTACTCAAGAGGGGGTGAATTGAGTATCTATAAAAATTTATGTTAAAATTGGTTCTTTGAAAATTTCCCCCAATTAAAATATAAAACAAGTCAATTTGTAGTGAATTTATAAGAGTCCTGAATGTTCAATTAATTTCTCAAAAGATTCATTAGTTCTCAGTAATACCGATCTAAAGATTAATACAAATTTTAAAACTAACTTACTAGTTCAAAACAATTATAAACACTTGTTAAACTAACTATCAAAGTTCAATTTAGTTTTATAAAAAATGTGATAAAACAATGTAAAACTAAAAGATAAAAACACAGAAGATATAAACAAGAGGTTCAGTCTCAAGCTGAGACTTAGTCATCTCTACTTGGTGATCACCTTCCACCAAGAAGTTTAAATTAACAAAACAGTTTGATCCACACCCTGGATTTGGGTTCACAACAACACACAAGGCTGTCCAGGTCACACTTGACCTCTACCACAGTTATTCATGGGAAAAAACAAACAGGTCACACTTGACCTCTTCCACTGTTTTACATGGGATACAAAGAATAAGATGATATTGAGTTTGAGGATATCAAGTATCCTCTTGTTATTCATAGGAGTCAGTGTGTGTGTGTAACATACTGATACACACACTACTCATAAATGTAAATAAATGAACACAATAGAGCTAAGATGTTGAGAAAGGTTTAGAAGTATTTTTGCATTATAAAGTGAGTCTCTGGACTCGTTTGATGTAGTGGAAATGGAATTTGAGTCTTCTTCTAGAAGTTGGATTCAAAATAGAGTATCGTAGTCTCTGCGCTCTAGCTTCGAGGAGTAGCGATATTCAGATCCTTTGTTTGAAATATGTTCATTGTAGCTCAGTAGGTTTATCTTGTCTTGTTGATCTCCTTGTATGTTCTTCCTTTGGGTTCTTGGGATTTGGAAGTAAGCTCGAGAGTTTCAGGAGATTGTAGTTCTTCTTTTCTCACTACTTTTCCTTTTTTTAGCAGATACAATGAATGATCCAGCTTGTAATTATTTTATACTTAGAGGTCCATCAGACATGAAGATCCCCCCACATGAATGTACCTCATACTATCTACTGAATGTCCTACAGAAAACATTAAATAATGTCAGAAACATTAATTTGTATAAATATGACTGTTAAATATAAATTTGAATTAATAAATTAAAAACAGTTTTTATGACTATCGGTGACTCATAAGTATTGGTGAGTCATTGACATCAGTCTAGCAGCATCGTCCTGTCAGCATCAGTGACTCTCTGCATCGGTGAGTCCTTTCCATCGGTATTGGTGACTTTGGGCATCGGTGAGTCATTTGTGCTATCGGTATGTATGGGCATCGGTGAGTCTTCATCGGTGACTCATTTTGAACTATCGGTGTATCGCCCATCGTTGACTGATCCATCAGTAAGTCGCTTATCGGTGACTTGTTCATTGGTGTGTCACTTATCGGTAAGTTGTCCAATGGTGAGTTTCTTGAACTATTGGTGTGATTGATCATCGGTGACTTGTCCATCAGTGCGTCGTTTGTTCTATTTGTGACTCCTGTATCGGTGTCTTTTTCAATCGGTGACTTCCTCGATCGGTGACTCCTTCGATCGGTGAGTTCTTTGATCAGTGAGTCATCATCAGTGAGTCATCCATCAGTGACTCCTTTAAACTATCGGTGTTAGGGACTCTTAAAGACTTACAAAGTGTCTGGTTTATACAAAACAATACTAGATTAAGTGAAATTCATAAATACATGTAAATATACATTTGTAAACATATTGAAACATAAATATCCATAAATTATTGAATTATTGAAATGTATTATACTATGTGACATAATTTATTCACTTATAAATATTCATTGACATGATTGACTCGAGTTATAAATTAATATATGAATTAATAGGATTTGTAGATTGGCATGTTTTGTGATTATGAAAACAACTATCTCACAAAGGGTCCAACAATAACAAAATTTTAAACAATATTTAAAATAATTTATTTTATTCAAAATTACCTGAATTTAAGTAATTCCAAAATATAACTAAAAACCCCACATATGACACCCTTTTATATGGGAGGGAACATTGAAATCCCATATTGATTTTCCATGTGGGATTCAGTTTCACTTTTTCAGCATTCTAATAATAATAATAATAATACTTAAATAATAATATATAATTAAAAATACAACTATTTAAAATAAATTATCATTAATATAAAAAATATGTTATATTATAAATTAAAAAAAGTAATAATATTGCTAATATAATTAATAATTATAATGTCAAATAATAATTAATAATTAATAATATTGATAATAGTTAATAACATTATTAATAAAATAATTAATTATGGCTTGAGCTGCAGTCCAATGGTACTCACCGCTGGTCTTCACATCCAGGTGACCAAAGTTTGATTCTTGACATCCTCCTTGGGGAGATTTATGACATAGTCATTGATGTGGACACTAACACAAATGAGAAATGGCATGGGTGGTGATGTAGACAAGCGGTGACAATAACAACGATGTTGGTGTAGTGCAAGGCCTTCGAGATAACATAATGGTGGACCTTCGATCCATGTATTAGACTTTTAAGTCACTGAGTCTTTGGGTCATGTAATGGGTTCTCCCTCAAACCAGTTAAAAAATAGAGTGTTTCCTTTATTTAATAAAAATAGTTTTGACAATATATATATATAATAATTATTAGTTAATAAGTATAATTACTCGTCTATGGCGGATCGTCCCTAGGTTTCTGAGTTTTTTTGGGGGCAGAATCGCTTTGACTTGCATAGGAGTTCGCTTGAAGTGGAGATTCGTAGGGCTTCTCAAGGTGGGTCCAAAATAAAGTCCTCGGCTTTCGTTGATGTGAAGATAGATGGTGGCTTCCAAAATTTTATGGTGGATCTTACGGGGGAGGGAGGATCACGGCTGGACCTGGTTTCAAATCTGGTTCTTCCAATGGAGTCATCAAAGATGGGTTCACATCACTCCTAAAATCTAGTTTCAGATCTGGTTCTTCTGGTGGAGCCATCAAAGTCAGCTGACAGACTACAACAGGGTTCATATGGTTCAAATCTAGTTTCAAATCTGATTCTTCTGGAGGAACCATTGAAGTCAGGTGGCGAATCGCGGTTGGTTGTTGTTTTAGTGTGTCTTCAAGTGGAGACATCCTTGGATCTAGTTGCACCCACATATGACCTGACATGAGCTGTATCTGGACCAGATGGTGTTGGTCCTCCAGTGGTTTTTCCCATTTCGATCGACCATGGGCAACTGCTTGATGACCGGGTGAGATCCTTGGTCCTAGATTAGGGTGTGAATTTACGAGGGGCTGGTTCTTCGAAGCTGAATGGTGTATGTCGTGTTTATTTTTCTGATAAATTGAATTTGAATTGTGTTTTCATTGATTCAAGGAATTCCACTTCCAAGGTCATGAAAAATGGTTCATATTCAATTGTTGAATCCAATCACCAATTGATTGCAGAAAGACTCATATGTGCGAGCACTCTTTTGTTGCAAGGTTGACTGATCAAGGTCAGGGTAATCAATGGAAAATTGACAATCTAAAGAAGAAAATTCTTCAAATATGGGGCTTCGGTGGATAGAGGATTAGCTCAATCAGTAAGGGGTTTTTCATTTAGTGTTTCCTTATGATGAAATGAAATATCAAGCATGGGGATTAGGCTTGATTTCTCTAAAACCTATAATTTTAAGGATCCAAGATTGGGATCCGTTCTTCAGTCCTTATGTGATAAAGAACCCCATCACCTAGAATTGGATACGAATTCACGGTATATCATAGTTTCTTTGGCACTCTTAGTTGTTGTGGGATATTGCCTCTACTGTTGGGGCTCCAATCAAATTTGAAAAAGAAACAGAGATTGCGTGATTTGGGTATTTTACTAGAGTACTTGTGGAAGTTGATTTAAATTCAACTCTTACGGGGTTGGTTTTGTTGCTTACTACTGATCTAGGGTTGGATTTATCAATAGAGTTTGAGAAGAAACTTTCTTTTTGAAAGATATGTGGGAATATAGGGTACTTGGACTCTGAATGATAGAAGATAATTTTTTACTCCAACTACAAGAAGAATGGACACTCAATGGTAAATTACAAATTTATTATTCCCTTGGCTGAGAACATCAATGATGGGGAAGGATCACATCCTACGATAGAGAAAACTGCTAGCCACGTAGTGGCTGCTAAATCTCAACCACTTGACAGACTCCCTGTTAAACTTGACAATCAGAAGAAGGATGGAATTGATTAAGTCATTTTCATGTAGGGAGATGCACACGATGGTGTTGAGATGGACCTCCAGAGGAATACCCCCATAAAAAGTTTCGAGAATAAAATGATTTGGTCAGATATCATTGCCAAAGATATTCCATCTCATGGTGAGGGATAGAAAGATGTGGTTGTAGCCTCAAGTAGCAATGGCAAACAGAACCGAGAGCATGTGGGAAATACTTAAGTTTCTGATTGTGACCTTAGAGGGAATGTGGCAACTGAGGAGGATACCACTGTTTTGTCGGCACCTGGGTTTAGAGGTGAGAATATTGAGAGTCCTCTTGTAGGTCATGGTGAGAAAATGCACATCGATACTGCCTTGGGTAGGGATTATTTGGAAGGGGCTTTCCAACAGTCCAATTCTTGGAAACAGAGTCATCATCCAAAATATCATGGTTGGGGACATGGTGATACAACATGGGGGCTTGGTCGTACTATGAGCTAACTTACTATAGATCAGAAAAATATTAGGGAGAAGTATTATGTACTCTTCAACAAGAGTAATTCACAATCAAAATAGGAATCTACTAATGAGGCCTCTCACCATGATTATGGGGATGTATAATTCCTTTTATTTTTTCTATTTTGGATGAGGGGTTTTCTCTATTTTACCCCATCTTTCTTTGTTTCTGCTGTTGTCTTTATTTTCTAATAAAGTTTTTAGGATCAAGATCGCTTATCTCCTGAACCTTCTAAGTATTAATAATTAATAATTAATAATTAATAATTAATAATAATTAGTAATAATTAATTATTGATAATAATTAAATAATAATTATCAGTAATTAAAGATGAATTATAATAATTACTAATTAATAGTAATAGTTAAATAATATTTACTTATAATTACTAATAATTATTAATAATAATTAATCATAACTAATCATAATTAATCAAAAAAACTCCAAACTTGGGATCACCCGACCCTAAAAAATTATTAAGAAAAATATAAAGCACAAGAGCTACAAGGGGGGTTTAAAAAGTCTTATATGGGATTCACCCCGAGCATCTAATTCAAGCAAGTTTGAACAAGCACTTAGAATTACAAAACACTACATCAAGAAATCATTCACAATAGCTTTCTTAAATAACACGTCTACCACATAATTGGCCTCCCTGTATACATGTGTCGCATGAAGCTAAAGATAATCAACATCATATAGGCATTGGATCCACTCCAAAAGACGTATCCAATGGAAATTTAAGGATTTTTTCTTCAAGGAATCCATGGAAAGGATTAAATCAAATTCTACCCAAAGGTGTTTCATCTAAAATGAGTGGCATATTTGATGGCATGAATAATCATGCATAATTATGCTTCATACGTGTGGGGGCCAATCCCAATTAGGGAGACATCAGCAGAGGAAAACAGTAGGAGTGTCCTCCTCCCTATCGGTAGCAACATTTTCTTGGGTTACAACCAACCTAAGTGCATCCTTTGACCGTTAAAGCAACCAACTTGGTGGGTGAGAAGCTGGTGATAAGGAAGTATTCAAGGGTAGATGAACTAACCAATAATCGAAGAAATTTATGGTTTTACGTTCGTCTATAAAATAGGAATCAATCCCATGAATTTTTAATCAGGGAATACCCATTTTAACCTTTGTATTATACTTTGATGATTCATCTGGAGAGGAATCAAATAACCTAACCCTCTTCTCCTGTAGATGTAGGCACCATTTTCAAACCATGTTAAATCTCTTGTGTACTTCTATTTTTCTCATCTTTTTGTGTGTTTTTCATCACCACGAACCTCTACTGCCCCAATAAAGTGGTATCAAAGGGATCAAGAGTGAAATGATGGCGTTGTAGTAAAGTTTTCTGATGATCAGAAAATTGAAGGTGGTCAAAACAAATTGAGACCAAATCTGTGAAGAACTTAGTGAGATTATTCCAATGGTGTAAGTAGTATAAAAAATGAAGTTGAAATGAATTTGATAGAGCCGGTCAAATTGTGGGTGCTATAGTACCCAGCTGTCAGAGAAGACGACACTGTTCACACTAGAAGTGAATTTTCGATGAATTTTTTAGTGACTATTCTGGCAAGCCATATCAGCGCCACATCATCGATTGATCTAGACCATTGAAATTGTTTTCGATATATCTTGGCCAACCAGAGTTTGTTTTCAGCGATCCAGGAGTCGTTTTCAGCTATTTCAACCATTTTGGGCACATTCGTATGGTTAGATTTTTGAAATTATGACTTCATAAATGGATGAAAATACTAGTAACATGATTAAGCTTATTTCTTTTAATTATTCCATTTGGAAACCCAAAATGGTGGATCTTTTATATATTAATTATTTGTGGAAACCAATAGTGGAGGTCGCTAATCCCATTTCAATGCAAGCAGAGGAATTGTCAACAACCAGTCAATCCGGTAAGAAGATGTCAGCCAGTACCCCACTAGTTAATGAAGAGTGGGTCATACTCAATAGGAAGTGCATTGTTCAAATCAGACAATGGATCGACAAGAGTGTCTTCCAAAAAAATCCAATGAACATGATGCTTTCGTTCTATGGGAAAATTTGGAAAAGATGTATGTTAGGACAACCGCATAGAACAAAGCAAACCTGATACGTCATCTTTTCAACTTGAAGTAAAAAAGATGGGACCAACATATCAGAGCACAGGATTGAGTTCCAAGGTACCTTTAATCAGTTGAATTCCATGAAAATGATGATTGAAGGTGAGTTGAAGGTACTATTGATATTGAGTTCTTTACTGAAGATGTGGGACACACTAGTTGTGTCGATCAACAATTCAGCTCTAGATTTAACTCTCACCGTGGATATAGTGAAAGACATAATGTTGAAAGAATATTCCCAAATGAAAATGAGGGTTGTACACCTGAATTAGAGGCTCTTTTCACTAAAAGACAATGTATGCATAAATGGTAGGGAAGAATAAGAATAATAATAGAACCCCATGACCAAAGTTTGCAAATAATGAATTGATCAAAATCCCAATTGAGATATGAATTGAAGTTCCACCACTTTGGAAAGCCAAAAAACTTCATCCGGGAGTGTAGAAGATTTAAGGAAGAGTAGAGGAATCAATATGGTATGACCCAAAATAATGATTTTGCAGTTTTCAATGAAGAAATTTTTATTATTCAGGAAGATAATCAAGTCAGTCTTTCAAGCCAAGACTCAACATGGGTAATCGATTCTGGTGCCTCCTACCATTTCACTGCCAGAAGATATTTCTTCTCATCTTATACTTTAGGGAGATTTGGACATGTGAAGATGGGAAATGATGGTGCATCCAAAATCACCGATATTGGTAATATTTTTCTAGAGACTAATATTGGACACAGGTTATTTTTGAAGGATGTGAGGCATGTTCTTGATATTCTCCTCAATCTGATATCCATTGGGATGCTTGATGATGATGGATATGTCAGTTCCTTCGGTGGTGGGAAATGGAATCTTATCAAAGCTAACTTGGTAATTTCTAAAGGAAAGAAATATACTTCTCTTTATCTCACAGATGTTAGATCGTGTAGAGGAGAAGTAAATGTAGCCAAAAAAGATGTTCCTATAGAAGTTTGGCATAGGTGGCTTGGTCACATGAGTGAGAGAGGAATCATAATTCTCTCCAGGAAGGATATCTTTCCAATACTAAAAGGTACACACTTGGATACTTGTGTTGATTTCATCATGGAAAAATAATAGAGAGTATCATTTCATGGTTATATATCATCCAGAAAATAAAGTGTTCAATATTTTATTCACATAGATGTCTGTATAATGAGAAATAAGTCAATGGGAGGTGATATTTATTTTTGTGCCTTCATAGATGACCATTCCAGAAAAGTTTGAGCCTTTTCTTTGAAAACTAAAGATCAAGTGAATGATGTTTTCAAGAAATTTCATGTGAATGTGGAAATAGAAACAGGAAGACGGTTAAAGTGTGTGTGGGAAGACAATAGAGGATAGTATTGTGGTCCATTTGAGGAGTACTACAGGAGTTTCAGCATCAGGTTGGAAAAATTAGTATTGAAGATGCCTCAACATAATGGTGTTTTTAAAAGGATGAACAGAACAATTTACGAGAGAGTAAGGTGTATGCTCTCAAATGAAAAGCTTCCAAACACCCTTTACGGGGAGGCAATGAGAACCGCAATTTATCTAATAAACATTTATCCATAAGTTTCACTAAAATATGAAATTCCAAAACGTGTTTGGATAGGTAAAGATGTTTCATACAAACACTTGAGAGTTTTTTGCTATAGGGCATTTGTTCACATCCTGAAAGATGAATGGGAGAAGCTGGATGGGAAAGGAAAGTAGTGTATATTTTTGGGATACACTCTTGAGGATTTTGGATATCGACTTTGGGATCCTATTAGTAGGAGGATATTCAGTAGTAGAGATGTGTTGTTTCTTGAGGATCAGATGATTAAAGATTTTGAGAAGCTATAAAATGTAGATAAGTTGTAATCTGAGGAAATACCATAAATCTAGAACCAGTCTCACCACCATCAATACCATTTAGTGTGAGATAGATATGCAACATTGATGATACATCACTACCAGGTAATATGTCTCCACCAGATGATATGTCTCTATCATATGATATTCCAGAATAGATTCCCCCCAAAGTACAGTTGAGGAGATCCACTAGAGAACTACAACTGAATTATAGATACTCATCACATGAGGATGTGAAGCTCACTAATGGGGGAGTGCCATAAATTTATGATGATGCGATTAGGAGTTATTAGAATATGGAAAGGAAAAAGTACATGAAAGATGAGATGAAATCCTTGCACAAGAACTAAACATTTGATTTGGTAGTGTTACCACAAGGAAATAAGGCACTCAAGAACAAGTGGGTGTATATAATTAAAGAAGAATATGGAAGCTCACAACCATGCTATAGATCAAAACTGGTTGTGAAGGGATTCGGTCAAAATAAAGGTATTAACTGTGATGAAATTTTTTCTCTTGTGGTTAAAATGTATTCTATCATAGTTTTTCTAGGATTGGCTACTAGTATGAACCTAGAGGTTTAAAAACTGGATGTAAATACAACGTTCTTACATGGTGATCTTGATGAGGAGATTTACATGGAGCAGTTAGAGGGATTTTAGGTAAAAGGTAAAGAAAACCTAGTATAAAAGCTTAAGAAAAGTTATATGGTTTGAAACAACCATCGAGGTAATGTTACTGAAAATTCAACTCATTCATGGAGAAAAATGAGTATAAGAGGACGACTATTGATCCCTACATTTTAATCAAATATTTTTATGATGGTGATTTTATTATCTTATTGCTTTATGTTTATGATATGATAATTATTGGAAAATATATCACCAAGATTGACAAGTTGATGAAGGATTTGAACAAGTATTTTTAAATAAAGGAATTGGGAGATGCTACTCAGATTCTTGGTATGACGATTACTCATGACAGGAGGAATCACAAGATATGTATATCTTAGGAGTGGTACATTGAGAAGGTTCATAAAGATTCAACATGAGAAAGGAAGAACCAGTTAGTACTCTACTTGTGAGTCACTTCAGGCTTATGAAAAGTCATAATCCATCGATTTAGGTGGAGAAAGTAGATATAGAAAATGTTTCTTATCAATTAGTAGTTGGCAGTATTATGTATTCCATGGTGTGCACTATACCAAATATTGATCATGTTGTTGGCATTGTGAGAATATTTTTATCAAATATAGGATAAGAGCATTGGACAATGGTCAAATGGATATTAAGGTGTCTCTTAGGTACATCTAGTAATTGTTTATGTTTTGGAAGTGATAAACCTATTTTGGAAGGATACACAAATGCAGATATGGCTAGAGATGTAGACACATGGATATATATATCTAGGTACTTGATATCATTTGCAGGGGGATAAGTCTCATGGTAATCAAGACTTCAGAAGTGTGTTGCCTTTTATACCACATAAGAAGAGTATATCGTAGTCACTGAAGGTTGTAAGGAGATGTTCTAGATGAATAAATTTTAAAGGAGTTGGGACAGAGTCAGGAGAATTATATTCTCTATTTTGATAGTTAGAGCACCATTCATCTTAGAAAGGACCTGGAATTTCATTTCAGGTCCAAACACATTTATGTGCAATATCACTAGATCTGAAATGTTCTCAAATAAAGATTGTTAAAAGTTGATAAAATCCACATCAATGATAATGGGGCATTCATGATGACAAAGGTTCTATCAAAAGAGAATATGGATGCTTGCAAAGAGATGAAAGTTCTAGATTCTACCCCAAATTTTTCATGAGGGGGAGATTTTTGGGGCCACTCCCAATTAGGAAGACATCAGTGGATAAAAAATGCAGGTAGCTTTTCCTCTTCCCTTTCAAAAGAAATGTTTTCTTGGGAAGAAACCAACCCAGGCACCTCCTTGGACCATTGAAGCAACCAACTTGGTGCGTGAGTAGTCGGCAGCGAGGAATTCTTCATGGGTAGATGAACTACCCAACAAACAAATAAATTTTTGGTTTTTTGTTCATCTATAAAATGGGAATCAATCCCATGAATTTTTAATTAGAGAACACCCACTATAACCTATATATTATCCTCTGAATCTTTATCTAGAGAGGAATAAAAGAACCACCCCCCTTCTCCTGTGGACATAGGCGCCATTTTCAAACCATGTTAAATCTCTTGTGTTCTCATCTGTTTGTGTATTTTTTTTCCATGAACCTCCTCTACCCCAAAAATAAGCTAGCCAATTATCAATGTAGTGTAAAAACCAACCTTTGACAAATCCTTGGTGGTTATAAAACACACCTTCACTTTCTAATGGTCTTGGAGCACTAAAGGACACACCGCCCATGTTCATCTTGATCCAAGATGGAAGTGGTGGAATCCAACAAATAGATTTCCTGATGAGAGGTTTCCTTAACCTTCCAGGAACACCAAGAAAGTAAAATATTGTTAGGTAAAATGTATCATTGTGCATTGATCTTGTTTGAATTATGGAGGTAGCCTATATTTCCCTATGAATATGAATAATTCTAGTATGTAAGGTGGTTATCTTTTTGTTAAAGAGAACTCCATTTCTATCCCTCTATGTGAAAGCAATGAGGTCCAACAATGTTGAAAATAAGAAGTTAAGGATTTTTTTGTTGAGTGAATCTTCAGTAATGGACATCATTAAATTAGAGAAGTTTTTTTCTATGAATATGTTAGTGTTAAAAATCCCCTGAAGATATTCCCACAGTGCATATGTGAAACAATATCTAATAAAAAGGTGTTGTTAATTATTAGTTACCCTTAAGAATAGAGCACAAACTGAAGTTGAGGGAATTCTAGAGACCTATAGTAGCTTGGGTCATCAATTCTTCTAGATTTTCCATAAGAGGATAAGTCTATCTAGGCCAATGAAGGGTCTTCAAAAAGGCTTGATCCACCTATGCATGTTTTCCTCTTAGTTTTATTTTTAGATGTAAGATTCCCTAACATTGAGCACCCAGTTGTGCTCGAGGTCTATATGAGAGTATCCTAGTTCATGTATCTGTAATCCTAAATTATCAACATTGCCTTAGAAGGTAAAGATTGTTGACCAGTGATTCGTACTGCTTCATTAATGGAGATCTATTGAAAGTACTGTCGAGCATCAACAAGATCTATATAAAGCTAGGGAGTAGTCTAGAAATTCATCTATGGTTTCTTAAACAACATCCATTTAAAATGATTCATTATATCATTGTAATAGTACATGATATATTTCCATACATATGAGGAAAGATAATAGTTATATCCATTTTGGAGTTTAAGAACGAATCTTCCCCTGAGGAACACTAGATCTTTATTATTGAATGTAATGATATTCCAAGTGAATTTATTTATAATATCCTTATTGAATTTTTAGATATTATTGATTCCAAACCCACCCATGATTATGGTCTTAGTAGAATCCTTCCAAGATATAGTGGCTAATTTCTTCTCATGGATACATCTAATCTATATGAAATTTCTGATCATGATTTGGAACTTATTAATCAAAGTATAAGTCAGTAAAATCCCAGACCTTCCAGAACATTACTTTGTTAGAATCTGGTGGTAGAGGTGTCTGGGGGAGTCTCGAGGATTTATATAGGGAGGAGTTGACTAGAGAGTCCAATTGAAGGGGCCCTATGGTGTGGAGCTACAGGCTGCACCGTAAGGCAGTGGTTTCGGTGTAGGGCGGTAGGCCGCAGCATAATGGATCAAGTGAATCATTTTGGTTCCACTTCTAAACATAAAAATAATTTCTACATAGAGTTCATTTGTGGTGTGGTGGTGAGTTTCTCACCTGGTAGGCTACGACGTAAGGTTTTAGGCTACACCGTGGAGTCATGGAGATCGGTTTTCAATAGTTCTTCCAATTTTGGCACCACAACACCATGGAGTAGGGGTTGCGACATAGCCCTTTCTAGTGGTTGTGGATCTGTGGTGTAGTACCTTTGGGTGAGTTGTGGCCTCCCCCCATTATAGGATTTTCAACATGTATATATTCACGGTTTTCAAAAGGTATTTTGACTAGCTAGGTTGTGATGTAGTGGGGATCGTTGCACCGTGGTCCTCCCTATTTTTAGCATGGTTGCACCATGGTGTTGGAGGATGCGTCATGGTCTTCTATTTTTCTGGATGGGTATAAATTCTAAAATACCCATAGACCCAACCAATTTTCAACATATTCTTTGGTTTCTTGAGCAACCCAAGTGCATCTCAAGGAGAACTTCCAACCCCCTTTTGGTGTATTTAGACCCCAACCATTGAGGATTTATTTTTAACGGTTTAAGTGAGTTCCCCCCTTTATTTTCCCCCATGTCTCTCATATTTCCTTATCTGTGAAGGTTGCTTCCTAGGGAAAACTAGTGGCTTTGGTTTTGTTTTGATGTTGTGGGCTATTTTTCTAGGTTGATCCTGGTGTTCCTTCTTCGTTTTAGTATTGGTAGTTGTCTCCCTCTCGATCCAACCTTGCACAATGGATTAGGAATCTTTGTTTTGGGTAGGGTTTCCTTCATTTCTCAATTATTTTATCGTGCGGGATGGATTTACTCTTGTTAACTCATAATAACACGGTTTCATATATACATCTTAACAAATATAAATTAAATAGATAATTGAAATTAAAGGGTAAGGGGAGTGGTTCACATGTTTTTACAGCTTTTTGATATTGTGATATTGAGATTATATATACTTTTTTTACCATTGAAAATCGTGGTTTTTGGGAGACTTTGTTTATGTTGATTTGATATGTGTTGTTAATCACTTGATGTGATATTTTTGTGACACCACCTTGAATAAATTTTTAATCACTTATACTTAAAATATTAATTGTTTATATCTGGATATATTACTTGTGTGATAATGCCCCTGAAATAAAGAAGTGGAATTAATGAACAGATCATTGATAAATCTAGAAAATGTTAGGTTGTGATGTGAAAAGTGTTGTGGTGTGTGAATATGTGATGTGTGGTTGTGTTGTGTGTTTTTGATGTGTTGTGGTGTTTTGGGGCAGTGATGTGTGGTTATGATGTGGGTTGATTATGTGATAAAAATTGTAAGTGTGATGTAGAAAGTGGTTATAGATGTGAAATGGTAGTGATGTGTGGGCTTATTAGCATGGGGTTATTTTTTGTTTGTGCGGTGTTGTGTTGTGTTAGTTTCCTGGGTAGTATTATAAGTAAATGATAATATTGAAATTGAAATCACATGGGATCATTTGGTTAATGTAATTAATTGGTAAATGGTGAATTGAAATGGTATGGGTTGAATGGTAAATTAATGAGTGATTAATAATGGGATATAAAATCAATGGTCTAAATGAATGTAATTGGTTGGTAATTTGAAATCTAGAAAATGTATTAATTTGAGAAATAATATGAAATGTGGTTTGTGTGTTGTTGGGTGTTGTTATGCATTTAGTGATGGCAGTGAAAGTTATGAAGGATATGAGGCCTTTGGGGTGATGTTGTGAGTTAGTATGTATCTTGTGTGGCGTACTCATTGGTTAGACTTATGTGTTATGATATTATATACATATAATGTATTTACTTGGGATTTTCTATATGTTCCCCACCCATGTCGAGCACCTAGTGCCGACAACCAACAATTTTGGGGGTATTTTTTCCAACATCCTAGTGGTGAGGATGGATGGATATCCACCCACTCCTCCCCACTCTCTATTCCAAGATACAATGCCATGCATGAGCTGTAATGGATAGAAGTCAAAAGTAAATTGTCAATATGTAATGTGATGTGATAACCCAAGTGTCTTTAGGTGAGGTGTAATGTGATAAACCATGTGTTTTTGGGTGAGAATGTGAGGTTGATTATGGTGGGGGTCATGTATGGTAGTATTAGGGTACAAGTTTGATGTCCTTCATATTCATGATACCCTACTACCCTAGGTACGTGATGTGATGTGATGTGATGGATCTGGTGTCTACGGGTGGGATTTGATGCAATGTGATGTGATGACCTAGGTGTTTGTAGGTGGGATGTGATGTGATGTGATGTGATGTTATAAAAAATAGGTGGGAGCGCTAGAATATACATCATTGTTATGTGAGAGTGGATAATCAGTGGGTGGTGTGGGGTAACTGTCATCAATATGCTCCTTATTATGATACTATACTTGGATGCGTTATTTAGTGAGCATGCCATGTTGAGGATGGGTTTGGTTAGTTGACATGTTTAGGTGCTTTTGGTTCTGTTTTTTCTCATGGGTTCACTAGTATGCTTCTTTAACATGTTCACAAGAGACCTTGGTTACCCTACTGAGTATACTTTTATACTCATTCTATGTATATAAACTAATTTTTAGGTTTCAAGGATGATTACACAGACTATGTTGAACATTACTAACTTGGACCTTTGGACATTTTTTGTATTTCTACCTTAGATTTTATTTTGGGTATTTACTTTTGGAGACCTTTATTTGTATATAGTTACTTTATACATGCATTGTGGGATGATTTTAGTTTTCATTTATATTATGTCATGGAGTTACTTAAGTTTGATTATTTATATCCCTCGGTCTTGTTTTATTATAGAGGGTAATGCCTCCCATTTGTGAGATTTTAATACCCTCGGTGCTAGTCACCAACCCAGGGCCTACTGGAGGTGGGACTTGGGGGTCATTATCTATATTCCTTCATTATGGTATCTTTGGAGGGAGGGGGTCATGACAGATTAGTATCAGAGATGATATTTGATAGATGGGATAGAGTTTTGAGTTAGGCACTTTGATAATTTCATCGGTTGGTATGGAAACAAAGCTAGTTTATCTTGGTGCATGACATAGGTAAAGGAGACCGGCTTGGACATAAGATTTTAGCCCCCCCCCCATGATCTGGTATATGGGATCTGGGCTTATTGAATGTCCAAGTGAGGTAGACTTGTTTGCAGGGTTGAGGCCTAGGAGTGGTACATGTATCATGACTAGATTGTGTTCTTGTTTTAATTGGGTGGTTTGAGAAAGTTAAAATAAATTACATAAATTAAATAAATCTTAATAAAAAAATCCATACAACCAGGATAAGGAACTCTTTTTTCCCTTCTAGTTGTGGCTCCTAGTTATCATATGTGTGTGGTTTAGGTAGTATAGGTTTAGCAGGCTGATCAAGTTGATCGCTAGTGGGTTGATCCAATTAAGGAGGATGATCGGTGGAAAAGGGCATTCCTCACTTTCTAGTGGTAATATTTTTGGTTGTATGAGGGTAGTATTTTAGATGTGGAGATAGAAAGTTGGTTGGAGGAACTATAGATCACCTCAGTTTAATCCAAACCTTAGTGGGGTACTGGGTCCCACTAGTGATCAGTCATATGTGAGGATTTATTCATCAGTTGTGGATGTTTCACCTTTGTGATTGGAAGTAGGTAGATGTTTCATGCGTCGACTTTGAGAAGGTGTTTCAGGTATAATTATTTTAATCAACTATGAAGTTCATAAAGAGAAAGTAACTTATTTTGTTCAGTAGGGGTTCTTTTCTATGTGGGAGTTGAAGATCAAGTTCAAGGACCTTCGACATTTTTTCTCAGGTCCTTTTCATGATGAGGAGTCTCATGTGAGGTGTCTTGAGGAGGCATTTTTTCCCTCTATCTAGTGTGAAGTTACCCCTTTTACACTACTAATATATATATAGGTACAAGATAGTGTGGAGGTTATCAATAGGATACACTCACAAGGAGTTTTAACATGATAGGGGGACCAATAAGTTTCCTTGAGGAGAAGTGTTTTCAGTAGCAGGTTCCAGGCACTGGTTCCTTCAAGGTTTTGACCGGTATGGAGTCGACCTCATTAAATTCCTTTCCATCCTTTTGAGACCAGTGGTTTTTGTGATTTTCCTAGGGGATTAGGGGAAATTTTTTTGTCTATTTAGTTCATGTTAACTATCATGGTTAGGGTATAGTGGTTACTTGAGCTCATTTTGGTAGGGGTGGTCTGGTTCAGTTCCAGTTTCAGTAGTAGTTTCTAGCGAGACTGTTCCAGCAGCAGGGTCAGTAGGCTTATGCTCTTCTAAGAGGAGATGGGGAATGTATAGGTCAACCTCAAGATATTCCTCATGTTCAGGGACCAAATCATGAGCATAACTATTGGTTTGATCATGAGTATAGAGAAAAAGGATTTGGGCATAGTCAGTTTCATACAGTGGAGGTAGCAGCGATAAAGGGGACATAGATTGTTCGAGGTACACTAAACTTGTTGTATACTCTTATTTGTGACCTATTTGATTCAATATATTCATAATCCTTTATTTCACCCACTCTAGTTTGTACTTAGGGACTATACATAGAGAGTCTTTTTATGCCCCTAGTGTTGACTATGTCAGTTGGAGTCCATACCAGCTTGTTTGATGTGTGCCTGGGGTGTAGGTTGATGATGGGGCCACATCAACCCTATGGGGGACTATTTTTGTATAATATTTAGTGGTACTATGTCATCCTCATCATATAATGGATTTATTCAATGGGTGGTATTATCAACTGCTTCTGGAGGAGAGTTGTGTTCTCAGATGTGGATGAGCATGCAGTTTTCATTGGTGAGCAGAGTTGTCATGTGGGCAGTAAGCATATAGAGCCCATTATTTATTTTATGGATGAATTGTCTATGGAATCAGTTGAATCTATGGTGGAGGAGTCTCTTAAGGTTGTTAGGGTGTTTTGGATGTTTTTTTTGAGGAGGTTATGACACTACCCCCTCAACGTGATGTTGAGATTGAGATAGATCTACAGCCTAGTGCTTCTCTGATTTTGATGGATCTTTATCTTATGAAACCATCATAGTTGTGAGTTTTAAGGATTCAAAGAGATGATAAAATATATAAGGAATTCATCCAACCCAATGTGTCTTCATGGGGTGCTCTTTTCATATTCTTCAAAAGGGTAAATTGTGTTTTTTGGTTGTGTATCGATTATCGGAGGTTCAATTAGGTGATGATTAAGAATATTTACCCTCTTATGAGGATATATGATCTTTTCAACTATATTATAGGGGGATGTTTGTTTTCTAATATTTACCTATAGTATGGATATCACTTATTGAGGGTGAAGGAGGGTGATATCCCATAAATTTCCTTCATATGTGGCTATGGGAATGTCAAGTTTGTGGTCATGTTGTTCTATGTCATGAAAACACTAGTCATGTTCATGAGACTCATGAACTCCATGTTTTTTGAATTATTATACCAGTTTGTAGTCGTTTTCATTGACAACATCTTGATCTATTCGAAGTTAGAGGATGATCAAGTCGATCATCTCAGAGTTGTTCTCCAAATTCATTGATGCCACCAGCTCTATGGAAAGTTGTCCAAGTGTAATATTTTTACATGAGAGGTGCATTTCCTTAGGAATGTGGTGCCCCAGTAGGGTGTGTTCATGGACCTATAAAAGGTTGAGATATTTTTTTATTGGGTAACACCCAAGAATGTGGAAAAGGTTCATAACTTCCTTATTCTTGTGGGATATTATTAGAGGTTCATATCTGAATTCTAATGGATTGTGGCCCCATTGATGGATTTGACAATGAAGGACCATATTTTATCTAGACTAGTCAGTTTTAGGCAGAATTTGACTACCTAAATGGTAAATTGATCAATACTCTAGTTTCTATAGGAAAGGGTGATGTTTTATGTGTTCTAAGAAACTTCTTATCTGGTCTTGGGATGTGTCTTGATGCAGAAAAAAGTGGTAATATTTTATAGTTCTAGGCAGTTATGCCCCCATGAGTGTAACTATGCTACCCATAACCTAGAGATAGCAGTGTTTTTGTTTGCGCTAAAGCTTTGGAGACATTACCTCATTAAAGAGTGTCTTGTGGTCTTCATAAATCATAAGAGTTTGAGGTTTATATTTTCTCAGTGTGATATAAATATATGAAAATATAGGTGGATGGATTTTCTCTAGGACCATGACTTCAATATCTCCTACACCTCAGGAAAGGGAGATTCTATGGTCGGTGCTTTAAATAGGAATTTCATGAAAGGATGGTGTTAGGAAGTTTGTAGATACTTAGAGGGTGATAGAGGAGTTGGAAGCTTTGTACTTAGATGCGAGGGTGGTTAATTGTAAAGACCCGGAAATTTCAAGGAAAATTTTTTCTTAATTTTATTTGGAATTTTACAAGAACGCAGTTTCTGGCGGCGCCTGATTCCGAGGCCGGAGTTCCCTTAATCAATTTCCAAAGTTTGGCTCGGGTACGTTCAGTGAACGAACGAGCGGGAATTCCTATCTTTTGAACCAGTGCTCGGAATTGAAATCTGATGGCACCGATGAACTCGCAACGCCGGTAATCGCTTAAGGGAACCTTTACCGTAGTTGCATTTGTGTGGGTGAAGAAGTTAAATTAATGGGGTTTAATTAAAAAAGTAAATAAAATTGTTGAATCAATTTTATTTCATTTCAAGGTGGTTAATTTCTCCCATGGGAAGTTGGTGGTGGGTCCCACATCCACCCAACTTCCCATGTGTGGATAATTGAAATGGTGGGGCCCACACGAACCCCCCACCTTTTCAAATCCCTTAACTCCTCTTAACCCCTCACCTTCCTAACTCCCCATTAACTCACTTTCATTAATTTTTTGACAACTTGTTATAATTAATAAGGTGAGTTACTTAATTTCAAACTCTTGAAATTCAAATAGTTAAGTTGTGTTAATAAAATTAAGACTTGGTCTTATTTTATTATTGTTAGAGTTTTTTCCACCTTGAGAGGTTTGGGAAGCGTGAATTCTTCTTCTTCTTCAACCTCGATGAAGAACGCGAAGAACACCGTTCTTCAACGAAGAACATCTCCGACGAAGAACGCGACGTCTTCTTCCAATGAAATTTCCTCTTCGAACGCACCTCGATGTTAATGGAAATGACATTAGTTTTCCGCGACACCCGATTTCTGCGACGCTCGTCTTCCGAGGATCGTTGACGTGCACCGTTCCTGAACCGAGGTAGGGAATTTAAATTGTGATTGTTGGTGAACCCTCGTTTACTCCATTCTAAATCTAAGAACACGGATCAACTAAATATTATGTTGATCCGCAAAGATTAATTTGTGGATTGGGATTATTGTTATGATTCTTTTTATTTATGAGGTTGTAGGGGGTTTATGTGTTTCTTTACCTGATTTTTCTTCCGTATTTTATCCGCGTATTTTCGGACCGCTTGATATCGATTAACGGGAGGAGGCCAGACCGCACAAACACGGTCTCCCCCCTCTCTTATTATTTATTTCTTGTTGTTGCGGATGGAATGGAAGCGACGTGGTGTCGTCGCACCGCGCGGAATCGTGTGGAAAGAATGCACGACGTTGTCACGCCATGCAATCAATTAATTTTTGAATCAATTCCATAGCGCCGTCGCGTCGTGCTGAAAAACCGCAAAAGAACCGCGGTCGTAGTCGGGCCGCGGCGAAGGGGCGCGGTGCCATCGGGTCACGCTGGAAAACTACAAAGACGACGCTATTCGTTTTGACGTACGGATTGACGGGCGACGACGAAGCAGGCCGCTATGGCGTTTGAATTCCTTCGCAGTAAAGGTCGGGTCCTGGGGGACCATAGGTGAAGACGACAGGAGAAACGGACCACCGGAGCGCGTCCGGTGGTCCGCGGAAGGTGGAGGTAGCGCGCCCCGCCGGCGCGGCGGCGCCGGCGACCGGCGGCGGCGGCGCGCCGCCGGAGGGTTGGCGGGCGGCGGATCCGCCGCCGGCCTCAATTAGCGGCGGGCGGGGGAGTCGCGCACCCCGCTCCGCGATTCGGCTCGGCCACGCTGGCCGAGTCGTGGACGGCCGGTCGGGCCGGGCCCATCCGGTTCGGACCCAGGTCGGGTCGACCCGGTACGGGCCGACCCAGGGGGGGTCGGGCCGGGTTGGCCCGGGCCCAGACCCCCCCCCCCCCCCCGTTCCCGGACCTCTTCGGTCCTTTTCCCGTAACTTGAGCTACGGGACTCCAAACGACTCTCCGTCAGCGGCAACGTGATCCATGGATCGAGACGGTCATTTCGGTATATTACACTAAAGGTTTCGGAATACTTTGGGTTCGGCTGGGTTGGTTCGTACACGAAACCAACCGGGCCCTCGGAGCAGAAACGCTCATATCTTGAGCTCCAGACGTCCGATTGACGTGTCGTCGACTTTGGTGGATTCCTCTTAGTGAGACGGATCTTTTGGCTCACTCCGCCCTAGGTTTGGACATAGGTGGAGTATGGTCGGGTTGGTTTTGCCTTAAAATCCAACCGGGCCCCTGGGACGAAAAAGCCAATATCTCTCAGACCGGGCGTCCGATTGACGCGCCGTCTGTTGCGTTGAGTTCCTGTTGACGATACGGAACTTTTGGATACATCAACTGCGGACTTCGTGTCAGTTGATGTATCAGCCTCTCGGCTCGTGGAGCGGACCCTCCCGAACGAGCTTGCTGTGTGCGGGAACCCTAGTGTTGGCTGCGACTGCGACGATGAAGAGAGCTGGTCCTGTATCCTATGTGGGTCCTAGCTGTGCTGGTCTTGCATCCTATGTGGGTCCCAGCTTAGATGATTCAATACTGGTCTTGTATCCTATGTGGGTCCCAGTATAGATGAATCAATGAAGACAGCTGGTCTTGTATCCTATGTGGGTCCTAGCTGTGCTGGTCTTGCATCCTATGTGGGTCCCAGCTTAGATGATTCAATACCGGTCTTGTATCCTATGTGGGTCCCAATATAGATGAATCAATGAAGACAGCTGGTCTTGTATCCTATGTGGGTCCTAGTTGTGCTGGTCTTGTATCCTATGTGGGTCCCAGCTTAGATGATTCAATACTGGTCATGTATCCTATGTGGGTCCCATTATAGATGAATCAATGAAGACAGCTGGTCTTGTATCCTATGTGGGTCCTAGCTGTGCTGGTCTTGTATCCTATGTGGGTCTCAGCTTTGATGATTCAGTGCTGGTCTTGTATCTTATGTGGGTCCCAGCATAGATGGAACAATGAAGACGGCTGGTCTTGTATCCTATGTGGGTCCCAGCTTAGATGATTCAGTATCTATGTCTGATCATCTCTTTCACCTTTTCGATGATGTATACTTGTGTTGTGTTATCCTGTGTGGATTCCATTTTGCTTTCCTTTGTGGATTGTGCTGTGCTATCCTGTGTGGATTTACGTTTTTCTCTCCTTTGTGGATTGTGTTGTGCTATCCTGTGTGGATTTACGTTTTGCTTTCCTGTGTGGATTGTGTTGTGCTATCCTGTGTGGATTACGTTTTGCTTTCCTGTGTGGAATACGTATACTTTCCTGTGTGGACTGAGTTGTACTTGGGCTCGGAGGTTGGAGCGTATTGGAATTGTTGACTTAGGTATATGTATGGGCATATACCTAAGCAGTTTCGGTTGTTACTTCGTGATTGTATTTTTCCTTTGTGGTTTATCCTTTGTGGATTTTGGGAGACCTTCGGGGGTCTCGGGGTCCCTACTGATTAGCTTATACTCACCCCTGCATGGGCTATGCCCGCACTACGTTGTGTTGGTTGCAGATGACGGACATCGTTGATCGTGGTTGAGGCTTGCAGAGCAGGACGGTACCTGGAGGAGGACCACTGGGCGGGGCGTACTCGGAACGGACAGTAGAACCCGAGGAGCAGTGGAGCTATCTGTACCCACCCTTCAGGTGGGATTTCCAGTGGACAGCTCGGTGTAGCGGCTTTTACTTTTCAGTTGTTGTTTTCCCTTTCGAGTTGTACTTTACTTTCAGTTTGGGTTTGTATTCTGGTCCACTTACTTTCCGCACTTACAGTTGTACTCTGTTTTTACTTAGTGTTTACTTTTTCCGCTTTCTTACTCTGAGGTGCTTGTTTACTTTACAAAGGCAGTGCCTTCCCTTTTACCGGGATTTACGCCTTGGTGCTATTCGCCAGCCTCTGGCCTATGGAAGGCGGGCTTGGGGTAGTCACGGCACGGGCCCCGAGGACGGGTCGTGACAAATTGGTATCAGAGGAGTTTGGTTCTACCGCTGACTCTGATCTTTCTTCTATGTGAAGCAATAGTGTTTAGCGTATTGGGTGTGGTTATCATTCCAGGGAGTCTAGTGTTGGTGCGGCGGCCGACATATCCGTACACCAGGACCCTGGCTTCTGATTTCCGACTTAATGCACGAAAACATTGATTGCGTGTGTGTTTCAAGTTTTCTTTGAGATTACTTGTGTCAGCTCACCAGGTATACTGTTTGACCGTGGTGCACCTGTTTCCTTTTCAGGATGGCCCCACGACGGCAGTCAGCTAGGGTTCCGAGAGTTGAGTGTGACGACAGCCCACCGAGCGATGAGGCCTCAGGGCAGGGCCCTTTGTCAGCAGTGGCACCGGCGATAACTCTACCCACCGAGCCACCGATGCTTCCAGCACCATCCGCTGACGATGCACGTCGCCTCAGTGCACTACACGAGTTCCAGCGCCAGCGACCACCCAGGTTCCGTGGGGAGACGGACCCCCAGGCAGCCGAGGACTGGCTGGAGGCAGTCGTACGAGTTTTCAGGCTAGTGAGGACACCAGCAGACCTCATGGTGATCCTCACAGCGAGCCTACTACACGCAGCAGGGGGCAGATGGTGAAGCTTGATGCTCCAGGTGCATGACGGGACATCTCTCCTCTAGATGGACTTTGAGAGCATCTTCCACTCCGAGTTCGTCCCAGCCACCCTCCGTGCGGTGCGCATCCAAGAGCTGCTACAGCTACGGCAGGGTAGCATGACAGTGGCCCAATACTCAGCGAGATTTTCTGATCTCTCGCGCTACTCCACAGATATGGTACGAGACCCGTTCTTCCGGGCCCGGACCTTCGAGCAGGGACTGAGGCACGAGATCAGGGCTTCGATGATCTCCCTCAACATTCCGACACATGCAGAGGTGTTGGAGAGAGCCCTTCTAGTGGAGAGTTTTCTCGCCGAGCAGGCTCCAGTGACAGGGCCCTCCGCAGGATGGCCCGTAGCAGGGTCTTCTGCAGCTGGCAGTAGACAGGTGACACAGAGGTCCAAACGGGCCATACCATCAGTTGGGCAGTCTCAGGATGAAGATTCGGTTGTGCGGGGCACCCGAAGTTGAGCCAGCTACACGAGGGGCAGGCATTGCTACACATGCGGCGGGCAAGGTCACATGGCTCGAGACTGCCCGACTCATCTTACAGATGAGAAGCAGGTGGTAGAGGGACCTCCCAGACAGAGGTTCGGCCACGGTGGTCCGTAGGGTGCAGGCGGACGAGGCAGAGGAGTTGGTCGAGCAGCAGGTTGTGGACGACGCTTCGAGGTGTTGCCACCACCACCACCAGGAGGTCCGCCCCGACTGGAGGAATTTGGTGGACATGGGAGAGCTCAGCTTCAGGCAGTTGAGGCCATCGATCATGAAGCTCTGGGAGAAAATGGACAGGAGCGGAACTAGTGGATACGTCCTTTGTACTTCTAGTTCCTTGTTTCTATTGTGTAGCGTCTTTGTATTATGATCTACAATAATAAAAGACGCATACCTTTGTGATGCTTTCATTCCTGTCCTCTTTTGTGTTGTTACTAAGAGGTTCCAGTTTTGACTGTTGACTTGACCCTCACTTGTGAGACATCTACTGGAGGAGACCCAGTTACCACACACTGATACCGATAGTGTGACACAACCCTTGGAGGCAAGAGTAAGGGTTGGATCTCTTGGTAGTAGCGTCGAGGCCTTACGACGTCATCCTGGGTATGGATTAGTATCATCCATGTCGGGATTGACGGTATTAGGAGAAGAACGTGGTTCATCCAAGGGATGAGACCGGATTTCTCTTATCGGCAAAGAAGAAATCATAATAGCTCTTGTGGGACCAGAGGTGGTCCAGGCCACGATAGAGAAGGTCCAGGTCATCCAGGAGCGGATGAAGACAGCTCAGAGCTGACATAAGTCTTTCGCTGACAGGAGGCGGAGGCCACTAGAGTTTGAGGATGGCGACCACGTCTTCATACAGGTCTCACCTCGACGTGGATTACGGAGATTTGGTCAAGGTGGCAAGTTGTCTCCATGCTTTATCATACCCTTCCAGGTCCTCAGCAGGATTGGCGAGGTGGCTTACCGCCTAGCTCTACCGCCTTTGTATCCCTAGTTTGTGTTGAAACTTTACGGGGACGTAAATCCCTATGGTGGGAGTAATGTAAAGACCTGGAAATTTCAAGGAAAATTTTTTCTTAATTTTCTTTGGAATTTTACAAGAACGCAGTTTCTGACGGTGCCTGATTCCGTGGCCGGAGTGCCCGGAATCAATTTCCGAAGTTTGGCTCGGGTACGTTCAGTGAACGAACGAGCGGGAATTCCTATCTTTTGAATCAGTGCTCGGAATTGAAATCTGATGGCACCGATGAACTCGCAACGCCGGTAATCACTTAAGGGAACCTTTACCGTAGTTGCGTTTGTGCGAGTGAAGAAGTTAAATTAATGGGGTTTAATTAAAAAGGTAAATAAAATTGTTGAATCAATTTTATTTCATCTCAAGGTGGTTAATTTCTCCCATGGGAAGTTGGTGGTGGGGCCCACATCCACCCAACTTCCCATGTGTGGATAATTGAAAGGGTGGGGCCCACACGAACCCCCCACCTTTTCAAATCCCTTAACTCCTCTTAACCCCTCACCTTCCTAACTCCCCATTAACTCACTTTCATTAATTTTTTGACAACTTGTTATAATTAATAAGGTGAGTTACTTAATTTCAAACTCTTGAAATTCAAATGGTTAAGTTGTGTTAATAAAATTAAGACTTGGTCTTATTTTATTATTGTTAGAGTTTTTGCCACCTTGAGAGGTTTGGGAAGCGTGAAGTCTTCTTCTTCTTCAACCTCGACGAAGAATGCGAAGAACACCGTTCTTCAACGAAGAACGCGACGTCTTCTTCCAACGACATTTCCTCTTCGAATGCACCTCGACGTTAACGGAAACGACGTTCATTTTCCGCGACGCTCGATTTCCGCGACGCTCGTCTTCTGAAGATCGTTGATGTGCACCGTTCCTGAACCGAGGTAGGGAATTTAAATTGTGATTTTTGGTGAACCCTCATTTACTCCCTTTTAAATCTAAGAACGTGGATCAACTAAATATTATGTTGATCCGTGAAGATTAATTTGCGGATTGGGATTATTGTTATGATTCTTTTTATTTATGAGGTTGTATGGGGTTTATGTGTTTCTTTACATGATTTCTCTTCCGTCTTTTATCCGCGTATTTTCGGACCGCTTGATATCGATTAACGGGAGGAGGCCGGACCGCACAAACACGGTCGCCCCCCTCTCTTATTAATTATTTCTTGTTGTTGCGGATGGAATGGAAGTGACGCGGTGCCGTCACACCGCGCGGAATCGTGTGGCAAGAATGTGCGACGTTGTCACGCCACGCAATAAATTAATTTTTGAATCAATTCCGTGGCGCCGTCGTGTCGTGCCGAAAAACCGCAAAAGAACCGCGGTCAGAGTCGGGCCGCGGCGAAGGGGCGCGGCGCCATCGGGTCACACTGGAAAACTACAAAGACGACGCTATTCGTTTTGACGTGCGGATTGACGGGCGACGACGAAGCAGGCCGCTATGGCGTTTTAATTCCTTCGCAGTGAAGGTCGGGTCCCGGGGGGGACCATAGGCGAAGACGGCAGGAGAAACGGACCATCGGAGCGCGTCCGGTGGTCCGCGGAAGGCGGCGGCGGCGTGGCGGCGCCGGCGACCGGAGGCGGCGGCGCGCCGCCGGAGGGTTGGCGGCCGGCGGATCCACCGCCGGCCTCAATTAGCAGTGGGCGGGGGAGTCGTGCACCCCGCTCCGTGATTCGGCTCGGCCACGCTGGCCGAGTCGCGGTCGGCCAGTCAGGCCGGACCGGGCCGGGTCGGCCCGGGCCCAGACCCCCCGTTCCCGTACCTTTTCGGTCCTTTGCCCGTAACTTGAGCTACAGGCCTCCAAACGACTCTCCGTCAGCGGAAACGCGATCCTTGGATCGAGACGGTCGTTTTGGTATATTACACTCAAGGTTTTGGAATACTTTGGGTTCGGCTGGGTTGGTTCGTACACGAAACCAACCGGGCCCTCGGAGCGGAAACGCTCATATCTTGAGCTTCGGACGTCCGATTGACGTGTCGTCAACTTTGGTGGATTCCTCTTAGTGAGACGGATATTTTGGCTCACTCCGCCCGAGGTTTGGACGTAGGTTGAGTATGGTCGTGTTGGTTTTTCCTTAAAAGTCAACCGGGCCCCTGGGACGAAAAAGCCAATATCTCTCAGACCGGGCGTCCGATTGACGCGCCGTTTGTTGCGTTGAGTTCCTATTGACGATACGGAACTTTTGGATACATCAACTTCGGACTTCATGTCAGTTGATGTATCAGCCTCTCGGCTCATGGAGCGGACCCTCCCGAACGAGCTTGATGTGTGCGGGAACCCTTGTGCTGGCTGCGACTGCGACGATGAAGAGAGCTGGTCTTGTATCCTATGTGGGTCCTAGCTATGCTGGTCTTGCATCCTATGTGGGTCCCAGCTTAGATGATTCAATACTGGTCTTGTATCCTATGTGGGTCCCAGTATAGATGAATCAATGAAGACAGCTGGTCTTGTATCCTATGTGGGTCCTAACTGTGCTGGTCTTGCATCCTATGTGGGTCCCAGCTTAGATGATTCAATACTGGTCTTGTATCCTATGTGGGTCCCAGTATAGATTAATCAATGAAGACAGCTGGTCTTGTGTCATATGTGGGTCGTAGCTGTGCTGGTCTTGTATCCTATGTGGGTCCCAACTTAGATGATTCAATACTGGTCTTGTATCCTATGTGGGTCCCAGTATAGATGAATCAATGAAGACAGATGTTCTTGTATCCTATGTGGGTCCTAGCTGTGCTGGTCTTGTATCCTATGTGGGTCCCAGCTTTGATGATTCATTGCTGGTCTTGTATCCTATGTGGGTCCCAGCATAGATGAAACAATGAAGACGGTTGGTCTTGTATCCTATGTGGGTCCCAGCTTAGATGATTCAGTATCTATGTCTGATCATCTCTTTCACCTTTTCGATGATGTATACTTGTGTTGTGCTATCCTGTGTGGATTCCGTTTTGCTTTCCTTTGTGGATTGTGTTGTGCTATCCTGTGTGGATTTATGTTTTTCTCTCCTTTGTGGATTATGTTGTGCTATCCTGTGTGGATTTACGTTTTTCTTTCCTGTGTGGATTGTGTTGTGCTATCCTGTGTGGATTACGTTTTGCTTTCCTGTGTGGAATACGTATACTTTCCTATGTGGACTGAGTTGTACTTGGGCTCGGAGGTTGGAGCGTATTGGAATTGTTGACTTAGGTATATGTATGGCCATATACCTAAGCAGTGTCGGTTGTTACTTCGTGATTGTATTTTTCCTTTGTGGTTTATCCTTTGTGGATTTTGGGAGACCTTCGGGGGTCTCAGGGTCCCTACTGAGTAGCTTATACTCACCCCTGCACGGGTTATGCCCGCACTACGTTGTGTTGATTGCAGACGACGGACAGTGTTGATCGTGGTTGAGGCTTGCAGAGCAGGATGGTACCTGGAGGAGGACCACTGGGCGGGGCGTACTCGGAACGGACGACGGAACCCAAGGAGCAGTGGAGCTATCTGTACCCACCCTTCAGGTGGGATTTCCAGTAGATAGCTCGGCGTAGCGGCTTTTA